>CM053570.1:87712567-87929954 GCA_028646485.1 Cryptoprocta ferox | reverse complement strand
ACAGCCTTCCAGCGTGGCTGGTGATGTGACACGTCTGCACCCACACCACCTCATACCCACACCCATAAAGGCCCCGGACATAGAATATCCATACGATTAACTACTGCAAAACTAGAATAATCTTGTCACACTGACAGCTCAAAGGTCACCAAGTAGACAGGATGCCTCGGTGCAAGAGGAGCTTACAAATGACACCTCACTGAGTGCCCCCCCCTCACCCCTGCAAGCAGCGGGGGCACCTGTTCAACAGACAGGGAAACAGAGGCTCAGAACGTTCATGTACCTGCCCAGAGTCAGTGAGTAAGGGCAGAACAGGGAAGGAGGTCCAGGCCCTTTCAAGGCCCAGTTTCTCCTGATTCTGTGGCCGGACACTCACGTCCAATGAAGGTGGGGGGAGAGCCCAGGGGCCCAGGGCGCAAGGTCTGGGAAGGTAGCCGGGAACACGGAGTTCCAAGGACTCCGGAAACCAAGGCAATGAACCTTTTTCACACATGATTATGGATGCTGTGCCCTTCCCAGTGCTACCCGTGTCAAATGACAGGGACAGAGGATGGAAGCAAGAGGCAGAAATAGCCACAATCCGTGCATGGCCCCAGAGAGGGGAGAAAAGGCAGGGAGCTGGGGGCACCCCATCCACCCAGCACCCTGGCCGCTCCCGGAGAGGCCCGTGGGTTTCGGGACTGCCACAGGGACGCCAGCCTTGTTTCATTCTGTAAACTTCTTCCAGACAAGGAGGGCTGATTAGAAAAGCTAATTAAATCTTTTGAAGATTATCTCAGACCCGAAGCAAGGGAAGAACACGACACGCCTTCCTGCCCTGCACCTCCACCCCCCAGACTCTGGCCTTCGTTAAGCTTTGATTTCAATCAATTGCACACCCACTAAAATTAACTTATAAGGCCAATAAATTGCAACCGCATGTTTGAAGGTATGATCTGCTGCAAGCCAAGAGCCAAGGATCGCAGAGCACGGGGCGAGATGTCTGGTGCAGGCGGGAGCAATCATCTCTGGAAGCAAGCCGTGCCAGCCCCCTCACTCAGAACATCTGGTCTCAGCAGAATCCAGGCCGACAGAGGCCAGAGTGGGGCCCAGTGTGAAAGCCAGAGGTGGGACGGTTTCCCCGGGAACCTGGAGAACTAAAGCACCGATGCTGGGGTTCACAGCAGCCAACTGGCGGCTCACCCCAAGCACGAGGTCTCTGACAGCAGTTGGTGCCCGCCCTGCGTCGAAGGCCCCACTCCCGAGTCTCCCCCGAGGTAGATGCATCGTGCAATGGGGTTTTGTGACCCATGAGCTCCTCTAGGCCTGGGCCTAAAAAAGCAGTCAACTTTGCCAAGAAAGAATGTGACGTGATCCTGTGAGCAGCCACCCGAGGGCCTGCCCTTTCTGCCACCTTTCCCCACTCCCCAGGTGCTACGCAGGCTCTGGGGACATTCCCTGGACTGAGCCAGGCCCACGATCAGGGGTAGGTCACCATCTTGGGGCCTGGCAGAGAATGGAGTAGCCTGGACGTTGGTGATCAGGGTGGGAGGGGCTTGGGCAAGGGCAGTGAGCGATCAGGACGGCGACCCCACCCAGCCCGCCAGCAAGACAGGCTTGTCCCCTAAGCATGTGCAGCAAATTGACTATCTGGACCTAAAACGAGAGCTGCTTGGATGCTACAATCAAGCTGTTGGGACAGTTATTCCCCTGGGGGCAAGCTGCCACCACACGACTGACGACAGCAAAAAAGGACACCAATAAACATGGGAGGGACTGCGGGAGCTCTCAGGAGTCGGGCAAGCAGGGACCCGACCGGCTTGGGAGGGGCCCCTACCTGCTTCCGGCCCACACCCGGACTGAGGGCACATTTATTCTATGATGGGGGCAGGGGCGGGCGTGCAGGCAGGAGAGGGGGCGCCACACCCCCAGGGGAGTTACGAGTGGAGGGTCTGCAGGTCCATCCCTCCCCGGCCCCGGCTCCCTCCCTGTGGTCACTCTGACCAGTTCCAGGGGCTCATAATTCATCCTAATTCTCTGCAAAGTCAAAGCCTTGATGGAGCCTGGACCAAAGCGGCCCCCGCCCTGCCTGAGGACGGAATCCAAGGCTCTCCCTCAAGAGACTGGTGGAGAAGCTGTAATCTCTCAGGGCAGAGCACAGCCTCTGGGGAGATAGCGAGCACTCCGTCTCTGGAAAGGCCTGGGTGGCTCTAGGCGCCCGGCCCGGATCACAAGCACTCACCCTCCTGAGGACAACAGCAGGAGTAGGGACAAGGTTAATGCGTCCAGGACAAGCAGGGTTTGAGAAAGGGGTGTCTGCCGATTTGCTGGAAGACAAAATATCCTACAAAGTCAGTCTTCAGGCATAAGCCAACGGGGGTGGCAATGGGAGGGTGGGAGGCAAGAGCTCTTCAGGTGACAAAGCAGACACATCTCAGTGGCCTTCCCAGCACGGCGACGGCCCCTCCCACCAGCAGTCTACACGAGACACTCCCGGAAGCGTTCACCGCAGAAGGACTCTGAGCCTGATGGCCGGAGCCTGGCAGCTTCAGTCACATGAGAGGGTCAGTGGTCAAGAAGTCGGGCACACGCAAGGCCAGTCCTAACTCTGCGACCCATCAGGATCCAAGATATGAGAAGCATCAGGGGTCGTCCGGAGTCAAAGACCAGGCTGGCACAGGGGGTGGGTCTGTTCTTCACCCCCTCAACGGCTCTGGGGTGCAGGCCAAGCTCCAGTGTGGAATGGAGGGCCCCAGAGACGGCAGCCTCGCTCTCTCGTCCTCCGGGGCACGCCAGGGTGCCTCTTCTGCTCTCGTGGTGGTGGCACTTTTCTGCCCGGCAGGTGGGTCTGCCTGAGGCTTTGGGCATCTCTTGCCAGGCCTGGGATATGCAGGCCACCTTCCCGGCCCCTCACGGTGACCTCTGCCAACACGACAGGGACACGGGTAGAAGAAGGGCTCTGCGGCTTCACTCGCGGGGGACGACAACAAATGAGCCTCTCTAATGGAAAGGGACAGAGCTGAAGAGTAAAGGGAAGGTGAGGCCTACTGCCCCTTCACCCTGTGGGACAATCTGGTCCCCGGAACACCCAGGTGACCACTGGCTCGTGCTCAAGGCAGACAAACGGCCTCCTAGCCCCCGCCCCCCGCTGACTTCTCGAGAGACCCAGGAAGAGAAGAGCTCAAAGTTCTGGGCCATACCGCGGTCACCAACGTGGCCACCACCAGCTCAGGGCACTCTGAGAATGGGAACTTCTGGAGGTGAACGATGTACCAAGATGTTAAAAAAAAAAAAAAAAAAAAAAAATTAGAAAAAGGGAAGAAAAAAGGGAGGGGGGAATTTTGTTTTCATAATTTTTAGCCCAGAAATGTGTCTCATTTTAACTCCTCATGTGTGGTCCAGCTGGGAAAGGGTTCCTCGCACACGGTCTCAGGAGAGAGTGTCCTCCGTACTCTGATAGCAGTGGGTGGCTTGACCGGGGCTCTGGGTCCCCAGTGACAGCTCTAACCACCGCCCGCGTGGTGGCCTGTGGCTGCTGGCGAGCGAGCCCCCACCTCCACCCCCAGAGGCCCGGAACTCTCTCCTCCCCACGAGCAGCAGCACGCGGATGCTTCTGGGCCCAGAGGTGCGTCCCCCGGGCGGCATGCCACGCCTGCCAACCGCCACAGCACCTCAGGGCCTGGGCCTGTCCAGTGCGATCTCCCACTCGGGCGCAGGAAGCGGTCCTGTCAGACCCTCTCAACCCCACGGCGGGGTCGGCACCCCTGCAGAGGCGGACACGGGCTCACAGACGTACACCACCTTCGAGGCAGACGTTTGCCTGGGAAGGGAAGTCTCTTCAGGAGATGCGGTGAGGAGGTACGCCCAGGGAGTGGGTCCCAGGCCTCGCCATCCCGGAGCGGGGTGACGGCCTTGGCCAATCAAGAGGGCCCAGAAGGCACACACCTAACGACGACCATGTGTCATTATATGTTCGAACCAGCAAGATGGGAGGGAGGGAAAAGTCCAAGACGAAACGGGGCTCTTCCCCGGGTCTGGCCACAAGACCGAATCACGTCGTTCGGGAAATCTCAGCTCAAACCCTTAAGTCTAAATCAGAACCACTCTCGTTCTGATCCTTGGAGAATCCAAGAGGCGCCACTCTTTCCTGGCCCGGGCACGGCCGGCCCGCTCCGGGCATCAGACCTCAGCTCCAAGGTCACGTCCTGCAGAAGCCTTCCTGACCGCTCCACTTAAAGCAGCGAGTCACTCTCCGCTCCACCCCCCAGCGGGGTCCCTTGCTCACACCGTCTTCCCACAGGGGATGCTTCGAGAGGGCGGGAACATGGTCTGCCACGTTCAAGGCCGCACCCCCAGAACTTGGTGGGCACCTTCAGGGCCGGGCGAGTAAATGAACAGGTTTTGGACTCTGAGGCCGGATAAGGACGACTTCACATCCCAGGTCCATGGCTCACTGGCTGAGTGAACTTGGGCGGCGTGCTCCGGCTCTCTGACGCGGTCACTCGCTGGCAGAACGGGGACGATCCTGTCACTGTCACTGGCCAGCAGCTGCCTTTTATCGCCACCCATTCGTTATCAGTACGACCCCCGCAGCACAGGACGGACTCCGCTTGGGAGTCCTCGCATGAGGGCCACACCGGCTTCCTAGCAGATGGCCACGGGGAGAGGTGACAGTAAGAGGCAACTACCAATAAACGAGGAGACAGTGGTGCGTCCCCCTCTCAGCCTCACTGCACGAGCAGCTGGTCCCCGAGGGCGCAGGTCTGGACCTGAGAGCACTTTCAACACTGGGATTGGTTTTAACTGTGAAAATCAGCAACTTGAGGCAAACACGCACTCACGTCCCAGCTCTTTGCCTCCACGTCCTGTGGCGAGTCGTGTGGCGTCTGGGAGCCCACGGTCCCCCGTCTGTAAGGAAGGGACAATCCTCTTCCCCAGAGGTTCTTATGGGGACAAAAGGTTAACGTATGTAAACTGCTGGCACGTGACAGATACCGAAGATGCGGCCGAGTTACACGGCGATGCATTCAGGGGCGACCGAAATGCTTCGGGCCCCCCGTCCCTGGCTTCCTTAGAGCTGGACTTTTGTACTTCAGGCGTCTGCAATGGGGTTTTCTGTCTGCATGTCAGGCTGAGAAAGTGTCACTTTGCCTCCCGCACCAGCTTCTAAAAGAAATTCTTTGTTAAGTGTGTTGTAGCAAATCTGCTGTGAGCTGGAAGCCGACGCCAACTGTGCGCAGGATGGAGTCCTGACATGGCCACCTTGTGTGTGCTGCCACCAGCTCTGGACGGCGGTTCCGATGGCTCTGATGTTCTGCTGCTCTCATGTCCACTGTCTTGCCTATGGCCCAGACCCAGGGGGGGCAAACGACGGCCTGAGGGCCAGATCCCACCCACTTCATGGCTCAAGAGGCCGTTTTTGTGTTTTTAGAGGGTGATATATATAGATATATATATCTATATATATAAAGCAAACACTAAAAGACAGACGCTTACGTAACCTGCGAAGCCTAAGATTTTAGGTTGCCCTTGGGCCCTTCACAGAAACCTCTGAGGATCCCTCTCCGAACTGCCCGAGTTTGGGGTAGTGCGTATTTTACGGCTATGCTCTATTTTCAGCACAGAACTTGATTTACAGTGAGATTCTACTGAGTAAGGAAAAAATGCTTCAGAGGCTAACCTTCTCTGGGGTCTTTCCTTACAAGGTCGATCAATTAAGTGGCCGCTCGTTTCGGTGGTGTGGTGGGCGGGGCAGAACCGATGGAAGCAGGAAAGAGAGGTAGGAATCTAAGCAGACGCGGCAAAAACACTTGGCAGGACGTGGTGGCTCGGGGTGGGGGGGGGGGCCTAAGTCCGCCAGGAGGCCTCCACTGCTCCCCCGTGGCGGCTGGCCTTGAGGAAGGGATCTTGGAACTCCAGGGACAGGCTGGGCAGGGCACGAAGGACAGTAAAAACAGAGGGGTCTCTGGGGATGGACACGCCTCACTGATTCCTGGCTCTGCCTCTGGCCTCGGACAAACGCCTTAATCTTTCTGAGCCTTCATTTCTTCATCTGAAAAACGGGGACTAGTTCAGCGAGCGATCACGTCTGTGAGGATGTGACATGATGTGCGGAGAGCCTCCGGCACTGCGTCCTGCACGCAGTGGGTGCTGGCCCAGGGGCACCTGCTATGCGCGACACGGGACCCGCACAGGCGGGTGGCGTATGGTAGCGCTGCACTACTGACCGAGTCAGCTGGTGGCTGAGCCGGTCGCCAGACCAGCACCCCGCATCCTGGCGCGAGTGCTCAGTTTTAATCGGTGAGGCGAGCCAGGTAACAGATTCAAGGAAGGCTGCTTGGCCTGGGCACGCTTCCCTCTGTGATTTATGTATCGAAGCCGCAAGAGCCGAAGTGCATGGGGAGGGAGAAACTCACAGGTCTCGGTACTGGTCGAAGGCGTTGTTGGCTTCCACCTCCAGCTTCCTCAGCCGAGCAGAAGGCATGGCCCCGTCTTCCAAAGGAGGGTCATACTTGTTACTCCATGGTGACCTGGAAGGGAGGAAGGAGAAAGAAATAACATGAATCGTTCCAGAAAGACACAGTCCATGCGCCCTGAGCCCAAGCCCCAGCTGCCTGACATTTCAGAGGCGAAGCCACGGTCCAGAGCAGTTTCCAGGCCCTGCTCAAAGTTTGCGGAGCAAGGGCTCGGAGGCAGACAGGCCTGGGCGCGAACCTCGAGGGCCGTCTCTCACCGGCCGTGTACTTCTGGGAAGCGTCTTGACTTCTCTGAGCCTCCCTTTCTGAGTGTATAAAATGAGGCTACCGTTTGCTACCAGAGGGCCATTGTGAGGAGCAAAGGAGAAAGCGCACCGAGTGCCCAGACCACAGCCTGGCATGTACTAAGTGCCAACGATGGGACACCTTCTTCCCCTTTTTCTAACTTCCCTGTTTTCACCATCGTACTGATCAACAGATGCCCCTCTCGCCTTCCTGACCTGCTGGCAGCTCTGGATAAAGTTTTACTCCAAAGACCTTCCTATACGACTAAAGATCAGAAGAGAAGAGAGCTGTCAGTTATGGAGACAGCAAGAGACTCTGCCCCACAGGGACTGCTGGCTACACCTGAGAAAACCTGAGGGGTCCTGTTCCTCATGGGAACGGGACAGCCTTCCCAACATCCCAGACCACGGGCACATGAAAAGACAGCCAAGTAATGAGAGCCAGCCTCTCTTTTTCCAGCCCAAAGACTTCCAAATTTAAAAGACAAATGTATTTTGCCCCATCAGGAAAGCCTGTAATGACACAGAGTACTGGAAAGGGGGCTCCAGGGGAAGTGTCCGCTCATTAATTCCTGCAGGTGGAGTCCAGAGAAAGAACGAGAATGAAAAGGCGAGAGGAATGGAGGGGCGGTGGGGGTGCCACAGGCCGTGGACGAAGTCCTTCCCAGTCCTGGACGGAAGCCCCTCAACGTCTCCACCGTAAGAAACACACACCGCCTTTCCCACTTTCCCCGCTGACAACCAACCTTTGCATCGCGGAGAGCTCCAAAGAACCTTTCAATTTGGGACTGATGTTATGGGAAAAAAGGGATCACTGTCTTCAGAACCCCAGCGTGAATGAATTCCATGCACAAGCGTCATTCTTCCAGGGGACTGCCCCCTCCCCCCCTCCTGGGCACCCCTGCTAACAAATCACAAGTCTGGAACCAGAGGGAGCTGGGTGGCCACTCCTCCAGCTGCCTCTGCACACAGGCCCCAGCGGGTCACCGCGCCTGGTTCCCAAAGGGGGCTCTAGGCAGTAGTGGCCCTGGCCACTTCGAAGCACCAAGGAGTCTTTGAAAACCCTTCTTTCCAAGCCAGCCATTCCTCTGCACCATTCTCCTGTCGGTACAGACTTCCCAAGAATGGGGCAAGATGCTCTGCGGTCACCCCGGACTGGGCACACGGCACAGGGAAGAGTTGTCTAATAAGCCAGGACCCGTCTGGCTCAGGGGGCAGGGGTGAAGCTGACACTGAGCACCTCGCATCCTGGCTGAGAGGCCTCTCCCTTCCAGAGCACGGCTGATGTGTCTGTTCGTACTGTTACGGCACGTTTTCTTCATTCTCCCAAACTGTGCTCGGGGAACTCCCCTCCACGACAGAAACGTTCTCTATCATCACTGTCCAAAATGGCGGCCGCTGGCTTCCGGCTGGGCCGCTGAGTGTCTGAGATGTGGCTAGGGCAACCGAGGGGCTCTGATTTTCATTTTACTCAATTCGAATTCATTTAGACAACCAACTCCAGAACCGAGGTTCCCAGAGGGCAAGTCTTTCCTGTCTTCTCCACCGTTTGCTCAGCACCTAGGACATGCTGGCACCCAACCACGTGCTCACGTAAGAAAGCTGTTGGGAGAACGAATGAATCCCCACCCCACCCCCACCCTGTCCCCTCACTCTCACATACAGATGTGTGTCTCTGCAGGCCTCGAGGGCGCCTGGGGAGGGAGACCGAGCTGCCTGCCTCCCGTCCCGGCGCCCGGCACCATGCTCCCGGGGTGGGGAGGGGGGAGCACTGGTGACGGGCTAAAGCCTTCAGCACAGGATGGGAAAGAAGGACCCGAGGGGATTCTGCTGGTGGCCCTCCAACCAGCAGAGAAGGAGCCACCCTCCGCCTTTTCTGAGGAACAAAGGCTTCCCAGCAGATCCCGAGACAAAGGTCCAGTGCAGGGGCGCTGCCCCCAGCACTCTTACTTGTCCACCAGGCTTGGGGCCTGCACTTGCCAGAGGCCAGCGGACAAGGACCCGAGGCCCCCTCCCTGCCTCCCACGTGTCCCTTTCAAGACTTCCCAGCACACTCCCGGGTCTGACCTTCGTGTCCCCAGCTACACAGCCATCGCCTTCCTGTGGGCCTGGAAGACCCTCTCCGACTGGCTTTCATTTAGAAGCAACCTGATTAGACACAAGAGCCCATCTCTCTTGCAGACTGGGGGTCTGGAATTTTCAAGAAGCCTGTAACTCACATTTCTCCTGGCTCACAGACGACAGCATTTGAAGCCGTTAGTCCTGGAGCCGGGGTAATTGTAGCTGGGGGAAAAAATCATAACATTACCCAGAATATTCTTTAGTGCAAGGGGCACTCAGAACACATTTAAGAGCTTAAATGGAGGCCATTTGAAAAAAGACAGATGGACAGGAATGGTTAGATTTCAAAAGTCAGGCCTTTCATTTCCCTCAGAGAATGCTTTTTGTTGGAGCTAACAGGTTTCAAACAGTGTTGCTGGCAATGGTCACGCCATAAGGATCTTATTTAAGCAAACGATCAAACACAGTTAGGATGGAAATGTGCGGAGAGAATCAGAAGACCTTGAAGTTTTATACCGAGAAGGGAAAAAGGAAAGAAAAGTCCTGTGCCCTGACGCCCTGGGCTCCTCTTTGGCTGAGGTCCCTCAGGCGGTGCCCCAGGAATGCGGGAGCCGGAGGGGCAACCTGCAGGGGGAAGCCTGGCCTGGGCACGGACGCTGGATATGGAAACACTCCCAGCCGTCCCCAGGCTGCCGGGGACCAGCTGCCGCACACAGCCGACTGGAGTTTTCAGGTGGAAAAAAGAAATACAATGACGACATTGAGTGAGCAAGACTCAGCTCTTCCGGGAAGCTTCCTCCCAACCCTGTGCCTGGAGGGGCCACCTGTCCCTCGGTGGTGCTCCGCCTGGGCAGACTCCAGCACCAGGACTGGCCCCTCAGGGCAGAGCCCAATCCATCCCAGCTGCCTCAGCACCTTCAGGCCGAGGGCTCCTGCACCCACATCCCCACCTGGTCCAGCCCCTGCTCGCGAACTCCAGGCCATCACAGACTACCTGACATCTCCACGTCCT
Organism: Cryptoprocta ferox; assembly: GCA_028646485.1. NCBI lineage: Eukaryota > Metazoa > Chordata > Mammalia > Carnivora > Eupleridae > Cryptoprocta > Cryptoprocta ferox. The sequence goes on along the minus strand of CM053570.1, from coordinate 87,920,142 downwards.
ACCTAACGGTCATCTCAAGTGCCTTCCACAATCTTCCTCATCTCAGTCTGCAGGGGCCCCCACCTTCCAGTACCCCCTCATTGCTGCCTCCTCCATGCCCGGCCCTGCAACAATACTGCGGGCCTCTCATGTCGGACGGCTGCTTACCGCCTCCACTCGGGGCTCTGGTCTGGATGGGGCCAACATCTATTCCTGACCTACCTTCCGATCAAAGCTGGCAAAGGGGCACACGATTATATAACATTTGTCTAGTCTCTCTGTAAGGTCAGGATCAATGAAATCTTCGTATTTCACACCAGGTTCCGTGCCCTTCAGCTCGTGGGCTGTCTCGCTTCTTTTAATCTCTCGTAACTCTTGTGATGTCCTTCTATCCTGTCAGGTCCTTGCCCTCACCTCCCGCCCTGGCCTTCCTGTCAGGCTTGAGCCCGACCAGCTCAGCTCCAGCCCGGGACTTTATGCCCAGAATGCTCGTCCCCCAGACCCCGCGCATGACTGAACCTTCTCATCAAGTGTCATTTCACACGTGACCACTAACAGAAGTACTGTCCCTGACTTTCCATCCTGCCTCTCCTCTTGTACTTTCTTGATTCACTTTTAGTCTCGACGACTTCTGTGTTTGCTATCTGGCGTCCTCGTGGGGGGGGGGGGGGGGCGGGGCGGGAATGGAAGTTCCATAGAAGAGGGACTTAAAACAGCGCCAGCACACACAGTACAAGCTTACCGAGATCTCACCTCGAGTTCTGCTGAAAAGAACAAAGATCCTGGTTTCCAGATTAGATGTGAGAAAACTGAAGACTAGACACGGTATGTCTCTCAATAATAAAAACGTTAAAAAAAAAAAAAAAAAGACCAGAGATGATAAGTACCTGTCAAAGGCCTCGCGGCTACAGGGGCTGTGCTTGTTTGGAGCCAGCATCGTGACTCCAGGTATTTTTCCCTGCTTCCATTTCTCAGATGCTGCCCCCTCCCCCCACACGAACATCAGGCTGAAGCCCTAAGACTCAGCCCCGGTTCTGTGGCCTCCAAATAGACCTAACGCAGACTGCGTCCCTCCACCATTCTCCAAGGCACCGAACACAGCAATCCATCACAAAAATGCTGGACAGCTTAGGGATTCCTGATGTTTAATAGGAAGGACCCCCAGACACCCTTAGAAATCTAGCGCAGGCGGCACCTCCTTCGGGAAGTTTTCCTGGAGCTTCCCCGGCCTCTTCTAGTCTACCCTCAATATCTGAATGAGCCTGGCCCTGGCCGCACGAATCACATCACACAGCGACCAGCTGCTAGGTGCATCTCCTGTGCGCTCAAGAGCCTTGAGCACACCCTACACCTTGCCCTCGGCAGGACTTAACGCAATTACTATTCTGTAACAACAGCCACCTCCCGTTAGATTGTAAGGGCAGGGGCCCTCTGCTCACTGCTGGATCTCCAATCTTTCTGGAAGCGCTCCACCAACACCCAGTGGTTGACTGGAGGACAGGATGGATGGCGGGAAGGGATGGCGGGTGGGAGAGAGGGAGGAAAGTCGGAGACAGAGAAGGACGATGGGCTGGGAGACCGTCAAAGTTCGGTGGCCCTCGTGTTGCTGGACAGGTGACAACGCCCGGTCCGGGCCCCGGCCTGGCGCGCCTGCCGCGTTCTCGAGGCGGGAGCTCACCTGTACGAGTCCCCATCTCTGTTGTAGTCGCACAAAAGGTAATCCTTTCCCACCACCTTGTCTCTGGCGATTTTCAGGGGCTGGTCAACAGAAGACAGGAGATCTTCACACAGACTGGGGACCTGGTGGAAAGAAAGGAAAAGGCAGAACCGGGGGGTTAAAACAACACGTCAAAGCCAGGTTGGCTAACGGCAACCGGAGCCACATCGTGGTCAGCATATTTAACATCTGGCCCTTGGCGCTCTGCCAGAATTATGGGCCTGTTCTTTTCTTTTCCACATGTGTCTGACACCAACTGTGTCCCTCCATAAAGAAGCCTGTTCTTGAATTACAGCGGAGCGTGATTTCCAACACAGCCTTCCTTCCAAATCTGCGTGCAGCTTCAATTACCTGGCCGCCGGGGTGGTCTGCTACATTTAAGTATGTATATGCTTGGTATTGGTCTCTGGTGGGCAAAGTACAAGCCCAAGTCCTGAGAAGAAGGTAAACATTTGAAATACACAGGAATCCAAAGAACTCTGAGAATAACCCGTCCGTGCTGGAGAACTCCCACAGGCTCCCATGCGGGGTGGAGTTTCCAGCACTTTCCAGGCCCCCGGCCAAGCATTACCAGTTTGGCTCGCGGAGTCAACCCTACCTGCCGCAAAGGTAGCTACACGCCAGCCTCCCCCAGCGCCGAGCTCCAGCTGGCTTTCCTCAGGTGGACCCACGTGGAGCCGTGTCACCGAGAAGGAGGGCCCCCAGGTCCCGAACCCCAGGACCGAGGCTGCCGACTGTGACACGTGGCCCCGCTGGTAACCAGGCTGCTGGCCTCCTCCTCCTCCCAACTCAAACATCAATTTCCACCAAAATATTCCAGGAAGGGATGGCAGCGCTTTCAGAAATGGATTCCTTCGGGCCTGAGTCACTTCCATGCTGTATTTTCAATGTGCTGACTGATTCCTTTCACGGGCCTGGGTTTATGGAGGCCCCACCATATCGTTTACCAGGCAAGTGGCTGCCAACTGCACCAACGGCCCTTCCAAATGGAAAAGTTAAATCATGTGGCAAAGATCCCCAGCAGAGCGGCTCGGCAGGGGGGCGGACGGCCTCGGCAGCTCCTGCTTTCCTCCCGAAGACCCTCATGGCCTCCAGGAAGGTGGCAGGCTCCCTGCCGCCCCAGGGACCACCCAGCCTCTGGGGGCCTCTCCAGGCTCCTCTGCTGAGCCCTGGGGTGCTTCCGAGCTGCTTGTCAGACCCTGGCGGGCACAGCCGGAAGACGGCGACTCTGTCTTGCACAGACTCCAGCCTCAGTGAGACAACTGGTTCCCTCGACGTGGACCACACTGCCAGGCACCTAGGCCCCCCAAGAGACGTACACGCCACCCACTCCTATACACAACCTGCAACGCCTGCCCGTGTCCCCATCCCACAAACACGCACACACAAAACAGGGCCATTTTCTTCCTTTTTTAAAATTTCATTTTATCTTTAAATAATCTCTACACCGAACGTGGGGCTCAAACTCACAACCCCAAGATCAACAGTCTCATGCTCCACCAACTGAGCCAGCCAGGCTCCCCAAAATGGCGCTGGCAAATCAAAGTTAGTTTTGGTGATGGGACTATCATCCCCCCTCCATTCCCAAGTGCCTGCCACGTATGGTGCTAGGCCTCTGTACACGGCAGACTGTCCACCTGAGAGCTCACACGCATGCTGGGAAGTAGGCATGTATTATCCCCATTTTACAAGTTAGAGACAGTTGAGGCCCAGGGTTATCAAGCTGCCCACGGCCCACACCAGCAGCAGGCAGTAGCTGCAGAAATCCCCTCCTCTGATGGTGAGCCTGATTTAAGAGGCAGAGAAGAGGAAGGACAGTGAATGACAAAAGCACACTGTGGTGGCAAGTAACCCCCTTCTGCCCCCACCAATGGCCCGGGAGCCTAGAGAGTGAAGTGGTCTTGCCTTCCTGCCGCAGGCCCAGCGAGATGGCCCTGAGCACCTATGTGCCGCCCGGCGCGACACGCCCTTTCCCTTAGCATCACCATTTATCCTGCTGGGCTGCTGCCTCAGCTTACCCGTTGGGCCCTGACTTCTACCTAGAGCCCCATTCTAACTGGTGGCGCCCCTGGCACTGTTGGCCCCATTCATCCTAGATTGTGGCAGAGAATAAAGCAAACAGGCTCTGAAGTGCGACTTCCTGACCCCGCCGCTTACTGTCCTCACGACCTTGGGCAAGTCACTTTTACCTCTCTGTGAAGACTCAGTGTCCTTATCTGTAAGGCAGGGATAACAAAACCAGCTCATCGTGATTTGGGGGATCTCACGAGACAATGCCTTGGGCATCCCTTCTGGTGCCCAGCAACAGGGGCGTGCGTGCTCACTAGTACCGGATGCTGATGTGCCCGCCCTCCCCGCTCTGTACCCACTGTCGTCTGCTGTCTGTGATTCTCTGATGGCAGCGCCACAGGTCCCACCTGGCTTCACCACACTGCTTCTTTGCGATCTGGATAAAAACAGACCTTTGAGAATCCAGTTCTTCTCACCCTCGGTTCTGCCTGGAGCCACCTGTTTCCCCTTCCCCATGAGGCCTTTGCAGTGACATCCCCCCCACACAGGGAAGCTCACGAGATAATGGGATTCGGTATAAAACAAGCTTGACCTCACTGCCATCCGAAAGGTTAATCCGTGGATCAAAGTATCTCAATAATTTCTTCCTAGCACTTACGCTAACTGAAATGATTTTTGAATTTATTTGTCGTCTGTCTCCCTTCCCTAGAATGTAGAGTTTTTTTTTTTTCCCCAGGGCAGGGACTTCAGTCTTGTTCACTGCTGGATCCCCAGTGCCTCTGGCAGTGCCTGAGGCATGAGATATTTGCACGGGAGGGAGGAATTTTATAACATGAAGCCTCCCAAACACCAATCAGCTTTGTTTCTAAGTTAGTAAATTGGTGTGCAGCAAGAATCTTCATCAAAAGAATCTGTGTTAAGAACTGAACTCTGATGGATGCCAACGACCAATTTCGCTCGTGCGTCCAGCCAGGCGATCTCAAATAGGAATCGTGACGTGGTGGGAAAGCCCTAGACAAAGAGAAGTGGAGTTTTAAAGTCCCGGGTTTTGATTAATACAGACCCTGAGGAACACAACAACTAGGTGGCAAGGCTGACAACTAGGTTCAGGTTCAAGTCTAGCCGTGGCTCGGTAGTGAGAACGTCACCATTTTGGTGAAAATCCTTCAGGTACAGAAAGACTATAAAATCAAACCGACACTCAATTCTTCATAGAGTTAAATGCATTCACTCCTTATTGGGAGAATGCCTTTTCAGAGGCAGGGTATTAGGATGCCCTCAATTCTACGAAATGATAAGGTTTACTTGGTGGTTGTTTTACAAGTTGGGAACTCAATGACCTACTCCTCTTTTTCTGCTTTTCTTTCTCCCCCTCTCCACCCCCGCCTTAAAAAAAAAAAAAAGTGCTTCGGGCCTGTGAAATCAAACAATGTGGCAGCCACTGGTCTAGAAAATCAGATCCAGCCCTCCCTGCCTGTCAAAGTACATAGATCAGGGTACCTTTCAAGGTCAGTGTGAAGAACCGCAAGGGACTGCACTCCTCCCACTTCGTAAGTCCTGTCCTTCAGAGCACAAGAGCCAAGGCAACAGCGCAGAGGGTGGCTCTGTGGTACCAGCCGCTATCAAGAGCCACTCTCGGAGCCTGGCCAGCCTGCCTGTCCTACTCTGGTCACAAAGCTTCTCAAGCCCATGAAGGCCGGGCAGGGCTGAGCTCGGCTCCACCTCGGCCCCTGGGCAACCGGCGAGCCTCAGCCCCTGGCCTACTCAGGGATGGGCCTGCCCATCGGTCTTCTTTCTCCAGGGGCAATGGCCAGATACGCGACATATGCTCTGTCTGCCAGGGGAAGGGGGGTTGGGGTGAGGGCCCGGCTGCAGAAGGCCTCGGGAGAGCATCTGCACGAGCTTCTGAGCGAGGCAGAGCGCGTGATAGTACCTGAGCTCCTAGATCCAGCCGCCAGTGACTGTTTTTTTTTTTTTTTTTTTTACATTTATTTATTTTTGAGAGAGAGACAAAGACAGAGCAGGAGTGGGGGGGGGGGCGGGAGGAGCAGAGAGAGAAGGAGACACAGAATCCGAAGCAGGCTCCAGGCTCTGAGCTGTCAGCACAGAGCCCAGCGCGGGGCTCGAACCCATGAACCGTGAGATCATGACCTGAGCCAAAGTCAGACGCTCAACTGACTGAGCCACCCAGGCGCCCCTGCGCTTTTAAAGTCCATGGCCAGGTACTAACCAACCAAGACCATGCATCTAAACTGTCACTGACAAACTATGGCAGCTCCCAGAAAACCACAGAGAACTCCTGAAGGCACAGGGACATGCCCTTCCGTGAAGGCATCTGGGACGTGATACGGCCCGCTGATTCTTCAACCAAGCAAGCACAATTTTCGCCTTTTGGGTAAACTTTCAAGCGGGACCATATTTTTGTACTCCGTTCCCCTCCATCAGTCCTGTTTCTCTGATCAAAGATAAAGCGTCCTGGAAGAATCATCTGGCAGTCGTCACGGGAACTGAGATGTGTGGATGCCACGGCGCGCCCACAGACGGGTACCGCTGCCCAAGGCTGCGTTAGTCACGACCCGGCGCCACCCACCAACCTGTCCTACCTCCATTCCATCCTACCCCCCACTCCTCCCTGCAGCCTCCCAACACCACCCTGGTCCTGTTCACTGCTCCCTCCACCACGTGCAAGTTTGCACATGCCTCCTCCACCGAAAAAATCCCCCATATGGGGTTGCTGGAGAAAATACAGGAGCGGGCAGTTGATTTTCAATTTCAGATATACAATGAATCCCAAAAACACGGGGCATACATTTTCACTTGCTAAGCCTGGCAACCCATCCACGTTCTTCTCTCAAATCCTACTATCCTTAAAAACCCAGCCCAAACTCCCACTTCTTTATCAAAATGCCAAATTCTTTGGAATTCCTGTAGTACCACTGATGTCAACCAAATCCCAAAAGCTTTGGGGATGGCTGTCCTAATACTGCCATCGACTGTCACTTTACTCCTTCCTCACTCGCTACTTAACATTCTCTGAATGCTGTGAGCCTACCGAGGCGGTTCCTGAGGCCGCGCCCCGCGACACGCGTGGTGTGGCCAGGGCTCCCGCACGTGCGCTGACTTCTTCTGGGGAAGTGGGTATTAATCCTGAGCGGAGGTTAGACCAAAACCCAGAACACGGGCAGTTTCTCTCTGTAGACAGTCACCGACGCTCTCCCTACATTCAACCCCAAGGCTACCCCCTCCGCTCAGTCCTGTCAAGTGCTTAGAAGAGTGAAAGAAATCACATTAAGTCTCAAGGATCAGGAGTTTGTAGAGCAATTGAAGTGAAAGGACAGGTCCAAACAAAGCCAACAACGGTTCACTCCGGGGTGCGTGTGTGTCATTGGCTCTGCTGCCGCTGAAGGCGAGAACCCTTGTCTGGTGCCCGCACCCGAGGGCCCGATGGTTTCTGTCCAAAGTGCTCATCCGCACTGCTTAACGGCCTTTGTAAGCAATGTTCAGATACCACCAAAGGTGTTGGATCAATCCTGGCTGCTGGGGGGATTTAAACTTAATTCCCAGTGACTTGGAACAGTAAGCAAGGACAGCCGTTCTGGTGGTGAGGTTCCGCCAACTTCTCCACTGCCACAAACTCCTTTGAGGCCACACCCCAGGGACCACCCTGCTCTTTACACCTGAGGAAGTGACAATCATCACCTGGCTCACTGGTGGGGGGGGCGGGGTGGTGGTGGGATGGGGGGGGGGACTGGAGGAGGCCGGGGCTGGGGGGGAAGGAATAAACTGAGCTAGGGGCAGGGAGAGAGAAATCCCCAGGGGGGAGAGCAAGGACGCCCTGAGCAACAGCTGCAGGTGACCCTTTGGTAATGAGGAGCAGGACGAGCAGGCTGTCACAGCCAACCCCTGACTGTGTAACAAACTCTCCTTGCGCCACCTCCTCTAGTCCTCAGACACCCCAGATGTGGGCCATTCGGAGAAAGAACTTGCCCAAAGTCACAGCGCCAGTCGCCAGCGGTCTAGGAAAGGACACGTGGCATACAGAACGGCTCGGTTGAAAAAAAGGACATCCACTCTTGCTGTCGCCCCAAACCAAATGCTTTTCTACTATCTAACCCAGCAGTGATCACATGAAAAGAGATACAAATCAGAAGTTTCCGGCCACAAGTGAGGTTCGCGTCCGTGCCGCCATGTGGTTCTGCTTTGCCTCTTCCCCTTCTCCATTAGTTATTAATGTTGAGAACAATTGTTCAACCGGAAAAAGAAACTTGAGATGAACCCTTAAAAAAAGCACAAAAGCCAGACCAGTTCAACTCATGGATAATCTAATCCACGGCACCCCCGTCTTTGAGAAGTGCACCTTGTCCCTCGGTTTTTAAAAACATGGCCCCAACGAACACATTCCATTTTTTGATCTGCCCGCTGGCCGAGAGCCCGCCACCAGAGAGGTAAGAATTGAAAACAGCTCCTGTCCTCTGGGTCGCACACTCGGCTGAGTGATGTTGGTGGAATCAGGGCTGGGCGCTCCCCTCCCCGCGTCAGAGGGGCCTGCTCCCGGGCGGCGAGGTGTCAGGACGCTGGAGCTCCGGGCGGCCAGCAGAGGTCTCTGCCTACAGTTTGTTCCTTTTATATTTGCAAACACTACAACCTTCCCCCCTTCCCCCTTAAAACAAATACGAAAACGAATGAAATATAGAACTAAAGAGAGTGCTTTCAGCGATGCACGGGCTGGTGGCAGAAACGACCTGCAGTGTGGCTTTCTGGAAAACACCAACCTTGCAATCAAACACAAGTTCAAATCCTCGGTCTGCCACTTTCTGGCTGAGCGTACCCTTCCCTAACCTCAGAACTGGGGCTACAGTACCCGCCTCGATGAGAGATTCATTCCACTTGATGCGGAGTGCCCACACCAGGCATGTGCTAGGTGCCATGGACTTGGTGGCTGACAAGACGGACCCACGCAGCCTGCTCTCCCAGAGCTTGCTCCAGCCGCTGGGACAGCCCCTCCTGAGTGGCGAGGGTGGGCCTGTGGGGATTCAGTGGTCCAGGAGTTGGTACAGAGATGACACACGAATGAAGGAGAGCTGGGGGGGGGGGGAGGGTCGCTGTGATGGGAGCAAGAGCCAGCACACAGGCACTTGAGGCAGGGAGCCCCAAGGCGAGTGTAAGGAAGATAGACAGGAGCATCTGTGGCCACAAAGCCACCCCTCCCAGGACAGGGAGCCAGCACTGGGAAGGGGCTGTGCGGTGGGGCTCCCTGCCCACACGAAGCCCTCCAGCCATGCCTGGACCTCAGCCAGGGACCCTAAACCCACCACCCAGCATAGAGCCTGGCGAGGAATGGGTGCTTCGCACCTGCTGAACCGAAGGCTAATCATCCTCTGAATCCCAACCACACCTCCCTCCCTCCCATTTCAGATCCAGCCCTCTTCTCATTCGGCCATCCCTGGACTCTAAGAATGGTATTTCTCAAATGAAAGTACAGATCAGTCTTCATCAGAAGCCTGTAAATTACTTAGTAAGATGCACGACTGAGAAAGAATATCATTAAGTGTACACGTCAAGTGTAAGAAACAATTTCCCAATTTTGGAAACATTAAAACATGATGAACCATGCGTGCTCAGATTCGAGAGGCTGGTACCTGGAATGCCCCCCAACAGACTCAGGACTTGCTCAAAACAAGCACACAACTGTTGGCTGGGGGGACAGTCCTCAGGGTGTGAACGAGGCTGGCCAAACAGGGCTAACCCTAGGAAATTGTTTCTGATCAACAGGTATTTTATTCTACTTAGAAATGAATTTTTCACAGGCCATTAACGACAAAGAACGTTCTCAGAAACAAGTCCCCCACCCCCTTTACTTTTCTTCGGCAGGTGCCCCAAACCATCCCAGAGAGAAAGAATAGAGGCGAACTTCCTGGGCTGGGTTTCAGCCATTCATACTCAGGACTCCAAAGCTTTGCCTACTAGAAGCTCACGGCCTGGAATAAGAGGCCAGAGCAGTTTTCTAAAGGAAGGGTCAAGAAGGGGCAGAACAAAGCGAGGGCAAATTGAAAGGAAAAATTAAAATCACTATCTGTGAGTCAACCACGGGCGCGCACACAAGGCTCCTGTTGTCCACATGTAACCTTACGCTTCCCCGAAGGGGGCGAACCGGGCACTCGGAGCCTAATTAAATTAACCATCCCCTGGCCAGGGCTACAAGTCCACATCTGGTGAGGGAAGTCTAGAGAATTCAGGGTCATTCTAAGCTGCCCGCTCCTTTTAATTAAGGCCTTGTCCCTGAGGGACGGAGCACAAGGCACAAACACCTTCAAGAAGCCAGGGGCACAGAAGTCCCCAGATAGACGTCACTGTGGCCTCAGGACCGAGAAGAGCCCGCTGCCTGCACAGGCAATTACCCCGGGCAGAGCCCACTGCCCCGATGTCCTATACAGTCCATCCCGACGGAGGCTGCTCTCCCCGGGGAGCCTACGGACTGCCCCCCGCCTGTTCCCCGCAGCCCTAACGCTTCAGAGAGGCGGCGACTCCCTGGCCTAGGCTCTTCCAGGCCACAAAGCCTTGCCTGTGGGCCTCACACATTCAGGACGGGGTCCCTCTCCTCAGGACAAGGGTGGGGCCTAATGCCGTCGAGGCTTCCGGTGCTGGTGACGGTGCCCAAGTGCACAGAAGCAGGGTCCCTCGGGTAGAGTTCGCACCTTCTGAAGGCTCCAGAATGTTCTCCCACTGGAGAGGGGGCCAGCGGGCTGGCTGGCTGGCTGGCTGGAAGCGAGGGTGAGCATGCCTGAGAGTACCAGCGCGTCCGTGACTGCGGGCCCCTCAAGGCTCTCAGCCCTAGGTGTGTGACGAGCACCCCACGGCGACATACGGAGGCAAGCGTGGACAGAGAACCATGACCCTCCTGCTGGATGCTCCATGGTCCTGCCTCCTGAGTCTTTGTCGTTAAGGGATTAGTGCCTTGGCTGCATTCTTAGAAATCGCTTCAAATCTTTCAGGAGAAAAAGACCAGGTAAAAGCTACATGAAAACAACTCGTTGATAATCTTTACACTAAGGTCCTGTAATTTCATGGGAAGGACAGGGGATCTCCACCCTCTATTTCAGTTTCTGTAATTTTTAAAAAAATGTTTATTTTTGAGAAAGACAGAGATAGAGTATGAGCAGTGGAGGGGGAGAGAAAGAGAGCGAGCGAGCAAGCAAGAGAGAGAGAGAGGGAGGGATGGAGACACAGAATCTGAAGCAGGCTCCAGGCTCTGAGCTGTCAGCGCAGAGCCTGACGTGGGGCTCCAACTTGCAAATGGTGAGATCATGACCTGAGCCGAAGTGGGATGCTTAACTGACTGAGCCACCTACCCAGGTGGCCCCTCTATTTCAGTTTCTAAAAGCTACTACCTGGGGACACCTGGGTGGCTCAGTTGGTTGGGTGTCCAACTCTTGATTTCAGCTTAGGTCATGACTCCAGGGTTGTGAGTTCAAGCCCTGCATCAGGCTCCAGGCTGAGCATGGAGCCTGTTTAAGATTCTCCCTCTCTCTCTCTCCCTCTCTCCTTCTCTCTCTCCTTCCATCTCTCTCTCTCTCTCTCTCTAGCCTGTTGCCTGGCGAGCAGCTGTGGGACAGAACGATTCCAGATGGGAGGTTCACCAACTGGGCGGTGGCAGAGAGGAGCACTGGCCCAAGTGGGGTTTGCATGATTAGGTCCACGAGACCCTCCCTCCTCACCACGGCCTGGGGGTAAAGCAGCGCCATCTCAGGGTGGAAGGTGAACGAAGAATCCGCCCCCTTGTTCACCACTGTGCCCACGGGTCTGGGCCCAGCCTCGGGCTTTATGGGACGCGTTTGCGAAACCTGCACGGGTAAAAGCCCTCCTTAAAGCTGGGACAGGCTACCATGGAGATCCACAGGCTGGGATCGGTAGGGAGAGATGTGACAGAGGGCGTGCGCCGCCCGAGCCGATCCGGGAAGGCTCAGCGTCAACTGGGGAGCGGGGGGGAACGACAAACCGCTGGATATGCACCGTGTCCTTGGCACAGGGACAGGATTTCCAGAGTGGGCGCGGGTAGGCCAACGCCACCCCCTGCCGAGGTCTCACAGGGGGCCGGCCCCGGTACACGGCCTCCCCCCAGGGATTCTTACAGCCGACGGGGTGGGGGAGAGCAGCAGCAGAGGCTCAGAGCCACGCGGCCACTGAGTCATATGCCAGAGTTCCGGCTCTTTCCACCACACATTCTCCCCAAACTCTCAAGACCACAAACTTCCAAACAACCCTAACAGCCTCCCAAAATTCCAGCGATGTGGCTGGTTCCTTTCAAGTGGAAATGTTCGTGCCGTCTGTGTGTGTGTGAGTGGGGCTGGAGGCCAGCGCTGTCATGCCACGTTATGTGAGGCATGCCCAGAACAAGCCGGCACCCCCCCCCACCCCCCGCCATGAGCACAAAACCCATCGCGGCTGGCCGGCCACAATGTTTCCCACTGGATTCCTTCCACTGGATGGACGCCTCATCAGGTTTTGTTTTAATTTCACTGAGTCACCCAGAGGAAATGACCAGACACCAAGACAAATCTGTGATTCTTCCTACTGGGGAAGGGGGCTGCACTCAGGAGGGACTGCTGTGTCCCCTTTCATTGGCTGGGTCTTTCCAGGATCAAGAGCTTCTCTGTGTCTCCACTTTGGCCCAGTAAGAGATAAAACTCAAATTTGTAGCTCCAGATAAAACCCATCCAAGTGCAGGAGGGGTTAAATACGGTGTCCCCACCCTCAAGGAGCTCAAGGTACAGGAGGACAGACAGGGACACAAACGAAGTCCCGATGTGCGACGTGCTATGGACAGGGAGTAGGGGATACTGGGGAAACGAAGACGAGGGCTGCCCAGAGCTCCCGGGGAGAGGGGAGAACAAGCAGGGGGAGTCCAGGCAGGACGTGCTAGGAGCTAGCACGGAGCGGTTACAACAGGTGAAGGCGAGTGTGGCACAGCAGAGCTGCGGGGCTGGGGTGGCGAAGGGGCGCCTGCCTGGACAGGGGGTGGCATGGAATCCACGTGGCCGCACCACCCGGTGAATGTGCTAGAAACCACGGAAACGCACAGCTTAAAAGAGTGAGTCTTATAGTATGTGAATTCTATCTCCATAAAGTTGTTGTTAAAAAAAAAAAGAAAAATCAAGAGACAATGTCCCAGGGGGAGAGGAGAGCACAGGTACATCCACGGGACTCTCAGTTCAACACAAATGCAAAAGTATCAATTTGGGTTTTCAGCAGAGAATACGTTATGTGATCTAAGGCTGGGTTAGTAAGCATCTGGGCATTGGGGCCAGAGGCAATGTTACTTTTCCCTTCACTCCCAGTAACTACTTGACCACCAACCCTGACAACCCAGAGCTTTCCCACATCAAAACAACAGAGCACATAGAAGGGGACGCATCATCAGCCTGGAATCCGGAGCTGGGTCGGTAACGAAATGGGCGTAGACCATTGGATGGTCCTCAGTTTCCTTATCTCTAAGATGGACCAACTGAATCAGATGGGTCTTTTGGTTCTCCAAGGCAGAGAAGAGGTGCCTGCCTACCACTGTTTTGTGCAAGTTTTGTGGTAAGATTTAGCTTGAAAGAGGGTTCCCGTCATTAAAGAAATATCTGAAAGCCACTAGACTAGATGACCAGCAAGGTTCATTTTAGCCTTAAGATCCTACAAAGTCTCACAGATCAAGACAGTCTAGGGGCACCTGGTGGCTCAGTTGCTTGGACGTCCGACTTCGGCTCAGGTCATGATCTCACCATTTGTGAGTTCGAGCCCCGCGTCGGGCTCTGTGCTGACAGCTCAGAGCCTGGAGCCTGCTTAGGATTCTGTGTCTCCCTCTCTCCCTGCCCCTCCCCAGCCCGCACTCTGTCTCTGTCTCCTTCAAAAATAAATAAACAGTAAAAAAATATATTAAAAAAAAAAAAAACAGTCTACGTACTTATCTCCGTGACCATCCAGGAAATGGCCTTTGGAGTTCATCAGAAGCTTGGGACGTTTTTCCTAAAACTGAACACAACATCTACTGAGCGAGGCACTGTGTGCGATCCAAGGGTGCCTAAGAGCCGGGTGCATGGCCTCAGGACCCAGACACAGCACGGGGAACAAGGACTGGCTCCCGTACGGGCTTTGCCCTGAATCCCATGTTCGAATTCAAAGTCCTGCAGAGATTTCTCTATTGGTGCACAGAACCTACACTACTCCCCCTCTTCTCTCTTCCAGGAGTGCCCCCCACCCAGAACCCCCCACCCCAATTCCACAGACCAAAGGGAAGCAGTGTTTCCCTCCTGCCCACGATGGGATCTCCATCAGCTTCAGTGTTCCCGTCATTCGCAGAGACCTGGTCACCAGCAGTGAGCACACCATCCGCTCTTACAGGGACTGCTGATGGACCCGCGTGTCGGAAACCCCAGGCCCCTGAAAGACGTGCTCCATGTCCTGGCCCACGTGCTAGGCCCATTTCAAACGTCAGGGAGACAGGCCGGGCACGCCACGCTGCTCTCGAGTGCTTTCGATCTGTTCCCCAACCAGATGCGTTCTCTGGGGGTGAGCCAGGCACTGCTCACCCAGGCCCAGTGCCTGCCAGGCTGCACAGGCCTCCCTTCCGACTCTCTGGGTCCTGGGGAAGCGGGATCTCTTTCCAACTCGATCTTCTGTCCCACGGCTGTCATCGACTAGAAGGCAGGACCTAACTTAGAGAGATACTCTTCAGACCTCCTCAGTGCAGGCTCCCCAAGCATCGCCTACAACACCACTCCCCGGGGTCCCCGGGCAACAGGATGCCACGCAGTTCCTACAAGGCAGAAGCCAGAGAGACCCCCCCTCACTGGGGAATTCTATTAGGGCGGGGCCTTTGTTTATGATGAGTCACGCCTCCCAGCTCCAGTTGACAAGAACCGTGTATCTATTTCCCGTCGGGAGAGCGCAGCCTCCTGCCACCGGTGATCCTCACCTAGATCAGACTCCTGAACTACTTCCCTGAGCTCGCAGGACTGCTGCCCACTAGCCGGCACCACGGGAGGACCAAGCTCTTTTGTTCATTTTGCCTAGAATGAAACCCAAACGATACCCTAGTCCCTTGTGCCTCCAGGAGGGCGAGGGCACGGGCCCCAAGGGCCCGCACTGCGGCAACGCGCACACGGCAAGCCTCAGAGAAAGGACCACGGAGCACCTGCACAAATGACCCATCCCCAGGAGACACGAATCTCCTGTGCACAGCAGGACAGAAACCAAAGAGGAAAAGATTCCCCCTCGACAAAAGTGGGGGCCTGCAAGGAGACGTGCTGAGCGGCAAACATTTTGGAAGGATGGAATTTTAAGCACAAACACGAAAGGGCAGAGATTCGAGGCAGAGGAGCCGTGCGCACAGCTGGGAGGCCCTTTAATTAGGGGAAGGTTTGCAAAGCCTGTGGCGCGTCGGCAGACTGTCCCCAGGTCTCCGGAATGGAAAGAATGTGGAAACCAACAGGGTGGTTTCCAACCAACCAACCCTTGGTCACAGGGTGACCAAGAACTTCGCGGCTTGACGCTCTCACCAAGGGTGAAGCCCACGGTCCCGCCTCCTGCCACCTTTTCAGCAGTCTCGGTGATCGATCCCTTGGTGCAACAGAGGGGGCCCCGGCCGTGCCCAGGGACGAGACAGGCTGGACCCGCTCCTTCCTAAGGGCATGTCCCACAGTGCACAGGAGAGCTCTTCTGTCACGGTGTTTTATCTACATTTTTTAAGTTTATTTATGCATCTACAGAGAGACAGAGAGGGTGCGAGTGGGGCAGGGGCACAGAGAGAGGGACAGAGAGGATCCCCAGCACACCCCCCACTGCCAGCACAGAGCCTGATGGGGGGCTCGAACTCATGAACCGTGAGATCATGACCTGAGCCGAAACCAAGAGTCGGAAGCTTGACCGACTGAGCCACCGAGGTGCCCATCAAGGTGTTCTAAGGCAGAAACATAATTCCAGGGAAAACTAAAGAGCCCCTCAGACCTGGGGGCTGCATTTCTCGTTTGCATGTACTGTATGGTACTTTCATAAGCGTTTCTAATGGACTTAAATATCCTGCGTGGGGACAGACGATCTGTAATAAAACAGAAAGACGATATCCCCCCAGCTCCATCCAGGGGGAACGCTTGCCTATTCAGCTCCCAAGGGGCGAGGGGGAGGCGGTGGTTTTCCCCACGTGGCCAACACCCATGTTGCGGTCTTCTGTCTGGGACGTCAGGATGTCCAACGCAGCACCGGGGCACAGTCTTCTTACACAGGTGCCTTAGCTCTCCTTTGGAAGATACCCTGTGCCCCTACCAGTTCTGAGAAGTTACCAAATCTAAGTGAGGAAGGTAGCAAGAATCAGGAACACAGGCAGAGCCTCTGCACCCCTTCCTCCACCACAAGCCAAGAAAGAGCTCAGGAGAAACAGCCGGGAGCCTACTGGGGGTGCCCTTAGCAGCAGCTGTTACCAGCTGGGGCTAGAGAGACACCAGGAGGTGACAGAGCACCCGAAAGACCAGATGTTCAAGCCCAAGGTCCCTGTGAGATCACCCAAGAGAGAGGCAAGTGGCACCGCAGTTCCACGAAGCATCGGCGCCAACAGAGCCAGCAAGGTGGCTGCTGCCCAGGAAAGGACTGCTGGGGGCTCTTCCAGAAGCAGGCAGGCGCGTGGGGCAACACCTCCCAGCTCTAGGCTTAAAACCGCAAATAGTCAATCACGCGGTCCCTTCCATTACACGGCTAGAAAGTCTGAGTGGCAACTAACAGCTGGTCCTCAGCGGGACCGGAACGCGCACCCATCACCTGCTTTTTGGCAAGGGACTCACGAGGCCTGAACCAGTGCCCGGAGCTTCCTAGGCATCAACTTGCAGGTCCTGATCTGGACAGAAACACACACTCCTACCCGATCTTTGTCCAGCGAGCTCCCTTCCTCCCTTTGTCCAGCTAGCACCCTGTCTGGGGCTTTACCCCTGTCCAAGCAGCTTTCCCTGAAACCCAGCCACCAGGGGCGAGCTCGATGCCCCTCCACGCTGCCTCCACAGAGCTCTGGCTTCCTCTCCATCAGGACCCTTGTATCAAATCCATCCAGATATCCAGCTCCCCCTCGACCGTGGCCTCTCTGGACACAAATATTACCTTACTTACCACTCTGACCCCCGTGCTCTAGTGCTTAGGAGAGGCATGGGCACACCTTCAGTGGGGGGTCCCTTATGTGCCACACACTGGGGACACAAAGCTGAACAAAGCAGACAAGGTCCCTGCCTTCTGAGAGCGTAGTGGGCAGTGGGAGTCACCGAGAGTCCAGGGGAGTACCACGGCTGGGGGGACCAGGAGACAGGGTGTGGGAGTGAGGCCAAGGCAGAGGTCTGAAAGATTAGCAGAGCTGGTGCGGAGATGTGTTCCCAGGAAAGAGACAGCACATACAAAGATCCAACAAGACAGGGCACAGGGCCTTTGGAAAACCCTAGCAGGTGGGTATGGTTGGAGTGGAGGGGCCTCGGGGCAGGGAAGGGGGAGGAGGGGTTGCCAGGGTCAGATCAAGAGTTGTTAAACCCAGACCGTTCTCCGGTTTTGATCCTGATGGCAGCGTGGAGTCAGGCAGGGCCGTGGAGGGTCATGATGAAAACTGCCTTTTGGAGAGGTTACTCTGGCTGCCGACAAGCAGGTGGGACGGCTGTGGGACTGCAGACAGGGAGGTCCAGAGGCCGTCAGAATAATCTAGTAACCGAGGGGGGGTAGTAGTAATAAATGTCCGCTGAACGGCCCTAAATGAGGATTAAGGTGCCTTCGGCCGACGGGCTGCAGGGGGGTGGGTGGTGGTACTTAGGGGCGCATGGAACCACGTCTCCACCGCCTCCAGCAGCCCGAGCTGCACCTAACGCTCCTCGGGCCGGCCTCTGTGCCGGACTCCCAGACGTCGTTCTTCCATCAGCCACAAACCCTGCTTCATGCTTCCCCTGCCAAGACCCAAGAGGTAAAGGACTAGGGGTAACGGCATTAAAGCCCAGCTGTCACTGTGGGAAGATGTGGCACGCCCTCTGCCCCCTTCCCGGCAACAAGACAGCACCACCTCCCAGAGCCTGACCAAGCAGCACTCACCCACCCCCCCAGCCAAACAAGACGACACAGGGACACACCCCTCCTTAAAAGGACAGCTGAACTCCACTGGGAGGGCCACTCCAGTTCCTGCATTTCTTCTGCACACACTACCCGTTGTCACAAAAGCCCGCAAGGAAAGTGCACCATCTTCTCTCTGTCACAGCAGTTGTTGTGACCCACGCAGCACTCATCATGGGCACCCAACGCGGCCCTGAGCTCTCCCTTTAGTCCTCCCACCAGCCCTCTGAGAACAAGGTGAATTCGTAACTCACTGTGCCACACACATGGGGAAACGGAGGCACAGAGAGCTGACGCAGCTTACTCAAGGTCCCCTAGGTCTTCAGGGTGCACCAGGCCCAGCTAAGTCGTGAATCTGGTCATCTTCAAGACGCGAGGTGGTTTCCCCATGTCCCGCCACCTGCTGGGGCCACCAAGCGCCGACTCCGTGGGCGGAGGCTGAGACCTCCCTGCCCCCTTCCCCCTCCCTCCGCGAGCTACACGGCTTTAGAAAGCATGTATGGAGGGTCCTGCCCTCTCCGAGTCTGGGGACAGCTGCGTTTACTGAATCATCAACCACTATCTATTTAGCATCAACCGTGCGACCGGGCCCCGCGTAGACCCTGGGGATACGGACGAGCGGTGTTACGTTCCACAGGTGCTTCGGAACCAGAGGGCCCTTCGGCACCAATGATGCCGAATCATTAGGCGCTGAACCTGCTTTCAGCGAGGGCCTGGTGAGCGACATGCCTTGGAGCCGTGGCTCCCGGCAGGCAGAGGTCGGAAGCGGGAAGGTCCATGAGACAGGGTGCGAGAATGCAGGGGAAGCAGCAGCCAGCAACTTCCCAGGGCCTGACGCCCACTCCTTACTCCCGATGTACGTTCAGCTCGGTCAGAACAAGGGGAAATCCACTTGCGTGAAGAATAATCGTTTCCAGCCTGGGGGTAAATCTCCTAAAGGGTTTTGTTCTGAACCCAGAGTGTTATTTCAGCTTCCAGTCGGTAGTAATTAAGCGTGCCTACACATTCCAGGAAGAGGAGAGAGGGAGATTAACGATAATTAAATCTCCTCTGGATTTGGCCCCGAGTCCCTCCTCGAGCGGCCTGCTGTCAGATAACTTACTCCAAAGCCTCCGTCTGACACAGCTCCCACCGGCACCGTCTGCAACATCAATTCTGGTCTTGGCGTGAAGGTTTCGATTACACACAAGGTAACGGGTCCCCCAGGACCGGAGGGTCCGGAGTTCTACAAGCACGTTCTTCCCTCTTCTGCACACCACACATCCAGAATTTGCTCGGGAATTGTTTGCCGAGGGGAGGGGCACGGCGACAGCCCCTCCGTGAGGCCTCTCGAAGGCAGGTTCTGGGCACGCCGTGATGGACAGGGTCTCTAATGAACCTTAATTGTGAGCGCAACAGGCCCGGGAAGGCAGCAACAGATGTGACGATGTGGCAACTGCAAACCGCCTAATGAATACGTGTCCTGCCTGGTGAGGGCCAGCGACCCCAAAACGGAGGACGGGCTCATTCCTCACCCCTGCACCCTTTCTAGAGTGCTGACTCCTTGCTGCAAGCAATGGAAGCCGCTGGGTGGACTGGAGTCTGCACTCCCAGTAGCAAGAGACCGCTTGGACCTGGGGTCACGGGACCCCCTGCCCCGGCCACCTCCGCCACCACTTCATCTCTAACAATGGAAGGCCGGAACAGGCTGCCTGTGCAACGTGGGAAGGGGAAAGCTACACTCTACACAAGACTAACTTCTTGCCAGCGCTAATTACTGTGACAGAATCTGCATTCAGAGTCCGCCGTCGGCTGGGGACCTGCAGTGACCAGGAGGAAACTATCTCTGGAGAAGCGGTGGGCACAGATGGCATGGCGAGAGAAACATGGGCATCTGAGTCCGATGGACCTGGGAGTGATCCCGACCCTGCTACTTACCAACTCGTTGGGCCTCTCTGTTTCCTCCTCTGCAAAATGGGGATACGACTAATCTTGTGGTGTGTGCTTTAAATAAACTAAATACGTAGAGGGTCAAGAAAGGTACTTGGCATCTGACAGTTACCAGCTAAAAACCAGGTGACAAGCAGAGTTTTTTTTTTTTTTTTTTTAATTTATTTATTTTGAGAGACAGAGAAAGATCATGAGCAGGGGAGAGGCAGAGAGAGAGGGACATACAGAATCGGAAGCAGGCTCCAGGCTCTGAGCTGCCAGCACAGAGCCCGATGCGGGGCTCGAACCCACGAACTGTGAGATCATGACCTGAGCTGAAGTCAGACGCTCAACCAACTGAGCCACCCAGGGGCCCCGACAAGCAGAGTTTTAGTTCATATGCACAACGGCCACGTCGAACTTGTGCAAGAGCCCCCCGTAGACGACTACTCACTCTGAGCCAGGTGCTGTGCTCGAAGTCCCCCCCGACACACACCATCTCTAGTGTTCAAGGTCCGCGTCATCACGCCCAGCCCTTGCGTGAAGAGACGGTGGCCCACGAGTCACCCAGCTCAGACATGGTGAAGACAAGAGCTTGGCTCCGCCGGGCCTTTCAGTTTCCAGGTGCTCCTAGTGGGCACATCAGGCACCGAGTGTCAGACTCACAGGTGCCCTAAAACTTCCTAACCCAGAACTTTCCAAGAGTTTGATCTTCGAGCATACCAAAACAGGTTTCTGTAACCTGACAAAGGGTAGATGCGGAGCGGGGGTGGGGGGGACCGTTAAATAATCAGTCTGTGTCCCAGCAAATGTGCGGAGTGAATGGGCACTGCTGCCCGCCCACCCCCAGCATCCACACCGTGGCTGGTGGCACCTCACAGGCGTCTACTGCATCAGGGGATGAACGGGGAGTGGCAGGTAAGGTGCTCCGGTAGCAACAGGCTCAGGAGAGGCCGAAGGGCAAAGGCCACGGAACACAGGCCCACTGCCGGGTGACTGTGAAGGACCTGCAGACATGGACTTGGGAGCTGGGGAAAGGGTGCCTGGGGGTCACACTGGTGGTGTGGTGCAGGGTGGGTGGGGGAGGTTAGTGATGCGGGTTCAGGCTGGGACAAGAGATCAGCAGCCCCAAAAAGACGGCAGGGGAAACGGACAACACAGAGGGGTCCTGAGGGCCCTAAGGCCACAAGTGGCCTGTCCCGGGTGATCCAGGTGGCTGGGTGGCACCTCTGGATGGCTGAAGAGAAGGCGACGAGGTCAAATGCCCTGTGAGGCTGCCCGAGCTGCTCCTTGGACTTGGAGGTCGTGCCCCCTGGCTGTCAGACCACCTGGCCGTTTGGGCTGGCTCCCCCAGCAGGGCTCTGAGCGCTAGGAATTCAGGGAACTGAAGCAGGGACAAGAGTGGAGCCTCACACAGGCTGGGAGCCCCCTCCGCCAGGACAGGATGGGAAGCAGGACACATCATCACCCCATTCTGCGGAATGACAGGTGTCCTCACTGGCCACAAAGCCAGTCTGCCACAGGGGGACTCTGACCTCCTCTGTGGGCTCTGGGGTTGAGGGCAATGGCGCCCCCCTGCTTTCCACTCAGGAATCCCCACCGCCAGAGTTCACAGGAGGCGGGGGGATGGTTCTCAGGGCCATCTACAACGCCCCAGCGGAGGGCCTTCTCCCCAAGTCCCTGCAACCGTGCGCTGGGTTCTAAAACCCCAAAGACAAGACCAGCACTGTCCACCTGGGAAAACACGGGAAGGCTGCTTGGGGTGTCGGGGCATGGCCCCCGGGCCAGCAGAACCCAGGAGTCAGCTAACAGGTCCTGGAAAGCCAGTGGAGATAATAAAGGCATCAGTTAGCATTTATCAAGCACCTGTCGGTCATGCACGTCGGCGCTTCACATACACCCCCAAATCCTCACAACTGCTCCAGGAATGTGGTTCTCTTCGACCCTCTGTGCTGGAGGAGACTCGGGGAGGTGAAGTGACCTGCCTGTGGGCGCAAAGCTGGAAGGTGACCGAATGGGATTCAGGGCCCATCACCCTCGCCCGGCCCACGAAAGTGAGCTGGGGAGGCAGCGGAGCCCCACCCCAGGGCACATGTGCCAGAGGCCCCGCCTGCTCGGCACTCTGCACACGTTCACCATACTGGGCAGGCTGTACGGTCGCAGACCTGAGGGAAATCAGTGTCTTTCCTGTAAGCAAAGAGGGATGCTGAGAGTAGGGAGACTGACACAGGTATCCGCAGTGATGCTCTTTCTGTTCTAGGCAACAGAACTCAGGTTCTGAGGCTGTGACCATCTGGCCCTCACATCATGGAGAAGAGCAGGAGACCTCGAGAGACCTGCCACCCATCACAACGAAGCCAGTGGCAGATCCAACATTACAACCCAGGATCCCTGACTTCCAGTAAGATTTGCTTCATGTACACAATGCTTTTATCCCTTCCTAGTTCCCCCCTACCGAAGGAGCTAGGAGTTCCCTGAAGCAGTTGTCTATTCGAAGGAACCACAAGGAAAGCTATGTTCTTTCTAAGCCATTTCGCCAAACAGTTACAAAAATTTTAAACTTGGCTAACATCACACTTAAGGCTGTGGTCAAAAAGGGTCTAGAATCCAGGTCATTTGATAGGCAGGTTACCAGCTTTTCCAGGAAAGCAATGTTTTCCAAAGCAGATTCCATGAAAGTGAGGTAGAGAAACGCTAGGTTAAAAGAAATGTTTTGTTTTGATTTTTAACTGCAGGACTTCTCAGAACCTTTACTAGGACAATGTGGACGGTGAAGCTCCTAGAGGGCAGAGTGTGCTGTGTTTCCCCCATTGCTCACTGTCTTTGTTCCTCAAGAAGCTCGACCAAGGTGAGCTGACCGATTCCATGACCATCAGGAGAAAAATGTGGGTTGTGTCCAAGAGGAAATACAATCCACCCACTGAGCAGAAACCCAGGTCATCAGTGAAGGAGACTTTTCCAACCTATCCTGTTTCATTTTGCATTCCTCTGAGAAGGACAAAAGGGATGCGGATTAGACGTCTGCACTGCTCTCTCTCTCTGAATCACCTGTCTGTGTGCCCGGCGCTCTGTCCCAACAGAGGGATCCCACTTTCCTTACGGGTGGAGGCCACAGCACACGGCGGCTGGGCACCCCAGAGCCAGGCTGCTGGTTCAAAGCTTGGCTCCAGCACTGCTACCTGGTGACCTTGGACGAGCTGCCCCGCGCCTGCTGCCGCTTCTGGCCGGCGGGAGTAACACCAGCGACAACCTGAGGAGGCGTCTTCCGAAGATTTAAGGGGGCACGTTCTTCGTCATAAGCGGCAAACAGTTGTCAGTCTGTCCTCTGCCCTTTCGTTTCGTCTCCACTTTTAAGTTAAGACTGCATATGGTCAAAGCCGTCACTCGGGCATTAGTTTCTAGGCCTTCGTGAAGGCCTCCCCCATCCCAATACCAAATGTCATCGGTGCTTCCTACATTCTCTCTCTTTTTAACGTTTATTTAATTTTGAGAGAGACAGCGTGCGAGCCGGGGAGGGGCTGAGAGCGGGAGACGCCCAACACAGGGCTCGAACCCACGAACTGCGAGATCATGACCTGAGCCGAAGCCGGACGCTCAGCCGACGGAGCCCCCCAGGCGCCCCCTCCCCTCTGTTTCCCGTCTGTCCATCTCACGTTAGTCATGAGGAGGAGGAGCGCAAGCTCGGCAAGCGAGATTCAGCTGGTTTTCCTTCAAATTTTCGGTTGTTTCGGCAGCTGGACCGAATAATCAAGTGTTTTCTCGCAGGGAAACATGAACGTGACCTGTAATGTGTCCTAAACGCTTGCGTGACGCGGCCCGTGGCTGAGCTCGGGTCGACCCCACTCGGTGCTGCCCTCGGTTCTGAGCTCTGTGCTGGCTTCGAGCACGGCCCGCCCGCCTTTCGTGGAGCCCGTGCCTCGCTGGTGATGTTCTGCCGCCGCCGCCAATGGGGGTCCTGTCCTCCCAGCGCCCCGCACCTCAGACGGCCCGACCAGCTTCCGCTGGATTGGATGCTGACCTTGGTCATTCGTTCTACTGACCCATCCCTTTAGGTCTTACAGTGCAACAGCGCTGCTTTCCCTAAAACTTGTACATTTGCTTTATTAACGGACCGCTACGTGTGTTTGGGCAGAATGTCTTAAAGAGCACCCCTGCCCGAACACACACACGGTATGGGCGTTGAGTGTGAGTGTGTGTGCATCAGGGGACGATTACTGAGGGCCTGGCCTCTGCACCACTATTCCAATGGAGTCCAGGCCCGGCAGGAATCAGGCAGGTCTACGCGTTCAAGCTCCGATGCAGCTTCAAGCCAGAAGAGGCAGGAAGAAGTCTAAGAAGGCTTTTCCCCCTCACTCTTACAAGTTCCATGGCCACCGGCCTGTCCTCATGAATTTCTTCTATGGTTTCACCTTAAAAGAGGATTTATTTGGAAAGTGCCAAACTGTCATGTTTTCGTTTTTTAGACCGTAATTCAGTGGACAGCACTGAGTCGGATCTTCCCCTGGGCCGTGACGGACACCCTCGCTGTCCTCACCCATGGGACAGGACACCCTCGCTGTCCTCACCCATAGAAGGGGCTGTGCCCACGCTCTTCACAGAGGGGCTGAGAAGACGAGACGAGGCAACAGGTCAAATGTGTTAATAATGAGGCCCACGTACAGGAGCATTTCTGGCATCTGATGGGCCTCCGTTAAAGCCATGTTTCCATGACATTCACTAGGAACGACATTAGGAAGAATGAAAAAAGAGGAGAGGAGAGTCAAATTCTAAATCTGAGCCCCAACAAAAAATAATCCTCATTTAGAATTTATAACTTCCTCTGAAGAAAATCACCCGAGTGAACTGGCTGGTTGGCATTAATGATGACGACAGGAGACAGCTTTCCAACCACCTAGCTTTGGAGGATTCCAAGCCCCTAGCCATCCTCAGTCGTCCCCCATGACTGCTCTACGCTCTGGAACTGCTCAAGACCAGTGGACACATGTTCACAGTCTCGGCTCCTCAAGCAACACATGTGGCCCCCGGACTTTTCTCCTTCATTCACTTGGCTTCGAGTTTTACTTGTCTGGACTACTGGGACAGGAGGTAATCCATCTCATTTTTAACTGGATCAATGAGGGCCCGTTATTCTCCATCGAACAGAACTCCTCAGAATTTCAAATAACTTTCCAGGCCGTGTCGAGGAGGGAGCAGGTCAGGTGAGGGCACCCCAGGGAGCCCCGTTTCCCTTTCCAAGCCAATCATGCCATTCTGGCCTGGTTTATACAGCTGCCTAGCTGCCACCTTGACACAAATCAGAGGCTGCTGCACCGTTAGGTGGCGGGGTCCTGGCCCCCGCAGCAGGTCATGAAAGACCATCTCCATCTGGAGAGCCGGCCCTGGGTCGGAGCCAGGGGCCCGTTCAGCACCTTGGTCCAGGGGCTGGCTGCTTGCTCCCCTCCCCTGCATTTTTTTTTCCAGTCCCCACAGCTGCAGTCCATTCAAAGAGCAAAAAATGCTTGCATGAAAAGGCTCACCACAACTTTCCAAGGAATGGAGTTCATTAAAATACTGCTGGAGGCCCTTGGCTGGAATGCTTTTCCCCTTATAAAATGGAACTGCAGCTCAGTGTCGCCTGTAGGGAAGCTCAGGATAAGCTCAGAAACATCAGCGCAACAGAGACTGTGCAGAGGCTTTGGCATAATTACCAATTATTCGATCCACTCCCCTGCTCGGGCTCCAGAGACAATATCCGGCCTAGGAGAGAAAACTTCCCGGCAAACCCTATGACACATGGGAGAGTGGAAGCCAAGTTCCCACAACCCTGACAAAAACCCACAGGGAACTTCCCTAGGGACCAGAGAACGGGGTCTGGCCTAGGGCTCCCAAGCCACCCAGCCCCATGTATGTCGCGGGGGGTGTGGGGGGACGGGATGGGACCCCTCACCTCCAGCTCAGCTCCTCGGTGCCCAGCAGGGGGAAGCCTGCGACCAGCTGGGAGGCCCACGCACAAAGCCCCAGGCAGGAAAAGGCCAACTTCCCCATGCTTCAACTTGACTTAAAGCTTTGGTGCAGAAGGCATTCTTTTTATATTAAAATGTCTTACATGTGGGCATGTTATGGATTGGAATGTAAGTATTTAAAGAGAAGAAACATGAAATTCTCTACTCCAGGCAGCCACTTTGGGATCTGCCCCCCCCCCCCCCCCCCAAGTTCCAAAGAGGTGGATCTGCTCCACTGTCAGGAATGCTGGGGCGGGGGGGGCGGGGGAGGAGGAACAGGGACAGGCCCAGTGCCAGGCGGCCAGCGGACAGCCAGGGGAGAGAGCACACACTCCCTGCCCGGGGGGCACAACCAGCAAGGAGACTGGACCACCTGTGCTCAAAAGTAAAGACAACCAAATGCACCGGCTGGGTATCCGCCTGGTAGATACAGAGTGCCAAGCTGGCCACGGCCAAAGTCTTCCTTCTTCCAGAAATCTTCCCTCAAGTCTCCACTAAATGCCAGCTCTATGGAACTAGGCCTTTCGTCCTGTACCTTCAGCCTGGAAGAGTATGTGACATACAGTGGATGTTATTACATTCTTGTAGAAAGAACAACTCCGTTCTGCAGCCTTGACAGTCCACCTCAGAGCGGACTGACCAGTAAAGACCAATGGGCTGAGAGAACCCAGCCAAGGTCATTCTCATTAGGGGTCAAGTTTAAGGATCCTGCTGTCTCCTCCCGTGGAAAGGGAACCAAGGAATAAAGGCTGCATTTCTTCACAGGGCTGAGCACAGTGCCTCACTCAGAGGAGATGCCCCGTAAATATGGACTTGGATCCATTAACCCTTCACCCACTTAAGCGAAGACCCCTTTAGAAAGGAGAAGCCTTTTTTTTTTTTTTTTTTTGAAAAAAAAAAAATTTTTAAATGTTGCCTCTGAAACAGAGGAGGAGAAAGTGCGGCTGGGAGATGGGCCTTCAATGGTGACAATAAAGGGCAAGTCAGGCAGGAAGAAAATACAAGCCTATTCACTCCCGTGGTCACACAAGCTGGATCACCTTGGCCTGCAAGACCCTGGTCCCCAGGCACAGCGTGTCTTGATCACCTGGGGACAGAGTGGAGTTTGGTGTTTCATTTCACAGAGCCACCACTGGGAGAAGAATTTCCAGAACTTGTTGGTTCTGCTCTTAAAGACTGAAAATCGAGTTAACGATGCCTGGTAGAAATGAGACAGATAATAATCTTAATGAACAATTAAATATAATATTTGCCTTAATTTCAGCAATCACAAACGTCTGAGAGCATGGCTCCAATGGCTGCCTCACGGAGAGCAGGAGACTCGGAGACTTAAAGCCGTAGGTTCCCACTCGCTCATCTGCTGGGCCCCCAGTGCCTCAGTATCTGCTGGGCACCCCAGCCTTCTGACCCATCAGAAGTCCCGGAGACCCGGACGCTTTCTGCAAACCACTCAAAGCCCAGGGACTGCAGAGGCGGGCAGGACAGGGCAGGACCCTGCACCCAGCCGGCCCCGTCTATTTCTGGAGGGTGATTCTGGCTGCTACAAAGAGGGAAACCAACCGAGTTCTCAGCTCACTGGTAGAAGCCCCAGGACGCCTCTTCCCACCCTTAACCCACAGGCCTGGCCAGGGTGGCTTGGGGGCTTTCCCAGCTGACGACCTCCCCCCGGCTTGAGTTAGGTCCGGTGACACCCACGAGCTGGAGCCCCGGGTGGCTACAGCACAGAAGAGAGAAGGAATGAAAAAATTAAACAACTAACGTTTGCAGGCAAAAACTCTCCTGCCTGGTTAAACAGATTTAGGGCTATTTTTGGTCTGCTCTTAAAGAGGGCAAAGGACGGATGGCCTGCTGGGTGCCAATTTGCAGAAACAAACTCCTTCCTCAGCTCAGGGCTCAAAACACACCCAGCCAAGTTTCGGCTAGAGCTGCCAGTGTATGGCAGAGGAAAGCTAT
Source organism: Cryptoprocta ferox (assembly GCA_028646485.1). NCBI lineage: Eukaryota > Metazoa > Chordata > Mammalia > Carnivora > Eupleridae > Cryptoprocta > Cryptoprocta ferox. The sequence continues at coordinate 87,892,488 of CM053570.1, read as the reverse complement.
AGAAGGTCAAAGTTGAGGGAGCCAAGGGAGCACCTAAACATCATATGATTCTCGGCCCACACGGATGAAGTGGGTATTTTTGAAACGGCTTAACAACGGATCTCGGCTGGCTTCACTCTAGTACGGCAGGATTAATGTGTAATAAAATGATGTTCTGGCCATCTGCAAAGGAAGGTCATTTCCCACCAATCCCAGCATGCACCATAATCCCCAGGCAGCAAAAGCTCAGACGCTGGAAAGAAAGAAAAAAGAAAGCTCAGTGGGCATGATAAATCGGGCTGCCCCGGCCTCGCTGCCAAGCACACGCCACATTTCTCTTTAATACGACTCTGTAACCAGACCGCTGGTGGACCAGACAAATTCCCCTACGGTCCTCTGGCTCCAACATCTAAGTGCGGCCGTTCCCTTCATGGAGAATGCTGGCAAATCCTAACATTTTTGTCCGGTCTTAAAATTGGAGACTTCTCTTGAAAACAACTACCGCCCCTTCATTATTTTGGGCAGGTGAGCATGGGAGGAATGATTGCAATTTGCACTGAGCGGTGCGTTCGTTTGCATGGAAAACATCAGACTGATCCCAGATTATGTGAAACAAAGGCGTTGGATACACCTCTTCTAGACGGACCCGCGGTGGTGAGTTTTCTGAAATTACAGCCCTGGGAACTTCAGAGACACAGCAGGACACTCAGCACAGACCACCTCTTACAAGAATGAAAAGAATACTGCAGACCCAGTGAAAAAGAAAAGAAAAAAAAAAAAAGGAAAAAAAAATCAAACCCTGTCATTCCCAGGGCAAGGAGAAGAAAAATAGCAGCAATGAAAGACAAACATTCAAAGAAGGAATTTCTAGGACCGGTCACAGGATCCTGTACAAAATGGGCCCAAACGCCCCTTACACACTACGGGGCATAGCGAGGACCTTGACGCGAGGCCATTCATCAAACAGTGGCCTTTGAAGCGTGTCAATATAGTTTCAACGAGGTGTGCTTTACCAGATCCTAATTCGGTGAAAAGTCATGCTCCATTTCCATTTTTGAGATTCATCATACTTCAAATTAAAAAATGAATGAGCACACCGATTCCCCAGCCCACGATGGATGACGGGAATCTATTACGGCCTCCGGCTCAGCCTTAGGAGGTAGATGGGGCGAGGCTGGCCTCCACACAACCTGGCGAGGGGCAGTCGGTGCCCCTCCGGCCTCCCCACGAAGCCCTGGACAAACGTGAAGTGCTAACCCCACGTGGCCTGCTCTAAGAAGGAAACGTCTCTCAAGTCTCTAGCTGCTGCCGCTGTTGTTTTCAATGATATCAACTCTTTTTATTTTAATGTTGATTTATTTTCGAGAGAGACAGAGAGAGACAGAGCGTGAGTGGGGAAGGGGCAGAGAAAGAGGGAGACACAGAATCTGAAGCAGGCTCCAGGCTCTGAGCTGTCAGCACAGAGCCCGATGCGGGGCTCGAACCCACGAACCGTGAGATCGTGACCTGAGCCGAAGTCGGATGCTTAACCGACTGAGCCACCCAGGCGCCCCTGAATTAATAGGAATTCTAAATTACTCTCCATAAAACATACATTCTAATATTTTAAGTTGCTAATGAATTATTTAACCCCTTTTCCCCTCAACAGGTAAGACGGACACATTAGGAAGATGCACCATATTCAATCTGCTGTCCCGGGGGTGAGTGATTCGCCAGAAGGTGGTGATCCCACCCGGAGGAGTCGGGACTCCTGGTGCTGCTTGGCCGCACCACCACCCCGGCTTCTTCCTCACCAAGTGCAAAGCACCCAAAAGAGGTGAAGTGGTCCCACGTACATCTCAAGGGGGTCTGTGAAAATCAGACGGGACACTAAGACACGCCAAGGCACCTGGCCCAGTCCCGGGCACGTGGCAGTATTCACCTGTTAGCTGTTGAACCCGCCACCCGCGTCTGCCTCCAGCCCCTCTCCAGCCATGTTCTGCAGAAGACAAAGTTAGAAGGGGGGGAAGCAGTACCTATGACAGTAACCCACGGGAGGGCACAGAGCACGTCACCGATCAGGGGCAGGACAGTGTGGTGCTTCAACCTGGGCCCAAACACCCTTCTGCGGGGGAGCAGGGGAGGTGGCTGAGGTGAGAGACGGCTCTCCTCCACTCACCATCGGTGCTGCGATACTCCCGCCAAGCCCAAGTGCAAGTGCCAGACCCGGCGAGGGAAGCGGCTGACCCTGTGCCCGTAAAAGCAGCTCTGTGCACATCTCCGGAATGGAGAGTGGCGAGGGCATCGCAGAGAAAACACACGGCGGCCGAACGCTGCAGTTGCCGGAAGAAGAAAACGGTCTGCCGAGAAAAACCGGCTCATCGTTTCTTCTACGTCCGGTCGATTTCTAAAATACGGTGATCGCTAAATTGGCACGCTAAATTTAAACTCAGCCAAGCACGCTTTCGCGCCGAGTTTAAAGACAAAGAAGCCTCCGCCGCTGACCCCGTGAGGGACCCGATCACACCTTCTGCCTCTGTCCACCTCTGCCACATACGATCAAGCAGAAAGCAGCAAAAATCTCCGACCAGGAAAAACGCAAAGCAGCGTAATAGGGCTGGGGGGCCAGTGAACCGCTCGGCACAGCGCGGCGGGCACCTAGTTCGAGTGGGGTGATGGTGACGATGACCACCGCCTCACGGGCAAGCCCTCCTTCTGACCTTCAGGGACCCCGCCGCACCACCCAACTCTGTATCTCACCATTTCCCAACACAGACTGCTTTCTCGCCCCCACCTCACCTGCCCCGCGCCCCAACCTCACACTGCACATCCTCACGCCCAGATTCTAGACGAAATCAGGTCTAACCAATCAATGCTGGAAAATCAGGAGGTTTCACGTCAAACTCTAAATGTATGGCTTCTCCGGAAAAACCTGAAAGCAAGTAACAGAGGAGCATCCCCCTGCAGGGGGGGAAGCAGCCGCTGCCCTTTCAGAGGGGGCCTGCCCACCAACCCCCTCAAGGATACTCCGTCCCCCCACGGGCTGAGGGCACCTCCCAGGCTCTGGGTTCTGACTTGATTCCGTGCACTTGGAGGCTCGTTTGCCTCGCAACTCACCCCTCTCCTCTTTCACACTCCCTCAGCACGCCTCCATGCCAGCTGGGACCCATCGCGTCTTGAACTCTACCTTCCTCCCTTGCATTGCAAGTACCTGTCGCTGTCTTTCTCATCAGGGCCGTTCACCTCCAGAAACCTCCCCCTTCTTACTTTGCGGGACTGTTACCCGTACAAGTTAGCAGGCTTACAACTCCCCACTGGGCCGACTGTCTCACACAGCTGCCTCCCGACTGGGTCTCTGGGTGCCCATAAATACACAGACGGCTGGGAGTATGGGCCTGCACGCTGGGAAGTTCTCCCTGTGGACGGCACGAGTCTCCCGAGGTAAGGCTTTGCTAGTACAACTGCTCTGAACGTGTATGCCGGAGTTAAGTATCACTAGAGCGTGTGGACACATTTTCAAACCGCTACAGTAAAAGACACCTCGTCGATGAGCCATGGTCGGTGGCTGACGACCGCATCCAAGAAGACATGGGTGCCGTGAGCACAACAGACGACTGGACTCAGAGGCCCAGGTTCCGGAGCCGGAGCCGGAACGTACTGGCCAAATAATCTAGAAGCTCAGTTGGCCTCTTAGGGCCTGATTTTAGTTTATTTTCCTTCTTTTCAATGTTTCCCATAGCTTTATAGATTTTTTAAAAATATTTTGAGCTATTTCAAATCATATTCTGGTGCCAGTTAATCTGAGGCGGCGTTTGGAGACCAATCATTCTGAATTTAAAAAACAAAAAAAAAGAAAGAAACGTTTAAAAAATAGATGTGATGAGATCTCTGAGAGCCGACTTCTGTGTTTTATACCATTCCAACGGGGAAGGGAAGCCCTCACGTACTTTACCGGGTAGCTTCTGCACTACCTTGGCTGGAGAAACTTCCACAACGGCAAAAGAAACAAAGGAAGCCTGGCTCCGGGCACAGCTGAATGCCGGCCGGGTGCGTATGGCCTCTTCCTCCCTGCGCTGAAATGGAAGCTTCTAGAAATTGAACACATGCAGGTGGGGCAAGGAGACAGCCCGTGACCAACCTCACAACTCCTATCTTGGGCCCTAGGAGCGCAGCTGGCTCGGGAGACAATCGCGTGGGGGACCTCAGAGCTCAGTGGGTGGAAGGTTTCTTCTGCGTTTTGAATGCTGCATGGCAAGAGTTACGCAAACACAACCAATTACGAGCCATGGCCCGAATGAAGCCATACGAACAGAGCTCATACCAGGTCGATCAGGTCGCTGAGGTTTTTCTCAATTTGCTGTGGAGGCAGGCGCCTCATCAAGTCCAAGGCACAGTCCAGCTGCTGGTCACTCTGTGAAAAGAGAGACAGAGGTGTCTTCGTTATTTTGCCAACAGAAGCACCGAAACCCCCTTTTACTATTATTTTTAAGTTCCTTTCTTTATTTTGAGAGAGAGGGAGGGAGAGAGAAGGAGAGTGTGTGTGAGCAGGGGAGGAGCAGCGAGGCAGGGTGGGGTGGGGGAGAGAATCCCAAGCAGGCTCCGCACTGTCAGCACAGAGCCTGATGCAGGGATTGATCCCACGGACTGTGAGATCATGACCTGAGCCGAAATCAAGAATCACCAGATGCTCAACCAACTGAGCCACCCAGGAGCCCCTTTAAAAAAGCATTCTTGCAGTTTCAGTTGCCCAGGGTATTCTAACTCCAAGCAGGACGGCGGTGGGCTCTCCAACACATCTCCCAAAAGGGTGGGTGGGGGGGAGGGCGGGGCAGACAGGCTCTGTGACGGCATGATCTCACGCGGAAGCATCCGGAACTTACTCCAAGTTGGAAGCAGGCCAGAGTTCCACCCACAACTCAAAGCGCCCCCTCCCCCACCACCGGCTTTCCTTTTCCAATTCAACAGAGCATGAGAGATGCCAATGTGTGACCTCCTGATCGGCTCTGCGAGGGAGTATGCTCGAACAGCAAGTCAGGCTTTCTCCTTTGCTGTCATCTGGACACACAAGTCAGGTACTGTCACCAGGCCAGGTTCCTTTGACGAGCTCCCAGCCAGGGACAAAGGCGGGCAAAGCCAAGTGGCAAGATGCGCACCAAGGAAAAAGTGCTTTGGTCAATTCAACGAAAGCTTGGGACGTGTCCCCAGGCGCCAGGCCCCCGCAAAGGAGACCGAGCCCTGGAGCATGTACTGTCAAGAGGTCGCTCCAGCTGCAGAACAGACGGCCAGGCAGCCAATGGGCTGCCGCAGGGGCCCAGGAGGATAAAGATTATGTCATGCGCTTCACAGTGCTCTCGCCTCATTTGATATTGAGGCTGCACACATTTACCACGAGCCGCCACAGCCGGCCCTCTAAATATGTGACTGATGACGGAGGCGGCAGGGCGGAGGGAGGGAGGACCCAGTGGGGGTGAGGTGAAAGTAATGAGCACCCAAGGGGAGAGAGGCAGCCCAGGCAGCGGGGGAAACCACTGCATGCACCCGGGAAGCCAGGGCACCCGGAGGAGCCGGCCCAATCATAGGACCCACCTGATGCAGGTCCCAAACCTGCTCTGCCCAGACCCAAATTCACGATCTTTAAAAGCCCTCCATCGACGCACCAGAGAATCTTCATAAAATATACAAAATAATCCTGGAAATGCCACACTGGCTTTAATGAAACAGAACCCCTGAGCAGGACCATCTCTGCTCCAGGGATGTTAGCCACAGACAGGCTGCGGGGCGAGGACCCACTTTGTACTTCACCAAAGAACCAACACGTCGAGTTAGCCAGAGGCGGTTTCGTTTCCCAGGTAACCGATACGGCATATACAGCAGGCAGTTTTTAAAAAAGAAGAAAACCAAACAAACACGAGACCAACTTGCGCCCTGCTGAAGATGGTGTGATCAGTGACACTTTATTCTGGGATACACAACCGTCACTACTACCCTGCAAAGCCGGACACACACACGTGTACACGTAGTCTCTCTCACCCCAGAAATGGTAAAGCACCTGTTCCGTTCAGTGGAACATTCCAGCAACCGTGAGTTCCCTGCTTGTGCCATGCTGTCCGTCTGTGCCAGCCAAGGCCACAGTGACACGGGTCTGGCCTACTGGCACGGGAAGACGTTTTTCTACCACTTAAAGGGTCGAGAACGCAGAAAAACGTAGTCCCCACCAGAGAGACTTAGATTCGATGTCCAGTTCTGCCGCTCAACAACTAGAAAGAACCCTGGGCAAATTTCTTAACCTCCCCAAGCCTCTATCCGTAAAATGGGGATGGAATGTACTTCATAGGGTTGTTGCAATGATTCACTTAACACCTGTGAAATGTTTAATACACAGTAGTACGTGTTTGGGAGTACTGTCTGTGTATGTGTATTAATACGTTTGAAGTATTTTGACATTTTAAAATAGAACACTCACCCCACTCAACCTAACCCTCAAGTCTTTCCTGTTGCTGTAAACCGGAGCTCTGTGCTCAAACTCCACGATCGGGCAGCTGTGTGTGTCTCCCCACCCCCACAACCGGGCCAGAACAGAAAACCCTAAATGATTCAAGTCAAACTAGTTAAAAGATGTAAACGAGTGAGCCAGAGACCTAAACAGACACCTCCCTAAAGAAGATAAATAAGGATATGAAAAGAGGCTCCACATGGTCTGTTACCAGGGAGATGCAGAGAAATACAAACGAAAGCAGCAGTGAGATCCCAGGACACCCCTCGGGGGACGGCCCAGATCCAGAGCTGTGACGGCCAACAAGGATGTGGAGCAACAGGAACTCTGACTCGCTGCCGGTGGGAACGCAAAATGGTACACAGCCACCTTCGAAGACAATCTGGTGGCTTCTCACAAAGCTAAGCATACCTGTCGCCATGACATTCGTACGATCTGACAACTGCACACCTCGGTATTTACTCAAAGGAGCTGAAAACTTAGGACCAGCCACAAAATCCTGCACCCGAATGTTCACGCCAGCTTTATTCGTAACTGCCCAAACTTGGGAGCCACCGGCATGCCCTTCCGTAGGCGAACGGATAAACAAACGCGTGGCCCATCCAGACACAGGAATATTACTCAGGGCTCGCAAGAAAAGGTATCAAGCCATGAGAAGACATGGAGGAACCTTGAATGTCAAGTGAAAGAAGCCAATCTGAAAAGGCTACATACTAGTGATTCCAACTCGGCGACATTCTGGAAGAGGCAAAACCGTGGAGACAGGAAGATCAGTGGTTGCCAGAGGCTGAAGGGGAGGGCGGGCTGGAGCGGCAGAGCGCAGCACACAGGATGCTCAGGGCAGGGAAGCCACTCTGCACGGTGCTGTGATGGTTGGGTAGGGGTCGTGATAACGTGTCCTCACGCACACACAGTACAACACCAGAAGCGAATCCTAACGGAAACCATGCATTTTGAGTGATTACGATGTGTCAGTGCAGATCTGGCAGCTGTTAACTCTGGTGGGGAAGACTGAGTTACAGTGAGGAAGGCCAGGTGTGTGCGGGGCAGGGGTATGTGGGCACTCTCTGTACCTTCTTGCTCAGTTTTCCTGTGAACTAAAAACTGCTCTAAAAAACTATGTCTATTAAAAAAAAAAAAAAAGGTGTGGGGGAGCCTGGGCAGCTCAGGCGGTCAAGTGTCTGACTCTTGATTTCGGTTCGTGAGATCGAGTCCCACATCAGCAGAGAGCCTGCTTGAGACTCTTTCTCTCTGTCTCTGGTCCTCCCTGGCTACTGCGTGCGCACACTCGCTCTCTCTCTCTCTCAAAATAAACAAACACTAAAAAAACAAAGGTGTGAACTAGTGTTTCTCAACTGGGGTTGATTCTGCCCTCCCACGACCCCCCAGGGGACATTTGGCAATGTGTGGTGGTATTTTTCCGTTGTCATCACAGTCCCCAACAGCCCGGCCCCAAATGCCAGAGTCAAGTTTGAAGACCCTAATTTAGAAGTCATTTAAAAGTCATTTTGGGGGACTGCAGATGCTCAGACTCTTATCCAAGCTAAGGCTCTAGAAAACTACACACCCACAGAAATGTTTTCTACACAATTCTAATTCACAGACCACTCACAACCCCTAAACACTTCTGGTCTTTAGAAATATTCTCAACTGGGTATTAATAATCTTTCTGAGAACAAAAAAACCGAACTTAGAAGTAAACCTAGCGGTGCTAAAACCTTCATCCAGGACATACGGGAAGTCAGAAGCGATAAACCAGAAATTGAGCAGTGTATTATCTAGGAAGAGAAAGTTGCAACTTGGCCAGAAAAGATCCACATGGAAAGATCTGGTGTCCACCCTTCCACAGAGCCTGCTCATGGCCTCGCCCCTGAAGGCGCTAGCGGCCCGGAGGCCCCAGCCCAGACGGCCCTCTGTCTGACTGCATCTATTGGAGAGCACTAGGAAAACACAACTGCAAAATGTTCTGACTCCTATTTTGCATTAATCCCAATGGATCCTACTCGGAAATGTTCACTAGAGATTTCTAGGGCTGACGACGTCTGTCGTTAAATTAGGAAAAGGACCGAAGGCTTCCCAGAAGTGAAGCAACATGGTGTAGCTTAATGGCAGCTTGTAAAAAGTTAAAATTAGAGTGAACCGGAGCCCTTCACCCGGGAGTCACCCACACCCTGAGGGGTCCTAACAGGACACGGCACCAGGAAATGAAGAAGAGGTGGACGGCCCCCAGCCATGGGCGATGACATGAGTGAGCCCAGAGAGACGGTGACCAGGGCTGTCGGGCATGGGATTCCCGCCCTGGTTCCTGCCCCTAACCGGCTTTCTGTGTATTTTGTGGACGGTCATCCCGCGACGGAGTGCTCCCCATGGCTGGCGCCTTCGAAGGCCAAAGTGCTCCCAGACACGTCCTACAGACAACACCCTTCAGCAGGTCTACACCCGCTGGTGGTGGTCTCCAGGCTGAAGGGTAAATAATAAAAGCACGGCCATGGCACCTCCCTCTGCAGAGCTCTCTGCCCATTCAGTTAGTCATTCAATAACTACTGGAGTGTTTCCTAGGTGACGCGCACTGGTTTTGATGCCGAATGGTGAATCAAACAAAGTCCCTGTCTTCAGGAACTTACGCTGTAGTTGAAATCTGCACGGGGAAAACAAAAACCAAGGAAGACTCTTTGTTAGGATGTTAACGAGTAAGGAGGGGACAGTTACCCCACTTTAGGCTGGTAGGGCTCTACAGGGTCGGACTACACGTTCTGGGTGTGTGTGTGTGTGTGTGTGTGTGGTCTCTGTGTGTTTAAGCATATGAACCAAGTCAGGAAATGTTTCACTTTTTGCTAGATTTTCACACGACTTAAAACACAGAAACCGCTTCCATTGCCCTCCAACAAATAAAGCCACTGTCAATACAGACTAGAAACAATTTTTCAGAATAATAAGCCGAATAAAGCACTACAGCTTTAAAAAAAAATAATCTCCTATGGAATTCTAAGACAGCTGCCAGAGTCATCCATCATTTGCCTGCAATAAAACTCGCCCCTATTAAATGAAGTAAAAGGGCACAGACCGATTTGGAAATCCTCATCCAGCAATTTATTCAGCCCCCAGGCAGAGATGCAAAGGACAGGACGTGTCCCAACCTGTAATAAACTCAAAGCCTAATACAGTGAACACACCTATTCCCAAAAAGGAAAAGAGTTACAGTAAAGGTGAGGCTAAGTGGTACAGGGAACCTCATCCTTTATCACGGGCTGCATCCAGGCTCGGAGCGCACAAGGCGGGCACGGGGCGGGATGGGGGGCCCTGCAGATGCAGACGCGGTGCGACGGATGGGTATGGGAGAGCACAGCACGGGCACAGCGAGGCCCACGGAGGAGGAAGGTGCGGCCCTGGGAGGTGACGGGGGCCTTGTCACGAGGAGCCCGCGGTCAGGCCGGTTTCCACCCACGCGGCTCAGAGGGCAGCAGGATTCTAAGCGGCCTCCAGACCTTGGGTGTCGCTGCAGCCGTGCCGAGGTCTGCTTTGCAGGAAGGCAGGCATCTCTGTGCCACGTTCTCTGGCTTTAAAACGCAAACTTTCTCGCAAACTTTAAAATCGGCTTCTCCAGAGGGATTAGGAGGTCCTGAAGATGTGTCCGCAGAGGAATGACAGGGACACTGGCGCGTCTCAGGAGGTTAAACCGATCACATTGTCCAAAAACGGCCATAACGAGGTCTCTCACCTGGCGCGCTCCTCTGATGACATGACTTTGACACTCTGCCTTTTGAGAGGTGGAGTCTACGTACCACCCCCCCCCAGAAATGGGAGAGCTTTAGCGGCTATTTCTATCAACAGAGAACAGCAGAATTGATGCTCTGTGATTTCTGAGGCCAAGCCATAAAAGACAATTCATTTTTTTTAACTTACTTTTCTTTTTTAAAAAAATCTATTATGAATTTAATTTTTTAAAAACACTTACATCCAAGTTAACATATAGTGTAATAATGGTTTCAGGAGTAGAATCCAGTGATTCATCCCCTACATAGAACACCCAGTGCTCATCCCAGCAAGTGTCCTCCTTAATGCCCTCTGCCTCTTTATTTAGCCCACTTGCCCACCCACAACCATTCCGGCAACCCTCAGTTTGTAATCTATATTTAAGAGCCTCTTATGTTTTGTCCCCCTCCCTGTTTTCATATTATTTTTGCTTCCCTTCTCTTATGTTCATCTGTTTTGTATCTTAAATTCTACATATGACTGAAGTCATATGATAACTTGTCTTTCTCTAGTGTCACTTAGCACAATACCCTCTAGTTCCATCCACGTTGTTGCAAATGGCAATATTTCATTCTTTTTGATTGCTGAGTAATATTCCAGTGTGTGTGTGTGTGTGTGTGTGTGTGTGTGTGTGTATGTATGTGTACACACATCTTCTTTATCCATTCATCAGTTGATGGGCATCTGAGCTCTTTCCATACTTTGGCTGTTATTGATAGAACTACTATAAACATTGGGGTGCATGTGCCCCTTTCAAACAGCACACCTGTATCCTTTGGATAAATACCTAGTAGTGCAATAGCTGGGTCATGGGGTAGTTCTATTTTTAATTTTTTGAGGAACTTCCACACTGCTTTCCAGAGCAGCCGCACCAGTTTGTGTTCCCACCAGCCATGCAAAGGGGTCCTCTTTTCTCCGCATCCTCGCCAACATCTGTCGTTAATGGTAGCCATTCTGATGGGTGTGAGGTGGTATCTCATTGTGATTTTGATTTGTATTTCCCTGATGACGAGTGACGTTGAGCATTTTTTTCATGTGTCGGTTAGCCATCTGGAAGGACAATTCATTGCCCACCTTGCTTGCTGGACACTCAGGCTTGGAGCCCCAAGCTTCAGTGTAAACAGTCTGACTGCCCTGCGGCGGCCATGCTGTGAGGAAGCCCAAGCTAACCCGCGCAGGAAAGCCACATGAAGGGGCCGTGAGACTCTCAGCCAGCCGCCCGATGTCCCCTCTTCCAGCTGCAGCGGTCTGACTGCAAGAGCTCGAGACCCCAAGCCAGAACCACTCACCCAAGGCCCTCCTGAATTTCCTGAGCCACAGAAAGCGCCGGACGTAAGGATTACTGTGATTTTGTCACTAGGTTTGGGGGAGATTCTGTTAGTTAGCAACAGTAACTAATACAGAAGGAAAGGACGTCTCTGGTGACTGTGGGGGAGATGGTCTGACCACAGACGGGACCAGGGCTGTGGCTGTGTGGCTGGAGAGGAGGAGAGGGTTCGGGACGGGACGAGGGTGCTTACTGGAAATGGGAGGAGGCCCGAGAAGTTGGAGATGAGCACCTGCCAGAAGACAGTGCTGTGGCCTCCTTAGCGTGTGTGTGGTTTCTGCGTGCCTCTTTAAAACACACTGTTTGTAATTTCAAGGACAAGCAGCGACTCTGAGTGTGTGGATTTCTGAGCAGAAGTCCTGCTCGGCCCGTGCTGGTGGCTGGCTGGGGCAGATCTGCACTTCACAGCATCTGTCTATACATAAACAACCACCCAAAGCTTCAAGGCCTTTACAGTCTTCCCCAAGTTCATCAAGACCTTCACGCGTTTACATTCCCGAGAGGCTGAGTAAATTCTTGCTTCACAGAGAGCACAAAGGTAAACTTCGCCCAGACTGCCCACAAATTTATGGGGTCTACCTTAACCCCGGCTTGTCCGGTATCATCTGTGACGCAGCAAGGAACTCTGTTTACAAGGGGAATCTGTTTTCTGCCATGTGGCTCAGGAACAAGTTGTGCTGGGGGCTATCTGGGCAACGATTCGCCAGCCAGCCCAGCCCACAACTTGTCTGTAGGTCACTCTGGAAAAGCGTCTCTTCCACCGACTGACTGCCCCCTGGTTGAATCTTGTGGGAGGAACACGGTGGGGAGGGCGATGGCTCACCGAACAAACACAAGCATATTCCCTCTGGACGACTTTGCGTTCCCCCGGGGAAGCCCAGTGCCCTCTATCAAGCCGACCAAAGCTACAGTGAAAGCCCATTTGGCAGATCTAGCCTCCTTCCACCTTTTGGGGTCAGAGCTGCAGATCATCACAAGCTGGATCAATGTCATTTCCTAAAAACTGAGGCGGAAACCACACGACATAAAAACCATTTTACAGTGACTGGCTCAGTGGCGGTGGCGGGACCCTTGCTCTCTCCGGAAACCCCATGCCTTGATAAGTCTCTGCTTCACAAAAATTCTTTTAGAATCACAGGACGGACCTTTCGAGTTCATCTAGGTCCTGCTCTCTCATCGTACAGATGAATAATGAGGTTCAGAGAGAGTGTGGCAAGGTCACAAGGTCAGTGGCAAGGTCAGCACTTGAGCCCGTACCTTTATGCTGAGAGGTTTTCCACCACACGCCACGCTGGTCTTTCCACTTGATTCAGTCACTGAGCAACCGTGCGAAGCACGGGCATGCACGGGGGACACAGGGCTGGCCTAGCCAGTCATGGTCCCTGCCCTCAAGGAGCTTGTGACCCAAGGAAGAAGGCAGCCAGGAGCAAGCAGCAGGAAAGGACTACGCCACCCTGTTCAACCCTCAGAGCTACCGACACCCACCCGCCCCATCATCACTGGGGAGCTGGGAGCCGCTCCAACCACCAAAGGACCAACCCTGTTTTCATCCTGAGAGATGGTGACCCTCGTGAAATGTTTTACAGGGTCCGTGTGTTTACAGAGAGGACAGAGCAGTGAGCACAGTTAAACCATCTCTCCCAGGCAGAGGGTTCCTGGAACACAGCCAGTGTCTGCTTTTTACATTTTTCTGATCTCCCGTTAGCTACACTTCATCTAACACGTTACCTCTAATCTACTAGGAGGGTGGAAACTGGAAACCTATTTTTGTTTAAAACGAAAAACAAAAGCAAAACAAAATCAACTCCGATGGGAGGAATAAACTGCAGGTTCTTAACTTGGGGTACAGAGCCACTGTTCCACAGCTTGTGAGCGTCTTGACCGTTTGTGCGGGGGTGTGTGTGTGAAGGCACCGATGTGTGTGTACGTGTGAGGAAGGAGGTGAGTGTGTGCGCGCGCGCGCGCGTGTAGGTAGGGATGTGTATGTATGCGTGAGAGAGAAAGTAGGGGTGTGTGTGTGAAGGCAGGGGTGCGTATATGCGCGTGAGAGTGTGTGGAGGAAGGGGTGTATGAAGGTAGGTGTGCGGGTGTGTGCGTGAGAAAGCAGGAGTGTGTTTAAGAAGGCAGAGGTGTAGGGGCGCCTGCGGGGCTCAGTCAGTTAAGCATGATCTGACTTCGGCTCAGGTCACCATCTCCCGGTCCATGGGTTCGAGCCCCGCATGGGGCTCTGTGCTGACAGCTCGGAGCCTGGAGCTGCTTCAGGTTCTGTGTGTCCCTCTCTCTCTGACCCTCCCCTGCTCACGCTCTGTCTCTCTCTGTCTCAAAAATAAATAAACATTAAAAAAAAGGAGGAGGAGGAGGTAGAGGTGTAACTGTATGAAAGCAGGTATGTGTGTGAGACAGAAAGCAGGGGTGTGTGTGTGAGAGTAGGGGTGTGTGTATGTGTGGAGATAAGTGCACACGTATGAAGGCACGTGTGTGTGTGTGCACATATGCACACACGCGTGCACAGTTTTCCAAGGTTAAGGGTCCGCGGCTTTTAACAAAGTCTAAGACTCTGAAGGCACAGATGTGATTTAGTAACAATAAAAATTCCTATCCTCCCACTTCACCTGCAGGGTGGAGCTCAGCCAGTCACCACTTAATCCCTTGGAGCCGTGGTTTTTAGAACTTTCAAGCACTGGCCCCGCAACGCCCTCCCCACCACGGGACCACCGGGACCACCGGGAATGAGGGAGAGGGGTCTGGTACGGCGTCTGCCGCAGGAGCTCCCCGCAGCCCCGGCCCCCGTAAATGGCGGGAGCCTTCGCAGAGTGCAAAGCACAGGGCTTCTCGGCTAGGACTTGCACACGACACTTGGTGGGTGCTCCGGGGCCCCTTCCTCCCTGACTTTTTGCTCATCTGACGCAGGTTTTCCACTTGGGCTGCCAGGAGTCTCTAGCAAGGCAGGCGGGGTGGGATTTCTGTTTCCAAGTCATGAAGCACCAACAAAGGAGGGCAGACTCCTGCAACCCCCCCCTCCCCACGCCCCCTGCCCTGTTTATGATGGAGCACGTGGGACCCACGGCTCCCCTAAAGCCAAAAAACAGTAAGAGTTGATCAAATTCCATGTTTGCCCCCTAAAGATCCCCCCCGCCCCCCGTTCTGTACCGTTCACTCCTTGCTCAGCTTTCTGAAGCCCTCTGGCCAGGACAGCACCAAGAGGAATCTCCACTAATTCAGCTTTCTCTGTATTTACTGGTGTTCCCAAGCCCGTCTGAGGCCATCAAAACCAGACAAATGGGACAGCCCCCTAAGTGTCCCCAGACGACCTTGACTCCCCACCCAGCAGCGAGAATGTCCAAGTGCCTCTCTCCCTGATATATCTATTCCGAGGCAAAACTCAGCAACTCCTACATAGGCTCTGGGTCAAATACTACAAGAGCCATCAGCTGATGTTTCCCTTACACATCCCGTCAGGGAGTGAGAGATCCGAAATGAATCACGCTCGGCAGGTGGAGCTGTATCTTTGCTGAAGCAAAAAACTGGCTTGGGACAACCAATTCAGTGTTTACAGTCCCCAAACCTCTACCTGCGGAACGCAGAATGGCTTCTCCGCAGGGATCACAGTCCAGCTGGTAAAACTTGGTGGGATGGCAAAACTTCTCAATAAGGAGTCAGCAGTCGAGTCCCGAAGGAGGCACGACCGGGCGAGCACATTCTAAACGGCCAAGCGGGGTCCCTGCTTGGCAAGGGGGAGGACGCGCAGGGGCATCTGGTGTTCCACCTCCCCTGCAAGGCAGGAAGAAGCCTGTTTCCTCCTGCGGCCTCCACCTCTACCCACCTCTACCCCTCCCCACCCCCACCCCCCGCCAATTCTCCAGAAGGCCTGCAGACCCAGCTCCATGCCCCGAAACCTGGTTCCCAATTGCACTCAACTCGAAGGCAACTGCTGCCCGCTCTCTGTGGCCGCCACGCAAAGCACAGGGGATGACTTTACGCAGGGAAACATCCCAGGTCAGATGACAATCGACAGGATGGCTGTCTGCCAGATTTCTTTCTTCCGCGCTGCTCTTGGCTCTGCTAACAGGAGCATATTATCTCGGGCGTGCCTCCCCCTACCTCTCCAGATTGTGAGGCACAGAATCCGAGAACTGGGAAGCTAGAGGGAGCCCGAGAAACCATCTGATCAGCAACTTCTTTTAAAAATCAGAAAAAAAACGAGGCCCAGACTTACAGAACTAATTAATTCAGACTTAATCACGTAACTAGGTAGCAAATGAACCGGGACCAGAAAACAAGTCTCTTCATTAAACAGTTTATGCCATCTGCTTACAGTGTAATCCTAAATTAATTCAAGACTGAGGGTAGATTCACCCCCAAAATCATTGTTTTTAATAAAATTCTATATTATTAGAATTAATAATGGTGTCTTAAAGACTACTTATATATCACCCATATAATTTTGTTTTCCAAATTAGTCATTCATTATCAGAACACTAAGAATCCAAAACGCAGGGGCGCCTGGGTGGCTCAGTCGGTTAAGCGTCCGACTCTCAATATTGGCTCAGGTCATGGTCTCATGGTTCGTGAGTTCGAACCCCGCGTTGGGCTCTGTGCTGACAGCACGGAGCCTGCTTGGGAGTCTCTCTTTCCTTTCTCCGCCCCAGCCCCGTGCTTGCTCGCTCTCTCTCTCAAAATAAATAAATACACATTAAAAAACGACAACACCAACAAAAAACCAAAATGCAAACCAATTTCCAAAGAGAAAGGGCAGAGAACAGGCCTCTGCTCCGGGCCTGCTATGAACTGCACCGCCCACACCGCACATGTGGGTTTTGGGAAAGCCTCACCACAGCTCCACGAAATGGGTACAACTTCCCCAGTTTTATAGAGAAGTAAACCAAGTCTCAGGGAAGTTAAGATCCCGAGCACTGAATGACAGAAAAGAACACAGAATACACACACGGGTGCACCTCCTGGGACCAAACACTCTTTAGAGAATGTGAAAGGTGCAAACTAAAATAAAATTGATCTCAAATGACTTTTGGAGAAGAGCTTGCTGGCTCACAAAATCTGTTAGGGTGAGTGAGTCTCTCGTCCCCAGCTGGGCAAATTACGAACAGTTCTACCTACAACCGCCTTCTGAAATCTCCTGTCATCTCGGATTACAGAGTCCATTCTCACAAACACGATCGCCGACATGTGGATTTCTCGAAAACACTAAAACCGTTTTCAGACGGTTTCTCTGGCTGATGGTTCCCTGGATCCCTTCGGAAGATGTGCAAGGCGCCATTACCTATTGTCTGGTCATTAATGCTTTGCAGATGTCTACAGCCTCGGTCCTGGCATGGTCCTGACTGGTTTCACGTAACAAGCTTCGAATCCATCCACTTTGTCAGCTAGGAGTTAGACATGTAATTAGGGCCAATCCCGAGACGTCTTCAATCAAAGTCATACACGCTGTCCATCTCTACCTCAGTGACACAAGGAATTCAAGAAGCCTTTCACAAAAGCCGAAGACGATTAAAGCAGAATGTCACACTATTGCAGATAAGAATTAAAAAAAAAAAAAAAAAAAAAAAGTTTGGGGAAGACATCATCCACACGTTCACTGATGGAGGCTAAGACAAGCAGACTCCCTTTCCATGGCAGGAGCAGCCAATTCACATAAACCTTCTCCTGCACTGATTTATAAGATGGCCTGGATGAAGTTTAACACTTCCCCGCGGGTTTCTGCCAATAACGCGAGTTCATGGTTTCCAAAGGTGTGGGGGAGACCGTGCGTCTAACGTGCAACAGTACAAACATACAAATCTTGACGGAAAAGCAAGATTTAAAGCAGCAGGGGGAAAATACAGGCCCCATCAACCCAAGAACTTCATCTGAAAGGGGACAGCGCTGCCTTCTGTGCAAAGCGGGGGCTTGAGGAAAAGAACACAATGCTTCCCCATCAAGCAAAGCACTTGGCCCACTCCTATCCTGGGGTCCTGATGTCCTCTTTCAGATGTGAATCAGTGTGGAAGGCTCTCCAACCTCTGCTTGTCCTACGCCGCTCAGGGGCAGCTCCCGATTAGGGACCACCACCGGCAGCACACATCACAGCACCACAGTCTCGCCACAACGACCGGCCCCCCCCGGCACCCCTAAATACATCACCAAACCGTCCGTATGCTCTGCTGACAGTGAAGTACAATGAACATTTTACCAACCTGTGATAAATTTGCAAATCAAATCTAAGCCCGGTCTCAAAGCTCATCCCTTCTGGTTGTCAGGACTCGCTAAACAGAGAGATGCCTTAAAAATGAGGTCCTTGTGGCTTCAAGACCTATGGCCTTCAAGACAACACACCACCTTGCCGGTCAGTGGCTGGCACAAAGGACCTTGAAGTTCAGACAGACAAAGGTGTACATCTTTCACTTGCTGCTTCTGAGTAATGAAGATCTGGACAAGTCTTTCCCCTCCTTCAGCCTCAACTCTGTCATCTGTTAAATGGGAATAGTTAAGAGTACCTGCCTTGTAGCACTGTTTTGAGGACACCAGAAAGTATCTGACAAGAACCTAGCACAGGTCCTGAAATGCATTAAGTAACTCAAGAAAGAAAGGTATCGTCACCATCCTCTCACACAGCTTTTAGTTCCAGAGGGTACAAGAATCGAACATTCCTATATGGAATGAAAATTCACGCTCGCATGCGTGCACCCGCACACACACACACACACACACACATGCATGCTCACGTAATTAATATTACTGGCACGTGTGCGAGTGGGTAGCCCTGGAACAAGTACCGAATCAGGGTCAGGCCGCTCCTTTCCGGTTCTTTGGGGCTAGGTGAAGAGTGACCCTTACAAGGAAAACATTCCTCCATCAACACACACGATTCCTTAGAGCCGGTGTGTGTTCTCGCCAACGAGACATTTTCACAAGTTCTAACCTTCCTTCTTTCCCCGCCCTCCCCCCGCCCCCCGCAACGGAATGCTAAGTGCTCTGTCTCAAGAAACTTGGAGCTTAAAGTCCCTCAATGAGCAGAAAGAATTAAAGAAAGGGAAGCAACACGTTCCAAATCGGAAATGTCTTTCTGACGACCAGGAACTACTCCCGAATACCACGCGAGCACCTCAAGCAGGGTTCGGGCAACCAGAGCCTACAAACACGGTTACCAGTAGCAACTACCAGAGTTTCCACTGAGCAGTTACATGCTGCAGCGGCTCGGACCCAAGGGCTTTCAAATGCGTTCAGAGCAATAGCTAAAACATATTCGGACACTGTTCTGAGTGACTAGATGCCAAAATCTCATTTGATCTTAACGACAATCCTAGAAGGGCACTACCGGTGTTATTCTCGGATGTGGAAACTGACACCAAGGGCGTGGTGGCGTTCCATGGGGGACGGTGCCGAGGCAGGGATGCAAAGACAGGTCTCTTGGACCCCACAGCTGGCGCGCCTAGCACTACCTGTGTGGCAGCCGGGCACCAGCCGCCGCCGTGCTCCCTCTGTGTCCGAAGGCCCTCGGCCAGCTCTCTGTTGTCGAGTCTCCGGAAGAAGGAGAGCCGGTTATTTACCGTCCGCTTCTGCCAGCTAGGCGGCAAGGGAGGGTGGCAATGGAGCGCTCTCATCCAGGATACAGGTTTTCTTTTCTTTGTTTTTAAGTTTACTTATTTTGAGAGAGAGCGGGGGAGGGGGAGGAGCAGAGGGGGAGAGAGAATCCCAAGCAAGCTCCACATTGCCAGCATGGAGCCCGACATGGGGCTCGAACCCACGAACTGTGAGATCACAACCTGAGCTGAAATCAAGAGTTGGAACGCTTAACCGACTGAGCCACCCAGGCGCCCCAAGGATACAGGTTTGAGAGAGGTCGTCTGCATTCAAATCCTGGGTACGTCAGGTGCTAGCCGTGTGACCTCGGACAAGTGACTAAACTCTTCTGAGCCTCAGGTTTCCCAGCCTATAGAATGAGGGCAGTAACAGCGCATCCTTCATACTGTTAAGGATCGAGTGGGGGTATTCCTCACACAGCATTTAGCACACACACAGAAGGTAGTCACTGCTCCGTAAATTTCCCATGGTAAGTCAACAGGGTGGGGGGGGGGGGAATAAAAGAATATGATGTAAAATTTCAAAATAAAGTTCTCTGTGGCCTGCTGCCAACCCCTAGACAACCATGCTGGACGTGTGCTCCTGCAGCATGGGGTGACCGCGAGCACAGGGGGCGCTCGGGCCTGCAGAGCCCGGTGGCTTCACCGTCACATCACACACAGGAGGGCTGGCTCCAGCTTGGTGGTCAGGGCTGGGCCTCTTTCGGCCCACACCTCCACTGAGCGGAAATCCAAGGATGGCTTCGACGACAGCCCTCTGTGAGCCCCAGCGCCTGATTTCTCAGCAGCGGTTTCCCATTCCACGGCACGGCAAGTTGTTTCTCATCCAGATGTACAGATCCACTGACAGCGTCCACCGAAAGCAAAGAGGCTTGTGACAAAAGACCTTAAGTCAGTAAGGTCTTCAAGAATAGAAGAAATGTCACTGTGGCTCAGGCCAAATGCCCTCACGACCTGCTTCGAAGAGCAGGCAAGGGAGACACTGACGACAAGGTGCGGGCCAGCTCGAGGGCTGGGGTGTAATGACCCTGACCAACCCCAGTCCGTACGCTCTTCACCTACGGATGAAAAGTACGGTCAGAGTCGCCCGGTTTGCAACCGAGGCCCCGGAGACACTCTCCTGAGGTTTCAGAGTGCGGTGCTTGCTACCCTCTACTCAAAGAGACGGTAACGTCCATTATTGCCTGTCACCTGGTCACATGAGAGTCAGCCAGAGCCTAAGAAACTCGTGCCCCCTTCTGCTCAGTCTTACAAAAACTCTACGACTGGAAAAGTGCTGAGCAGCGGAACCCAAGGGGCAGTGAGACTCACCCCAGGCGCTGTCGCAGCGAGACCCCCGCTCTCCCCGTGCTCCCGCCAGCCCAGGGAAACTGAGTGAGTCGTCCACGAGGGACCCCAGCAAAGTGAGCCTGAAAACTCACCAGTGAGAGAGCTTCGTAATAACACGAAGAGAACACGTCTTTGCTTGAGTTTGCCAGTGTTCTCACGCCGAGCCCCTCAGTGCCGTGAGCCCGGCGGCTGGGACGCACCGCAGGAGAGCTCAGAGAAGTAGAGGGGGCTTGTTCTGCGAGTTCTCTTCGCTCTAACACGAAGGTAGAAATCAATTCGCTTTCCCCTTCTAACCCCGGAGTCCCAGGAGAACCATCGTGTTTGGATGGCCTACAGATGCTCGGTGTCCCGGCAGTGTCCCCCGCAGGGCACGCAGCCATCCGAGCATTGTTCTTCCCTCCCGCCGCCTCCTCCGGGTGGGGAGGGGGGTGGGCACACGGTTCCGAGGTCACGCTCCTCACTCAAAGGATCGTGGGAATGCTTCTGGGAACACTTGTGACAGCTCTGCCAGCTGGAAGAGGCTGGAAAGCCGGCGAGCGCAGGGTGGGACTCGGGAGGGAGGCTGGCGCGGGCGGGCAGATGTCACACGTTGTCATAAAACAAACGGCGACGATCAACCTGTCCATTTCGACTCGGCGCCGCTCCGCGTGCTTCGATCATGCCTCGGTGAGGACGGAGTGAGAGAGACAGAAGGCCGGCCACTCTTCTGCCATCTCAAAAAAGTACACTGCTGCCCGACAGTTTGGGAAGGCAGGTTTTCACGAGAATATTCAATTTCAATATTCAATTGAATATTGAAATATTCAATTTCAATAAGGAAATCCAGAGGCTGCCCGAGAGTCTCCCAAGCGTCTCGGGGCTGAGCGGACACCCAGGTACCCGGAAGACTGAGCACGAGGCTGCCCGCTGCTCTCCGAGGAGCCAAGGTGCAGAGAGGGCCCGGAGCTCACCCAGGCTTCCACGCGGAAGCAGAACCCAGACCCAGGGCCGCGCCACCTCTTCCGTCTTCCCGGGAGCGTCCCTGGTGAGACTCAGCACAAGAGCCGGTGGCCACGTAAGACCGTCCAAGTTAGGAGGTCCGTTCCCATACACCCCGAGTCGTTCAAAGAAGGTACTGACACAGATGTCTGCCCGACTCCCCAGCGGAGGCTGATAGGCCCTCCCCAACCTTCAAGGTCACCAGGGAGGACTCCCCCCCTCTCTCTCTCGCTCTTGTTCTCTCTCTCTCTCTCTCTCTCTCTCACTCTCTCTTGTCCTTTCCCTGCATAACCTACAGCAGGCAGCTGGTCGTTGCTGGGCTGCCCTCCGACTGGGGAAAATGGCTTAGCTGATTCTCGCAGAAAGATTAAATCCAGAGCAAGGGGGCAGGGGTAGGAATCGTTTCCAATCAGTGATGGAACAGACCTACTCATTAGCCAGGATTCATTCTCACACGATGTAAAAATGAGCAGGCTCCCCCAAAGACCCACAGAAGTCCAGGGAGGTATACACAATGTGGTGGCACGTCTGGGTGAGAGAGTCCTGTGGCAAAGAGGCCTTCTGGCCTCGGGCGAGCCCATCAGAGATAGGAAACAACACGTCTCTTGGAAGGCAGCCTCAAAACTCCCACAAAGTTTAATCGGGAAAGTGAGAGAGAGGAAAAAAGTGTCTCATTCCTCTAAGTGCACATTTATTAATCTGTGTTTGTACAAATGTAGGAAAAGATGGTATCGACTAGTGAAGTCTTTGAGTGAAAGGCCTCTTGTTCTTAAAGAGTCCAGATTGTCAGAGTTTTAGTGACCCCAGAGTCCCCCTTTCCCCTCACAAACCCCCTTGAGCCTCTGCCTGACTGTCACCGGAGGGGACAATTCACCGCCTATTTTCACATGGCAGTCCTGCCCCCCAGAGCTCTCCCAAAGATGCGCGAGGTCCCGGCCACACAACGTCCCTTCAAATACCGAAGCAAGGACACCTGTGTCCTCGCCCAGAGAGCGGCTCACTCCCGCTCAACACCGCCAGTGCTGCCTGTCTCCTGCACAGGACACAGTTCTGACACCACTCTCCACCAGGTGTCCCCCAGGGTCAATTCCACGGACTCAGGGAGTGTTTACTATGCGCCACTCGTGTTAGACTGGACTCCCCCTAAAGATGCAGCACTTGGAGTTGTTCTGTTTTGTTGTTTGTTGAGGGAATCAAGGTCCTAAAACAAGTACTTCCTTCAGCAGTCTCTCCAGCTGCCTTCACATCCTGAGCCCGGACATGAGAAAGCACAGCGGGGCCGGGCAGTGGGTGCTACCAGATTTTCCCTCAGCTAAAGTAAAAACCACACACATTACTGACAAGCCCAATAAACCGCTCAGAAAGTACTTCCAAGTATAACCATTCAGGAAACGCTTTTAATAAAAGATGCATCGCAATGAAGATGTGTTAGAAACAGAGGCTAGGAAAGAGGATGTAAAAACAATTTGCTCTTGGGGCACCTGGGCGGGCTCAGTTCGTTAAGCATCCTACTTCGGCTCAGGTCCTGATCTCACGGTTCACGAGTTCGAACCCCGCGTCGGGCTCTGTGCTGACAGCTTCAGATTCTGTGTCTCCCTCTCTGCCCTACTTGCATGCTCGCTCGCTTTCTCTCTCTCTCTCTCTCTCTCTCTCTCTCTCAAAAAAACCAAACAATTTGCTCTCTTACGTAGACTGAGCATTTCTCCTGAAACCCAACCTGGAAGCTCAGTCCAACCTTCCTCGGGGGAAATCCCAATCCGGCCTCACTCAGGTCGGCTGCTCCGGATGGCAACCACTGGATCCAAGCTAAATTGCTGGGACCTGTGGTTTCCACACCAATGACGTGGATATCAGCAGACATCCACGCGAGGTCCCCTAGGTGGAGTGACTCAGAATTAGTGCCCCAATAGGGATTACTGCACTCAACTCTATTCCATTCTTCATCTTTAAGACAGGCTATCACGTTAACAAACATGCTTTCAACGAAGTTAATGAAATTTACAGATTTACATAATATAAAAGAGAAGCAGGTTTGAAAGCTCTGAACGACTGAATCCCAGGTAGCTCGCCAGGCGTCTCCCTGGCTGTGCAGCTTGTGTGTCCGAGCCAACGCCTGGGACACACGGCACACGGGTGGCCTGGGGTCTCACCAGGAGTTCATCTGCTCCGGGACTTTCACTGGAAGTAGAGTGAGTGGGCGAGGTGTACTCGGGAGCGCCACATTTCCTCCAGGACTTGGTTCTGTCGCCCAGCCAGCCCGCGTGGGGGCAGGTTTCCAGGAAGAAGCGAGGAGGCTCTGCTGGCCCGGTGGGAGCAGGGAGCGGCACACCCGCCTAGAGCCCTTCATGCGTATAAAGAATGAGTCTCCGACCGGAGGGTGGTGATGGGCACGCACACCCCTCTTGCACAACATAACACCCAGCGTGTCACCAACACACTAGGAACTCAGACTCTAGAACCGCTTCAGACCCTCCCTGTGCGTGCTCACCCCTGCAAAGTGCCACAGGCAGTGGTGACACCGGGTGAGGGGCGGCCTGATGGGGGCCACAGAGCAGAAGGCAGAGCCAGAGTGCGCAGGGGCCCTTCAAAGTTCATCAGGGTGGGTGTCTCCAGGCAGGGCTTTGCTATCTATAAGCTCTGTGATTTCCAATTACAAGGGGCATGCATGACTTTTCCAGCACAGGACAGGTTAGAGCTTTTACACTTAAAAAAAAAATAAAGTTTTTAAACTGACAATTTCCAAAACACAAAAACCAGCAATCACTCATCATTTAGACTTTGGTACAGAGTAGCAAATTCTGTTCTCAGAATGGTCACCCAGATTGCTTATTAAAATTAAACTCGGTGGGGGGCACCTAGGTGGCTCAGGCGGTTAAACGTCTGACTCTTGATCTCGGGGTGGTGCATTTGAGCCCCTGCTGGGGGTAGAGATTACTCAAATAAATAAATAAACCTAAAAAGTTAAACCAGGTGATCTGATTCAAAGTTATTTAAAGTAGGGGAGGGTGGAGTGGGTGAGTACAGCTACAAGATCAGCCATGGTGATAAGCCATTGGTTCTATATGCTTGAAATTTTCCATAATAAAAATTTGTGGGTTTTGTTTGTTTTTTTGTTTGTTTGTTTGTTTTACAAATTTAAATCAAGCAACACCCCCTCGCATTAAGCCCTAGCTGCCAACTAAACCAGGCTCCCGAAGGCAGGCTCGGAGACCTATTTACCAGACATGAGGCAACTTTCTCCCATTGGCAGTAAGGCCAGGGAAGCACCCCGCCGCCACCCCCAGCCCCACCCCCAGCCAAGGAAGGAGCAAAAGGAGCCCCTCCACAAAGCTCTGCAGCAGCCCAGGCACTTAAAGGACTGAAAAACACAGGGTCCTCAGAAGTCACCAGAACGCTCCAATTTGGAGAGCCCTGCTCTCACTGGCTTCCTGGCCGATGCCAATGGGTGCCCTGGAATCTCCAACTCTGGTTCGGTTTTCGGGAAGTTCAACTGCTTCCGGCTTTAGCTCAGCTCCCTCTACACGTTACAAAAATACTGCTCCCTGGTGCTGCAGTAACTAACTCACAGCACCTGCACTGAGAAGTCTCCAGGGTCTGCGTTCATTCCTGCACAAAGGGTAAAGGCGTACGTGGCCAGCACTGGTTTGATTTCATGCCCTTTCTCCCTAATAATTACAACCTTATCAACGATTTAAAAAATCCATTCCTTGGGGTGCCTGGGTGCCTCAGTCGGTTAAGCGCCCAACTTCTGATTTAGGCTCAGGTCATCATGATGCCAGTTTCATGAGTTTGAGCTCCACATCAGGCTCTGCGCTGAGCCTGCAGAGTCTGCTTGGGATTCTCTCTCTCTCTCTCTCTCTCTCTCTCTCTGTCCGTTCCCTGCTCACATTCTCTCTCGAAATAAATAAATAAACTTAAAAAATAATAATAATTAATAATAAAAAAAATTCATTCCTTATTTAAAATAAACAAAACACTGTATAGCAACCACATTAGCATCACCAGACTCCCGTGGAAGAGAGGTAGAAGGTTGCTCGGGTCAATTTCGAGTCCGTGGCTCCTTTAAAGACCTTAGGAGCCAAGATTCAAATAAGAACCCAGATGTGACTCGGTGTCTCCAATATGCTCAGCACTTCACAAGGAGGAAACGGGGGTGCAGGGAGGCCAGGTCGCCTGATCAAGATCACACAGTGCAGATGTTATGGCTGCAGTGTGGGTGTCCCTTGTCAGGAAGACACCAGTCCCTCTGGAGTACTCACGGTTCTGCCCCTTGTGAGGCCAGAGATAAAGTGCCCTCTCTGCAGACAAATGCACACACACCACAGTGTGGATAAGACAGCTGGTGGGGTCACACACCTCTCCCAGCCCCAGACATCCCAGATTCAAAGTCTCTGTTTGGATTTTGGATCACTGAATGAGAACGGGGCATCCAGGTAACTGGCCCGGCCTCCCATGGAGCCCGCAGGCTCCCAGAGCTGCCCTCGAGGTCTGTCTCCATGCTGCTGCCTCCCCCACCCCTTGGCAACTCTGGCTTGAATCTGACTAAAAGTCTCTTTGGACAGACCTTCCTAAAATAGGCAGGCATTTGCTCACCCATATACGTAAACAAACCTTTACTGAACACTAAAGATGAACAAAAAGGGATTATTTACAGAAAACACAAGGTGCCTAAGCCCTGTCTAGATCATAAACACAAGATTTTGTTAAGATAAACTAGATCCTGGCTCCCATGGGCACTGCCATCTTCGGAGGCCCTGGTTTGGCTCTTCCATTTACCTCCCTGCCACTTTCCACCTGGCACCTTGATCTCACATAAAGGAGCTGTCTCTCCTGGAAACCTAAACCCGATCCTTGGGGCCAAATAAATAATTTCAAGGAGCAGGTGACACAGAAGAAATCTAGAAAACAATTTTGCAAAAATAGCTGCAAACTGGGACAGAAATAATTTTTTTCGGGTACAAACCCCTTGACCCTAGGGTTTTGCAAAGGTATTCTACAAAGCTTTTACACAATCATTCATTCCACATTATTTCCGGCAGCAAAAAGCAAAAACTAACCTTACCTCAGTGTAGGTAAATCACAGAGAACGATTAAATGAACCACTATATGATCATCAAGAAGTTTGCAATGGTGTTTCAAGTTAGGTGACAAAAGGGCTTCTGTGATGCCAGTACAGACAAGCAAGGCCGCAAAATTTGAAATATGAAAGTCAGATTTTAAAAACATGCTCAGAGAAAATGGGGGAGAAAAAAAACCCCCAAACCCACACCAAAGTCAAAGCGGTTTTATCCATGAGGAGGGATTTCTGAGGACTGTTAGTTTTTTATCCTCTTCAAACTTTCTTGCATTTTCCAGCAATGAAATACGCACTCCCATCCCCTTTTCTTCTGACTGTAAATGTGATACAGGCTCTCTGTAAAAACTTCAAGCATTACAGAAAGCAAAAAGCCCTGCCTACCTTCCCACCACCCAGAGGATGTCACTCCCTGAAGGTAACTCACACTAATCACTGGGCTTCCATTTAACCAGATGTTTTCCAACAAAGCACTACTTTAAGAATTAAGTATTTTCCTTAGAAAACCATCCGTATAATCCCATATAGACAAATCGTCCAGGAAGAAGAAAAAAAAATCAGTGGTTTGCCTGGAACAGGAGGGGAATCGGGGAGTAATCACAAAAGGGTAGGTGCAACGGATCTTTCTGGGGGGGGGATGACAATATGGTTAAATCGGATTGTGGGGACGGCTCTGCAACTCTAAAGTTTACTAAAAAACTTACAAAACTGAGCTGCACGCTCACAGCCAGGACAATCTGTGATATGTAAATTACACCTCGGTAAAGCGGTTGTGGAAAACCAAAACACGACAGGGGCAGGACCAGAAGCCCCTTGCCGGTCGGCCTCTGCTGGGAGCGTGAGGGGGCAGCCGCGCACCCTGCTTCCCTCCAGAGCACTTGGCAAGGCCATGTGGACGCAGCAGAGGAAGCTGGTGACCTCTCAGCAATCACTGGACACACCTCCCGCTCACAGAAGCGCATCCGATAAAGAGCGAGAGTGGGGGGCCGGAGGTCAGTTCCACTGTACACAGGACACGGCGAAGTCCTGGCCCTGAACAGCCATTCATAAGGCAGGGGCTGCACTGCCAGGCTGGCCTTAATGACAAGGGGCGGTGGAGACGGCGCACAGGCCCAAGGGGCCAAATACCACACGGGGTTCAGGATGTGCTGTGTGTACGAAAACTGAGAACACTGCTCTCATCCAACAGAAACTTTAAAGCTGCCTCGACAAGATGTCACTCGCTGGAAGTACTCAAAGGTGAACAGAAATGGGCCAAAGTGAAAATGAGAAACAGGACAACGAGCCAAGTGCAGGAGAAGGGGAGTGGAGGGTCACATATTACAGGAGAGGCACACAGAGAAGAAGAGCCATGTGGATGCTGGAAAGGATGGAAATGAATACAACACTTTTAGAAAGGAACTGGCAATTCAGTGCCAAAAGCTTTTCAAGTGGTCACACCCTTCTAGGGAAAATGAGCAAATAGTCTGTAACCATTACAGTGTTTGCAGAGAAATTCCTTTAAAACACGGGGAAATGATCTATTTTTTGTTAATTTAGCATGGTTGGATATACATATTTAATCTCAACTAAGAAAAAAAAAAGGCCAATATCCTGGAGGGAAACAATACATGAAAATGCTGAGTGTTTTTCTCTGGGAAGGGAATTAAGTGCTTCTTTTTCTTTTACCTGTTTTTCTGAACTTTCCAAATTTTTATAGACATATTCTTCAATCTCTAAAACGCCCATGATCCAGCTGCCGACTGGATTTTGTTAACTTTACCCTCTAGGGTTTGCACTGTGCAGAAACGGGGCTTTGTTTTCCAGACATAACATCCTAATGCTGAATCTGCTTTCCCAAATTACAACCCACCGCTCAAAAACTGACCACCCCCACCCCAGGTCCCAGTGGGCCCCCGGGAGGTGTGCATCCCAGCCCTCGCTGAGAATAATCTCTACTAGGAGCATGTAAAACTTCTATTGCCCTTTGGGAGATGAGGATTTTGTAGCTGCTGCCGCTTTGTTTTCAAGAGGGAGAGGGGGAAGAACAACAGCAACAACGATGACTTTAAACCTGAGCCTCGAGAGACAGGGTCACCGGGCAGGAGCAGGCATCGTCCTTGAAGGGGAGCCCAGCATCACCTGTAAGGAGCTGGAGCCACAAGACCTTTGTGCCTTCCTAAAAGTGTTCTGTGGACACAGCAGTCCAGCGAAATGATTTCAGCTGGCAGATTCCTATAACAGACATGCCCCCGGGAGGCCACCCCAAGGTCAGGGGCAGAGCAGTCCAGACAGAGCTTAGCTGAGAAGTGGCAGGGCAGGGCACGGCTGACTGGCCCCGATCACCGCAGCAGCCCGCAGGGGCTCACAAGCCCCCTGCTCCTCTGCCTGGAGGCCTCAGCCAGAACGCTGGGCCGCACGGATGAGCCAGGACCGCACTGATGCACAAGGTGCAGGTAATTCAAGTTACAGCACAAAGTTTCTTTTACAGTGAAGAATTAGACTAGGTCTGGGGGGCCTGGGGGGCTCAGTCAGTTAAGCGTCCGACTTCGGCTCAGGGCATGATGTCACGGTTCGTGGGTTCGAGCCCCACGTCGGGCTCTGTGCTGATGGCTCAGAGCCTGGAGCCTGCTTCAGATTCTGTCTCCCCTTCTCTCTGCCCCTCCTCTACATCTCCCTCTCTCAAAAGTAAATAAATAAAACATTAAAAAAAAAAAAAAGAATCAGAATAGGTTGGATGTAAGCTCTCTAATTAGGACACTCTCACTTGTATACTAGGAGCGTCCTCCAATGTGGGAGAAAAAAGGTGGAGAAAGAGCTAAGACACAGGCAGTGGAACTCCAGCCCCACGCGGGGTGGGCTTTTCTTTTGGGGAGTTAAGAGCCAGCCAACGGATCCGCCAATGGGAGTGTTAAGGGGCCCTGGTCTACGGACAAGGAAGCCAACTAATCTCAAGTAATCGAACAGAAGACCGGGCCTGCCGAGCCTGGTCACGGCAGCGAGTCCCGGCGCTGGCAGGGAAAGGCACGCTGGGGCAGCTCCAACGGCAGAAGTAAACATCCAGAACACCCTTCTCTCCTGGTGCTTTCTATCTCTGAGGGGGTTTTTCCTTTGCAAGGCAGAACCCCCACTCCCAGTTGTAAATCAATTTGAATACGCTGATCGCCTCTCCTCCCTCCCACTCTTTAGGGCGTCTGATTAGTATTTTTCTACTTTTTGTGGCCCCAGACAAGACTGTTTAGACACTGAAATGAACACATTACTTCCCGCTCTGGCAACCTCCTTCATCCACAAGGCTCAGAGGGAAAAACTCCCCCCGTGTTTTCCCTCTCCAAGCCACGAATCAAACCCTGGTGGCAGTTGCGACAATTCAGACCCAAGAAAGATGCAAAGTGCTCTGCCATCCCTTCCCTTCCACAAATGCGTTTTTCCTTCATTTGACTGCAAATGATTTGCATGACAAGTGGCCTGGAGACCAGACCAACTTGACTCGACTTGACCCACAAGTTGTCACTCGGCCAACACATTTCCTGGGGGGACAGTTTTCAGTGTCTCTTGGTTTAATCACCGGCCCTGCTCACATCCAAAAGCCTCTCCTGCCCGTGTGCCATGTGGATTCCATTAACTCTGCTATTTACTCTCCCTGCTGCCTCCCCCCAGCCTGACAGTTAAAGTTTCCACCCCGATGGCCACTTAGCCACCTGTTGCTCCTCTTCTGCCGTCCAATCTGACGTGCGTGTCCCCTCTCTAGGTTCTGGGTCACATCTTCTGGGCTGGCTGTGGCCTGGGTGGGCAGACGGGAGAGAAGCCGGGTCACACACAACCCCCCGCAGGCCGCAGAGGCCTGGGAGGGGCCGAGATGACAGGACACACGGATGCTGCTCCAGGCTGCCCAGTGCCCCCTCCCCACTTCCCCCATCTGGCTTCCAGCTGACCCGAGTGGCTGGCCAGGTGGTTTTCATTTGCAGATGAAACCCCGGCAGCTCCAACCGCCACACACCTCCTGACCCCGGAGTCGACGTGAGGCTGACAGGCACAAAGTACACTTGCGTATCACAGAGCAGGACTGAAAGGCCACGCTTTCCGAGGCCGGAACCAGGGGTAAGAGAGCAAAGTGGGGTCCCGAGGCTTGGTAATTCTGACGACAGCCAAGAAAAAGAGATGCACTGGTTGGACAAGATGTGAATCAAATCTGGCGCTGGAGCTCAGGAAACAGGGAGAGGATTCTTCCAGGATCTGCATCTTGTCTCAGACTGGAGATGCCTCGGGCCTTGCTCCTAAGCTGCTCACTAGCATGCTCGAGACCACGAAAGCAGCAGTGGGTCCTCCAGCGAATTATGCTAGGTCTACACAGTGTGTTACGACACAGCTAAAATCAGTTTTACAAAGGAAACATAACGATTATGATTTTTTTAAAATGCTTATTTATTTTTGAGAGAGAAAGACAGACAGAGTGGGAGCAGGGGAGGGGAAGAAAGAGGGAGACACAGAATCTGAAGCAGGCTCCCGGCTCTGAGCTGTCAGCACAGAGGCCGATGCGGGGCTCGAACTCACCAACCACGAGATCATGACCAGAGCCAAAGTCGAACGCCACCCAAGCGCCAGCGTAATGATTATGATTGAAACCACGGTTAGTAATAGTGACAAAGGCTTTCTGTGCGCTTCATGTGTTAACTCATTCAGCCCCCATAACTGGCCTATCAAACAGCTTCCATGATTGATCCTATTTCATAGATGAGAGCATCGAGGTACCTCTGTTCCGAGGTTACGGAACTTATCGAAGGTCACAAAGCTCGCCAGTGGCACGGCTGGAATATGAGCTCAGCCGGGCTCCCGAAGGTACTGCCCCGCTACACCGCCACCCAGCAGAGAACAGAGTAGAAACACCACTGTATCTCCTTAAACACCCACCAGAACGTTAAATACTAATAAAAAAAGTCCAGACAAAAGTGCTCCAAAATGATATTTTGTCTAAGTGGTGGGACTAAGGTAGTTTTTTTATTTTTTTATACCCTATTTTGTTTCTAATTTTCTACAATTTACTAAGTCAGAAGGAGACCATGACTCTTACCACTGTTGAGTCCTTAAAGAAAAAAGACCTTGTGTGCTAGCAGTAAGGGGTCACCTGTAATCAGTCCCCGGCACTTCTAATGAAACGTGCACACGAGTTACTTCAACCACCACCACACATGTGAGTTTCTCCACCTGTGAAATGGGAATGCCACTACCCGACCTCAGAGCCGGTTCAGGAGGCAACGAGAGCGCGGGCGGAGCTCCCGGCACTGGACTGGCATGAAAATAATCACACCCTTTCCGGGAGGCCCACGATATACCGACCACAGCAGCTACCACTGTTTGATGCCCACCCCACCAGGCACGGAACATCTACGGAGTCAAGTCTTTCTAACACCCTGGTAGGTGAAAGGAAGAAAATGAGGTTCAGGAGCTCGCCCGAGCTGTAGTGCCTGGAAGAGGCCGACCCGAGATTGGAACCAGGTTTGCCCAATCCCAGGGCCCACGCTCCTTCCGCGATCTCCACTTCCCTTTGAGATCAAGTTCCAGGTGAAGACAGACGGGGTATCACCATCTTCCTCTTTCTCGGCTGCTCCCTTTCAACTATTTCAGACTCCTTAAAGGTCCAAGGAGAAGGGAGCATGCCTCACATTGAAATGATTACAAGGCAGTTCTCAGTATCTTTGTTCACACTCGAAACTTGATCCACCTGGTTCAATTATCCCCCAGCTGTCCTTAACTCAGTCCAAGTTCATAGACAGATTGATGCTGACAGTCGTGGGAGCAAGCATCAGCCCTCCCCTCCTACAGCCATACTTAGGAGCAGTCTATTTTTCGGAACTGACTTCAGGAGAAGACTGCGGTGGCCATTTTGGCACCAGATCCTAGACAGGAGTGGTGTGGTGGCTTTTAAACATGCGCTCTGGGGGCGCCTTGGGGGGGCTCAGTGGGTTAAGCGGCCGACTTCGGCTCAGGTCACGATCTCACGGTTCGTGGGTTCGAGCCCCGCGTCAGGCTCTGTGCTGACGGCTCAGAGCCTGGAGCCTGCTTCTGATTCTGTGTCTCCCTCTCTCTCTGACCCTCCCCCACTCACACTCTTGAGTCTCTCTCAAAAATAAATAAACGTTAAAAAAACAATTAAACATGCACTCTGCCAGGAGACACGGATCCCAGTTCTCCCGCATGGGCCGAAGCTCAACATCGAGGGGCTCAGATGGGTAACAGTGACGGCCTGGCCGCGGACTGCAGTCTGGAGCAGGGGAGAACGAGCATGCACCCCTGAAATGGCGCTGGAGCGCTTCTAAAGGGGCCGACAGCAAGCCCTCTTGAAGCAGGACCATGTTTGATGGCGCTTCCTGACTCACCAGCAGGGGTGGGCCCTGCTTTAGGAATCCAAACGTGTGAGCTAGATTCTAGTTCCTCCCGCCCTCCCAACAGACTTCCTGCCAGGGTTAATCAGATGCAAGAGAAATGTTTACTTCTTAAAAATTGTTTAAGGTTCATTCTATGGTTCCTTAAAGTGTGGATCTGAGATACAAAAAGTCCATTTTACTTACTACACACTTTAGGAGTGTTACACCGCCTACGGGCAGAGGCCACCTCGACTGGGTGCACCGAAGCAGGAGGAAGATCGCTGGGAGGTTATCGAGGTTCGCCTCCTTGCTCCACAAACACGAAAACAGAGTCCAGAAAGAAAGCAGCTCGTCCAAGAATCTTTGGAAGCAAAAACCCTTAAAAACTATCCCTTTATACTTCTGCAGTGTCAGCTGATAGTGAGGCTTGCGTTGGAAAATCTCGTACTTCTGAAGGATCAAGGGGCAAAGGGAAGAGAAGGACCTAAGATGCGGACGCTCACCACGTTTATTTTGGGAAAGAACAGTCAGGAGTCCACAGAAGGTCATGAAAAACCCCGGTGACGCCATCTCTAATGTTTACCTTTGGAATAATAGAAAGGGATGTTTATTATTTGTAGGAATTCGCTTTGCTATTCCACGACTCGTTCCTGCACGCTAAGACTGCTCTCATCCGGTGCCAAGGAGAGACTGCTGAGTCATCAGGTTTGCAAAAATTATCACTGCTCAGTTTGCGTCCCCCTGCAGGGCAGTCGGACGCGCACCAAGTCAGCTATGCGGAGGGACTGCCACCACTGGTTACCAGCGGTTTCCACCGCACTTTAAGGCCTTACCAACACTGAAGTCTGAGAACCCATCCCCCTCCGCGGCGAGCTGCTCAGAAATGCCCACCGAGTCAGCACGAGTTCCCAAGGGGAAGCCACCGCGGGATCTGGGGGTTGGATCGTGGCACAAGGAAGGGGGGCAGTGGGGACAGAGGACGGAAAGACGGAACGGGGAAGGGAAGACTATGGATGAGAGGAAAAGAACTTGCGGCCACAGCTGGCATACGAGAAGCCTTTGAGGACGCGGGGGATGGGGCGCCCGGGGGGCTCAGTCGGGTCAACGTCCAACTCCCGATTTCGGCTCAGGTCATGATCTTGAGGTTCGTGGGATCGAGCCCCTCCCATTGGGTCTGCACTGACACTTCGGACTCTGCTTGGGATCCTCTCTCCCTCTCTCTCTCTCCCTCTCGCTCCCTGCCCCTCCCCCACCCACTG
The DNA here is from genome assembly GCA_028646485.1 of Cryptoprocta ferox. NCBI lineage: Eukaryota > Metazoa > Chordata > Mammalia > Carnivora > Eupleridae > Cryptoprocta > Cryptoprocta ferox. The sequence continues at coordinate 87,858,396 of CM053570.1, read as the reverse complement.
TCCTTCTCTCAAAACATTAAAAAAAGAATGCGAGGAACAATCGTGTAATTGGCAAAATATAAAAGCTTTTTTTTTCCTACTCCCAACTAACACGTGGCAGAAGGCGTGGAAAGGAATGTATAATCCTGGACGAACCACTATGGGTACCGCTGGCACACGTGCAGCACCTAGGAGCCTGCAAAGTGCTTCGACCTCAGCTGCGGAAACCTGCGACAAGGACACCACCACCGTCCCCCTCTACAGGAGAGGATGTGGGTGCTCCAGGAGGCGAGCGGAGCACTCCCCGTGGCACAGGCTTGGGCCAGGTGAGACACTTCTGCACATGACGGTAGGAATAAACAAATAATGCACCCCTAAATCACCTCAGTACTACTGCCCCCGCTTCTCTGAGCGACTCGAGTACCGAGGGCCTCAACATACCCCAAACAAAGCGTATCCATCATGCAAATGGCTAACGTTTATTGAGCATTTACTATATGCCAGTAATAAGGCTATGAAGCGTTTATTATTACAAGTATTATTTTATTATTATTTCTCTCCATCCCCAATACCAAACCCTCCCCCTCTTGCCCAAGCCACCAGGTGTCACCTCGTCTACCACAGTGGTCTCCTGACTGGCCCACACTTGCCCAGGCCCCTCCCTTCTCCACACCTGGGTCAGAGCAAGCTTAAAGACTCAAACGATCAGCTCCACTGCTTACACCCTTCGAAGTCTCCTAGGAAAGGGGCGCCTGGGTGGCTCAGCTCGTTAAGCCTCCAACTTCGGCTCAGGTCATGATTCTCGCAGTTCGTTGAGTTCGAGACCCGCGTCAGGCTCTGTGCCGACTGCTCGGAGCCTGAAGCCTGTCTCAGATTCTGTGTCTCCCTCTCTTTGCTCCTCTCCTGCTCATGCTCTCTCTCTCAAAAATACAATAAACATTTAAAATATTAAAGAAAAAACGTCTCCTAAAACCCCCCCCCCCGGCAACTAGGAGGGTCCTGCCCACCTCTCCATTCTCATCTCCCACCCTGCTCCTTGCCACCACCATCTTCCTTCTTGCCCTCTACTCATTAAGCTCCTTCCTGCCACGGGCTTACACCCTGTGGTTCCTTCTGCCTGGGCTGCTATTCCCTCAGCTCAAGCCCAGCCCCTCCTGCCCCTCCTGATGTCCACCCCCTACTGCGGCCTCACGGCGGCATGACTCCCTCTGGGCCCCAGGACTACCTGGTTGGTGTCGGGCTCCCCCACCAGGCTGCAGGCTCCAGGAGAACAAGGGTAGTGTCATTCTGTACTGCCTGGGTCTGCACAGTGCTTAACTCAGGGTCAGTGAATACGGTGAATACCACTCCGCGATCTATTTGAGCAGCAAGAACACAAAAAGCTGTAAGCTGCCCCCCAGTCCCAAGCGAGCCTCCCACCAGCACATAGGTGCAGCATGGATGGTGAGGGGCTGCAGGGAGGTGTGGGAGGAGCACTGGCTGCGGAGTCAGCACGTCCTGATGGGGTGAGGCCCGAGGATGACCAGCCCCGTGGGCGAACAAACCCTAGGTGGCTTCCGGTTGGAGTCCTCACCAAGCGACCCGCCCTGGGACTCTGCACCAATGCCAATCCCGTCCACCTCCACCGCACGGCCTCCCTCTCACTGAGCGTCCTGTTGTCACCCTGCTTCAGCCCCTGCCTCTCACGATCCCTGCTCTGCGCAGCGGCCCAAATAACGTTTTCTAACACAGATGAGATCACGGAATTCTACTGCTTGAAACTCTGAGTCTTCTCGTTACCACTCGAATAAGACCGGAGGCGCAAGGCCCTGCATCATCGGGCCCCTGGCAACCTGGTGGCTCCTTCCCACTCCACCTCGGCGCCCCTGCACGGCCGGCCCCGCCAGGCGCTCCCCCCACCCCCCCACAGCTGCGCTCTCACCCGCCTGCCCTGCCCGCCCAGCACACCACCTGCTTCTTCACAGCACTTATCACTGGAAAGGCTTGTGTTTATGATCTGTCTTGTCACAGCAAAGCAGGGACTTTGTGTGGTTCACCACACGGGTGAATATTTGCTGAATCAATGCCTCCTGCAGTGGTTTTTTTTTTTTTAGTTTATTTCGAGAGAGAGAGAGAGAGAGTGGGAGGGGGTGGGGGTGGGGGGGGGAGCGGCAGAGGGAGAGGGAATCCCAAGCAGGCTCCACGCTGTCAGTACTGAGCCTGACGTGGGGCTCCAACTCATGAACCACAAGATCGTGACCTGAGCCTAAATCAAGAGTTGACGCTTGACCGACTGGGCCCCCCAGGCGCCCCAACAATGTTAATACAATTACTGCGCCCTTCCTGGGGGCCTGTGCAAGAAGCATACGCGATGCATTAACTCATCCTCCAAACAACCACCCCACTCCCATTTTACAGACGAAGAAGGTGAGGAACAGAGAGGATATGTGGGATTCAGACCCGGGCAGCCAGCTCCAGCACCTGCGCTGCTGACCACCCCATGTGTGCTGCCTCTTGTCACGTCCCTGGAATGCAGACCTTTCTCCCACGCGGATGGGAGCACCTGGAGGGCAGGTACCAGATCCAGTGGCACCTGTGTCCTTGGGGTTGGGTACACTCACAGGAGGTCCTAGTTGAAAGCTTAGCAGTAAGTGAAGGAATCAGGAGCACCTGGGTGGCTCAGTTGGTTGCGCGTTCAACGCTTGATTTTGGCTCAGGTCATGATCCCAGGGTTGTGATATCGAGCCCCACATCTGGCTCTGCGCTGAGGGTGGAACCTGCCTGAGATTCTCTCTGCCCCTCTTTCCCATTTGTGCACATGTCCATACGCTCTCTCTCTAAAAAAAAATAAATGAAGGAAGGAATCAGAGGGGCACCTGGCTGGCTCAGTCAGTAGCCATATGACTCTTGATCTAGAGGTCGTGAGTTCGAGCCCCACATGGATGTAAAGATTACTTAAAAATAAAATCTTAAAAAAAAAAAAAAGAAGAAACAAAAGCATCAGAGAGGACTTGGCTAGGAAAGCCGTATGAAAGACGGCACCCTCTCTGCCATGTTTACAACTCACACTCGCCCTCAAGGATGAGGCACCCTGCAGGTGGGACCAGGAATGAGACACTGGCCACCTGAGTCGCACCCCGAGAGAGCGAGTCAGTCCTATAAGGTCTCCTATTTCACCCTATAATAGCTACACTCTCCTTCCTACAAACTCTTTTCCACGGGATGTCATGCAAATGACATCTGGAGGGGGTTTCCCACTGCTGTCATTTTGCAAAGTTATAGAAGAATACTAACAACTACTGTTATTTTCTCCATGTTATACATTTATGCACAATCTCTGTTGTATCCTTGTGACCCTGTGGAGCTCACGTGGTCACCCCAAGTGAGCAGGGAGGCTCGGTGATCTGAGAGCAGCTGACCCACAGCCGCGAGCAGGGGTCTTGGGCTGTCCGCTGCAAACCTGCGCTCCCGTCCACAATGCCCAAGCTTTCCATAACGTGTTTCGGGCAACTGGTCCCAATTTTCTCCAAATGACTTCAAAATGGTCGTTCAAGTAGGAGAGCTTAGAGACTGCAAGGCAAAGGCGGGACCACGTTTGGGGGAAGCACTTCCAAGCTGATGGTTCTAAACGCCCCACCACAGCCCCAAGCTCTGCCGGTGCCAAACTGCAGCGTCAGCAGGCGCCCTCACGGAGAGATCCACCCCCAGTATGGGGAAGAGGGGCCGAGGGCTGAGTCCACACTGTGAATTCACGGAACCCGCCTGCGAAGAGGAAGCCAAAATGCAGATCAAGCAGCCAGGAAGCCAAGGGCCCACGGGGGCTGCCTGCGCGAGCCTCATAGGCCAGTCACAGGTGACTCCGAGGGACTGAGTGGCAGGCGCAGGCAACACCACCCGGGCAGAGAGGAAATGGGTGGCATCTAAGAAATGCCACAGGCCAAACCCGGGCTGAGTCCTGGCTACGGAGAGTGGAGCGTGGCAAAAGGACCCAATACCAGCCAGCAAGTGACCACGAGGGCGCCGGGCCCCCAAGGGCTCATGGCATCCAAGACTTTGGTGACAATCTGCTCTTATTATTTCACTCAAAAAATAAACTTTATTCTCTGAAAGAGGCAGAGTTCAAAGGACCTCTCTGTGCCCACCAATGGTCTGCCCAGCAACTGGGAGGCGAGACAAGCTCATCATCTTAAAGCCTTTCCAAAGAGCTGGCCGACGCCAAGGTCCACGGACATGGTCATCCCTGGCACCACGGCGGTTACTATGTTCTTTCTCTCTGAGACATGAAGAGGGCAGAGTCTCAGAGCAGTCCGTTTACATGAGAAAAATAAGGACCAATTTCCTGCATTTTATAGGGTTCTTAAATGCAAGGCTCATAACTTTAAGAGCAATCAAACAATATGCTACCACTGTAAATGGAACGTGTTGAGGAGAAAAGCTTTGAAGAGGAAAACAAATGAAATACAAAAATGACCTCTGAATACTAATAAAACCTCTCAGAGGGGGGTCAGCTGTGAATCCAAGGCAGGATTAGGTGTTCTGTAGGAAACACACACACACACACACACACACACACGACAGATCTACCTTTTGTACAGAGGATGTCACATAGGAAGAGCTTTCCAACAACACCAGTCTCAAGACCCCAGTCTTCAGTTCCCTGGAGCGTAGCTGCCCATGGCTGGTTCATAAAAAAAAAAACTGCCTTGCACAGAATGCACACCCACCCCACCCGGCCATGACTGCACTGTACAGACCGACTCGCAGGCCCAACCTAGCCAAGTATCAGTCCATCCAACTACATGACACCCTTAGACGGCAGCTCCCCGGGGCTGCCCCCGTGTTCTACCCGGGAAGGGGGAAGGAGCAGCGTACTGAGACACAGAACTGCTCAGACCACCGGATGCACGCGACACAAAACCACTTACATTTCAAAGGGAGAAGGAGGGGGTGCCTAGACACAACTTGAGCAAGAGATGCTCCTACACAGGTCACCTGTTCCTCCAGGTCACAAGAGGCACTAAGGAGGGTCATTACAGTCACCTTAATGGGGCAGGATTTGTAGCCAGGAAATGGAACAATGACCAGCATTCCCACTATTACTTAGAGATTAGCTCGGTGCTGGGGCGGGGAGAGGGGAGGTTTAAGGGGCTCTATTTAACCCCCTGAAAGGCAGGAAGTTCCAGCAAAAAGGCTGTCACTCTACCCAAGTCTAGTTGGAGCTAAAGCACAGCAGGAAAATCAAACAAACCAAAGGGGAATTGGAGCCGTTTGCCAAAGGAGGGGCCTTGGGATTAATGGACTCTTTAATTTTCGAATTTCCTGAGGTTTCCGGCTAATTAGGCCCCTTAGCCATACTGTAATGTGATCAAATTTCAGCTGAGTTCACAGAACAGCTGAAGGTGGAAGATGGCACTGAAATCGCCGCTGAGCCCCAGGGACTGCCGACAAGGCCCACGGCGCTGGCTTCCAGCTTGATCCGCGCTAATTAGGCACCTCTAATTCCCCCAACAATGACTCAGAGGCCAGCTCGGAGGGCACCGCGTAATCCACCGTGTACACTCCGGGAGCTCTGGTCTTGCACTACTACTTAAGGGTAATTCTCTAATTCGGTATGAGCGTGCAGACACACACGACTCACAGGTGGGGAGAGACGACACCGAGCGCAAGGCAAGCAAACACGTGTGAGCAGACATCTTCAACCTCGCTAACCAACCGAGGTTAAATGAGGTACTATTCGTTGCTTATGAAATCAGAAATTTAGGGAGAAAAACGCCTAAAGGCTGACAAGGAAGCAATACACGGACACGCGTATTGCTGGTGGAGTCAGGATGTGGCCTGCCACCCTGGGAAGACAAGCTGGCAGTATCCGTCAAGGGCCATGACAGCGTTCCCACTCTGACACTCTGACAGTACTCCAGGGGGGGCCGTTCTACCAAAGCATCCCAATACCAGGAAAACTGTGTAAGGGCCCCCCAGTCACTGTAACGCCGTTCAGAATGCAAAACTCGAAGCGACCCACGTGGACGTCGGGGAGGCTAGAGTTGTGTCGACCTGCTCTGCTCTAAGGTGCCACTAAGGAAGGACAGCTCTGCAGACTTCTTGCTCTCGTGGGCAGAGTCCTAGGTCACGGAAGTTGTTCTGAGCGGACTTTACTTTTGAGAGTTTTAGGGCGACAGCAAAACTGAGCAGAAGGCACAGAGGTTTCCCATCTAACTCCTCCCCGATCGTGCACAGCCTCTCCCATGACGGCACCCCCTCCAGAGCCGTGCCTTGGTTGTACGGGAGGGACCCGCGCCGATACGTCACTATCGTGCAGAGTCGTAGTTTACCACCAGGCACCCACCACACACAGAGTCTCATACAGAGTAGTTCCGGCAGAAGTTTCTAGAAGTCCCGTGTGCTCCACCTAGTTCAGCCTTTCCTCCCTCCCAACCACTGGCCTTTCTACGGTCTCTGCAGTGTGCCTTTTCCAGAACGTCCTATTGCTGGAATCACACGGACGGCAGCCTTTTCAGACTGCCTTCTTTCACTTGGTGCATTTAGGTTTCCCGTGTCTGCTCAGGGCTTGACAGCCGCTTTCTCTTTAGCGCCGACAGTGTCCCACCGGGATGGGCCGCTGTCTGCTGTCCATTCACCTGCTGAGGGACATCTTGGTGGCTTCCAAGTTTTAGCAATTACCAATAAAGCTGCTCTAAACACCCACACGCAGGTTTCTGTGAGGACATAATTTTTCAACTCTTTTGGGTAAATACCATGGAGCGCGGCTGTGGAATGTATGTTTAGTTTCATAGAAACCTGCTAAGCTCTTCCAAAGGGCCTGTCCCACGGGCATTCCCACCAGCAACGAACATTAAGTTCCTGTTGCTCCACGTCGCCAGCACTTGGTACTGTCTGTGTCCCGGATCTGGGTCATTCTAACAGATGTGGGGGGAGGCCTGGATCTGGGTCGTTCTAATAGATGTGGGGGGGGAGCCCAGATCTGGGTCGTTCTAACAGATGTGGGGGGGGGGCCCGGATCTGGGTCATTCTAACAGATGTTGGGGGGAGCCCGCATCTGGGTCGTTCAAACAGATTGGGGGGGAGCCCAGATCTGGGTCGTTCTAACAGATGCGGGGGCGGGAGGGAGTGCCCGGATCTGGATCATTCTAGCAGATGTGGGGGGAGGGGCTCCCTACGGGTCATGTTGGTTTTTAAAAAGGAAGATACGGGGTACCTGGGTGGTTCAGTCAGGTAAGCACAGACTCTTGATTTCAGCTCAGGTCATGCTCTCACGGCTGTGGGATCGAGCCCCGTGTAGGGCTTCAAGCTAAGCATGGAGCCCGCTTAAGATACTCTCTCTTTCTCTCTCTCTCTCTCCTCCTCTGCCCCTCCCCCACTCACACTCACTCTCTCAAAGGGAAAAAAAGACTCTCTCCATCTGCCTTTTCCCCACTTGCGTGCATGCACTCTCTCTCTAAAATAAAAAATAAAGTGCTCCTGGATTTAAAAAAAAAAAAAAAAAGGGAGGGGGCATAAAAATCTACCTGTGGCCTATGACCATAACTAATCAAAACCCACATGTACGTGAGAAATAAAAGGACTTATTAAAAATGAGACTCTTAACAAGTGATTTTTTCTTTCTACGATCCAAACTTCACACAATGAAGCTTTATCAGACTGAACCATATGAAACCGCCAATGCCAACCACTGCTGGCCTACGAACATGGCAATTTCATGTGGCTCAGCTTAACGGTTTTATAATTAAGTTTTACTCACCTCAGGCATTCACTGCTTTTATCCCTATTCTATGCCCCCACCCCCTCTCAGTGTAGACAAACCTCTCCACACATGTGGGCAAACAAGCTGATGGGTCTGCAAGCCAACCTTCACAGAACTGTAATCCAAAAAAGTAGGGAAGTCCTCCTAAGAGGACGTGAAACAGCTGATCAAACAAATAAACAAACAAACAAACAAGCAGCCAGGGGTGCCTGCATGGCTCAGTCGGTTAAGTGGCTGGCTCTTGATTTCAGCTCCGGTCATGATCCTGTGTTATATGGGTTCGAGCCCAGAGTCTGGCTCTGCACTGAGCGTGAGGAGTCTGCTTGGGACTCTCACTCGCTCCCTCCCTCTCTGCTCTTCCCCCCTCCTCAAATAAATAAACTTAGGGGTGCCTGGGTAGCTCAGTTGGTTAAGTGTCTGACTCTGGCTCAGGTCATGATCTCACGCTCATGAGTTCGAGCCCCGCGTCGGGCTCTGTGCTGACAGCTCAGAGCCTGGAGCCTGCTTCAGATTCTGTCTCTCTCTCTCTCTCTCTCTCTCTCTCTCAAAAATAAACAAACATTAAAAAAAAATTTTTAATAAATAAACTCAAAAAGAAGAAAACAGCCAGTGAAAGTCAACTTCACCGCATCTGAGCCCCATTCTGAGAGCCGCGGGCAGGCCTCCCCACACCGCTGTGTGGACATGGCATGTCTAAGCTGCGAATTCAAAGGGCAGAAAGCCTTCACTTGGTCAGGGAAGCCGGGGCACAGAGTCCAGCATTGCAGTCTTCTGTACGGGGTGGGGGGGGGTGTTTGTAAGGGGGGCCAGCTCTACCGCTGCTGGGCTCCCCTCACTTCTGCCCGCCTTTCCACAGGCCTCTTTCATACCCTCCAGGACCCAGCTTTCAGGCCAGCATCTCAGAGGACGTTTGCTTCCCTTTCCTGGGCTCAGGGCACGACCAATTCTACTGCACGAGGTACCCGGATTCTCGGTGCCCAGAAAACAGGATCTGAAGGACAGGAAGGTGCACTGGGAACCGGGAACGGCAGACTGAACAGCGGTCTGTGGAGGTGGAACAATGTCTTTTAAATTTAAGCACACACGGGGGCGCGTGGGTGGCTCCATTGGTTAAGTGTCCGACTTCGGTTCAGGTCATGACCTCACAGTTCGTGAGTTCGAGCCCCGCGTCAGGCTCTGTGCTGACAGCTCAGAGCCTGGAGCCTGCTTCAGAGTCTGTGTCTCCCTCTCTCTCTGCTTCTCCCCCACTCACACTCTCTCTCAAAAATAAATAAACATTAAAAAAAAAAAGTGAGAACACATGTAGAAAACATCTAGACAAACGCGTACCCCGCGCTCCTAGCACCATCGGCTGGGGTGGACTTCAGGGTGGTTCCACTTTCCAAACCACACATTTCTAGGCTGTTCAAATAGAGTATTACTTTTGTAGGGCGAAAAACAGGAAATGGAAATATTTTTAAAAAAAGAGAATGTAAGATCTGCTTTGATTCATTTCTTTCTGAAACTTCCCACCACGCCTCGCTCAGCCTGCTGGCCTCTACTTCAGAGTTCCCACATAGAATTTCTTTACCCAAAAAAGGGAAGAGGGGACAGGAGAGTACTGGAAGGCCCCCCAGGCGTGGCACCGTGCTAGGGACTTCATCCACATCATCTGCCTGTTTGATTAGCTGGAGAGTGTCCTGGCCCTTGGGAATAGCTGTGAGGGCCGTCCGCAGGCAGCCGAGGTCTCTAGCTAAAGATCCGCTCCCTGACGGGGAGCACTGGCCCCCAGGGAACCCAGTCATCTCTGGAGAAGGGCACCCCCGAGCTGGGTTGGCCTCATTTACTCTTCAAAACAACCCCATGCGGTAGTTTACTGAGTTTAGCGCCTCGGATTTAAGGATGAGTAGGAGAGCTCATCGTCAATCAGAGCGCAAGCTTCCTGAAGGCAGAGCTTTATTCCCTGGGTGCAGACGCGGCACCCAGAACAGTGTGGATCACGGGAGAAGCCTCCAGAAGCAGTGCTGCTGGATGAGGGGACGGAATGCCACAGGTTTGAAAAGGTGGAGTGACTTGCACGAGGCTGCCCAGCTACTAAGCTGATGGGTGGTCAGCTTTGGCTCCAACAGAGCAAGGCTTGCAGTGGGTCTCTACTGCTTCAGGGCACCCAGGGGAGCCAGAGATCGGTTTAGGACGAAGCTCCGCTTCTTCCTCTCTCCCCCAGCCCACTGCCCGGTCCTGGAGCTCCTAGGTCCTGGAGCTCCTAAGCCGAGAAGGGGTACCCCAGCAGGAGTGTGTTCAAAGGCAAGCCTTTCATGGATATGCGTGGAGGAGGACACAAGCTTGCCAGATGGGCTGGCCTCCACCCGCCCCCCACCCCGTTCACCTCTTAAACCCTCACAGCCACTGACCTCAACTTGAGCACTACTGTAAAGTCTCTCTTAAAAAACCTGATTGAACTTTTACTTAAAACAAGAGGTTTTTTGTTTTTTTGTTTTTTTGTTTTTTTTTTTTAAGTTTTAAATGTTTAGGGGCACCTGGGTGGCTCAGTTCGTTAAGCATCTGACTTCAGCTCAGGTCATAATTTCACAGTTCACACGTTAGAGCCCCGCATCGGGCTCTGTGCTGACAGCTTAGACCCTGGAGCCTGCTTTGGATTCTGTGTCTCCCCTCTCTCTCTGCCCCTCCTCACCTCCTCTCAAAAACAAAAATTAAAAACTAAACAAACAAATAAATAAATAAATGAGATAGTGCGTTTACTTAATGTCTTGAACACCATCCCCAGAACACAGGGGAGTTCAGTGAGTAAGTGCTATTGCTATTAAAGAGAAAATCATAAAATCTAGTCCATGTGGTCCAACACCCTCACTACAGATGGGGAAACTGAGACCTACGGAAGGGAAGTTAACTTCTGATTATCCAATACAGCACCTGTCACGGCGCCTTAGACACAGAGGGCACCCGTAAATGCACTGCGAACGCAGTGCACCTGGAACAGTGGACATGAAACAACATATTCACCTAATCTGCTTAGAAATCTCTTAAATCACTTCGTGGAATTCCCTGTGGCGGCAACCTAGAATAATTTTTTAAGTTAAAGAAACTTTTTCAATGGGAATCAACATTCACCCGGACCTGCACTGCCCAACACCATAGCCGCTAGCCACTCCTGGTTATTTAAGTTAATAGAAGTTAAATAACACTAAACATTCAGCTCCTCAACACACTAGCCACATTTGAAGTGCTACTTGTGTCTCGAGGATGCTGGACAGCACCAATACGCAACATCTCCATTATCACGGAAAGTTCCAGTGGGCAGCGCAGCTGTAGAAGACAAAAGACATCCTTAAGCAATGTTTAATTTCTTACACAGTGCAGGCGGTTTTCTAAATCCTACTGCACTACCAGAAGATCAGAAAAAGACTTAATTAGCCTTTCTTTTCTTACGCAAATTCGCATTTTCTTATCAAGCCTAATCTCCCTCAAAAAGTTGCGGTCTATTACTGGGGGAGAGAGGGTGTCGGTAGGGGTCTTGGAGGCAATGGGGACCCAGTAAAGGTAAAAGCAAGTATGAGATTAATTAAATGTGTTCTGAGCAAACACATCACTTCTACCACGATCCTCCACCCACGTCCGTAAAGGGAACATGCTTCCAAATAGGTCAGTGGTCCACTTAGCGCAGATGGACCATAAAAGGGCTGGTAGTTTACCTCTGCTCTAAGCACTTCTGGTTTTGCAACAAGACACGATGAATGCACAAGCTGATTTCTTTTACAATTTAATTCTGATGCCAAAATACTCAGGTGACCCCACCGAAGCCCAGCCCAACCTCCCACTCGCCCCTTTCAATGGTCCACAGAGCAAGAAGCCCTTCGACGTTGGAATAAGACCCAGAGAGCAATCCTCTCTGCAGCTGTGCCCACTTCCATCACCTTCTCTTAGGACCCCGCAGGCCGAAGCGAGGAAGGCCCCTGGGATGCTAGGACACATGACCACATTAAAGGCTCATCTGAGCCTCCGTCTGGTAGCGCGGCCCTTTCAAAAAATCAGAGGAATGACATAGAAGCATTTTTATAATACTCCACCCTTTACACGTTACAAAGGGGGGAAAGGAAAGGATTTATTTGTATTTGTTATGCCTTTAAAAAAATGAGTAAAGAAACACAGCTACACTAAAGCTTACCCATGAAGATTTGCAGCAGAATTATTCATAACATCCCAAACCTGGAAGCAACCCCAAATGTTCATGAACTGGGAAAAGGACACACTGTAAGATACCCATACCGTGGAGCGCTACACAATCCTACACAGCAGCGCAAAGGAACAAACTACCAACACAGGCAACCACGTGGATGAATTTCCAAAAAATCAGGCTAAGTGAAAGAAGCCAAACACAAGAGCCCACGCACTGTGGTTTCCATGAAATTACAGAAAAGACAAAACCAAAGTGACAAGGCAGATCAGTGGCTGTCCAGGGATGGGGCAGGGGAAGGCCGAGAGATGCAAAGAGGCACAAGGGAGCCTGTTAGGGCGAAGGAACTATTCTACAACTTGATGTGGTGGTGGCTACGTGATTATTACCAAAACTCATTAAACTCTACACTTAAAACTGGTGAATTTCATGCCTTGATAAACACAACGAAACGAGATGAAACAAAAGAGAGCCTTGGGAATATTACCAGTGTCAGATCACGGATTTGGGGAAAGTGGGGGCGGGCAGGAGCGGATGGGCACACGAGGGCAAGGACAGGAGGGACACTGTTCATCACACAGTGCTTTAGGCAAGAATCCTTATTTTTCAGGTGGGGATTGCACTGCCCATTCCAAAGCTGAGTTACTTTTTTTTTTTTTTTTTTTTTTAGTTTATTTTGAGACAGCGAGAGAGAATGAGAATCCCAAGCAGGCTCTGCACTGTCAGCGCAGAGCCCGATGCACGGCTGGAACTCACGAACCCGGATATCATGACCTGAGCTGAAATCAAGGGTCAGACGCTCAACTGACTGAGCCACCCAGGCGCCCCCTGCGTTACTATTCTTTCAAAGCCAGACTCAGAGGAGAGCTCTGGGTACTGGCTCAGCTGGGGCAGGGTGATCCAAGGCCTGGTTCCTGTCCGATGAGCTACAGGCAGGAAATTGTAAAGGGGGAGGCGGAGGAGCGGAAAGCCTCTACATCCAAACAGAGTTGAATGTAGAAAATCATCATCTCCTCTTCTCCCAGAGGCCAGCACTACCGGCCCTCCTGTGTTATTAGAAAAATAACAGTTGGGGGTGCCTGGGTGGCTCGGTTGGATAAGTGTTCAACTCTTGATACAGGCTCAGATCATGATCTCATGGTTCATGAGATCGAGCCCCACGTCGGGCTCTGCACTGCAGTGTGGGGCCTGCTTGGGATTCTCTCTCTCCCTCTCTCTCTGTCCCTCCCCTGCTTGCACACTCTCTCTCAAATATTAAAAAAAAATTTAAAGGAAAAGAAACGGAAAAGCAACAGTGACTGTTTGTTGAGCACGTCCTATATACGCCAGGCACTATATTACTCATCTGACAGGTATCACCTCACTGATGACAGCAAGGCCAACAATCGCACGCACGGAGCCCTTGCTACACGCCAGGCAAGATGACAGGTATGTGACCTGTTTCATTTCCCATAACCTCCAACCGACCCTATGAGGGGGCACCAGCCCCACTGGGCTAAACGACACCCAAAGCTACGCAGCTGGAAGTGGAGGAGCGAGGACACAAACCCGAGCGGCCTGGCTCCAGCAGCCGGGCTTTAACATCCGTGTCCAAGAGCGACTCCGTTCCCGGGACAGACCCAACACGAACCGCTACGCCCAGGTCACGCACACCCCGGTGCTCTGCGCTCCTGGCCTCGGCCGCAGCATGCCAGGCCTGCCACGAGGGTCGTCCGCTCCCACGCTAGAGAGGGGGCCAGACGGACGGAGGACCGACCTCAGGACGCTGCCAGCCTCCGAGGCCTTATTCTTTGCACTAGACCGAGCTGCTCCGTTGGCTACCAAGCCGTGAGGGCTGAAACCCAAATAAAAATAAGAAGCACGTGGGAAGACAAAATGTTCCTGAGCTGCAGTATTTTTAAATCTCTATTTCTCTGAGCAAATGAATGACACGTCCAGGTCAGAGTCCCAAGCTGCTGTCGGAGGCGCGGGGACACCACAGGGGCACCACTGAACGGCACCCCGGAGTTCTTGGGCCTCGAGGGACCCCAGTGCTCATCAGTCCGATACAAAGAGGAAATGGGGGTGGGAAGGCTGGCGGGGTGGTTCAGTTGGTTAAGCATCCGACTCTTGATTTCTGCTCAGGTCATGGTCTCGCGGTGAGACTGAGCCCCGCATCGGGCTCTGCACTGACAGTGCAGATTCTGCTTGGGGTTCTCTCTCTCTCTCTCTCTCTCTCTCTGCCCCTCACCCCTCCTCTAGCTCTCAAAATAAATAAAATACATAAACTTGAAGAAGAAAAAGAAGAAGGAAGAAACAGCACCAACAGCAGCAGAAGAAATAGGGAAGATAATTCTCATGCCAGAGACGGCAGGGGACGCGTTCGTCATCACACAGCACACTAGGGGCCTTCGGGGCCAGCGGCCTTCGGGGCTCCAGAGTCCTGGAGCAGTGCCCCGTGGCCTGCAACATTTCCCGTGTGGTGTGCAAATCACCGGAGTCTGAGAGAGGTTTTAGAGGGGTAGGGACGAATGGAATTCAGTGGTTACTTATTTTTAATAGGCACGAAAAATAGGACTAGCACCTCAAATGTGACCTTACAGCTGTTTCTGCTTAGGAAGAGGCGAAAGCAAATGGAGGTGTTAGGCTCAAGCCAGTTTGAAGAAAACCATTAAATACTGATAAAGGTAGCATAAAAATATGGCGGAGGGCTGGGAGGCGGCCAAGTGGGGAAACCCATCCTACACCATCCTGGGTTCACCTTGGCACCAGGCTAAGAAACAAGAAACCAAAGGAGAGTGTGAAACAGAGAGTGAGGGGAAGAGAAGTGTGGAGCCCCACGGGTAACCCCACTCTTCCCCAGTGAGCGAGTGCCCGCAGCCGGGGGCCTCCAGGTGCCATGCTCGCCACTCCCAAGCTGATCCAGCCCAAGCCTACGGTCTTCCCACCCCAAATGTGCGAAGATCCCAACACCAAGCAACAGCCCAGTCAAGGGGCACGGATATCCTGGGTCCTGTGTACCCCCCAGCCCCAGACTGCAGTCAAGGTAGTCGCTCCCAATGCTTGAGCCAGTTGTGACGGTTTAATCCATTTTCTTGCCTCAGTGATGCAGATGTCACAGACTCTCCTTTCTATTTTGTTACTTGCTTCTCTTATACTCCCGGTGCGGGGAGGCCAGAAGTCTCCCTCAAAGTCTCCCCGGTGATTAAGAGCCCATGTTACCAGGGCTGTTTTGGTTTACAGTACAATTCGGGTTCACCAAACACCACGCCATGCCTCCCCCTGTCTGATTCCACAGCAGCGTCAGATGCTGGATCTGTGGCCGGAAGCCATGTGGGGCAGCAAAGGCTCTGAGGAGCTGCACCTGCCCACCCGAAGGTCTCCAGGAACGAAAGGCTCATCTAACATCACCAGGGAGGTAAAGGGTCTTCTGATCACACTGGAGTCAGCCTCGCTCCAAGAGGCAGAAGCACCCGGCTGTTTAAAGACAGGAAAAGTGACCCCCCCCCTCCCGAGCACTCAAGTCTTCTCAGACTGTGGGAAAGATTCACTCATTACTGGGAAACTGTGTCTCTAATACTTACAGGGGATGATGCTTTTCCCCATGACTCCCCTCCCACCAACCACCACAAAAATCAAAATTTGGGAAAGAACTCTATTAAAATCTTATTTTTTTTAACATTTTTTAAAGTTTATTTACTTTTAAGAGAGAGTGTGTGAGTGGGGCAGGCGTAGAGAGAGAGGGGGACAGAGGATCCGAAGCACAGAGCCCGATGTGGGGCTCGAACCCACAAACTGCGAGATCATGACCCGAGGCCAAAGGTGGACACTGACCGACTGAGCCACCCAGGTGCCCCTCAAATCTTATTTTTACATCATCAGTGTAACTACCTCTATGTCACCACGCAGATAGGACGCGGCCACATGGGGGCTCATTCGACACTCTGCATCTAACAGCTGGTTCTCGCTCTCTGCAAATTCGCCGACTCGCGAAAATTTATGTGCAAGCCCCGATTCAACCCTCGGGGCACTTCCGCGGTCCCGCCCAGACATGCGCAGAGCGGCAGAACCGCCGAGGTGCCCAACGCGCTTGTTCTCCGAGACGGAACAAGGCGATGCTCTGTTTCAGCTCCCGCGCCCTCAACAGGAGTCCTCGCAGGCTTTTTAAATTTTATTTTTATTGTTTATTTATTTTTGAGAGAGAGACAGAGTGTGAGCAGGGGAGGGAAGGGGCAGAAAGAGAGGGAGACACAGAATCTGAAGCAGGCGCCAGGCTCTGAGCCTGATGCGGGGCTCGAACTCATGAACGGTGAGATCATGACCTGAGCTGAAGTCGGACACTTTACCGACTGAGCCACCCAGGCGCCCCTCGCAGGCTCTTTAGTGTCACCGCTTCCATACCTCCGTGCGCTTAGCTGACTTCGTGGTCTACAAGCGGCCCCCAGGCTCAGTGCGGCGGGGAGCGCGGGGGATAGTGTGTGCGCCAGACGGGCTCCGCTCAGACACGAGTTACTGTGCGGCGGGCCCCGACTGTGATGTTAACGAACCAACCGCACCAAATGGTGTCCTTCGGCAGAAACACACATAAAACAAGGTGTTTTTTTTTCTTTTATGTTTCACATGAGATCCTCAGACCTTATTCATCTTGTAGCTGAAAGTTTGTGCCCTTTTAGCAAAATGCGATTTCCCCCGTGCCCTCCAGCCCCTGGCAAGCACTGTTCCATCCTGCCCTCGAGTCTGACTGTTCTGTTTGGATTCCACATGTAAGTGAGACGATGCAGTATTTGTCTTTCCGGTTATGTATTCATCAGAGGACAAAAATGTTGTGACCGGAGGATCCCAGGAACTGTAGGCTGCATTTCTCCTAGAAGCAACAGTTCAGGATTTGCTAATTCACTGTTCGTGGTGACTTTATAGAATGGTAACTGTATGTAACAGCAACAGACTGTATACGTGTAGGCAGGGAGAGAGTTCACACCCACAAGACACAATCACACAGGCAGACAGAGTTCAAACCTACAACCTAACAACATGGGCGGAGAGACAGTTCATACCCACAAGACACGATCACATAGGCGCAGAGAGAGTTCATACCTCAAGACACAATCACACGTGCGGGGAGAGTTCATACCAACAGACACAATCACATGGGAGGGGACAGAGTTCACGGTCACAAGACACAATCACATGGGCGGGGAGGTTCATACCCACAAGAACAATCAATCACATGAGCAGAGAGAAAGTTCATACCTCAGATTACAACCTATAGGAACAAAGTCATAACCTGCAATAAGCAAATAAGGAGGACCAGAAAAAGTGCTGTATAAAAGCCTTCACATTATTAAAAAAACATGCAACAGCAAGGAAAAATTACCCCCTACTTATCCAACAATAGGGAAATGGTTAAGCAAATGACAGCATTAACCAGTTGAAACAGTAGTCATTTAAAACGTTCAGGAGGGGCGCCTTGGGGGGCTCAGTCGGTTAAGCATACCACTTCGGCTTAGGGCATGATCTTGCGGTTCGTGAGTTCAAGCCCTGCATCGGGCTGGCTGCTGTCAGCACAGAGCCTGCTTTGGATCCTCTGTCCCCCCTCTCTGTCCCTCCCCCGCTCAACGCGAGGTGCTCTCCTCTCAAAAATAAACATTAAAAAAAAAGTTGAGGGGCGCCTAGGTGGCTCAGGTCATGATCTCACAGTTCATGAGTTCAAGCCTCGTGTCGGGCTCTGTGGTGACAGCTTGTTCAGAGCCTGGAGACTGCTTCCGATTCTGTGTCTCCTTCTCTCTCTGCCCCTCCCCGTTCGCACCCTGTCTTACTCTCTCAAAACTAAATAAATGTAAAATAAAATAAAATAAAAAGTTCATGAAAATTCAGTAACAAGAAAATTCTTGTGAAAAAAGAACACAACATACAAATCACAGAGACAATATGAACACAATCCACAAAAAAAACCTTTAAAACCCATGCAGGGACAAAGACACTGAAGCAATATACCAAAAGGTTAACAGCAGCTGCCGGCAGGGTAATATTATGGGCAAGACTTTCTTGCCTTTCTTTCTTACAACTTTTCTGCAATGAACACGTTACTTTTAAAATAAAAGGAAAAACACTGAACTAACTAATACTGTCAGATTCTAAAGGGTCCCTAAGGCAGGGAATGGGGTCAGGAAGCTTCCCAGGGCCCCTGCCTCTGGTGTTCACACCCAACTAGATGGCCATGTACCTCCCTCCACTGGGCTGTGGGCTCTTGAAGGCAAGGCCCTCCTTTCACTGGGCAGAATGCGGGACCCGGCCCAGAGCACAGGAGACACTCAGCGCACGATGATGGGGGCAGGGGCACTGAACCACCAGCAAATCCTACTCCCGGGAAGAGGGCATCAACTGCTAAACCTCATGGGTTAAGGGTTATGTTGTGTCGCAAGCTGGGTCAGGGTGTGGAGAGGGCACGGAAATGGATGAGGGTGAAGTCGGAGCCTCCTTCACGACACGGGCCGTCCTTCACAAGTCACCCCTGCTGGGTCACATCAAGATCTCCCACCCCCACCCTTCTGGAGCCAATGACTGAATTACTGCCGGTTCCCCGGAAAGTGCCATGTTCTCCTGCACGTGCAGTTCCTCTGCCTGCTGTGTCTCCACCACTAGCCCTCCTGGCATCTCGATCCTGACAAAAGCCTCTTCCCCTGAAATCTCTGCTGTGGTCCCCACGCAGCCAGACTCCCTCTTCACTGCACCCACACACAATCGCTTCCAGTGATCATCTTCCACTCCACAGCTTCTCTGGTCAGACACATGAATGCTCTCCTTATAGATACTGAAACAGTCTTTATTATGTCCACCCCCCAGCAGAGCCCAGAGCATTGTTACATATTTGCATGGATGGATGGATGAATGGATGGATGGTTGGATGGATGGATGGATGGATGGATGGTTGGATGGATGGATGGATGGATGGATGGTTGGGTGGGTGGTTGGGTGGGTGGGTGGATGAATGGTTGGTTGGTTGGATGGATGGTTGGATAGCTGGATGGATGGATGGTTGGATGGATGGATGGATGGATGGTTGGGTAGGTGGGTGGGTGGATGGATGGATGGATGAATGGCTGGTTGGTTGGATGGATGGATGGATGGATGGATGGTTGGATGGATGGATGGTGGGCAGACAGGATGTGGAGGGCTGTGGTAGTCAGAGAAGACTTGGGTGGCCATGAGCGGACAGAACCAGGCCTGGAGGCAAGCAGGGTGGACACAGGAAGAAGGAAGGCAGGCAAGGAGGTCGACGCTGCAAGCTGAGGCCCAGAGAGACAAACAAGCCAGACCCTGAGGGTCACCAATTTCAGGTGGTCCTCAGATGAGCCTCTCTTCTATCAATAGTTACAGGAGTTTGCTTCAATGTATACTTTCTACTTAAGGCAACCAATACTGGTTTTCCATTCATGGTAGAGACAACGTTTCCCTCCTAAATATCTTCAGTTAAAAAATGAGGCAATTTAAAGAAAAATTAATGGTTCTGATATGAAGACGACGTGCCAAAAAGCATGGAGGCCACCCCTGGACAGGACATTTCTGCAGTAAAGCAAGGAGCTCTCTCAGCTTGGGCAGAACAGGAAGCCAGACTGCGGAAACCAAGCTGGCAAGGCAGGGGGGAGGGTGTCAGATCTGAGGGCCTGGAGGCAGCCTGCGAGGCAGAGGCTGTCAGAAACCAGGGCAAAGTGACAGGAAAGACGCGGGTAGGGGAGGGGGAGGAAATGCTCGTTCTCCTTAGCCCTGCAACCCACTGCTGAGGGTGGACTGTAAGGCAGTGACTCTAAGGAAGCGAAAACATACATATATATGTGTGCGTCTAGATAAACAGATAATCGTATAGATTAACAGAGAGTCGGTAACCACTGCACTAAGACACAGTAAAGGGCTTGCAAACCGGTCATTTACTGAATCCTCACAACCCCAATGAGGTAGGCATTCTAGCGTGAACGTTCTAGAGAGTGAGGAGGACAGAAGAGCCTGACTCTGAGCTCTGCTTTACTCAACACTGTCACATTTTAACGGCTGTATTATGTACAGTCGTGCTGCGACAGCATCACTTCTCAACCGACCGCTGGTCCTTCCATTTCCCCCATGCCCTGGACAGCGATGCCTGTCTCCTACGGACACGCCACAAAGGAGGAGCTAAAACCAAAGGGACCCGGGTTTGAGTCCAGTCCTGTCCCTAGATTTCTTCTTTAACGAAGGGCGCTGGCTTTCCGGGCTCGTCAACCCTAGTGCCACGAAGCGCTCTCACGACGTCATGCTGGAAAAGTGTGCAGTTTGCGTGCATCACTGGAGAGGGACGTTCATGGAGTTTTCAGGTGCGCCTGGGTTCATGCAGCAGCAAAGACAACGGCCCGCTTGAGAATGTAGAGTCCAGATTCTAGTGTCAGACGCAGGACCCCAGTCCCAATCGCCCTAGGGATGTACTGTGGGATCTGGGCGAGCCACAAGCCCCGGGTGAGCAGCAAAATTCCATGACCGAAGAAGTTACGTGCAAAGGCTTTAAAGTCAAAGCGGTCAGGTTCCAGTCCCAGCTCTGCTATTCGTTAGCAATTGTCATCAAGTCTCTAAATTTCCATAATTATGATTTACACAAAGTCCGATATTCACAGGATCCCATGCTTAGGAGAATTCTGGGGACCGAAGAGGATAATGCACGTTAAGTGCTAAGCAGGGTAGGCAGCAACACTTGCTGGTGGCTTCCTTTCCTGGTTAACGCCGAAGGCTCACTAAAGGCTTCAGCCGCCTTTGAAGCCCCTTGTACTCATTACGACACATGGCCCATCACCTGAGGCTCGGAAATCGTGTTTTCCCTTTCCTGAGAGACCGGGGCGTGTCTTGGAATTCAACGCATGGGGTTTTATCAGTTAATTCAATGGCTCACGAGGCACTCTGAGCTCATCCTAGGGAGGTCCAACACGATTTCTGTGTCCTTGTTAATCACATGATGGGAGGGCCCTTCCTTGGGGACCATGGTAACCAGTACTTGCTTGTTATTTCAAGAAATGCCTTCTCGACGATCAATATGTACCAAACAGATACTGTGGAAGCAAAATAAAAGCAGGATCTTGGGGAAAACGCCCAGGATGCTTCTCCATCTGGAACTCAGCAAGCTCAGAAACTACGGTCTGTGGCCAAGAGGGGAAAAAGCCTTACAGCCCTGTGGTACCAGTTTGATGGTGGGCAAGAGGACAAGGGAACTCTAGGGTGGCAGCTGAATAATCACTTCTGGAGGAAGCGATTTAAAGGAAGAATGAAGAAATCAAGGTTGTTAAGAAAATGTGAAGACTCGGCCCATTTTCCAGACATATCACCAAGGGCCAAGTAAGATCAAAAGGAATAGATGCTGCCATCGAGGGAGGCCACAGAGACCCTCCCCATCCTGCAGACAGGTGCCTACATCCACAGACCGGCATTTCTCAGCTCCTGGAGATCAGGAACCTCTTTCAGTACCTTAGCCTGGTTTTACCTCTTGGGTCTGGACTAATTCCGCTGGTAACGGAGGTAGGCAGACGACCATAGTCTCTCTGCTCATTTCTGGCCCTAACTGCAGGTGTAGCACAGCCAGGGCATGGAGTAGGTTGGTCCCAAATTCAAGTGCTAGCTTGATCACGGACAGCTCTTGCGTCCCCAGAGCGCATCATTTCAGAGCCCAGTGGCATATGCACAGAACAGAGGAGACAAGACAGGCAGAAGTAAAGACTGTATGGTGCTCAGCGTCTCAAGAGTGACAAAGGTTAGAAGTTACAATATGGGAAACAAGGTTCCCCTTTAAATGAAGAACCACAATCAAGGGAAGCTCATTCTGGCAGCATCTTAAGATGGGCTCCAAGTCATCAAAGCAACACCGGGGGCAGCCACCTAACACAGTCTGCTGTGAGCTGCAAAACGTATAAAAGCACCAAAGAATACTGGTTAGAACCACCATCATAAACACTTTCCTCTGTACATAAAAACAACTTCCTAGGACCAGCTGTTAGTGTGTACTGATGAATGGAATCTAGAATCAGAACACCAAGTTCAAAGGCACCTGTGCCCCTTACGAGCTGTGGGACCTTGTACAAGATACATCTTCACTTTTTAGGCCTCCATTTCCACATCTGCGAAGTGTGCTGGGGGGCACCGTGTCCAAAATGGGGCTACAGGACGATTACACGAGACGGTACCCACAAAGCTCAGCACACGGGGGCCGGCCCAATGCAAGTCCCCCTGCGCAATGAGGCCTCCAGGCCAAGGTGCTGAGGGCTGCCCGGTCCAAGTGCAAGGTCCCCGGAAGCCAGAAAGTCACAGCCTCCCCGTAGTGAGATCACTACATCTGCTTTTCAGATTGATTGGTGCTATTCCTCATTACAGGGATTTTCAGATTCAACCCAATTCTCTTCCCCATAAAACAGTGCTCATTTACATGAATGATCAAGTCCCTATGGGTAATAATGAACCTGTACTAATGCCCACACAGGAGGCCTGAGCTACAGCACTTTGTGAACACTGTTCTTATTTAATCCTCTAACTACCCTGTGAAGAGGCAGACGTTACGTCCATTGCACGGATCAGGAAGCTGAGGTTCAGAGAGACTAAAGAGCTAGTCGAAGCTCACCCGGTTCATAGGGAGCCACAGTGGGAATCAGAGCCACGAGTCTCCTTCCACTATGGCTTACCAGGCTGCGTCCCAACAAGTGTTTTCTCTGCCCAGTTCCCTTCATTTTGCCTCCTTCTCCCTAAACCCCAACACTCTATGTGCCTTAAAATCAAACACAAGGGGCGCCTGGGTGGCTCAGTCGGTTAAGCATCCGATCTCAGCTCAGGTCCTGATCTCACAGTTTGTGGGTTCGAGCCCCGCATCGGGCTCTGTGCTGACAGCTCAGAGCCCGGAGTCTGCTTCACATTCTGTGTCTCCTTCGCTGTCTTTCCGTCTCCCACTCATGTTCTCTCTGTCTCTCTCTCTCTCAAAAATAAACAAACATTAAAAAAAATTTTTAAAAAAATCAAACACAAGCCCTTAAAACAAAACATGTGGCCCCCGAGGCGGCGAAGGCTTGCAGGTCTGCAGCAGTTCAGAAAATAACCACAGTCCGGGGGAGGAGGCGGAGTGGGGGTGTGCGCAGGAGTGACAAGCATCATGCCTCACTCCCCTCAAAGGCCCTGGATGCCATATGCAACAGGCCCTCCAGGGTTGGCCACTCATGGCAGGAGAAGGAAAAAACTAAGGCATTTTCCAGAAGAGTGACTTCTATTATAAGCTGGAGCAAAAGTACCATTCCAAACAACTTGCTCAGGGATGGTCAGGGGCATCTCTGCAAGGCCCGTAACTAACACGAGTTTCCAGTGAGCTTCAAACACTTCCCTGAGAGCCAGGTAGCAACACAAAGTCTACACTCCTTCCAACACAAAGCAAAGGGAGTTTCCACATTTGGCTCTAATAGCACGTGACAAGTCCACGACACCGATAACAACATCGCCTTATTACGGATGTTAATACTAATAATGTTATTATGTCGGGCTTTGTATGTATGAACTCATTTAACCCTTGTAAAATCCATCAGTAGTACCTGTATTTTTACCATTTCAGAGACAAGAAAACTGAGGCAGAGAGTGAAGGAAGCCACTCAACTCTGCAGGCGTGGATCTGACCTCAGGCTCCAGACCTGCCCTTCTACCACGCCTGCACTCCAGAATCCAGAATGCCTGGGATCATTCGGAAACTCCAAGCCAGCCATGTGACTTTGTGTCCAGTGCTCAGTGCCTACCACGTGCAGAGCCACCAGTGAAGCTCAGAACCAGGAGGACTGTTCCCACCAACCCCGATCCCACCGCTCAGAGTGACTGTTCCCACCAAACCCATCGAACCGCTCAGGGTGACTGTTCCCACCAACCCCCGATCCCACCGCTCAGGGTGGCTGTTCCCACCAACCCCGATCCCACCGCTCAGAGTGACTGTTCCCACCAAACCCATCCAACCTCTCAGGGTGACTGTTCCCACCTACTCCTAATCCAACCGCTCAGGATGGCTGTTCCCACCAATCTCGATCCCACCACTCAGGGTGACTGTTCCCACCATCCCCGATCCCACTGCCCAGGATGGCTGTTCCCACCAACTTCGATCCCACCGCTCAGGATGGGTGTTCCCACCAAACCCATCCAACCGCTCAGGGTGACTGTTCCCACCTACTCCTGATCCTACTGCTCAGGATGGCTGTTCCCACCAACCCCGATCCCACCGCTCTGGGTGACTGTTCCCACCATCCCTGATCCCACCGCTCAGGGTGACTGTTCCCACCAAACCGATCCAACCGCTCAGGGTGACTGTTCCCACCATCCCCGATCCCACTGCCCAGGATGGCTGTTCCCACCAACCCCCGATCCCACCGCTCAGGGTGACTGTTCCCACCATCCCCGATCCCACCGCTCAGGGTGACTGTTCCCACCAACCCAACCCGACTGCAGCCAGTGCCTCCCAACAACCTTCAATGTCAGGGTGGCTCGAACAGCTAACGGAAACACTGACCCAATCTCAGAGGCAGACCCTGCTCAGCTCCTTCCGTTCTTGTCACCCCTACCTAAAGTGAAACTGACAAGTGGGAGCCCAACGCTGACTCTGGACTGCCAAAAAGTGTCACACTTGGAATCGGAAGTGTTTTGGGCTAATCCACACGAAATGCTGATAAATCGGCCATTTTTGACCTAGGAAAACAGCAATTTCATATGGTTCAACCTCATGGGGAAGGGGCACTCACATTTATTAAGGGCCTACCAGACATCCATTCATTCAACAAACACTACGGGGCAATGCCCATGTGCCAGGGACAACGGAACACTGTGTGGCACTCACACTGAGGGGGCACTTATCATTCCCTTCCCTCCTAAGGACCAGAAACAACTTGAGGCATTGGGAGAGTCACCAACTGAAGCGGCTCAAGGTCACATAACTATTCAACTGGACCCCTAGGCTCTCTCCCCTCAGCGGCCCTGCAGCCTGCCCCTGGCGGTGGTGCCCAGGGCCGGGCCTGGCTGGGCCTTCACAGGAAAAGGCCAAGAGAATCCTGCAAGGTTTTGTACAACAAACAGTGTCAGTAGGAGGCTCCCCCAATCACTAGGATACGCACGAAGAACGACTGTCCTTACCTAAAATGCCAAGACGTGACCCTACTGATGACATGCCAAGACAGATCTATCACTCGAAGGTTTAGGAGGTAGCTTCCCAAAGGCAGACTACAGCTCAGCAAGATCTGTCCACTTTCATTTTAACAACCCGAACCAACAAAACCTTAAATTGTCTACACCCAGACTTCAGCCACCACGGCTGGACCTGCCGGTGAACCGCTCTCGACCTCAGCTTCCTCGTTATAAAATAAGCATCCTGGTGAGTCCACGCAGGACAGGCAGGATAGCAGAATTCCACAAGCATGCAATTGTGAGTGGGACGGACCTGCACCGGAATGTCACCTCTGCCACTGACTCCCTGGGGGCCTTGCAGCTAGCCACTCACTCAACCTTTCTGAGCTTCAGTTTCCTTATCTGCACAATGAAGAAGCCACCCTCCAAGGGCTGGGTTGAGAGAATTAAAGACCAGGACTGTGTGCATCCAACACAGCGCAGAAGGCAAGCACTCTCAGGATGCATGGAGAACCCAGGAGGGAATACTTAATAACCCACGGGGTGAAGACAGCTAACTCGGGCACCTCCAATTCCTGTTCCACAAGTGAACCCCTCAAGACCAAGTCAGAGAACTCAAATCTCAGGACGACCAGAGGTCGTCAAGCCAAAAGAGATTTCAACACGGGAGCTGTCAGGAGGAGGATACGCCAGGAAGCCAGGACTGCCCGGCTGGGAGATTCCCAAAGAGCAAAGCAAGTAAAGTGGCCCAGCCTGGCCACGTGTAGGGGTCTGCGTTCCTCAGTGATGCGTCCCTGTCCAGCCCCGGGGACTGTAGAGAGGCAAGCTGTGCTCAGCGGTAGAACAAAGGTCTGATAAAAATCAAAGCCAGATCAGTCGGTGGGGCGTGCGAGTCTCGATCTCAGGGCTGTGAGTTCGAGCCCCACGTTGGGTGTAGAGATTACTTAAAAATAAAATCTTAAAAAAAAAAAAAAAAAAGCCAGCGATGAGACAGGAACTCAGGAGGTGCTCCTTCAGTGGCCATAGGGCTTACAATCAGACTCTTCACCAGGAGTCTGGGGTGATAAAGCTCCTCCTCTCAATCTTAGCCCAAAACTCTATGCAGGAAGCCCATTCACCTCACCGTGGGGAAGCCTTCAGGAGAGATATCAGACGTGAGCAAGCCAGACCCGAACCCTCCAGCCACGGATCACGGCCGCGGGTGAGAAGGAAGGAGGAGGGGATCTGGTACCACCAGGAAACACAGGTTCCACTGGGAGGGCCGCCCACAAAGAGGACGTGTAAAAGGATCTTTTTGTAACTTAGTATTTTAGGTCAAAGATCTTCCACTCATTAAATGTAATGAGTCCTCTGCTGAATCTCAGAGAAACCTCTGCAACACTAAGTCTAAATAATACTAACGTCACGGTCTCGAGGCAGGTCCCAGCTCGGAAGGGTCCTGGTGAGCTCAGGGCTGGGACAGGAAGCTTCACAAGCAGTTTAAGCGGCGGGTGGGGAAGTTCAGGGGCTGAGCGAGCGGCGACAGCTGCTGGCAGTCTGCAGCGCGGTGAGACCTTTGTGGCCAGAACACACCAGGCTGCGAGCCCTTAAGATTGCTAGCCTTTGGGGGCACCTTGGGTGGCTCAGTCAGGTGGGCGTCAGACTCTTGGTTTCGGCTAAGGCCATGATCCCAGGGTCGTGGGATCGAGCCCCACATCAGGCTCTGCGCTAAGCGGGGAGCCTGCTTAACAGTCTTCTCTCTCTCCCTCTCCCTGGCTTGCACGCTTGCGCTCTCTCTCTCTCTCTAAAAAGAAAAGATTGCCAGCCCTTGGCAGCAGACTCTACTTCTCAGGCTCTCAGCACAAGAGGGGACTACAAGCCGGCTGCGAGGTTAAGAAAAACAGCACCCAGCAAGCATCCCTATTAATAAAACAGTCAGATGGCGGCCACCGCTGCCGCCGCACTCCCCAAGCGCCGGGCACCATCTTCACTCGCCACACACAGGCCCCCTGCATCCTCACAGGAACCCGTACAGGGCAGGGGGATGGGAGCCACGGGGGCTGCGGTCTTGGAAGAAAATAGAGGACTGTGGCCCTGGAAACTTATCCCTAGAAAGCTGCAGAGAAAGGCTCCTTTCCACAGGTTTCCAGAAAGAGACACGTGGGGTGGGAAGAGGAGGAAGCAGGGAGAAGGGAAGGCGAGTGGCTCCCTTAAGCTTAAGCCCCTCTGCTGTGGACATCCCCCCGCCCTCCCGGGTCTGCACGTGTGCTCCAGTCCATCAGACTCTCCGATTTACCAGTCTCCGTCTGCCTCTTCCACCCAAGACTCATATGCTATGAGGTCTATCTGATGGCTCGGTGAGCATCCACACGACAAATGGCTGGATGGAAGAAGAGCCTGGAGGCAGCAGAGCCGGGGGGCCCAGAGTGCAAGCTCTGGGGGTCTGCCTGTCGAGGCGGCTCTAGGTTTCCTCGCCTGAATGATGAGGGTAACACGAGAACTTGCCTCATAGGGCTGCTCTGGGTATGCAAAAATAGTCTAATAAAAACTAGCTCCTGTTATGATCACGGCCACCATGCAGAGACCCCCCTCCCTGCGTCCCCCCCACCGCCCCACCCCGCAGACTGGTGGTCCTAGGTGTTTGCCGGCCCAGAGCCCAAGGCTGTGCAAGTGGAGCGGAACGGGGAGCCACCCAAAGATCCAGGATCGCTAGGCTCAAGAGACTAAAATCCCCGCTCCGTTAGTAGGAGATCGAGGCTCTGCAGACACTATTATCTAGGATCTAAACTGAACGGAAATAGCAGGTTGGATCAGCGATAAAGCACCTATCAGAATCACCAGGGAGCTCTGGGGACACAAGTGTCCCCCTCAGACCCAGAGGAGGCAAATCACGGCATCTCACTCTGCCCTCCTATCTGTATCTCTTTCACCCATGTGGTCCTCTCCATATCCCCGGCCTCACGAAGGGGCTGGGACCCTCATAACCCCCCAGGCTGGTGCTGGCCAATGCCTCCCTCCCACCTCTCACCTCTCGGGGCCTCTGTACACACCACGGCCAGATGACGCTTCCTAAAATACCACGACTCTGCCAGCCTCCTCAAATTTCTACCTGCCCCGTCAAATATTTAACTGGCTCCACGCTGTCCCAGATCAAATGCAAACTCCTTAGCTTAGCAACTCTGGCCCTCCCCAACGGACTCCCAGGACCGAGGCAGCCCCACTCGCTCTGTCTACCCTGTGACTGATCTCCGACCTCACAAGGCTGACGGGACCCCCGAACTTTGCTTTTGTTCCAGGCAGTGCCTCCTGGAATGGCCTCTCCGTGACTGCACCCCGCCCTGTCCTCTCGGCCTGGGCAAGGTCTCCCCGGGCTTCACACCCAGCCCCCACCCAAGCCTGCCTGTGGGCCTGAGTGGTCTGCAGGGCTTCCTGGAGGAAGTGGAATGCAGGCGGAGCAGACACATGCCCCTTGCTAGTAAAACTTTTTCTATACTACGTCCTTCCTGCTGCACTAAACTGTTTGGATGCCTCTTGTCTCCGCTTCTGGATTAGAGAACGGGGATTATGGCTTCTATTTGTGTCCCTTACTCTGCGGCACGCAGAATAAGACAAATAATAATCATAGGTACCACCTACTGTGTGCCAAGCACTGGATTACGTACAACTTTCCCTCTCCCAGTATCCCTGCAAAATGTTACCCTCACGCTACAAATCAAGAAACTGAGGCCAAGGGAGATTAGAACTCCAGATCGCCGGCAGAGGCAGGACTCCAACCTGCCTGTGCCCAGCTCCAAAGCCCACGTTCTGCAGAGCAGGCGGCAAACACAGGGCAGGGACTCTCGGCTCTCCGTACACATTCACTCGGAGGTGATGAAACGCCAGGTGACCAGTGCAAGGTGTGGGGTGATGAGCGGGAACCAAACGGACAAGCGCCCCGCTCTCACGGAGTTCACATGCTCTGTCCGCAGTCCTGACCCTCTTCTTCCAATATGGGAAGAGGGCAAGGATTCAGTTCGTAAGGGGCTCCACCGGGCACAGACAAGGCACCCAGACCCGAGAGACAGCATCGGGCTGCGACCATACACAAGTGTCCAACGTACAGGAAGCCTTTTTTGGAAGTAGAGCCTCGGGCTCTGTTAGGAAAGCTCTTCGTTCAAAGCACGGCCCAAAGCCAAGCAAATTTCAGCAGGCAGGACAAAGTGGAAGGAAGGGACCTCCGCTGACCTCTGGAGTCAGAAAACCCAGTTCCCCCAACTCAACCGCCACAGAGGGACTCTCCACCTACCCCTTTGAACCTCATCTGTAATATGGCAGTAGTAGTAATAATAGTGACTGTGTATGTAATTATGTGCCAGATGCTGTTAGAAGCACTTGACATGTATTATCTCATTTAATCCCCATGACAAGCCTTACAAGGAGGTCCTGTTATTATCCCAAGGCAGTCTGGCTCCTAAGTCCTAACTGCTTATATTGTGCTGCCCCCCTCCCAACGTGGACACAGCGGGGCTAAAGCTCGTAGCAGAGCGCACGCACATGGATGGTGCTCTATAAATGTACATCTCCGCCTGCTTATGCTGAGACATGACCCTCTGAAAGCCTAGGTTGGGAAATGGCATTGCTCTAGCTGGTCCTAAGGTGGGTGATTGTGTGACGGCGTTCTCCGGCCTGGCACACCCCACTCTCACGGCTACACGGAGCAACGGGCCGAGAGCCTGTATACCACAGGCACTTCTGCGCACAGCTTCTCAGAAGCAGACGGAGTGTCCGGCACAGGAAGTCGGGTGGCCCGGCCTCAGTCCCAGGCCCGCCCCTCACACCAGCCCCTCAACCCCTCGAGCTTCAGGTTCCACATAAGCAAAATGGGGGATGAGCTGGATCATCTCAGCCACGTTTCTGGATCACAGGAGACCCTCCATCAATGACAGCTACCCAGGTTGGGAGGGCAGGACCTCCACGGCACTGCAAGGTTACAGCTCTGGGTAGGAGAGCCGCCGGTGTGCAGAGCACTCACTTCCACACTCACGGCAGGGGGAAGAACAGGCACACCCCGAAAGGTCAGGGAGTGCAGCCTGGCACAAGCCAACCTTCCCTTAAATCTCCTACGGTGTCTCATGCAAATGGCTTGGGGCTACATTGGTCAAGGTTCTTCCCCCTTTAACTTTAGGTAGGAGTGGCATCCCCACCCCTCAAACAGTGTAAGCTGTGAGGGATGGATCCTTGTCTGCTCATCGCTGCGTCCCTGGCATAGCAAGTTGCAAAAAGAAGGCACTGAATACACAGAGCATTAATGCCACCCTATAGCTTCAGGTACTCCCTCCCCCCCGTCCCTGCAAGGCACCACTGTGTTTGCCTAATGGCAAGCATCCCCCAGCCTGGGAAGCAGGAGTCGGAAGGTCTATGTACCTGCCCAACTACCATCTCTCTGGGCTGCCAGTCACCCGTCCTCTTCAGAGGACTTCCGAGTTATAAATAGGAATATCTGCTCTCAAGCTATGATTTATTATCTCAATCTCAAGCTATCAATTGTTGGCTACTTTCTGCAAGCGTTCCACCTCCACCGAAGAGGCCAGTTGGGTTTAAACGGACAGGGCTGCGCGTCCATGTGGGGTCTGAGTGAACGTCTCTCATCGGCACCAGGAGACCAGCCAAGACACATTCGTGTCAACTATATTGTTTCACCTTGCAACAATGTGACGGGCCTCTCCCGTCAGCTCCTGTGAGGCAAAACCATCTGTGAGCTGGAGGGACAACTCAGCAGGGGGCCCCACCATCCAGCAGCAGAATCAGAACTCTTAAGTTAGAACAATCATTCCTGACTTCGAAGCTACCGCTATGTAAGGAAAAGTTGTCTCTGCATTCTTCACTGATGCCAACAAAAATCATGGAATTTACTCCAAAGGCCAATGCATTTGAGATTCTATTTCAGTTCTAGTCTATTCTTTCCGATGCCATTTCCCTCCATAGATAACGGAGATCTAGCTGTTTTCTCGACTATCACACCTACTGAAAATAAAAACCACAGTGGTCTTAATCCATCTACCTAGTCTAAAACCCCACACCACCACTTGTGTCCCAGCCCGAGTGCCCAGCCTGGATTATTAGAGTAATCATGAAAGGGATCAACTTGACAATAAGCAGTCCGAAATTACGTAGACGCCTAGGGGATACTCAGAGCACGTTCCTGAGAGAACGAGTATGAAAACCCAAGTGGCTGAGTTCATGGACCACAGATACCCCAAAAGCCATTTCCCTCAGTGCCAGGTGTTGCTCCAGGCCCCAGGGGTGCAGCCTCGGGAAGCACAGCTCCTGTCCCAGCCCGTGCCAGATCCACACCCGCACCACCCACCGTAAGTCTACTGCTCTGTTCAGTGGTCTCCTGTGCAAAGGACCCAGAACACAACCAGTACTCGGTAAATGCTGCTGCCCCCTTGTCATCTTTGAGTACCCCATCATTCTGTCTTCTCAACAGTGTCCTTCCGATCTTGCGACACAGAAGCAGCCCGGGACAAGGGGGACGATGGAGTTTCGAGGCTGCCGGATTTCGCTCCCACCGGCTGAGCGACACCTTGAGTAAGGTACTCCACGTCCCAGCGGCAGCTTCCTCACCTGTACAACGGGGACAGTAAGTACCCGAAAGGGCTATGTGTGGGTTCAAGGAGCCAGTACAGCCGAACTGCACAGCGTCACGCCTGGCCCTTAGCAGCCCTCAGGAAAGGTTAGCCCTTTCCCTCCACCTCCCCCACAGCTCTTTCAGATTGTCCAAACAAAACCCAAATACAGGACTCTCGAGAAGCATCATATGTCGCCGTGCTGCTCCTCCTGGGTCATTACGGGCAGTGTCCCATTGCCTTTGGAGACTCGGGCACCCGGGGCTAAGCCAAGATGCCCCTCCCTGCCAGGTATGCTACTGTGATCAGCCCCACCTGGCCATCCCATCCACGTTCCCCTCCCTGCTTTTGCCCCAAGAGCATGCTGATGAAACCTCACTCCACTTTTCAAGCCCTCACCCAACAGGGTCCCGGAGTACTTACTTCCCCACCCAGGCCTGGGGCGGGGCCACCTTCCCATAACACGCCCATCAGAGGAGTCCAATGGCATTATAAATAGCGTAAGCCACATTTTTAAATCAATATACAGTTAGGCACCAAGAAAAAACTCAGCCACTCTTAATTAGTCATCCGGGTTCAGCAGCCATATCTCCTCATCAAACAAGAAACTGAGATCCTCGAAACGCTCGGGCCCAAAGTCCACATGCAAACATCTGCCTGCACTGGGCAGGAGGAGCAGGTGGGTGGCCTGAGCTCCGTCAGCCCGTCTCCAAAGGTTTCTTGCTTGACCATGTAAGGCACAAGCCCTCTGGCCCTTCCAGTCTGGGTGGTGAGTCTGCCCTGCAGAAGGCTGCAAGGTGGAGGGAGGGCAGGCTCACTTGTGGAGGCCCGGGTGAGACCTCAGGCCATCCAGGGGACCTAGTGCACCTGCCACCACGACTAAAACAAACACCAGGAGTGGAACTGGCTAGCTGTCTCTCCCTGCGTCCGCGGCCGGCTCACCTGATCCGAGCCACCTCCATAATCGGCAGTTCCAACCCTCACAAGCTGACAGTTCAGGGGGAAGGGGAGGCTGCGCCTGCTGGAGTGCATCGTGTCCAGGCCGTTTGTTGGCCTCCGGGCCTCCTGACACCACCACCCCCACCGCCAGGGGCTGCAGCCTCACAAGGGCGATTGTGCGTTCATTCTTGTCCGGTCGGCTCCCCCCACCCTCATCCCTCGGCTCCCACTCGGGCCGCGGCACGACGCCCCGCAAGCACCGCACGCGGCCAGCGGCCGCGGAAGGGGCCGCGCAGAGTGCCGCGCTGCCTTCCTGCCTTCCGGGCACACAGGTGCCCGCCCTTCCCTCGCTCGGTCCAGGCGGCCTCCCCAGACAGAAGGGGGCAACCCTCCACCTGAGAAGACACAACCCCGGGACCACCACCCTCCCCACGGGCTGGAGAGCTCCCGACGCTTCCCAGGCGGCAAAGAAGGTTCGCCCTGGGTAGAGGGGAGGGACCACCTGGGTCGTGGGCAGGGAGCAGGGCCCTGGAGGGAGGGTAAAGCCCAGGAAAGAGGGGGGCTGGCGGAGGCTACGCTAAGGGCAGTGAGAGGTCTGGGGAAGAGGATGGGAGGAGGGTCTTAACGTCCAGGCGGGGGCCACGGACGGAGGAGGGAGAGGTCCAGACTAAGGCCAAGGAGGGAAGAGAAGGCTCAGGCTGAAGCCACGGAGGAGCGGGCGAACGAATCTAGGCTGGGACCTCTGGAGGAGGAGTTGACGGGGGTCCAGATTGAAACCACGGAGAAGAGTCGGAGGGAAACGGAGGCCTGGCCCGGGCCACGGGGAGGGGAGCCCAGCCCGGGCCACGGGAGGGAGAAACGAAGGCCTACCCTGGCCGCAGGGACGGGGAAAGGGGACCTAGCCCGGGCCGTGGGCAGAAGGAAGGGGGACCACGCCTGGGTCACCCGAGGGGGTGCCTGGCCTGGGCCACGGGTCCAGGAGGGTCTAGCCTGGGCTGTGGGGAAGACTAGCCTGATCGAGAGGCGGAGAGTGGGACTCCAGTCTGAGCCAAGGGCGCGGGCTGGGAGAGGGAGGCAGGGTCGCTGCCCAGCCCCGCCGCCCGTGCGGGGCAGCCCCCTCCCGAGCCGGCAGCGATGGTGTCTACCTGAGACCCGGACCCCGCCCCTCCCCCACCCGGGGGACCCACCCCGCCTGGGCCGGGGGGGGGGGGGGAGGACGGCGGAGGCAGGGGGACACGAGCTCCGGCGGGGCCGCCGGGTCTGGGAGAGGGTGACGTCGGGCCTTTACCATGGTGGCGGCGGCGGCGGCGGTCCCGGTCCCGGCGTCTGTGGCTCTCCCCCCCGCAGCAGGGCCCGGCGCTTCCACTTCCCCGGGTACCCAGGAGTGAACATCCGGGTCAGCGCCCCCCTCCCCCCGCGCCGGGCCGCCGCCACCTTCCTTCCCCGCCCCGGCCCGGCCCGGGCCCGCCCCCACGCCGCCGGCTCTCGGCCAATGAACGCGCAGGGCCGCGGCGATCGCCAAGTATGGAGCGCGGCGCGGGGGGGAGGAGCGCCGAAGGGGGAAGTGCGGGGCGGGGCCTGCGCGCGGGGCGGAGCGGGGCGCGGCGGCTGGCAGGGTGGGCGGGTCCGGTCCGGACGCGGGGACCCGGCCGCGGGGCCGGGGGAGGGGGGTTTCCGCCAGCACCCACGCCCCAGGTCGCACCCCGTGGCTGCGGAGGCGGGGGTGGCGGAGCGACCGTGAGCGCGGACCTCCCGGGCCGGGATGCGGAAGGCGCTGGGGCTGGGAGGGGTCAGGCCCTGCCCGCCCCGCCCGGTGCACCCACTGTCTCCCGCGCGGACCCGGAACTGGTGTTGCGGCGGGGCCGGCGGGGCCGGCGGGGCCGGGGGAGAGCGCCTGAGCGGTCCCGAGGTGCGATCGCAGCGCCGCCACTTGCTACGTGGGGGCCTGGATCAAGTCGCTGCATCTGAGCCCAATCTCTAAAAAAAAGGAGCCGTAGACCACACCACTCTTTGGGTGCCCACTATATACCAGGCCCTATTGGGGGCACTGAAAGCAACAGAGTTACACTCGAAGTGACTATGCCCTCAGAGCTACCTGCCGCAGGTAGCTGTAAGGACCACACAGGTAGAGATTAGAAAACTGGACTCTGGAAATGTTTGGCGTTTACGAGTATTTTCAAATGAGCTACAGAGAACCAGCCCATTTGCCCAGTTGGGGCTGCCTCACTCCACAGAGTGACGCAGAAAGTTGGGTTGTTTTTTTTTTTCTTTTTTTTTTTTTTTTCCTTTTTCCTCTCTCACTCTCTTCATGCAACAACTCCCAGTTGAGCTTGGTCTAGAAGGCAGAACTAGGATTCTAGCCTTGCTGATAATACTGCCCTCTCTGACTTGCTCACTCTCTTTTCTGAG
This sequence comes from Cryptoprocta ferox, assembly GCA_028646485.1. NCBI lineage: Eukaryota > Metazoa > Chordata > Mammalia > Carnivora > Eupleridae > Cryptoprocta > Cryptoprocta ferox. Next base: position 87,823,454 of record CM053570.1, on the reverse strand, counting down.
AATCAAATCAGGTCAGCTATGATGGGATTGGAAATTGTTAGTGTTGCACAAATGGCAGGAATTGTTACCACACATCAGGCCATGTCCAAGGCCCCCATCCTCAGGGAACTTGGAGTCAAACAAAGGCTGCCACTGGCATAAAAATCAATACACGTAAGTGATTAAGACCTGTGTTATGGGAATTCAGAGAAAATGGCACTTAGGAATTCTTTCACTTGGTAAGCATTTATTGAGTACCTGCTGTATACTGAGCACTGTTCTAGGCTCTAAGGATAGAGTAGTGAATCTGACAGTCCCAGTCCATGCTATTGCAGGGCTTGAATCCTTGGAGGGAAGACAATCAGCTACTAAGCAAGCATCGTGTCAGGTGGTGATTAGAGGTGGAGAAAACTCAGGGTGAGGGAGTAGGCAGGCGGATTAGCAAAGTGGGGCCAGGGGAGGGCTAATTTAGACAGTAACATTTGATCACAGGGAGGCACAAGAACCAAATAGGGCACAGACCCGAAGGGGACAGTCTCTGGTGTGTTCATGGACCAAGGAGGCCAAGGTGGCTGGCCAAGTTTAAGGGGGTGGGGGCGCGGGGGAGGCCTGGAAGCTGAGGTCAGAGAGTCGCCAAGCAGTGACAGGATCAGGCTTAGGCTTGGGCAGGATCAGGAGGCTGTTGTGTCCTGAATGGACTGTAGGGGGCTAGGGCCAGTAGAAAGCTATTTAAGACATCTTTTATTTCTTTAAAAAGCACTTAAATGGGGTTTCCTATGTGATGAACACTGCTAAGCACTTTACAAATAATAATTCATTTAATCCTCAAAACAGAGACCCAAAGAGGTAAACCGAAAGTCACACAACAAAGAGATGAAGGTGCTTACCCCAGGGTAGTAGCAGTGGACGCAGCAAGGGAAGACTACTTTCCGGATGTTTCCTGATGGCCTGGCGGTGGGCACCAGAAGAAGAAGGGAGTCAGGGATGATGCCAAGATTTTTAGCTTGATTGACACCAGAAGGATTTGCCATTTATTGATCTGTAGAAGATGAGAGGAGGAGCAGGGATTTGTTTTGGGGTTTTTGTGGGGTTTTTTCTTTCTTGTGGGGGGGAGGGCAAATTATGTTTGAGATGCCCCTTGGAGCTCTGAATGGAAATGTCAAGTAATTGGACGTGGAGGTCTGGAGTTGGGGAAGAAGTGAGAGGTAGTATGAGAACTATTAGCTAAGGAATGATATTTTAAGGTACTTAAGGGCCCAAGACATCCGGGTGAGTTCACTTAGGACGTGAATGTAGAGGAGGTCAAGAAGACAAAGAGGAACCAACAAGGAGGCTGAGAAGCAGTGACCTGGGAGGGTAGCAAGGGGACAAAGAGAAGGTGGTATCCCTTTTTTTTTTTTTTCCAATTTTTATTTCTTTTTGAGAGGCGGGCAGGGGGAGAGAGAGAGAGACAGAGAGTGGAAGAGGGGCAGAAATAGAGGGAGACACAGAATCTGAAGAACAGAATCTAAAGACACAGAATCTGAGCTGTCAGCTCAGAGCCTGACACGGGACTTGACCTCATGAACCACGAGATCATGACCTGAGCCAGAGTCGGACACTTAACCCCACTGGGCCACCCAGGCGCCCCAGGTGGTGTCCCTTCTTAAAGCCAGGAGATAAGGGCGTGAGGGAAAGGTTTGTGAAAGAAGTAACGGTTGAACTGTTCACTTGACCAAAATAAGATTGACAGGGAACCTTGCTGTTCCAAATACATTACCTGTATTTTCTCATTTGATCCTCATACAACCCTGTGAGGTCGGTGCCTATTATTCCCATTTCACAGAGGAGGGAACCAAGGCACACAGAGGTTAAGTAACTTGCTCCAAATCACACAGCTAATGAGTTCAAAGCCAGGCGGTCTGGGACCAGAGCCCACACCCGTAACCCTAAGTCTGATCCCGTTGCTTTGCTGCTCACTAAGTTAAGTTCCCTGCTTGGAAAGGTAAGTTACATCATAAAAGAGGGCTCAGGGGCCGCCTCCATCTCTGTCACGCAGCTCTATTTTCGCTTCTTTGGTACATCGGCTACATTCTTTATGGCGCTGCATCCTCAGCCTGCTTACACCACTCTTCCCTCAACATTGCAGCCTGCGTGGGGACCGTCCTGATGGTCTTTGTGCCTCCTTCATTCTCTGCGTCAGCTTGCTCTATTAACTGGCAAATTATTTTTCTGTTTCATAGTTCAAATCCCAACAGAATCCAGTGGCCCCATCTCCTGGTTCAATGATGGCAGCTCATTGGATAGACCCCCGGCTGATCCACAGATTGAGTCCCCACAGGTTGAATCCTACACCTGACAGGTCAACCATTGCCATGACCATGTGGCCATGGGCACTAAACATGGCTGCCTACCAAGGGCTGTGGGTTGGCAGCAACAAGCACCATAAATACTTTTAGTACTGTTTCTCCTCCCCTTCTCTTTCAAAAACCCAACCCCCCTTGAAGTTCATGCTATCATATTTGCCACCGGCCACCCCTCCTTTTTTTGCTCTCATGAACTTAACCTCCTCCCCTCCTGTACCTTTCTTTATGACTTCAGCATCCATCTGCATAATCCATCAGAAATCTTATTGACCCCTCAAGGATTTCTTCCCTACCTTCCCTCTGCCTTCGATACCCACTCCCATGGTCTTAACCTTGAACCTGCTCTCGCCCATAATTGCACTATCTCAGAAAACACAATCTCAAATCTCTCAAATCTGACTTTAACCTCATTCCTATAGTATTACATGCAAGCATTTTTCAACCTCATCGAGCCCTGCAAACCTTTGACCCCGCCAGATCTTTGCATTTATCTTCCCATTCACACTCACCTCCCTCCTCACCCAGCTTAGTAATGAACACTACACTCACTTCCTTGCAAAAACCAGTAACCCCTTGCTCCTCTCTTTTCTTCTAATTGGCACAAACCTTGTTAAGCCCAGCTATTCCCCAACACTCTGCCTGTGTCGGAACATCTGAACATTGCTGGAAAATTGAAAGTGACTAGAGGCACTCTAGATTGATATCCACAAATTTCAGATGTGCCCTCAATCCTGGCTAGCCGTCTCCTCCCTCCCTCCCATATTCTGTTCCCCTTGGCTCTCTGCAAGGATGATCTTTCAGTCTTGCCCCTCGGTCCCCTTCTCCTCCTTCACTCTAAGCAGATGGGCTTGACTCATGCTTCACAGACATAATAGTATCAATCAGAACCCTCTAGTCTACCGTAGTGGGTTCAGTGCAGGTGTAGTCACGCTGCACCATACGCACGCTCTCTGCCTTCCAGCTTTTGAATGAAGGGCTTGTACACTCATCGAAGCTGACGTCTCCACTCACACCCTGGATTCCGCTTTCCTTAATCCTCAGTTTCTCCCTCTATACTGGATCATTCCCACCTACACAAAATAACATGCCCTAATATCTTGTATCCTAAAAAGTTTCAACGACAAAAATCTCCTTGATCCCGCATCTCCGTATAGCCACTTCCCCTTATGAGTTTGTTTGCTCCCCTTCACTCAGCACCTTATGAGTTCTCTGCAATTGCTGTTTCCACATCAACTCCAGTTTCCCAGATCAGTCTGGGTTCAGCTGCTGACTCCTCCCATCGGCCTGGAAACCATATCGTGGAAGCCGGTGGTCACTTTGGGGTCTCATCTTACAGCTGACCTCATGGTGTTTGCTGTACCGGTCACTCCCCTCCTTGATGCACCTCTCTCGGTGCTCTGGCTTCCTCTGAGTTCCCTTTGACACCTCTTGTCTGTATCTAAATACTCTTAGTTACTACTTTAGCATCTAGAACATAATAGGTGTTCAATGGAGGTCTGTGAAATGAGATGGTAGTATCAACATCATAGGATCGATTCTTGTGTGAATAAGTGGACCAAGATCGGCTGATAAAGTACGGCTACTTTTTTTTAAATTTTGTTTTCAATGTTTCTTTACTTTTTGAGAGAGGGAGCACAAACCTGGGAAGGGCAGAGAAAGGAGACACAGAATCTGAAGCAGGCTCCAGGCTCCGAGCTGTCAGCACAGAGCCCGACACGGGGCCTGAACTCACGAACCATGAAGATGATGCCCTGAGGCGAAGTCAGCCTGCTTAACTGACTGAGCCACCCAGGTGTCCCAAAGTACGGCTACTTTTAAATGAGTGCTTACTACATGCTAAGCTCTTCCCATACATTACCTCACTAATTCCTCCCAACAATCCTTTGAGCTAGGAATGTCTACTTTGACCATTTTATGGAAAAGGAAGCTGAGGCTTAGAAATGACTTGCCTAGGGGTGCCTGGGTGGTTCAGTCGGTTAAGTGTCCGACTTCGGCTCAGGTCATGATCCCACGGTTCGTGGGTTCGAGCCCTGCGTAGGACTCTGTGTTGACAGCTCAGAGCCTGGAGCCTGCTTCGGATTCTGTGTCTCCAGCTCTCTCTGCCCCTCCCCTACTCATGCTCTGTTTCTCTCTGTCTCAATAATAAATAAACATAAAAAAATTTTTTAAAAGAAATGAATTGCCTAGGGGTGCTTGGGTGGCTCAGTCAGTTAAGCATCTGACTTTGGCTCGGGTCATGATCTCACAGTTCGTGAGTTTGAGCCCCGTGTGGGGCTCTGTGCTGACAGCTCAGAGCCTGGAGCCTGCTTCCGATTCTGTGTCTCCATCTCTCTCTGCCCCTCCCCTGCTCATGCTCTATGTCTCTCCCTCCCAAGAATAAATAAACATTGAAAATTTAAAAAAATTTTTTTAAAGAAATGGCTTGCCTGAGGTCACACAGACAATGCATGGACGAACCTATTGTCGCTTTTTCTGACTCCGTCCCGAGAATCACTAAATTGAGATCATATGTAGGAAAGTGCTTTGTCAGTGCCAAAAGATGATGCTACTACACTCCAGCACATAGCAAGGCAATTTACACATAGTAGGGGCCGATAGTATTTGCTGAATGGAGGCAGGGTGGGAGGGAACCCCCGAGCCAAATTGTACTGTCACCGGAGGAAAGAAGAAGCGATCTTGAGGACCTCGGAGAAACAGCCTTCCTCTGTACGCTCAATCTTTTGCAATGCTCATCACCTGATATAGGACACATTGGAGCAGGCATTACCCAGAAGCTTGCGCAATGTGACTTCTCCTTTTTCTTCTTAGGTCCTCACAGCTGGAAATATTGGGTTAATTAAAGGCATACCATCTCAGAGGCCTGGGACTTGCTTAGCTCCTAAATCCCCTTTGATTTAACAGGCCTGCTTTCTGAATTGGGGATCATCTTGGATTACTAACAGTGGTTTTAGATGTTTTCCTCTGTCTTTGGAGATACAAGAGAACACTAGAATTAGCCAGCTTTTAACCCCTCACTATACTGAACTCTATAGACAAGGGGTTTAGACCACATTCCTTGAACATTCTAACTCCATATACTACAGGTTCAGGGGAATTCAACGATCTTGTTACCAAGAGTATCAGAAGGAAAGAACGCCACCTGGTAATTCCATCTTCCCCCTCATTCAGCTGGTTTGAAGGTCACTTCTGGGGTGTCCTCTCTTTTCTACAACTCAAGCCTTTTTCATTTGCCTTTAGTTGCCTTTAGTTTGGGTAGAGTTGAGCCCACCCCCAACTCCAGAGGAGAGGCTCCTGATTGCCTGAAGCCAAAGTATGGCCTTGGCCGTACTAATGGGTTTGGGGAGGGACCATTAACCTAAGTTGGGTCACAGCACTTTCTGCAGAACACTAATCAAAATAAACTCTGCGTGAAGGGAGTTGGTCCATCAAGTAAGTTTGGGAAATGCTGTAAACAATATTCCCTCTTGAGGATTCTATGCTCACAGGAATCTTACACTTCAATTATGTCTCTTCCCAAATTGTTCAACTACTGTCTCTCAGCTAGATGAATGCTGTGCTTTTAAGCATCCCTAAGTGTCTTCCATCTTATGTTTAAAAAAAAGAAAAGAAAAAGCCTTTGTGAATGCCATCCCCGCTCCAGCCTACTGCCCATCTCCCACCTTCCATAGCTTCAGAATTGTAAGGATGGGGTGTCCTCTGACATCCTAACTTCCCATGCTATACCATTACTTCTCCACAGAAATGACCCCAAGGTTGCCCATATATCCATGTAGAAAACACATGGGGTTTGCTCGATCCTCACCTCTTTCAACTCTATGGTAGCATTTGACACCTTGAAGCACCTTCTTCCATTGGCTTCCATGATATCGTGTGACTCTCCTGGTCTTAACTCTACCTTTATGATTGCTTCTCCTCTATGTTCTTTGCAGACTCATTCTCTTCTATACAACCACTAAATGATGGGGTCCCTTGGGGCTCAATCATGGGCTCTTCTCTTATTTTGTGTCCTCTCCTTAGACAATCTCAACCACACTCCTGGCTTCAGTGACCAGCTGGCTTCAGTCATGAGCCCACCCCTGAAACTGGCAGGAATGGGGATGTGATCATGGGGGAGGGGACCCGTTTCCCTGGTGATGGGAGGAAATCAGAGCACTGTTACCAAATGAAAGAGAAAGGGATGCTGGAGAATAGAAAAAAAAAACCCCAAAAAGATAGTTATTACAGCCATGCATTCTGGGTAAACTTATGCAAAGTGATGAAATGGGCACCTTTTGGGTCTCAGAAACTTCTAGTCATTGGACCCCAAAGCAGGACTGAATACAGGCCAAACAAAATCCTGATTTCCTTTGAAGACAGAATCCTGTGTGGTTAGTAGAGGAGGCAGCCTTGGCTAGACAGCTTAGATCAACTTTTTCCACCCCTTAGCATCTTGAAAGAACATGTAGCAAGAGGCAGGGAGGTAAACAGGCCACTAGCAATCCATTTCTTTTTAATATATCCCCAAAGTCAGCATCAAGAGGATGTCTTAGTCTGAGGTTAGACACTATCATCTCAGGGCTTTTGTTTTTGCTCTCCTGGTAGGCACCTGGGAAACTCACAGCTGACTTCTGCTGGGCAGGACTATTTGTATCCTGACCATCTGTGGGTCTTGCGCACAGTTACAGAAAGGCCTCTCACATGTGGGCCAGCTGTTGGAGTTTTTATATGCATATTTGGGAGAATTCATGTTTAGTTTATTAAGCTGGCCAGCCAGCCACCCACCAGGCTTGGGATGGACCTCTACAATGTGTCTGAGGCTGACCCTGCCTCTGCCATGGAGTTTTTTCTGACAATCCCCTCAGAAGCTGAGTTTGGGGCCTCCTGTTCTGGGTTCTCCGGAAACCTTGTGCTTTGCACACCTTTTCACTTGCAATTTGTCTCTACTGCTTTCTGGGCTCCTTGAGACAGAGACCCCCAAGTCCTCTCATTAACAATTACCATAGTACCTGGGACATGGTACTCTGTGGATGAAGCCTATCAAATGGTGAGCCAGAGAACCAACCTCCAAGCATAGTCGTCCAGGATGCAAACCTCAACTCCTCCAAAGCGCTCATCCCTCATTCCAATCAGACACAGCAATGTTGCAAGTGAAATGAAACCAGATGCAGAACTGACGTAGGAGCTGGTATAGTGGTGGGACTTAGGGACCAGTCTAGTGAAATGGTGCAATAATAAATCAGAGCAACAACCAACTGAAAACCAAATGTTTAAAAATACCATTTACCAGGGTGCCTGGCTGGATCCGTCAGTAGAGCATGTGACTCTTGATCTCAGGGTCGTGACTTCAAGCCCCACATCGGGCATAGAAATTACTTAAACAAACAAGCAAAGAAATACACTTACCATAACATCAAAACACACACACACAAAATACTTAGGGATGGGGCACCTGGGTGGCTCGGTAGGTTAAGCGTCCAACTTTGGCTCAGGTCATGATCTCGTAGTCCATGGGTTAGAGCCCCACATCGGGCTCTGTGCTGATAGCCTTGGAGCCTGGAGCCTGCTTTGGATTCTCTCTCCCTCTCTCTCTGCCCTTCCCCTTCTCACACTCACGCACGCGTGCTCTCTCTCAAAAATAAATATAAAGAATTAAAAAAAATACTTAGGGATACATTTAATGAAATATATACAAGTCCTGTGACTCCTGAAAACTAGAAAACATTGCTAAGTAAATAGATGTACCCTATTCATGGGTTGGAAGGCTCAGCATTGTTCAGATATTCATTCTTATGGTCTATAGATTCAGTGCAATCCAATTAAAAATCCCAGCAAGTTTTTTTTCTAGAAATTGACAAGCCAGTTTTAACATGTACATGGAGGCTTAGTCGGTTAAGTAAGCATCCAACTCTTGAATTTAGCTCAGGTCATATCTCATGATTTGTGGATTCACGCCCCATGTCTGGCTCCCCCTGATAGTGTGGAGCCTGCTTGGGAATCTCTCTCTCTCTCTCTCTCCCTCTCTCTCTGCCCCTCCCCTGCTCATGCTCGCTCTCTCTCTCTCAAAATAAATAAATACAACTTTAAAAAATGTTTTTAATAAAAGGCATATGGAAATGCAAAGACCTGAGACTCTTTTTTTTTATGTTTATTTATTATTGAGACAGAAACAGAGCATGAGTGGGGCAGGGGCAGAGAGCGGGAGACACAGAATCCGAAGACAGACTCCAGGCTCTGAGCTGTCAGCACAGAGCCTGACGCGGGGCTCGAACCCACGAACCGTGAGACCATAACCTGGGCCGAAGTGGGACGCCCAACCGACTGAGCCACCCAGGCACCCCAGACCTGAGACTTTTAAGGGAGGCAAATTAAAGTGAGAGGACGTACACTACCTGATTTCAAGACCTATACAAAGCTGCAGAAATAAAAACAGTGTGTCATTGGCAGAAGGAGAGACACCCAAATCAATGAAACAGAGGAGTCCAAAATTAGACCCTCACATATTCATCCAAAGAAGTTTTGACAAAGATACCAATGTAATTCAGTGGGGGAAGAACAGTGTTTGTAGCAAATGTTTCCAGAACAACTGAAGGTCTGTGTAGAGAACAGCGACTCTTGACTCATATATCATACACTCCATAAACATGAACTCAAAATGCATCATAGACCTGGGGCACCTGGCTGGCTTGGTCAGAGGAGCCTGTGACACTTGATCTTGGGGTCATGAGTTCAAGCCCCATGTTGGGTGTAGAGATTACTTAAAAATAAAAAATTTTTTTTCAAAAAAGCTAAAACTATCAGGCTTCTGGAAGACATGATGAGAGAAAATCTTCACAGCATTGGGCAGGCGAAAGTTTCTCAGGATACAAAAAGCACTAGCTACAAAAAAAAAAAAAAGATAAATTGGACTTGATTTTTTAAAAATTTTTTAACGTTGGGATGCCTGGGTAGCTCAGTCAGTTAAGCGGCCAACTTCGGCTCAGGTCATGATCTCACAGTTCGTGGGTCCGAGCCCCGCATCAGGCTCTTTTTTAACATTTATTTCTTGAGAGAAACAGAGACAGAGAGACAGAGCACGAGTGGGGGAGGGGCAGAGAGAGAGGGAGACACAGAATCCCAAGCAGCTCCAGGCTCTGAGCTGTCAGCACAGAGCCCGAAGCGGGGCTGGAACCCATAAGCCATGAGATCACGACCTGAGCTGAAGTCGGACACTTAACCACCCAAGCGCCCCCAAATTAGACTTGATTAAAATAAAACAATCCTGCTTTTCCAAAGATACCATTTAAGGAAAGGATTTCAGAGCCACATAAAGCATTGTTTAACCTCACATAGGACTTGACATCTTTTTGAAAGAAAATGGCATTCTCTTCACTACACAAGCTTCAATGCTTCCAAATAAATAAACGTAAATATTAGCTTTATTTTTTTTTTAATCAAGGGAACCAATGGAGTGCATCGCATAAGAGGTCGTTTATTGAGATTGTTAACTCCCAGGACCAGGCTAGACCTGATGACCTGTTTATTGAAGGCAATTGATGTCATTATAGTCAGAAAGACTTCTGATTATAGCCAAAAAGGAAAGCAGAGGTCAAAGGCAGAGAAGTGACAGCAAATATCTGGCCCAGCAGGTAAAGTGTCTGTACATAGGGAAAATGAATCACCAAGTCTGAAGGTAGGCAGGTGCAAAGGAGAAAAGCAAAGGGGATGGTGGGTCAGGGTGAGTCAGCACAGAGGCCCAGAACCATGCCGGTAGCGATGGAGCCGTTCCTAACACTCACTGGTGCTCACTGGTTTGACAGCTTAAAACAGCCAGGCAAGACATACCTGATCTTAGATCCTATGAGGTCTGACCCCATTTAAAACTTATATGTATCTTTAAAAATTAAAAAAAAAAAAAAGGGTGGGGGCCCCTGGGTGGCTTAGTTGGATAAGCATCCAACTTCAGCTCAGGTCATGATCTCATGGGTCTGTGGGTTCAAGCCCTGCGTTGGGCTCTGTGCTTATGGCTCAGAGTCTGGATCCTGCTTTGGATTCTGTGTCTCCCTTTCTCCCTCTCTCTCTGCCCCTCCTCTGCTCATACTGTCTCTCTCTCTCTCAAAAATAAATAAACATTAAAAATTTTTAAAAAATAAAATAAAATAAAACCTCTATGTATCAAGAAAACTCCGATTGCCGGATTTCTCTGTTAGGCACCACACCCTGGACAACTGCCATCGCAGTTCTGTTGAACTTCATCTGGATGACTTTTCATTCTTTGCTCCACGCTATTTCTAATTGCTGCAGGTAAGTAGCGCGGGCAGGCCACATGTTCACCTTTTCCACTTCTTCCTGGACACATAGTCTGTATTTCCCAGCGAGGGAGGTTGTGGTCATGTAACTGGTTTTGTCCAGTGGAATGTGGGAGGAAGTGACATGAGCCACCTCCAGGCATGGCCATAAAATGCCACTTGTAACCTGCCCCATTCTCTCTCTTTCTCTCTCTCTCTCTCTCTTCATCAGCCAGCTGAATGCAGAGGAAACGAGAGAGGACTCCATGGTGGAGGAAGCACAAATCCCCTCCAAGGACAGTCCACCGAAGCATCCAATCAGACTGTCTCGGGGAGAAAATAAACCCATGTGGTCGTGAATCACTGAGAACTGGGGCTTGCTTGTTTCAGCAGCTAGCGTTATCCTGACCATTACAAGTCTGAAGAGCTCCTTGTGATAGCTTCCAATCTAGCAGAAAATGTTTGGGATGACCAATTTAAGCAGGACATCCATACCAGTATGAAGGTTCCATGGATATCTCAAGGTAGAGTTGGTGAGACGAGACAAAGGTCACACAGCTACATGGATGGTGAGCCAGGGTTTGAACGGAGGTCTGTCTGCCCCCAAAGCCTATACTTTTCTCACTCTTCCACATTACCCCACAACAGAGAGGTGTTTAGACGTTTCGAGTGATGATCATCATGAGGATAGACTGTAGGGCTCTGCATAATTTACTCTCTGGCACATTTGTGCTATGTATTTTTTTTTTAAGTTTATTTCTTTGTTTTGAGAGGGAGAGATGGAGGGGAAGAACGCATGAGCAGAGAGAGAGGGAGAGAGAGAATCCCAAGCAGGCTCTGCACTGTAAGTGCAGAGCCCAGCACGGGGTTTGATCCCATGACCCTGGGACCATGACTTGAACCGAAATCAAGAATCGGACATTTAACCGACTGAGACACCCAGACGCCCCATCTGTGCTGTGTATTACTGCAGAGCTTCCCCACAAGCCAGTGAGGTTGGATATCTATGAATATTTGAATATATAATGGAATTCTCACTTTTATATCAACATCATCCCCAAGGGCTGAAAGGTGGGTAATTAAAATTATTATCCATTTCTCTAGCCAGCAACTTAAATGTTTACCAGTCTGGTAAAAGGCTCTGGGGACCATGCCATAAATACAGCTGTCGTCCTTTACCATTCACTTTTTCCTCCACCATCCTGATCATAAACTGGGCTCTTGGCTGAATACATGCATCTTCTTTCTCCCTGCAATGTTGAAAGGGCAGGCGCCGAAGCCTCCATCTCCTGGTTTCCACATCTATAAAATGGGGGTATGATACCTACCACATAAAATTGTTGTGAGATTTAAATAAGCAATCAAATGGTGGCATATAGTATGCTATCCATGTTTATGCTATTCATTATGTACCCCCTACCCCTCAACGATCTCTCTCCACTGTTCCCACCAAACATCACATGAGTCTTGGTATTTTGTGCATACATTTGCCAGTCTTATCATGGTGTCCCTGTGTTTTATACCTGGTTATGAGTCTTGGTATTTTGTGCATACATTTGCCAGTCTTATCATGGTGTCCCTGTGTTTTATACCTGGTTATGTCAGCCTTGTATATCTGTGACCTTAAACTCCAAATAGGCAGAAAACCCTTGGTTGCTAACTATTTATTGGTCCCCTGACCAGACGATGAATTCATTGTTCCAACCACAATAGGAGATCATTGAGCACTTCCTATCTCATGAGCTTTATATAAGGAGGCTCCAGGAATAAGACTCTGTATCTGCCCAGTAGGACAATCAGAGAGATGATTTTTTTTAATGTTTATTTTTGAGAGCGTGAAAGGTGGGGGGGCAGAGAAGGGGGACAGAAGATCTGAAGTGGGCTCTGTGCTGACAACAGTGACCCCGAGCACAATGTGCGGTTTGAACTCACGAGCTGCTAGATCATAACCTGAGCCGAAGTTGGATGCTCAACCAACTGAGCCACCCAGGTGCCCCTAGAAATGATTTTAAAAAGTATAGCAGCTTATTATTCTTAAAAATAACATGTTAAGGAGCACCTTGACTGGCTCAAGTCAGCAGAGCGTGCAGCTTTTATCTTGGGGTTGTGGGTTCCAGCCCCACATTGGGTGTAGAGATTACTTAAAATCTTTTTAAATTTTTATGTATTGTTTGTTTGTTTGCTTGTTTTGAGAGAGAGCATGTGTATGCATGCAGGTGCACACATGCAGGGGAGGGGCAGAGAGAGGAGGACCGAGAATCTGTGCTGTCAGCATAGAGCCTGACACGGGACTCACTCCCACCAACTGTGAGATCATGAGTTGAGCCAAAATCAAGAGTCAGATGATTAACTGACTGAACCACCCAGGCGCTCCCCTCCAAATTTTTTAAAAATTTTAAATGGTATTTTAAGCATCTGGCTACAGAAATACCTGCTCATTTTGGGAAAAATTATAGCTAAAAGCACCAAAAAAAAGAAAGAAAGAAAAATACTCAAGAAACAATTACTGCTATCTTTTTAGAACCTATCCTTCTAAGATGCCTGGGTGGCTCAGTCGGGTAAGCCTCTGGCTCTAGGTTGCGGCTCAGGTCATGATCTCATGGTTTGTGAGTTTGAGCCCCGCATTGGGTTTCACACTGATAGTGTGGAGCCTGCTTGGGATTCTCTGTCCCTCCCCTGCTACAGTCTCTCAAAATAAATAAATAAACTTAAAAAGAAAAAGAACCTGTCCTTCCAATCTTTTTTTTTCTGTTGCACATACATAAATATTTGGCAAAAATGGAATCAATTTTTCTAACTTGCATTTTCCCCACATAATCACACATCATGAATATTCCACACATTTTTAAAGACTCTCCTATGGCATAATTTTTTAAACTTTTTTTAATGTTTTTATTTATTATTGAGACAGAGAGAAACAGAGCATGAGCGGGGGAGGGGCAGAGAGAGAGGGAGACATAGAATCTGAAGCAGGCTCCAGGCTCTGAGCTGTCGGCACAGAACCAGATGCGGGGCTCAAACTTGGAATGGCGAGATCACGACCTGAGCTGAAGTCGGACACTTAACTGACTGAGCCACCCAGGCGCCCCTCCTATGGCATAATTTTTAATGGTGCTTGGTGTCCATTGTGTGGATAGATCATGATTTTTTAAATCTTTTTTTAAAATGTTTATTTTTTGAGAGAAAGAGTGTGAGCAGGGGAGGGACAGAGCGAGGTGGGGGGACAGAGGATCCAAAGCAGGCTCTGCACTGACAGCAGCAAGCCTGAGGTGGGGCTTGAACCCACGAGGTGGGGCTCGAACCCACGAGCCATGAGATCATGACCTGAGCGGAAGTTGGATGCTTAACCGATTGAGCCACCCAGGCACCCTTAGACCACGATTTTCTTTAAAAGCAACTCCCTCATGTTGTACAGTTAGGTTATTTCCAATTTTTCACCATTATTAGCAATCAACGTCTTTGTATGCATTCCTCTGGTCACATCCCTAATTATTTCCTCAGAACCCACAAGTAGAAGTGAGCATCAAAGGAAGGGCACATTGTCAAGGTATTTCCTAGCCGTTGCCAAGTTCTCAATTAGGAAAATCATACAAATTCACGACCCACCAGCATTGTATCAGAATGCTATCACAAAGGCTTTTGTCCAAGATGATGATTACAAAAAAAATAATCAAGAAGATAAGTGTTTGCTAAGGGCTCGCCCCACGCCAGCTGTGTTTATTTGTTGAACTCTGTAGCCATGTTCCTTGGACCAAATGCTGAAGGTCCTTCAGACTCTTTTTATTTAGTGCCTCTTTCAACACCCTGAAACTTTGACCTAAGTTTTATCCGCAGGAAAGGAGATTTCTGGTAAATACGGTTTCCAGTTTGGAAACTCAGTTCAAGCACTTCCTCCACCCCTTGTCCCAGCGTGGACCACCTCTGTGATTTTAACTGCTGGGAATCCGTCAGAAGGGGCTGTGCTGCTGACTTGGGGCCGAGAGCGTTAAGTGCTTACAAGAAATGAAAGAGCTGGCTTGGGGTGAAAAAGTCATGTTCCGAGGTACAAAGGAAAAACCAATAACAACCCAAGGGTTTGGAGTTTCATTTGACCTGCTCTGATAATATCACTATGGTGATGGGCTCCATAAACAGTTGCAAAATAGCAAGATGAACAAGAACGAGCCAGTTCCACCCAGGAGATCTGGAGTTATTTTAGGGATCAAGGCAATGTCATCTGGGGTAAATATGGAATGCAAAATCTGTTCTTTTAATAATCATCCTCCTCTTTAGTGAAGCTGAACAAAGACCCAGGCGTTTGTACTGTAGAAGCACTGACCAAGCGTCTTCAGGGCTGGGGAGGAAGCGCGGGCCAAAAGAATGGAATAATGGTTAATAACAGATGCAGGGTTGAGTCTTCTCACACCCTTGGCCTCTGGGAGTCCTGCTGAGCCCAGTGTGGAGTCCAAGCGTGGAACACGGGTGATGTTGTCAGAAAGGGCTGGCCTGGTTGAGAGGCTGGGATCGGGACCTCAGGGAACTGAACTTGGTCGTCTGCCCCTGACCTTGATTCCTGGGCCAGAGGTGGGTGGAGGGAAGCATCTTCAAGGCCACAGTCGGCCTCTGGAGCATCCCCATCTGCCGCAGATGACATCTGCCACTCCCATCCCCATGCTGTTCTCTTTGAACCCCTGACTCAGCGAGCCCCATGCCAAAAAAGCAGAACTCGCTATTTTTTGCACCAAGAAAAAAAATGTCAGTCAGTACACTTGCTGAACTCCTTCCTGACCCTGAAACTCTTACTCTTTGCACTTAACCCCTTGTTCTTCCCCAATTCTCTTTGCTCCCTTCTCTCTCTCTCTCTCTCTCTCTCTCTCTCTCTCCCTCTCCCACCCCAACCCCTTTTGTTTCAGACTGCTAAACTGGAATCTCCACCGTCCTCTCTAGTGAAGAGTCTCAAGGGAAAGGATTTTTTTTCTGCAGCCGCGGAGGCAAGAATAATTCCTGCCACACGGAACTTTCTCCATAAGTGCCCACTGGTAGGAACTGAATTGAAAAGCCCATGTTTACCCTAAAGTGGACATTTCCTCCATGCATCTGAGACAATGGCTATTTGTTCATTCACCCGTTCAACAAATATTTGAGTACCCACTAGGGGCCACAGCTTTTGCCGGGGATTGGAGCAAGAGCTCAGGGTCTGTCCTTACAGAGATCACATTCTACTGTAATTAGAATCAAATCAGGTGGAACCCAGTACCTCGATGGTGACCACAATTATCATCTTATCACAGAGAGCCTTCTCTCATCATTGGGCATAAAATCCCACTCGACCCCTTTCCCTATTTAATTTTTCTTCCCAGTACTTATCATCCCAGGGCATGTTATATATACATATACACTTCTTTGTTTTTGGTTTATTTGTTGGTCTTCCCACACAAAAATATATCCTTTTTGGTGGTGATTCGTCTGTGGTGTTCACTGAAGTCCCAGGACTGTGCCTAGCTCGCACACAGCAGGTGTTCAAACAAATATGTGTCAAAGCCATTTGTTCAATGAACTGATTAGTCCCCCAGAACTTTCTAGCAGAACTCTCCAGGGAAGGAGCTGAGAAGAACTCCAGAGGATCATAACAACAAATTACAACTGTCCGGGGCTTTCCGGTTTCTAAAGCAGGGGGCTGCATGTGGGGGTACTCAGGGGGCCTTCACCTCCTGATTTCCTCTTTGTAAAGTGGAAATAATAATGCCTACCTTTGGGAACTGTTGTGACAGTTGGATAAGGTAATACCTGTTAATCGCCCACCCTGGGACCCCGGTACACAGTAGGTGCTCCGTGCCTGCGGAGGAAAACTAATGTTTCTTTATTATTTGAGCCTCATAATTCCACGTGGACATTATTATTATCGCCACTTAACTGACAAAGGAAACAGAGCTCACGGAGGCTTAGTGATCTGCTCATGGTAACTCAGGTGGGACTAACCCTCCCCCAGAGGGGCAGAATTCCAAACACTGTGTCTTATCTGCATGCCCACAGCCGCTAGCTCTGGCAGAAAAGCACATCTCACAAGCGCCTCCTAATTCCTCCTCTGCCCTCACTTTGCTGGGCTCATTTTGGGCGGTCCTACCACCCATCGCTATGGGAAGGAGAACTCTGGGAAGTAAGCCTGAGCAAGGCGAAGGATTGTGCATTCGGTTAGGAGGTAAAGGACAAATCTCCTTCCCACCCGCCTCCCCAGCCCATTCTGCAGCCTCCCCGAGTGCCTCCCTGAGTTTTCTACAGCTCCAACTTCTCCAGTGCCTTAGGGGAGCTTTGGTCTCCCAGCATCTAAGCCAATGGGGATTCTGGTCCAATTAAGGGCAATGGACCAAGAGACTTATCAGCATAAACAAATCAGGAAACTTCTCGAAACTTGGAGGTCTTCTGCCTAGATTATAAAAACTACCAGTACTTAAACTTCCTAAAAACAATTCTAATTTTTAAAATATATAATAGTGCTGTCATGCATTGAACCATCTCCTTAGTCTCAGGCAGTGTGGGAGGCAATTTACAAATATCCAACCCAGAAAGGCAGCCATTACGGTTTCCGTTTTACTGATGAAAAAGATGAAGCCCAGAGAGATGAATGATCTTGTTGGAAGTCATGTAGCTACCAAGTGATGAAGGCTCAGGATCTAAAGCCAGGTCTGCCTGCCTTTGAAGTCCATGTTCCTCTGTCACACAAAATTATGGGGTGAGCATCAGGGAGTTATGGGCACCAGGATGCCTACCCCAGCATTATTCTGAAGGAAACTGGAAACATACTAAAACATACAAAAATAGGGGGATGGTTCTATGAATTACAGTGAGTGTGGCCAGTAGACTATTTTACAATTATTGAAAATGATACAAAGATGTGATGACACAGAAAAGTCCTTATGATAAACAGAAAATGTGGGCTACAAAATATATGTCCGTAGGGATTACAATTTTTTAAATGTTTGTTTAATTTTGAGAGAGAGAGAGAGAGAGAGAAACCATGAGCTGGGGAGGGGTAGAAAGAGAGGGAGACACAGAATCTGAAGCAGGCTCCAGGCTCTGAGCTGTCAGCACAGAGCCCGACGCAGGGCTCGAACTCATAAACCGTGAGATCATGACCTGAGCCAAAGTTGGAAGCTTAACTGACTGAGCCACCCCTAGAGATTACAATTTATAAACATGCATGTTCACGTACGGAGGGCTGAAAGGAAGCATAAAAATATGACCATCACAGTATGGTGAGATTTGGAGGGATTTTTACCCCCTTCTTGAGACTAGTCTTTCTGCAAGGTGATTAATTTACTTTGCAATTTACAGATTAAAAAAAAAATGATCAGACACAGTTTTCAGAAGTCCTATAGCTTTGGCACACAGAGCACAGGAACGAGCATGCTTTGTTTTAAAGGCTAACTAGATGATTTTCCTTTTTTAAAAAAACTTTTTTTTACATTTATTTATTTTTGAGAGACAGAGACAGAGCATAAGTGGGGGAGGGGCAGAGAGAGAGGGAGACACAGAATCCAAAGCAGGCTCCAGGCTCCGAGCTGTCAGCACAGCTGACACGGGGCTTGAACTCACAAACTGTGAGATCATGACCTGAGCCAAAGTCGGATGCTTAACCAACTGAGCCACCTGGGCGCCCCTGGATGACTTTCCTTTACCAACTGCTCCTGGAGACCCACCTGCTCCCAAGTCGTAGCCCTTCTTGCACAAGCTCCTGCCCGAGCAGGCACTGGGTGTCGTCCTCCCCCACCTCTGTGTATGTCTGCTAATGCCGGGCTTCCACCTACAGCTGCTCTGTCCAACATGGTAACCATTGCCACGTGTGGGTGTTTACATTTAAATTAAATAAATATTTTCGTGCCTTGGTCTCACTGACCATATTCCAAGTGCTCAATAGTCACACTCAGCCACTGGCTACTGTTGTGCACAGCACAGATATAGAATGTTTCTTAATACCAGGGCGCCTGGGTGGCTCAGTCAGTTAAGTGTCTGCTGATTTCGGTTCGGATCATGATTTCATGGTTCATGGGATTGAGCCCCCACATCAGGGATGTCAGCACAAAGCCTGATTGGGATCCTCTCTCTCCCTCTCTCTCTGCCCCTACTCCCCTCAAAATAAATAAATAAACTTAAAAAATTTAGGGGTGCCTGGGTGGCTCAGTTGAGCATCAGACTCTTGGTTTCAGCTCAGGTCATGATCTCTTGGTTCGTGACTTGGAGCCCCACCTCGGGATCTTTGCTATCAGCAAAAAGCCTGCTTGGGATTCCCTCTCTCTCTCTCTCTCTCAATCTCTCAAAACAAATAAACTTAAAATAAACTTTTCAAAATATATTTAAACAAGAACATTTCTCACATGGCAGAAAGTTCTATCAGATAGCACTGAGCTAGCATCGAGACTGAAGACAATCTTTTGAACCCTAGACCCTGGCCTCTTATGATCAGTGGATTGACCAGACCATGACTTTTCCATCCCTAAGATTGTACTCTCTCATCCCATCTGTAGTCTCCAGAGAATTCAAGGATCAGGGAAAATTAAGGATGGCTCCTCCCACTCAAAGGCGGGGCCTCCCAATTAGAGTTATTTAGAGGTGCTTTACAGAGTGAAGATTGATCAGGCAGAGTGGGAAAGTGGGGAAGGTTAGACGATTGCTTTTTATTATGAATGTTCTCAACAGAAGCCATTTATTGATGTCCACTGTGTACCAAGCACTGTGTGTATTTTATCGTCGTTAATCGTCACAACCCTGCAAAATAGGTTTTACTCCATTATATACTAAGATGAAGACATTGAGGCTCAAAGAAGTCAACAAACTTGCCCAACTTCATGAACCACAATCCATACCTCAGACACCAAGTGTCATGCTGTTTCTATGACACCAATGTGCTTGGAGGGGAGAGGAGGATTCCAAATCTCAGAGAAGGATTCTCATTGGCCCTGCTTGTGTAACAAGCCTGTCTTGGGACCAATCACAAAGGAAGGAAAGATTGGTACCCTGATCAGCCTGGCCTAAGTCATTGTCCACCAGTGTACTGGCAGGGGCAGGCAGTGACAGTCCAATTCGAACCATCGAAGGTTGCGGAAAGGTAGTTGCCAAATAGTAGGATGGAGCACACAGAAACACTTGCTATTTGTTACTTTCACCCCATCATTATAATCGTCACTGGGCCTACCCACACACTGATGTCATTTGTCTTCAAAATTCTCTCAGCGAGAACCTTAATAGCAATTACTACCATCTTTCATGAAGAGCCTGGGTCTTGTAGCCTGTGCTTTTCCCATCATTACTGTTGGTCCTTACACTTATACACGTTGTTCTTCGGTAATGTTGTGATTGTTTTCTTTCTTTGAGTAGAAATAGTAGGTTTGATTTCCTGGAAACTCAGACGTGACCTCCCTGGGTTCTCCGTGGTCTGTTTCCCACAGCTGGCCCACCTCTGCCTCATGAGCCAGACTAATTCAAGTCATCCACATATTAAACATCAAATCCTTTGCCCTGAAGCCTACACTCTCTCGTTGAGAGTTAAATGAATAAGACATTCACACACAGGATTACTCATTAGGTTGGGCGCCAAGGGGCCAATTCTAAAACAGAACTTAGTCTACACTAAGTGGACTAGGGATTGGACAGTTGACCAGAGGCTGGACCGGATGCCCTCCAGAGGGCCCTGGAGAGCTGAGAGGTCTGAGTTTCAATGGTCAGGGGAGAAGGAGGAATGTTCCCGGGCCATGGCTTCTCCTTGGATTGAGTCCAGCCTACACAAGAGCCGCTTGGGGCCCAAGTTGTCTAAGTAAACACTGATTCCTTGACGAGTTTCCAAAATCAGGAACAGAGCAACTGTTTGGTTTGAACAGGCTGTGCTCTGTAAACCACCGCCTGCATATCACCAGGGCCCCATGTAAATATTTTAGCTACAGATTGGAAGAACACAACTTTTTTTTGAAATCCCATCACTTCATTGCTAGACTTATAAAGAATTATGTGTTGTCTCTGTTGTTAGACTTAAAATGAATTATGTGTTATTTCTGTTTATTGGGAGGTTTAATTCCCTAATTTGGTTATAGGCATCTCAGATGTATCTCTACAGGGACCGTTAAAGTTTGAGGAAAGCCCTATAAATAACATGCCACTTTTTCCTGCTTGAACTTGGAACAAAATGAAGACACAGGAATCAAGTAGGTAGAGAGGAAGGTATCATTTTATTATTAATAGAACTGATTATGGAGATGTTGGTTTTAGGTGTATGAGATAAGGTCTTTCTAGTTCTTCACTCCAGAATGAGGCTGACTTAGTCATCCAGTCTGAGACAGCACTGGCCCAGGGTAGACCCATGGAGAAGCAGAAGAAAACATGTGTAGCCAGAGAGAAGAAAGGAAGGAGGACACTGAGCTAAGCATTCCCCATTTCTTCTCCCAAAGCCACCAATCAATGAACACCTCTTCCTCTGGGAAACAGTAGGGCAGGGGACCCGGAGCAGCTGAGATGTTAGTGTGATGTACCTCTTGCCGCATGGAGACATGAAGCCAGAGAGAAGGATGTTCTCCACCAATAGACACGTTGATGAAGCATGAGGCAAAGTGAGACCCAGCCAAGAATCTCCCCAGACACAGCCTCTTGGCAAAGATGGCAACTGCTTGAGTCAGAAAGCAGAACTTGATCTTGAAGACAAAAAGTTTACCTTCAGGCATAGCTGCAGCAATACTGGTGATACTCAGGCCTCATGATAGGTAGAAAAACAGACTTAAGAGTACTGTTCCCATTACTGCTCTGATCACCACAACGGACATCACCTGCTGAGAACATGCCGCTCTCTATCCAACAGCACCTCCCGTCTAGACTGTGGCAGACAAGACCTGTGTTACTGAAAGGACAATGGGTTGAGTGGAAATTAACATTGTGAATTTCAAACCTGACCCTTTATATGTCTCCTCTCTTGGTTATGTGGCAAGAATGGGTTTCTCCGAGGTCTGCCCTCTCTCTGCTTCTTCCCATGGCCAACCATGGGAAAGAGATGAAAAGACAGATCTTTAACATAACAATGCCCCAAAGATCTACAACAATCTATCAATATTGTCAGACAGAAATAGGTGTCTTTAGCCTCAGGTGGATGGAGCCAGAGGCACTGGGGGGAGGGCAGGGTGGCAGAAGATGAAATTTCGAGAAAGACAAAGAAGGAGAGAAGCAGAATACACGTGGAGAGCAGAAGAATAGTATAAGATGTCTTACACCATCCACTTGACTTTGAAGCTGTTTGTGATTTTGGCTGACTCTAATAAGGTGGGGAACTTCTTGGGAGCGGATGCTACCTGTTTGTCTTGTGGAGGTTGCTGGGTATTAGGGCAGGGTTTTACTTACGTGGCATCACCATCCCCAATTTCTGGTGGACTGTCTACAAATTCTTCTCATTGATGACCACGCCTTGTCCCTTCCTTCTCTGCAAGGTCTTTCCCCCATCTGTCTCATTTCTAGTTTCACTGCTCATTAACTCTCCTTTGAACTATTGGGAAAACGTCTTACCTAGACTTCCTGCCTTTATCACCTCCTGTCTGTGCCTCCTGTGTATTTCCTACCAGACTGATCTTTCTGAAAAACAGAAAATCTGATCCGCTCAAGGCCCTGTGTTATTCAGCAGCCTCTGTTTGCTCCCCATTGCCTAGAAAATAAAGTCTGAGATCCAAGATCCTCGGGCAAGCATCCAACTTCTCCCCACTGTTATTACTCAAACATCCTGCACACTAAGACAAGTACAGCTAGGTGGGTGTGGAACGTTGGATTAGAAAGAAAGAGGTTAGGGGTAAACTGGACAAATGAACCAGATTTACAGGAAACTGGTAAGAAGGAGAAATCATTTGGTTTTATTTGTTTGTTTGTTTGTTTATTTTAGACTTTATTTATTTTGAGAGAGAGACAGAGTAAGCAAGGAGAGGCAGAGAGAGAGGAAGAGAGAGAGAATCCCAAGGAGGCTCTGTGCTGACAGCACGGAGCCCGATGCGGGGCTTAAACTCCCGAACCATGAGATCATGACCTGAGCCAAAGCCAAGAGTCGGACGCTCAACTGACTGAGCCACCCAGGCGCCCCTATTTATTTATTTATAATCCCAAGCAGGTTCCACAGACGTGGGGCTGGATCTCACAAACCGTGAGATCATGACATGAGCCAAAACCAAGATGTCAGACACTCAACCGACTAAGCCACCCAGGCACCCCCGTTTGGTATTTTTAATATTTATTGGGTCTTCCTAAATGTCCAACCAGAGGAAAATGGTGGTCTATGAAATCTCTGCTTATGATATGTTATATACTTACAGTTTAAATTACATTTATGGTTCAAAAACAGGGTAGTCCGCATACAAAAGAAACCATGATACATTTATATGATATTTTATTATGAAGCTCTCTAAAAATCAGATTTTGAAGAATACTTAATGATATTGTAAAGTTTAAAAAAGTAGAAAAATGTATTATTATAATGATTTCCATGAAAAGCAAGCAGACTAGAATGTTTTACAAAAATATATTACTGTGGTAGGATTATAGGAGACTTTTCATTCATTCTTTACACTATTTGTATTTTTCAAATATTCTACAATAAGCATGTATTATTTTTATTTTACAATCCTTCAAAAGAATAATGTTTACAAGGTTAAGAATAATATCAGAAAATGCAATTTGTTACAATGTTAAATTTAAAAAGCAGAAGAAAAAATTATATAGAGATATCAGCTGTATTGTAAAAAAATATTTTGAAAAGAGGTGACTGGGTGGCTCAGTCGGTTAAGTGTCTGATTTTGGCTCAGGTTATGATCTCACCGTTTGTGAGTTTGAGCCCCGCCATCAGACTCTGTGCTGACAGCTCAGAGCCTGGGGCCTGTTTCAGATTCTGTGTCTCTCTCTGCCCCTCCGTGGCATACTCTCTTTCTCTCTCAAAAACAAATAAACATTAAAAAATTTTTAAACATGTTTTTGAAAAGATGGGAATACACCCAAATGTTAGCAGTGGTTGTCTTGGGGTGTTTTCTTTAACATGCAAGTATTACTTTTATTATGGGAGAAAATATTTTATTTAAACATTTATTGTGGAGGCCCCTGGGTGGCTCAGTTGATGAAGCATCTGACTCTTGATTTCTGCTCAGGTCATGATCTCATGGTTGTGAGATCAAACCCTGCATCAGGCTCCATGCTAGGTGTTAAGCTTGCTTAAGATTCTCTCTCTCCCTCTCCCTCTGCTCCACCTCTGCTCATGCTTAGGCTCATTCTCTCTCTCTCTCTCTCTCTCAAAAAAAGTATTATGACACTATATTAATCAATTTCCTTGAAAGAAACAGATAAAATCCATCAATTGATTATAAGAAATTGTCAGGGCACCTGGGTGGCTCAGTGGGTTAAGCATCCAACTTTGGCTCCATTATTCTCTCTACTTCTGTGATGTTTAAAATCTTCCCATTAAAATGTCCAATTTTTTACCTCTACTTCTGGCCAGAAGGATGAGAACTAGCTGTTGTGAGCCTCAGGAATTACCTATTCTAGAGCATAGATATTCCATATTGTATGCTCACACTTTCGTATATAAAGGGACTTATCAGTGAGATTCTCCCAGCTCACAAAACAGCAAATCTAGACCAGCATTCTCCAATAGAAATAGAATGCAGACCACGTATACATGATTTACAGTTTTCTAGACCATATTAATGAAAGTAAAAAGAGACAAGAGATGGAGCACCTGGGGGCTCAGTCGGTTAAGCGTCCGACTTCGGCTCAGGTCATGATCTCACAGTTTGTGGGTTTGAGCCCCGCATCGGGCTCTGTGCTGACAGCTCGGAGCCTGGAGCCTGCTTCAGATTCTGTGTCCCTCTCTCTGCCCCTCCCCCGCCCATTCTCTCTCTCTCTCTCTCTCTCTCTCTCTCTCTCTCTCTCTCAAAAATAAAGAATAAACATTAAAAAAAAGTTTTAAAAAAAGGAACAAGAGAAATCAATATTAATAACACTTTTACTTGAGGGGCACCTGGCTGGATCAGTCGGTAGAGTACGCAACTCTTGATTTTGGGATTGTAATTTCGAGCCTCACACTGGGTGTAGAGATTATTTAAAAATAAAATCTTTTATAAATTATTTTAAAAAAATAACAATTTTAGGGGTGCCTGGGTGGCTCAGTCGGTTAAGCATTCGACTCTTGATTTTGGCTCAGGTCATGATGTCACAGTTGTGAGATCAAGCCCTGCGTTGGGCTCCGTGCTGAGTGTGCAGACTGCTGGGGTTCTCTCTTTCCCTCTTTCTCTGCCCCTACTCCCTTTCTCTCTAAACATAAATGAATAAATATTTTTTAAAAAAATAACAATTTTACCTCAGTACTTCCCAAACATTATCATTTCAGCATGTAACACAAAAATTAAGAAGGAGATATTTACCTTCTTTTTTTCATCCTAAGTCTTTAAAATCTGGCGTGTGTTTTATACTCACAGCGTATCTCAGTTTGGCCTAGCCACAGTGTAAGTGCTCACTAGCCATGTGTGTTGAGTGACCGCCATGTTGGATAGTGTAGGCCCATAGACTGGGCAATCCGGACTCTGGGATTTTTCTCTATCCTACTTCATATACATGGTCTAGTTCTTGGGCTGCCTTATTCATGGCCGCATGAGGCCTTCCCACAGAAACCAGAGCAACGTGTTTCCAGTTCCCAATGAACAGGACTGAGAACCTGGCAAAGATTTCTGATGTCTTATTGACCCATATTGTCCTAGATCTACCATCCTTGAACCCATCATTGGCAAAGGGCACGGCATTGCCATGATTGAGTAGAGTAATCAGAGGCTTGGAGCCGGCATCAATTCCCTGAGTCTTAGAACTATTAATCAGAAAGGGAGGAATGTGACGGATTGGATGTTGGGGGGCCAAGCCGGAAGTCTAGATTGGGGTGGGTTCTAGCACCCAGGAATACCATCCAGACTGCTCGAAGTCATCTCCACTACTCACAGGACAAGAGAACACAACTGCTCAATGAGGCGTCTTTAATGACCTTCGCCACAAAGGAGTAAAGAGCTTATTAATACAATCTGTTTTCAGGCCAGCCAGCATGAAGCTTACTGCTCTCTCTGTGAGACTTTCCTAGGGGGAAAATACCCAAATACCGTTTTCTTACAGCACAGTGTAGATGTGCAGTGTAGATGAAACAGCCCCGCCCTAGCTTCTCTACATCTGCTCTGCCCACCTCTCATTAGTTGTGGGACCTCAGGCAGACCACTGAGCTGTCCTGCCTGTGCTTCTCATTTGTAAAATACGGGATTATATTACGAAGGTGGTTGATCTTTGTTCTTCCTTTTAATGACATCTTACAAGGAGGCCATATGAAACAGATAAAAGCAGAACATCTCTGCTGGCAGCGAGGACGGGGACCTGGCCTCTCCCCAAGTTGACCACTGTGTCATTCTTTTTTAGATTTAACAAACACTTGTATTGCATTTACAGTATCCCCGACTCTGTTCTAGGTGCCTTACATGCATGAACTGATTTAAAATTTCATTTACATCCAGGGGCACCAGGATGGCTCAGTCGGTTAAGCGTCTAACTCTTGATTCAGCTCAGGTCATAATCTCACAGTCATAGGATTGAGCCCTGAGTCAGGCTCAGCAAGGAGCTCGGAATTTGTTCAGGATTCTCTCTCTCTCTCTCTCTCTCTCTCTCTCTCTCTCTCTCTCTCAAAATAAAAACTTTAAATGTTTTTCATTTAAGTCCACCTAAAGTCCCTATGAAGTAGGCATTATTATGATCCACTGTTTACAGGAGGCAATCAAGGCCCAGAGGAGTTGAGTAACTTGCCAAAAGTCACACATTTAGTAAGTAACAGAGCTAGGATTCAAACCCAAGACAATCCAGTTCCAATCCATGTTCCTATCTTCTCAAAGCCCTGTAGTTCCAGTGAGCTAGACGATGTTAAGACCCCCTCCAGCCTTCAGGTCTCTCATCCTACGAGTAACGATCTGGTTTGTGGCTTGTTTGTTTCAGCAGCATTCTGTTGTTCAGCTTCCAGAATCCCACTCTGGTGCAAGAGGCAGGGGTGGTGGGAGAGTGATGGAGACAGCTCTGCTTCCCCGGACCCTGGAGGCGTCTTAATTCCCCCTTATCCCAGCTCACTTCAACTGAAGCCCAGTGACTCTGACTTCAGGCTTCACCCTACCCCTACCCCATACCGCCAGGGTGGGGCGGTGCCTCTTTCCCCCCACATACTCCCAAACCCCATTTTCCTAACCTCAATTCAGTCTTCATGGCTAAAACTAGACACACGTTGTGATATTGCGAACTAGTAAGAAATATATTTGGTCTTTGTCCAGTCTCTGGCGCAGCCCTCCTGAATCCCTCGTCATTTCTTAAGTGATCAGAACAATCAGAAGCTCTTTTATTACAATACTTGGTTTTTGTCTCCAGTTTCTGAAATAGCTCCAGAGGGATAAAAGTGAAAGGAATATCTTTTGTTATTTGTAACAAGCCCCTTAGGGCTGCTCCTGAGTTTACTGTTCCTGTGGTGACTTTTGGAAAGGTCTTAAGGTTTGGGGGGGGGGGGTTCATTGTCAGGGGAACCAATCATGTGATCAGAGGGTTGGAACTTTCATCCCCGCCTCCCAACGTCTGGGCAGTGCTCAACCACCAATGGTCAATGATTTAATTAATCACGTCTGTGAATGAAGCCTCCATAAAAACAAACAAAACAACAACAACAACAACAACAACAAAGCCCTACCCTAAGGGCCTCATAGAGTTTCTGGCTAGGTCAGTGAATAAGAAGGCACCCCTATGTCAGGGGAGTGCACCCCAGACTACAGGGGCAGAGGAAGTTGTGCTCAAGACCCTACCAAACCTTGCTCTATGTGTCTCTTCATCTTGCTGTTCATTTTGCTTTAAAATATCCTTTTAGGGTCGCCTGGATGGCTCAGTCGATTTAGCTTCCAACTCTTGGTTTAGGCTCAGGTCATGAACTCACACTTCATGGGATCGAGCCCCGTGTCGGGCTCTGTGCTGAACATGGAGCCTGCTTGGGATTCTCTCTCTAGCCTCTCTCTCTGCCCCTCCCTGCCCCTCAACATAAATAAACTTGAAAAAAGTTTAAAATATCCTTTTATAAAAACCTGTTTTGTACCTTTTGCGTATCCTCATGAGGAAAATGAGAGAAATGATTAGAACCAGGATTATCCTAGAAAGCTTGTGTGATGTAAATTCATAGAGACAGAAAGTAGAACAGTGCTTACCAGAGGCTGAGGGAGGAGGAAATAGGGAATCAGTGATGTTAACGGGGGCGCATTCGGTGTGGGGTGATGAAAAAGTTCTGGAGAGGAACAGTGGGGATGGTCGCACGGTAATGTGAATGTACTTAATGCCACTGAATGGGACACTAAAATGTGGTTAAAATGGTAAGATTTTATGTTACATGTATTTTACCATAATATATTTTTCAAAAGATTATCCTAGAAAATGCACTATCTAATGACTATATTATATTCATTATATAATAATATAATATTGCATATTTATTGTGGCAGAATTAGTTTTGGCTGCTCCACCGTTGTGTGTGTGTGTGTGCGTGTGTGTGTGTCTGTTCTGCCACTTACTTTCCTGTTACATTGAGAAGGTTAAGTTTAGGGGTGTGAGAGTCAGGTAAACCTGAGTACACTCCTAGCCCTTCCTCTTGCTAGCTGGGGGACCACAACAAGTTACTCAAAAATAAAAATATTGGGGCATCTGGGTGGCTCAGTCGGTTGAGCGTCTGAGTCTTGATCTCAGCTCAGGTCTTGATCTCAGGGTTGTGAGTTCAAGCCTTTCATCGGGCTCCACGCTGGGTGTGAAGCCTAGTTAAAAAATAAAGCTAAAAATATCAAGGAATCTAGGGGCGGATTGGACAGATGTTTAAGCACACAGACTTACAACAAGTTGTAAATAGGTCCTACACATCTCATGCACCGTATCATGAATGTGCGCAACAATATTGCACTGTAATCATCAAACCTGCCAAGAGAACAGAAGTTAATTATTCCAACCCCAGGAAGGCAAGGATAGTTATGTGACATGATAAAAGTGCTGATTATTGTCACAATGACGATCGTAGTACTATCTATAAATGAAATGTACATAAGCTGTTGTTCACCTTAAGTTTACACAATGCTATATGTCAAATACATTCCCATTAAAAAATTAACTAACATTTATTTATTTATTGAGCATTTTCATTTGTAGTAGGTAGTGCACTGAGCATGTTACACGTATTATTTCACTTCATCCTTGTTGTCACCATATACAATCGATTCCTGTGTTCCAGGGAAGGAAGATGGGGCACAGAGAGGTAAAGTAACTCTGCCAAAGCCACACGGTCAACAGGTGAGGGAAGCTGGACTCGCGCCCAGACAGAGCCCACTTCTCCGTTAGACCTGGGAGGCATAAGTGCTTAAAGCCCATGACACCTTGACGGCCCATAAAATTGTTTCCATTTTCATTTATTTTGAACAATTTCTTTTCTTTTCTTTCTTTTTTTTTTTTTTTAGAGACGGAGAGAGAGAGAGTGAGCATGAATGGCAGAGGGGCAGAGGGAGAGCGAGAATCTCAAGGAGGCTCCCCACTCTGTGAGGAGCCCAACTCGGGGCTGGAACCCACGAACCGTGAGATCATGACCTGAGCCAAGATCAAGGGTCAGATGCTCACAACCGACTGAGCCCCCCATGTGTCCCATTTTCATTTATTTTAAAATCAGAAGAACAATGAAAATAATGATAAGGAGCGTGTAATAATGAATTCAGTCTGGATTAGATTCATCTTTATTCCAGCATACCCATAAGCTACCACATTTAAGACTGTTTATGGAGGGAAGGGCCCCACAATGGCAAGACTGTCCATAAAATCAGGACCCCTTACTGCAAGTCCCCTAACCTGAGGCCACTGGGCTTCAACCACGAGGGCTCCCCAATTCTCTGAACCCCAATTAAGCCACTTTAAGACTGGATATCTGCCTGAGCTCAGACGAGTCACCCTTTCTCTGCCTCAGGGTTCTCCTCTGTAAAAAGAGAATAATAAATAGCATTGATTTGTTAGCAGCCGTGAGGATGCCGTGAGTAACTGCACCCAGCACCTTAGCAGCATGTCTGGATGCTCAGTAAGGACTCCGTCCTGACTAGCTATGGCTGACTTGACTTGTTGCAGCCTGAGGGTCTGGAGCAGCCAGACCCCAGAGGGGCCGTCTCTGAAAGAGCCAGATGGCTGACAGCCTTGGTGCGACAGCACCTCATCAAGCACACCAGGAATTCCGCAGCAGCCTCCAGGGAGGTTCTGGTGTGTTCTTTAAGCAGCCAGGGGAGATCCACACTTATAAAAGCTGCCAGTCCTCGGCGATCATTTTCTCCCCTCCCCACACCCCTCCCCATTCCCCTGGGCCCCTTTCCATCTTAGCTCTGTTTCTGCAGGAAGGACAGAAAAGTCTCAGTCTTAGGTGAGTATAGAAAAAAGAGCACAGAGTTGGAGCTCTCAGGAACTGACTTTGCCTCCCAGCTCGGCCAGAACAAGCTTGGACGAGTCACTCAACCTCTCCGAGCCTCTGGGCCCTCCGGTGGACGACAGGAGCACATAACTACACTGGGAATTAATACTTGTGTTTTTTTAACATTTATTTATTTATTTATTTATTTATTTATATTTTTTACATTTTATTTATTTTTGAGAGACAGAGAGAGACAGAGTGTGAACAGGGGAGGGGCAGAGAAAGAAAGAGACACAGAATCTGAAGCAGGCTCCAGGCTCTGAGTGGTCAGCACAGAGCCCAACGGTGGGCTCGAACCCATGAACCATGAGATCATGACCTGAGCCGAAGTCGGACACTCTACCGACTGAGCCACCCAGGCCCCCCAACATGTATTTATTTTTGAAAGACAGAGAGGGGAGACACAGAGCACACGCGGGGGAGCGGCAGGGAACGAGGGAGACACAGAATCCAAAGCAGGCTCCGGGCTCTGAGCTGTCAGCACAGATCCTGACGCGAGGCTCGAACTCATGAACCATGAGATCCTGACCGCTTTAACCGACTGAGCCACCTAGGCGCCCCTAAATTGGGACTAATACTTGTGACCATTATACCCACAGGAAAGTACTAGAAGCATGAGGGCTTTGGGGTCAGAGTCCTTCAGTTCAGATCATGGCTTCTACCCCTTGACAGCACACGACCTTGCCTCTCCAAGTCTAAGTTTCTCATTTGTAAAATGGGGGATAATAAGAGTACCCATCTCAGAGGGTTATTGGGATGATGAAGTGAAATATTTGATCTAAAGCTCTTTGCAGCACTGGGTAAACAGTAAATGCTCTATAAAGTTCAGCAATTGTCTTTATTTATAACTGTGCCTCTTCATGAGCCCTTTGGTCTGTCCTCCAGTTTCCTAAAAGCACACAGTAGATGCTCAATGAATAGCTGTGGAATTAAAAGATGAATGAATGGATGGATGAGTGAATTAATGAACAAACATGCCATCCTTCTCAATCCAGAACTCTTTTCTTCAGGCCAAATCCCATCGATCTAAAGGCAATAGGAAATTTTGCAGCCTCAGGACTTTCCATTTTCTTGTTTCTTCTTGACTGGATAAAGCAGTTAAAAATAAGTCCACAACTCTGAGCCTCCCTTCAAAATGTGGACCCTGATTCCCTTCCCCTTGACTGTGAGCTGAATTTAGTGACTCAGTTCTAGCAAACAGAGTTAAGTAGAAGTGACAGTGTGCAGAGGCGCCTGGGTGGCTCGGTCGGTTAAGAGTCTGACTTCGGCTCAGGTCGTGATCTCACAGTTCGTGGGTTCGAGCCCCACATCAGGCTTTGTGCTGAACTCTTGCTCAGAGCCTGGAGCCTGCTTCGGATTCTGTGTCTACTTCTCTCTGCCCCTCCTCGCTCATGCCCTGTCTCATTCTCTCTCTCAAAAATAAATAAATGTAAAAAAAATTTTTTTTAATTAAAAAAGAAATGACAGTGTGCCACTTCCAAGACTGGGTCATAAAAACCCTTGAGACTTCCATCTCCATCTCTCTTGGACTGCTTGCCCTGGTGGAAGACACCTGCCGTGTCACGAGTGTCCTTGAGCAGCTCTGCGGAGAGGTACGTGCGATGAGGAACTCAGGCCTTTCGCCAACAGCTGCGGAAGCGAGCTGTCGTGGAAGCAGGTCCTCCGGCCCCAGTCCAGCCTTCAGATTACTGCAGCCCCAGCCAACAGCTGGGACGGCAACCTCAACAGAGACCGTGAGCAAGAAACAGCAAGGAGGCCACATGGGCAGGAGGGGGGTGAGAGACGAGATCCTACTCAGGCTCACCTGAACATGAGACTGGCATAAGAACTTTGGGATCTGTGGAAATTTCCACCTGGAACATTCCCCCCTGACTCTTTACATGTCTGACTCTTTCCCATCCTACAGATCTCAGATAGACTTTCTTTGACTGTCCTCAAGCTTCACTTTCAGAACACTCACAAAATATTCTTCATAATCAGTATCCAAACAAGTGGAGCAAGAGCCCCATCTGCCTTGTGGACAATCATAAACCCAGTGCTTAGCAGACTGCCCAGCACTCAGTAAGTGCTCAATAAATAACTTGTTGAATGAAAGAATGAAAGAGGGAGATTCTGTAATTATTATTCCTACCTTGAACCCTCTGAAGTATGAAGAAAAAGGTTTTGATGTTGGAGGATCGTCCCTAGGAAATCTGTGGGCAAAAAGCTTTCAGAGAGAGAGAGTAACAAAAGGAAAATAAAAAACGTGCCACCTCTAAAGACTTGGGAATTAGAGGGCGCCTGGGTGGCTCAGTCGGTTGGGCGTCCGGCTTCGGTTCAGGCCATGATCTCATGGTTTGTGGGTTCGAGCCCCGCGTCAGGCTATGTGCTGACAGCTAGCTGAGAGCCTGGAGCCTGCTTCAGATTCTGTGCCTCCCTCTCTCTCTGACCCTCCCCTGCTCACACTGTCTCTGTCTCTCAAAAATAAATAAAAAACATAAAAAAAAATTAAAAAAGACTTGGGAATTAGAATGGCCGGAACTTCTGAAAAAATAACATCAGAGGCTAGAAGGCAAAGGAACAAAGCCTCCAAAACATTGCATGACAAACACCGTTAATGCAGAACTCGCACCTAGCCAATCTATCAATTAGGTGTGAGGGCGAATAAACATAATTTTAGATACGCAACCTTTCAAAATGTTTTACCTCTCATGCACTTCTCCGAAAGTGATTGAGGATGTACTCCACCCAGATGAGAGGAAAACGAAATAAAAAGACAAGTATCCAGGAGACAGTGGCTCCAACCCAGGAGAAGGGCGAGGAAGCTGATGGCAAAAAGGAAAATTCGGCGAGATACCTGTTTTTGGAGGGGCGGGGGTGGTGCTCATCCCAGATGGGAACAGGAGGGCAGATGACTTCTCGGGATTGAGATTTCCTGGAAAACAGGGCAAATCAAACGTTATCTACTTGATGCAACCAGAACTATCTGCCTTGTTTGCAAAACGAAACAGAGAGGCCTCTTGCTTAAAATTTGAGAATTTTAAGATGGCACTAGCGAAGCAAGTGGGTGGGCTCTTCCGAGAATGAAGCCTGGTGCCTACTGCATGGGTCACATGCCCAGGAAGCTGGCCTCGCACGTCATCGTGTGGAAAACTGTGCAGATAGCTGTTCTTGTCTATCAGCTAAGAGAAACCAGTTGACTTAAGGAGCGAGGGAATTTATTAAGAGTATTAGGTGACCCATAAAATCCCATGAGGGCTGGAGAGTTTCCGTCATAGCTAACAACTCCTCAAACCAGGATGTCGGCTGGCGTAGCGAGGGTGACACTGCTGCTGTCGCCGAGTAGCTGGTACCGCAGCTAGCAGAGATGCCACCAACAGGTCCCTGGCTCAGTTCACTGCCACGGTCTTGCATGGCTGCCCTACAGTAACTACTTCTGCTTAAAAAAAAAAAAAAGAAAGAAAGAAAAAAAAAAAGAAAAAAACAACTGTCCTTGCATTTTCTGCTTCTGCACCCATTGGTTATCTATTGAAACGTGTGTGCCTAAAGGGTGACATCCAGGTTAAGTGCCCACGGCTCAGCTGCAAGAGGCTGAGAAAGTGAGCATCTAGAATCTTCCACTTCTATGGTGGAAGTTCTACTTCCTACAAGTCTCCTCAGGGGAAATTCCCCAAATACAGGAAGGGTTTAACATCTGGACAACAAGGAAGAATGACAAATATCCACAGAAGTATGGAAAAAATTGGTGATATGGAGGTTAAACAAACAAACCAACTACTAAGCAAATAAAAATAAAATGAGATGAATGTCAACGCAGAGACGAATAAAATTAAAAGTTGTTAAGACAGGAAACGCAGGGGTGCCTGGGTGGCTCAGTCGGTTAAGCGTCCGGCTTCGGCTCAGGTCATGATCTCACTCATGGTTCATGGATTTGAGCCCCTCATCGGGCTCTGTGCTGACAGCTCAGAGCCTGGAGCCTGTCTTCGGATTCTGTGTCTCCCTCTCTCTCTGACCCTCCCCTGCTTGTGCTGTCTCTCTCTGTCTCTCAAAAAAAAAAAAAAAAAAAAGAAATAAAAAGAAAGGAAACGTAATGCTAGTGTACCCTCTGGCTCATCGGTGTTCTATATTTGCATATTCTGCATAACGTAAAACCTGAATGTGGGTTTAACCCCAAATGTCATATTTATCACATTGTGAAGTTGGAAAGGGGACAATCAGGGTTGCTGATAACTTAGAAATGCTAAATGTCATCTGCTATCACAGGAGGTTAATAGAGAACCCCTAAAATTGATAAATACAAAGTTAGAAGTAAAATCACATTTAGAGGAGTGCCTGGGTGGCTCAGTTGGTTAAGCGTCCAACTTCGGCTCAGGTCATGATCTCACAGTTCGTGGGTTTGAGCCCTGCATTGGGCTCTGTGATGACAGCTCGGAGCCTGGAGCCTGCTTCAGATTCTGTGTCTCCCTCTCTCTCTCTCTCTCTCCCCATCCCCCACTCATGCTCTGTCTGTCTGTCTGTCTGTCTCTCAAAAATAAACATTAAATTTTTTTAAAAAATCACATTTAGAAATGTGGACATAAATGCCCAAAGAAGCTGTTAAAAATATTGTAAACGGTTGTCTGGGGACCAAGCCTGGAGAGTGGGGAGAGGTGAGTTGGGAGACCTGCTCTTTTTGTTGTTGTTTGTTGTTATAAGCCTTTTGGTGCTTGTTTCCGTCCGGCTGCGCTATGCTCTGTTGCAATAATAAATCCTGAAAAGCCCCATGGCTTAACACAGTAACAGGTGGAGGGTTTTTTCTCTCATTCTTCCAGAATCCAGCGTGGGTTGGGTAGCCCTCTTCAGTCTTGTAGCCCCATCATCTAGAGCAAGGTCATTGCAAAATGAAGAAAAAGCCATCTGGGAGGGGGAGAGGGTAGGTGAGACATTTTCAAGGGCCAAGCCTGGAAACGGCTTATGTTGCTTCCATTCCACTGTCCAGAACTCAGACACTTGGGCCCAACATAACTCCATGCGGTCTTCCCAGGAAGGCACACAGCACTGTCTGCCTCAAGACCAGTTACTTTTTATTTAATTAATTAATTTTTTAAATGTTTTATTTATTTTTGAGAGAGAGAGAGAGAAGAGAGAAACAGAGTGCAGGCAGGGGAGGAGCAGAGAGAGAGGGAGACACAGAATCTGAAGCAGGCTGCAGGCTCCGAGCTGTCAGCACAGAGCCCGACATGGGGCTCGAACTCACGAGCTGCGAGATCATGACCTGAGCCAAAGTCGGACGCTTAACCAGCTGAGCCACCCAGGCGCCCCAAGACCAGTGACTTTTTAAAAATTAATAGACTTTTTTTTTTTAGAGCAGTTTTAGGACACCAGAAAAATCGATCAGAAGTGGAGAGTTTTTCCACATACCCCCTCTTCCCTCCCTACACACATAATTTTCTCAAATTTTTAACAATATGCAACACCTCATGAATTTGTGCGTCATCCTTGCATGGCGACGTGCTGGTCTTCTCTGTGTTGTTCCGGTTTTAGTATATGTGCTGCTGAAGTGAGCACAATTTCCTCAAAAACTTTTAAGTTTACTTATTTATTTTGGGGAGGGGAGGGTTAGAAAGAGAGGGAGAGAGAGAATCCCAAGTAGGCTCTGCACTGTCAGTATGGAGCCCCACATGGGGCTCGAACTCATGAACCATGAGATCATGACCTGAGCCAAAATCAGGAGTCAGATGCTTAACCGACTGAGCCACCCAGGTGCCCCAATTACCTCAATTTTTAATACCTCACAGTCACGTGGAATATTGTTATAGTTGATGATCCAATATGGACACATTGCTATTAACTAAGTCCAGAGCGTACAGTAGGGCCCCTCCTTGAGGTTTACAGTTCTATGAGTTTCATCAAATGCATAATGTCTTGTATCCACTATTAGCGTACTGTACATATCTTCTGTGCTGCACCCCTTCATTTCTCCCCCACCCACCACCCTGCCAGCCCCCGTGTTCCCCGAACCCCTGGCAACCACTGATAGTTTTCTTTTTTTCTGTATCCATAGTTTTGCCTTTTCTGGAACGTCATATAGTTGGGATGATTTCGTATGTAGGCTTTTCAGACTGGCTTCTTTCACTTAGCAATACGCATGTAAGCTTCCTCTGTGTGTTTTCGTGCCTGGATAGCTCATTTCCTCTCAAGTGCTGAATAATATATTCCATTGTTTGGATGTACCACTGTTTGTTGATATCCATTCACCTATTGCAAGACATCTTGGTTGTTTCTAATTTCGGGCAATCAGGAATAGAGCTGCTATAAACATACACGTGTAGGTTTTTATGCAGACATAAGTTTTCAACTCATTTGGGTAAATACAAAGGCAACTGTAGGAATGTCATGGCTGAATCTGATGGTAAGATGATGTTTAGCTTTGTAAGAAACTGCCAGACCATCTTCCAAAGTGGCTGTCCGTTTCAAATTCCACCCCAGCAATGAATGAGACTTCTTCCTGACGCCCCATTTCCTCACCAGCATTTGGTGGTGTCATTGTTTTGGACTTCAGCCATTTTGATAAGTGTATAGTGGCATCTTCATTGTGGCTGTAATTTGAAATGCCCTAATGACCTGTGATATTGAGCCTCATTTCCTCTACTTATTTGCCACGTGCATATCTTCTCTGGAAAGATGTTGGTGCAGATCTTTGATCCACTTTTTTTGCGGGGTTGTTTGTTTTCTGGATTGTTGAATGTGTGTGTTGGTTTGTTTAAGTAGGCGCCATGCCCAACATGGAGCCCAATACAGGGCTTGAACTCATCACCCCGAGATCAAGAGCTGCATGTTCCACTGACTGAGCCAGCCAGGCGCCCCTAGAATCCTTTATATTGCGTGTGGATGTCCAGTTGCTCCGGCACCATTTGTTGAAAAGATTACCCTTTTCCCACTGAATTGCCTTTGTTCCTTCATAAAAGATCCATTGAGTCTATTCGTGTGGGTCTGATTCTGAGCTCTCTATTCTGTTCCATTGATCTGTTTATTCTTCCATCAATACCACACTGTCTTAATGACTGTATCTTTATACTAAGTCTTGCAATTGGGTAATGTCCGTTCTCCGACTGTGTTCTTCTTCTTTTTTTAAATTTTTTAAAAATGTTTGTTTATTTTTGAGAGAGACAGACAGACAGACCACTAGCTGGGGATGGGTAGAAAGAGAGGGAGACACAGAATCCGAAGCAGGCTCCAGGCTCCATGCTGTCAACACAGAGCCTGACACAGGGCTCGAACCCATGAACCATGAGATCATGACCTGAGCTGAAGTTGGTTGGCCAACCAGCTGAACCACCCAAGTGCCCCTGTTCTTCTTTTTTTAATGTTTTTTAAATTTATTTTTAAGGGAGAGAATGCCTGCAAGGGAGGAGCTGAGGATCTGAGGATCCGAAGTGGGCTCCACACTGAAAGCAGTAGGCCCAATGTGGGGTTCAAACTCACAAACTACAAGATCATGAGCCGAGCCAAAGTCGGACGCTCAACCGAACTGAGCCCCCAATGACTTTGCTCTTCTTTTTCACATAAACTCGGTTTATCGATATCCACAAAATAACTCGCTGGCATTTTGACTGAGATTGTATTGAATCTCCAGACCCAGTGGGCATAACCATTATCTTCACAATACTGAGTTTTCTTATACACGAACAAAGAAGATCTCTCCCTTTATTTGTTGTTCTTTGATTTCCCTCATCAAGAGTTTTGCCGTTTTCCTCATATAGATCTTGCATATATTCTGTTGGATATTATAGTGAAGTATTTAATTCTGGGGGCTGCTAATGTAAATGGTATTGTTTTAAATTTCAAAATCCATTTGTTCATTGCTGACATATAGGAAGGCGATTGGTGTTTATGTATTAACTTGTATCCTATAACCTTGTTGTAATTGCTTTTTAGTTCCACAAGGCTTTTGTTGATGTTTTGGGATTTTCTACATACACAATCATGCCATCTGGGAACAAAGTGAATTTTATCTCTTCCTTCCCAATCTGTATATTTTATACCATTTACTTTTTAATTCCATGAATGTATTCTTTCGCTAAAAATATTTTTTTTATTAAAGTGTTTTTAAGGTTTATTTATTTTGAGAGAGAGAGAGCATGAGCAGGGGAGGGGCATAGAGAGGGAGAGGAGAGAGGGAGAGAGAGAGAGAATCCCAAGCAGGCTCTACACTGTCAGCACAGAGCCTGATGCGGGACTTGAACTCACGAACCGCAAAACCATGACCTGAGCTGAAGTTGGATGCTTAACTGACTAACCCACCCAGGCGCCCCAGAATGTTTATTATTTTTCTTAATATTTTGTTTTTAATTTCCACACCCAATGTTGGACTCGAACTCACAACCCCGAGGTCAAGAGTCACGTGCTCTACTTACTGAGCCAGCCAGGGGCCCCTAAAAATGTTTAATATTCACACCTTGGAAGGGTTCTTGGTATGCCGACATGCTGAGGCTCTCTGTCCTCAGACACAAAATCCTAAGTCTCTTTTCCCTTGTTTCCCAAAAGTTAATAATGTTACAGAAAACAAGCGTTGGTGAGAATGTAGAGAGACTGGAATGCTTGTGCACTGTTGGTGGGGATTTAAAATGGTGCAGCCGCTATGGAAAAGAGTGTGCAGGTTCCTCAAGACATTAAAAATAGACTTACCGTGTGATCCAGCAATTCCGCTTTTAGGTATTTACCCTCAAAGACATGAAAGCCGGATCTCAAAGAGATATTTGCACACCTATGTTTATTGCAGCATTATTCACGATGTGGATTGTGGAACCAATCCAAATGTCTTTAGACGAATGAATGAATACAGAAAATGTGGTAGGGGCATCTGGGTGGCTCAGCTGGTTAGGCGTCTGACTCTTGATATCAGTTCAGGTCATGATCTCATGATTCATGAGTTTGAGCCCCATGTCGGGCTTTGCACTGACGCTGCAGAGCCTACTTGGGATTCTCTCTCCCTCTCTCTCTCTCTACCCCTCCCCCAACTCGTGCCCACATGTGCGCTTTCTCTCTAAATAAATAAATAAACTTAAAAAATTTTAAAAAAGAAAATGTGGTAATACACACAATGGACTATTATTCAGCCTTAAAAAGGAAGGAAATCCTGTCGGTGCTGCTGTGGATGGACCGTGAGACATCACGCTAAGTGAAATACACCAGTCACAGAAAGATAAATATGGTATGATTCTACTTATATGAGGTACCTAGGGGAGTCAAAGTGGTAGAAACAGAAAGTAGAATGGTAGTTGCCAGGGGCTGGGGGAAGGGAAGTGGGAAGTCAATGGGTAGAGAGTTTCGGTTTTGTAAGATGAAAAAGT
Source organism: Cryptoprocta ferox (assembly GCA_028646485.1). NCBI lineage: Eukaryota > Metazoa > Chordata > Mammalia > Carnivora > Eupleridae > Cryptoprocta > Cryptoprocta ferox. The sequence goes on along the minus strand of CM053570.1, from coordinate 87,784,069 downwards.
TCTAGAGAGTTATTGCTCAACACTGTGAATATACTTAATGCTACTGAACTGTACAAAATGATTAAGATGAGGGGCACCTGGGTGGCTCAGTCAGTTGAGTGTCCGACTCGTAATTTCGGCTCAGGTCACGATCCCAGGGTTGTGGGATTGAGCCCCATGTTGGGCTCTGTGCTGAGTGTAGAGCCTGCGTGGGATTCTCTCTCTCTCTTTCTCTCTCTCTCCCCCAGTCTGCCCCTCTCCTGTGTGCACCTTCTCTTGTTCTCTAAAATAATAATAATAAAAAAAGATTAAGATGATAAATTTCATGGTATGTGATTTTTACCAGAATTTCAAAAAATGTTAATGATCTTTCCATATTGAACTGGAAGGCTTTTCAGGTCCCACCAGACCCTATAGAAATCTATCTGTAAGCAAATACTTACACATGTCATGTTATTACTGTTTAAGTTTTAAATAGTAAGTATCTTTTAAGTGTCTTAAAGGGACTGCTGGTGAAAAAAAAAAGATTATGTTGCAGTCAGAGCAGCCAACTCTAATTTATCAGATTTGAAAAGTGAAATTTGTGTTTCTCAAATTTTCTTAAGGGCATCAAAAGCATGCAGCATTTCCTGGGATTAAACAAGATTCAGTCTTCTGAGTCAAAAAAAAATGCAGCTATTCAACTACACTTTATTGTGTAAAGAATGGAACCAGTCACACTGTCTGGGTAATTAGTTTGTTTTCACTCTTAAAAGCACATCCAAAGTATTTCCTTATTTGCTTTGCGGACTAGGAAGCTCAGAACGAGATTTGCAGTACATCTCTAACTTCTACCCGGAACTTTATTTATTTATTTATTTATTTATTTATTTAATAGTTGGCTCCACACCCAACGTGGGGCTCAAACTCAGGACCCTGAGATCAAGAGTCACATTCTACTGAGTGAGCCAGCCAGGCGCCCTCTACCCAGAACTTTAGGAAATGTATATTTGGGCAACTTTGTGTTTCATTTTGTCTCTTAATTCATCTGATTTTATTCCCTCCCCTCATTTTCGCGTGGCCTAGCTTCATCACTTAATTTTTTTAAAAAAATGTTTTGCACAATACACATTTTGTAAATCCTCTTTGGACCACGGTGGGGTAGATGAATAAATAAAACAGAAATGAGTAATGTGAACTGAACACCTTACAGATTTGGTCTTATACAGTCATAAATTTCCAAACATCATCAAGTCCGGGACTTCCAAAAACAAATAAAACACCAAGGCCAAGTGAAATTCATCCTACGAAGCAGAAGGAAGTAGCAAAGCATTAGGGGTGGACTCTAACTAATATATTTCATATCTCTTGGTAAACAGGAAGCATGAAACTCTAACAGCCAAGCAGCTGATGGGGAGGAGGGGGGAGGTGGGGAGGAAGGCTGGGTTCCTGAACCAACTCGTTCTGGGGGCAGTTTTTGTTCACGGCAGCCTTGATTGAAGAGACCAGCAACCTTCTAAGAAAGAGGTAGGAAGTTGAAACTACGCAGCGAGGAAACTTTTAAACGCACAGATGTATCATAAATCAAGATGACGCTAATGACTCCGGTTAGTCATAATCTGCTCCGAGTGGTTTCTCCAGCAGTGGGAGTCAGGGACTTTGAGCTATCCCCTTTGCTACGGGCCACATGGAATTAAATCAAATAGAGTAAGTGCTGCATCAGTTAGGGTTCTTGGTTGCAAGCCACAGAAACCGACTCTAGCTTCAGCAAAAACCAAAATACACTGGAAGGATGCTATGGACTGAATGCTTGCGTTTCTCCCAAATTTCTTTGTGGAAGTCCTGTGTCCACCCCCCTCTAATGTGATGGTATTTAGAGATGGGGCCTTTGGGAGGTAATTATGGTTAGATGAAGTCATGAGGGTGGGGCTCTCATGACAGGATTAGTGCCCTTATAAGAAGAGACCCCAGGGACCTGGCCCTCCCTCCCACTCACAGCGCCTCCAAAGAGTTCACGCGAGCACGTAGTGTGATGCCAGCCGCCCACAGAAGCGGCCTCAGAATGGAGCCCACCTTGCTGGCACTTTGATCCTAGATTTCCCAGCCTCCAGAACTGTGAGAAATAAACGTCTGTTGTTTAAGCCCCCTGGTCTGTGATATTTTGTCATGGCGGCCTGAGTTGACTGCGATGAAGGAAATGGGGATTCGCAGAACAAAGAGGAAGCTGTGGGGCCAGCTTGGAAACTGAGCAAGAGCAAAGGGATCTCTGGAACCCAGCAGCCACATGTGCACAATTCCTGGGACAAAAGGCACTATTCCTGTAGACCGGGAGTCTGCAAACTATGGCCCACTGGTCTGTTCTTGCCTGCCATGTGCTTTTGCAAATAAAGTTTTATCAGAACGACCTCTTTCTTACACCATTGCTGGGTTCTTCTTCTTCTTTTTTTTAAATGTTTATTTCTGAGAGAGAGAGAGAGAGAGCATGAACAGGGGAGGGGCAGAGAGAGAGGGAGACACAGAATCTGAAGCAGCTCCAGGCTCTGAGCTGTCAGCACAGAGCCCGATGTGGGGCTCAAACTTGTGAACCGTGAGATCATGACCTGAGCTGAAGTCGGCCGCCCAACTGACTGAGCCACCCAGGTGCCCCAATTCCTGGGTTCTCCCAGCAGGACTGCAGAGAACAAGGACTGCCCCTAGAATACTCAGATGTTGACGTGCTGTCTGTGGCTGCCTCTGCCCTGTTTCAGCAAAGTGGAGTAGTTTCAGCAGAGATCATATGACCTGCAAAAGCCTAAAATATCTACCCCCAAAAGTTTGCTGCCATTAACTAACATAGACTGGAATGACATGGTGCCTCCCCTCCTCCCCAAATTGTACAGTGCACTGTTGGCCTTGTCTGGAGGGAAGCTGGGCAGCAGAAACCACAGTTAAGGTTATGCTACAGGATAGGTCAAGTTCATACGCTGCCTCTGTATGTCCTTAGTCCGTTGGCTGAGCTTAAGTCCTGGGCCCACCTCTGTGCTATGGGACAGAGGGTGGAAGGATCAGGCCCCCCTGGCTTTATTTACAAGGGTGCCAGGCGTTTCTAGAAGATGCCAAGTGAGTTCCTACACAGGGGGCTTGGGGTCCCACTAGGAGGAAGGGGGAGCTGGATGCTGATTGGCTGAAAGTCTACAAGTGCCCTTCTAAATACTTACGAACAGTGCAATCATTGTGACCCATCAAGGTAGACGCGGTCTCTCATTCGTTTGTGGTCAGGCCGCACGTCCAGAATCTGGCCGCCTCTCACCCCTGCGGCCACCCTAGTCCGGGCCAGCATCATCTCTACCCTGCATCATTCCAACAGGACCCTATCCTTTCCCCGGCTTCCGGGTTTGCTTACTGGGGTCCATTCTCCACACAAATGTCAGAATATTCCTTCAACTGTTTGTTTCCCAGTAAACTTGAAGCAAGATTATGTCCTAGCTCTGTTCACGGCATCCAGTGGCTGCCTATCTCACTCAGGGTCAAGGCCAAAATTGTCACCATGGCCTACCAGGGTGTGATCTGTCCCCCCAGGGGCTCCTTGATCTTACCTCCTACCATTCTTCCCTCCCTCACTCTGTTCCAGCCACACCAGCCTCCTGGCCAGTCCTGCAATCACGCAGGCATTCTCTTGCCTCAAGGCCTCTGATCTCGCCCTTCCTTCTGCCTAGGAAGCTGTTCCCCCTCCACCGCCCATAGCTGCATGACCTCATCCCTCAAGTCCTTCAGTCCTTGCTTAAATGTCTTCTCCACAGAGAGGGTGTCCTTGACCGCCCCGTGACCTCTATCTGCCTCACCCGGTTTTCTCTCTCTCACCACCAGACACGTTATACACTGCTGTTGTTTGTTGCCCGTGCCTCGTCTCAGAGTCCACTCTGCGAGGGCTGCTGTGCACTCGATGAAGAAATGATACATGGAAGAATCTTGGGAGGCCTGGGGGGCTCAGTCAGTTAAGCGTCTGACTCTTGGTTTCGGCTCAGGTCATGGTCTCGCGGTTTGTGGGTTTGAGCCCTGCGTCGGGCTCTGCGCTGACTGTGTGGGGCCTGCTTGGGATTCTCTCCCCCCGCCCCCCCCCGCCCCTCCTGCGCGCTCGTGTGCCCTCTCTCTCAAAATAAACAAAGAAACTTTAAAAACAATGTTAAGTGGAAGAATTCTGGCCCAGGAAAGGCACTGCTTCCCTTGAACCCTGGGAAACTCAGGACCCTGAAGCCGCCTAGAGTGTGAAAACGAACCTCTTTTCCCCACCCTTGGAATGTTGACCTGGAAATCCCTCACGTCACACAGGGGGAATTTCCAGACGATAAAACTAAAAGCTGAAGGCATTGACTTTTTATGCCCCCAAAGCCTCAAGAGCAGGGAAAGGGGTACTTGCAGGGTCAAAACGATTTTCTTGTTCTTGTCCTCATTGCCCTGCTTTATTTTTCTTCATAGCATTTGTCACTGCTTGAAACAGAGCAGAAGCCCCATCTAGGCGCTTGGCTGTTTCTATATTTTCTGAGAAGGCCTACACTACTCAGTCTACTTTTTCCCCGGGGCCGCAGTGACTGCTTTGAGCATAGCCCTGTGACCCCTCTGAGACAAAAGGGAATCAGGACCAATTTAAGTCAATGGAACCGCCAGAGAAATAGAGCATCTTCTTCCTGTCGGTTTTCAGAAAGAGCAGGATTAAGTCTGATACTGCTGGTGCTAATGCCACAGTTAGGGAAGAGCCTTCCTATATAAAGTTGCACAACAAAGAGACAGAGACTGGTCCTGGTCTTATTGAGCCCCTGGATCCAGCCATACCTGAAGTCAGTGGACTTTTCAGATTCATGTTGCCTAAGCCAGCTTGAGCTGGATTTTCTGTTACTTACCACCAAGTGATCGTTACTTTTTTACTCTCTTCCCTCCTGACTCACTGTTCATTCATTCCCTCTAATTCCTCTTCTGCTGGTAGGAGCCATATCTCTCGGTCAGACATTAAGTCCTGAAATAGGATACAAAAGCACTTCCTGCGCAAAGCCAAAACAACAGGATGAAGAAGGGGAAAGGTCAGTCCATTTTCCCCATGTTTCCAAGCATTTGGATCCTTGTCAACAATGAAACAGAACTTCTAGCTTTTGATCTGGTCATTTTGGAGCTCTCTCAATGCCAAAGGGCCTGATTCTCATGCTCTCCTTGGAATTGTAAGACTTACTAGAATTTGTGCAGAACTTGGAGAGAAGGACCCTAAATACATTTGCTGAAATATTTGTACAACTTCTCCTTAATCTACTTAAATGATGTCATTGCTTTTGGAACATTTTGAGCTATTTTTCCTTTCTAATGTTGGAAGAATAGAGGTAGACGCATGTGGACTGTATCTTTTTAATGTTAAAAAAAAAGACACATAAGTAGGCTTTTAAAACATATTTAACTTTCTTCATTGTTTTCTTTTTTTAAAACAATGTTTATTTTTGAGAGAGAGCTTGCACAAGTGGGGGAGAGGCAGAGAGAGAGAGGGAGATACAGAATCTAAAGCAGGCTCTGAGCTGTCAGCAGTTACATAGGTTTCCCCACGAGCTGACCACAACTGACATAAAGTTCTTAGGCCCAAGTGGATTGTACCATACATACTGTTTGTGACTTTTTTCTGTGATATATCACGGACAAGTCACCATTGTCTTTATATATCCTTTTAAAGGGTTGTGTTATATATCATGTGCACAGGGCTATGCATCTTGTCTAATTCGCCAGCATGTGATAGTTCTGATTGTATAGAAATTTCATAATTTTTTTAATGTTTATTTATTTTTGAGAGAGGCAGAGAGACAGAGCAGGAGTGGGGGAGGGGAGGAGAGAGAGGGAGATCCAGAATCGGAAGCAGGCTCCAGGCTCCGAGCTGTCAGCACAGAGCCTGACTCGGGGCTTGAACTCATGAATGGAGAGATCATGACCGGAGCCGAAGTTGGATGTGTAACCGACTGAGCCACCCGGGCACCCCAGAAATTCCATAATTTGTTTTTCCATTCTCTCTCTCTTTTTTTTTCAGTATGCTCCACGCCCAGCGTGGAGTCCAATGTGGGGCTTGAACTCACAACCCTGAGATCGAGTCAGATGCTTAACCAACTGAGCCATGGAGGTGCCCCCACATTCTCTTTTTGATGGGCATTTGGGTTGTCTCTGATGTTTGTTCTGATAAATAATGCTATAGTTGCATCTGTGTGTGTTTGCTTGTTTGCATAAGTATTCATCTTCAAATGTGGAATTCCTGGGTCAAAGGGTATAAACATTAAAGTTTGGGGCACCTGGGTGGCTCAGTCAGTTAGGCAGCCAACTTCGGCTCAGGTCATGATCTTGTGGTTTGTGAGTTTGAGCCCCGCGTCGGGCTCTGTGCTGACAGCTCAGAGCCTGGAGCCTGCTTCAGATTCTGTGTCTCCCTCTCTCTTTGCCCCTCCCCTGCTCATGCACCATCTCTTTCTCTCTCTCTCAAAAAGGAATAAACATTTAAAAAAAAATTTTTTTAAAGAGGGGCACCTGGGTGGCTCAGTCGGTTAAGCGTCCGACTTCGGCTCCTGTCATGATCTCATGGTCCATGGGTTCGAACCCCGCGTCAAGTGATGTGCTGACAGCTCAGAGCCTGGAGACTACTTCGGATTTTTTGTCTCCTTCTCGCCCTGCCCCTCCCCGCCCCCCTCTCTCTCAAAAAAAAAAAAAAAAAAAAAAAAGAATAAACATTTTTAAAAAAGAAGAAAAAAAAAGAAATAACTTAAAAAAATTTAGTATGTAGGTCCTAACTTTTATCCTCTGCAGAGGCTGTACCAGCCTCTACCAAAGGTACACGGGAGTGCTTTGGATGGTAAACTTCCCCCACCCCTAATCAAAACCACCAGTATGTATCTTAATCTGTCCATGCTCTTAAAACAAACCACCATAGACTGGGGGTGCATTAACAACAGAAGTTTATTTCTCACGGCTCTGGGGGCTGGGAAGTCTAAGATCAAGGTGCTGGTAGATTGGGCGTCTGGTGAGAACCCGCTTCCCAGTTCACATACGCCTCTCTTTCTGCTCTCCTCCTGTATTGGGCGGGACAGGTGGACGCTGAGATCTGTTTTATAAGGGCACGAACCCTGTTTTTGAGAGCGCTGCCCTCATGACCTTTCGAAGGTCCCACCTCCAAGTACCATCCCGCAGGGGATAAGATTCGGTATATTAATTTGGTGAGGACACCAACATCCAGTCAGTGCAGTGGCACTGTGCTTCCTTCCCCCCCCCCCCCCGAGTACCTGGTCAATATTGGGGAACACACTACGGTGAGCCATTTGTTCTCATTTCGCCTTCATTGTCTTGGCCAGAAACCCAACTCAAATTGATTTGGCCAAAAATTGACTTTACGAGGGAAATGGCTTCAGGCAAGGCTGGATTCAGGGCTCAGATGTTGCCATTGGAACTCATTTTGTGTTTCCCACGGGGCTTGGCTTACTTCTGTTCTAGGCCATGTCCCGGCGGCTCCAGGCTCTCTTCTTTTGTTTCATTTTCTTTTCTTTTCTTTCTTTCTTTCTTTTTTTTTTAAAGATTTTATTTTTAAGTAATCTTTACCCCCAATGTGGGGCTCGAACTGACAACCCTAAGATCAAGAGTTCCCCGCTCCAGCCGGGCACCCCCAGACTCTCTCCTATTAGTGGTTCCAGCCCTCCTAATCCTCTCAGGTTCAAGTGCTGCACACAAAAGCATGCTTTCTAGGAGTCTGAGCCAAAGTTCTGAGAGTCACTCTTTTTAGACTTATCATTGACCCAATCACAGTGACCCCCAAAATGGGCTGAGGTGACTGACTTGGGCTGGGTTGCTCAAGGGCTCCATCCCTGGGGGCATGGGGCTTAGAACCTGTCCCCCCCCCCACCCCCGCACAGAGCCTGAGAGATGGAGGCGGGGGGGGGGGGTAGGCAGAGGCCCTCATGAAAGTCTGGGAGGGCAGAAGGAATGGTTGTTGGGGAAAGAGAGCCTTTATCCAGCTCTGGTGGTCACAACTGTCTCCAGGGCTGTCCTGCGGTAAATCCATTCTCCATGCTGCAGCCAGAAAGGGGCCCTCCAAACAGAACGAATCTGAGCCTTGTTTAAAACTCTGGTTGTTCTTCTTTGCCTTCAGGGTAAATTCCACCCTCCTTAACTAGGCCTCCAGGACCTGGCCTCTCCCCCCCTCCCCCTCCCACACTCCCTAGCATTCCTTAGTAAAGCCAGGCTGCATTGCTCAGTTGTCCAAATATGCCTTGTTCTCTCTCTTACTTCTTGGCCTTTGCAGAATAGTGTTGGTGATTTATAAAGAACTTACTAAGTGCCAGGCAGTGTGTGAAGCGTTGTACGTGTGTTCTATGCCCAACGTGAGTTCTCACGATAATCCCACGAAAGGAGGCAGGGTGTTCGGGATACAGTTGCAGCAGTCGGTTGGCTGAAGTTCAGATTCAGGCTCATGTATTAATCATTTTCTATATTTTATGATGGTTTAACATCTTAGGGACTTCCAGACCCTGAAGAGAGTGCCCCTCCCAGGGCTAGTTATCTTAGAGATAGTCCACAACTTGCCTTTGAGCATGCCTCTCTATACAAGCCAGTCAGTTCAAAGCCCGCACCCCCAACCCCTCCTTTATCCTACCCTCAGACAGCAAATCAATATTCCCCCTGCCCTAATCACGCACCGGAGCCAGGTACAGACAACTAGGGGTCCCCCTGTAGCCTGGAACCTGCTGGCATTATTCAAAGGAGCCAGTCTTGAACTGCTGGCCTACCCTCTCTCATTCCTTCCCCTGAGAACCACAATCGAGGCTTTGGCCAGGGCTTTTTTTCCTGTCTCATTTGTCCCGGTGCTCTCCCTTGTGTCCCTGCCTCGCATGGTGTGCCCCTGCTCCTTGGGAATTAAATGTAATAAATCCTTCTTTCAAAGCCAGTTGCCTCCTTGTATGACATCTTACCATACCTGATAAAATCAAAACATGGAGGGGTGCCTGGCTGGCTCACTTGCTAGAACATGTGACTCTTGATCTTGGGGCTGTGAATTCAAGCCCCATGTCGAGGGGAGAGGTAACTTTAAAATAAAATAAAATTTAAAAAATCAAATCTTGGAGACATTCCATTACAGTTCAGCCTCTAACTAGCTGTGTGATCTTGGGCTCAATCTCTCTCTGTCTTGAGTTCTCTCTCCCTAAAATGGGGATAATAATAACACCTACTTAAACCGTATAGGGAAAAACTGTGAAAGGCTTCACAATGGGAAACAGAAAGAAAAAACACCAATGAGTGATGAACTCACTCAGCTCAGTGATTGCTCTCTTTCCTGGCCTTTGAGTTAGTTTGCGACTCTGTAAGTCATAGGAAACTGATGGAAATGCAGTAATCATTGCTAATAGAAATGGAAAGTGTATCTGGTGAAATGCAGTTGTCCTGAGGATATTGATCAGTTTTCTCAGTTTTGCATCTATTTGTGAATTCATTTCAGCATTCCCTTTCTATCAATGGCTGCACTTCGGATTTTCCTTTTACCCACCTGGGGTATCTTAGTGGTTCCCTCATTACGTAATAGCTCAATAAAGTTTTTGACAATGTTCACTGTACCTTGTACAAGAGTCAGGATTTTATTCCTTTTTCCAAAAGGATCCTTTAATGTTCCATCCAGACACCCAACAGATCTACCGGACAGCCAGGTCAAGTGCACTTGCAGAAGAGCCCCTCATGGCTGGTGTCAGTGCAGGCACATCTTTTCTTGGCTCTCACAAATATATCCTAACTAGTAAGAGAACCTAACTTTTCTTTAAAATTTTTATAATGTTTATTTATTTTTGAGATGGAGAGAGAGTGTGAGCAGGGGAAGGGGCAGTGAGAGAGGGAGGCACAGAATCTAAAGCAGGCTCCAGGCTCTGAGCTGTCAGCACAGAATCCGACGTGGGGCTCGAACTCACGAACTGCGAGATCATGGCCTGAGCTGAAGTTGGACGCTTAACAGACTGAGCCCCAAGAGCCTTAACTTTTCTAACTCTCTCTTTTCTTGTTCTCTTTACTAAGTCTGTGTTTTGTTTCTTGTTTTGGCTCCTTGACAGCCAATAAATTATTCCCCTTTAGTGGCAGCAATAATGGGGAAGTTGATTTTTATGGTCAGAACATTTAGCAATCTCTGTAAATGGGTTAATGGATTGTAGAGATCAATTCTCTGCTGAGAGAGACAGAGAATCCGGCTTGTTAGTCTTTTTGTTTATCTATTTGAGCTCAAATCAATTAAGACTTTAATGCTTGCCAGGAAGGAAAACAACTCTTTGATATCCGGACCAGTGAGTTTTACGTGTTTTTGAGTTTATTCTTGACCCTTGACTACAGACGAAGGTCTAAAGCTTTGTTATGTTTGTATATCTGTAACACAGAAAGGCCCCCATCTCTTTTGTAAGTATGTAAAGTTTTCCTCTCTTTACTGGATATTAATAAATGAGGTTATGAAGTCTCCTAAAGTAAAGGAGTTCTTTTCTGAATCTCATAGAGTTCTTTAAAAAGTGATTCTCTTTCTAAAATATGAATAAAATGAGGCAGTGGAATTACTAATCCTTTAAATTTGTAATAAGTAAAACATTATTCTTAAGGAAACTCAAAAATCTTTTAAGAATTCAAGTACGTCTATGAAATGGGAAAGCTGAAGGGACTCCATTAAAAAAAATTTTTTTAATGTTTATTTTTGAGAGAGAGACAGAGTGTGAGTCAGGGAGGGGAAGAGAGAGAGAGGGAGACACAGAATCAGAAGCAGGCTCCAGGCTCTGAGCTGTCAGCACAGAGCCCGACGCGGGGCTCAAACTCAGGAGCTGTGAGATCATGACCTGAGCCCAAGTCGGATGCCCAACCCACTGAGCCACCCAGGCGCCCCAAAGGGCCCCCATTTTAGAAAGGGTCGGTCTCTCTTGTTTTCCTGCTAGGCCCGGTTTACCCATAATCCACATCGTGCCTCTGACTAAGCCGAAGAAGCTTTGTTCGCACTGCAAGGGGGAAGCAAGAAAGCTAATAATCAATCATTCTCTGAGTTTTGTCCCAGGCCCCAAGCACCTGATCACACCCAAACTGAGCCAGATCCCAAACACATTCCAGGACTTAAGCTTCAAACAAACGTCGGCTGACACTGACCTACCTTTGGTAAACAACAGGACACCGATCATTCACCGTACCCTTGCCCTTGATTGGACCCTACCATGGATTCCTGGACGAACATATACCCTAGACCCTTTTCTAATATAGACTCCTAGCCCCAAGCAATGATGACGCTCATTTTCCTTTCCTTTCCGAGTCTTCCAGACACTCCATCTGTTAGTGTCTACCTGTTGCTTACATTGTTCCGTAAACTCGGTTTCCATTTTTTCAGGCTCAGGTGAAGCCAAAGACCCTGGTCCTGTGGGACCCTCCCCTGTGTTCTTAGACCCAGGCTGCCTGCATCACATATGTAAGGTAAATCTTCAGCAAAAAAAAAAGGTTAGCTTAACAATTTTGCTTTGGGGGTGCCTGGCTGGCTCAGTTGGAAGAGCATGTGACTCTTGATCTCGGTTGTGAGTTCGAGCCCCCTGTTGGGTGTAGACATAACTTGAATAAATAAAACTTTTAAAAAATATAGTTAAAAAACCGATTTTGTTTTAATGAAAACAACTGTGTCTGATTTATCAGCGTGGGTATAATAACAGTGTACATTTTATTCTACTTGGGTTTGTTTGTCCTGAACTTCTTATTCACGCATAACATTTACAAAATGAAGAAATGTACATTTGTATTCAACTAAATTGAATCACTCTGACACACTGTAACAGTGATCATGTCTTACCGTACCTCAGCTAACGGATGATTTCCAAGGTCATCGGTTGACTGAGAACTTTGAACTGATATTAAATTGAGTTATTTAAAGTTTATTTATTTATTTTGAGACAGAGGGAGAGAGAAAGAATCCCAAGCAGGCTCTGTGCTGTCTTCCCAGAGCCCAATGCAGGGCTCAATCCCATGACGGTGAGATCATGACCTGAGCCGAAATCAAGGGCCAGATGCTTAACTGGGTGAGCCACCCAGGAGCCCTTAAATTGAGTTATTTAATGGATAAGCATCAATATCTGAATAATTGCTAAGATACAATACTGAAACATTGTTTACTAAGCATGATTTTAGTTTAATACTCTATACTCTGCATATATATATATATATATATATATATATTTTTTTTAAAGTAGGTTCCATGCCCAGCATGGAGCCCAACAGGAGTCTTGAACTCACAACCCTGAGATCAAGACCTAAACTAAAATCAAGAGTCTGACAGTTAACCAACTGAGCCACCAAGGCACCCCTACTTTGCTTGTATGTTTGTTATATAAATGATATATTCGAGTTATTTTAATGAGCATTTTTTAAAGGTGTAAAAGAGGGCTGCCTGGGTGGCTCAGTCAGTTAAGTGTCCAACTTTGGCTCAGGTCATGATCTCGCGGTTTGTGAGGTCAAGCCCCGCGTAGGGCTCTATGCTGATGGCTCAGAGCCTGGAGCCTGCTTCAAATTCTGTGTCTCCCCTTTCTTTCTGCTTCTCCCCCGCTCATGCTCTATCTCTTTTGCTCTCAAAAATATATAAAACATTTTTAAAAAGGTGTAAGATGTGTGGCTGCAGAAAGTTGTGTTGTAAACTCATGAACTATGAGAACATGACCTGAGCTGAAGTCAGATGCTTAACCAAGACACCCAGGGGCCTCTACATTTTTTTTTTAATCTCTGACCTCTTTGCATTTTCAAGACTTTTATTTATGTGAATTTCAACTATTAATATATATCATGTTGGAATTTGAAACTGGGAAAAATTGAAAATAATTTTTAAAATACGTCTTAGGGGTGCCTGGCTGGCTCAGTCAGAAGAACATGTGACTCTTGATCTGGGGTCATGAGTTTGAGCCCCACGTGGGGTGCAAAGATTACTTAAATAAATAAACTTTAAAACAATATTTATTGATTCAGCAGAAGATAAAACTCATTGCAGGTTAACGTAATATCTCAGTATTAATATGAAAATTGTTTTGGCTTCGTGGACCCCGTGAAAGAGAAATGCTATGTTCAGGTAAAGTTTCAATTTGACCCAGAATATAAAAAAGGATTTATATAAACGTAAATTTTATTTGCTTTGGTTTGTGATACCTGAGTCTGAGAAGAGGCTATGAACTTGGTTCAAATCTTAGCAGAGTTGGTTCAGTGCTGATTGGCTTGCTTTCTTGGTTTGCTGATTCTTGCCTTCACCTGCCAGATAAAAGGTTATTCTTTGCTTTCTGCATAAACATCTAGCTTGCGAAGATTCCATGTCTTAATCGTTTTCTATTATTTATTTTGATTTTATTATATCCTTAATTATTTAAAGGGGAATTGGGCGCCTGGGCGCTTCAGTTGGTTAAGCTTCTGACTCCTGATTTTGGCTCAGGTCACGATCTTGCCGTTTGTGAGTTCAAGCCCCGCATTGGGCCCTGCACTGACAGTGGGATTCTCTCTCTCCCTCAAAATAAATAAGTAGACTTAAACAATTACTTAAGGAGGAGAAAAAAGAACATAGATTCCTCATTCACAAATGAGCTAATGTTCTTTGCCATCTGGTTACTGTCCATGCTTCATTGTAAATGCTTTGTTATCACAATTACAGGCACTCGGGATCCTAGCTTAACTGAATGTCCAAATCTCTGATGACTTGTCTAAATGTTTGCCTTCCTGTCACTGGATCCTAAATATAGAAAAAAAAGGTAAAGAAAAAATTTCAAGATATCTGCTACACCTAAAACTAACTTTGAAATTTCCCATAGGATCCCTGGAAAACCATAAAGATTTGTTATTTCAGTTTACGACAAAAAGATTCTAGAAATAATTAGACTTGCATAAAGAGTTGCATGGGAAGAGGTATCACATTAGGAAAGACGCTCAGCTTTCTGTAGGTTAATTTTATATAGGTAAAACATTACTTATATAAATATTTTAAAATTGTATGCCTTATTGAATGTCCCTGGGACAATGGCCTTAACACTCTTATGAACTGGTCTATCTTAATGAACTGGACCTAGAACAATTATGGGGGTGCCTGGGTGGCTCAGTCGGTTAAGCATCCAAGTTTGGCTCAAGTCATGATCTCGTGGTTTGTGAGTTCGAGCCCCATGTCGGGCTCTGTGCTGACAGCTCAGAGCCTGGAGCCTACTTCGGATTCTGTGTCTCCCTCTCTCTCTGCTCCTCCCCCACTCGTGCTCTGTCTCTCTCTCTCTCTCTCTCTCTCAAAAATAAATGAACCTTAAAAACAAAAGAACTAGAACAATTATGAAATAGTTGAGTTTTCCTACATCAGAGTCCTGTTGGTAGTTTGCATGGTGATATTGGCAACAACAGCATGGTGTATCATAAGTTCAGATATTATTTAAAATGTTTACTTGCTGTAATCTTCCTTCTTCAGTTTGGATCTAGCATGGTCTAGGCCAGTGGGATGCACATCAGATTTATTGTCTAGATGTCTAGAGATCCGTAGACATCTGTAAGATTTCTAGGTCCTACTCTGGACTTACCGAATCTCTTGATATTCTTGGTATAGCAAATATTACATCTCAGCATTATTGTATGTTATCTCTTAAGATCTTCCCCTCTGAACCAATTACGTTCAGCTATTTTTATGAATCAGATGTAATGTTAACTGACTTCTTTGAAAATAGACTCAATCATTATCTTCAGAGTATTTTGCCTACATTTTATTCTTTTGGGAGTGATTTGATTATCTTTGGTCAGCTTGCCAGAAACAACTCAGTTTCCTTGTCAGTTTGCTAATTCTTATTATGAACTATCATCAGACCTTTCGCACTGGAGAATTATCAGTCATAAGTTAACCAGAGCTATTTCAAATCACTGCCACCTAAAAGAGCTGAGGTTTGCTCGAAGTCCCTGCTATAAGTCACAGGGTTTGTGTTTTCAGCAAAGAACCCGTCTCAGAGCTTTGTGGGAAAGGACTATAACAGATTCTTAAAACTATTGGCATTCAAAACTGAGTTGACTCAGCTAAGACGACTTTTAGACTGTACCAGTGGAGTGAGTCAGGATTTCCAGGACTCTATGGTCGAGCAGATGGCTTCATGAGACTCCAACTCAAGAGCCAGCTGAAGAAGAATTAATTACACAGGACTGACTGAGCTGACAAGGGAAATTTTATGGTACTATCTGTTTGGAATACGGTTGATCTTGTTTTAGTGTTCTGTTTTCCAGATTCATAAGAAAGCCCTTTGTCGTTCTTCTTAAGCCATCTGTTTATCCATAACAACTTATCTGATTTTGCTTTTGTAAACTGAACTAAGCCATTTAAAATATCTGCTTTTCAGGCGCCTGAGTGGCTCAGTTGGTTAAGTGTCCAACTCTTGATTTCGGCTCAGGTCACGATCTCATGGTTCGTGAGTTGAAGCCCCACACTGGGCTCTGCACTGACAGCACAGAGCCTGCTTGGGATTCTCTCTCTCTCTCTCTCTCTCTGCCCCCCCACTCCCCTCTCAAAATAAATAAATAAACTTAAAATAAAAAATAAAATATCTGATTTTTCACTGACCTTACAGAATTCAGAAATTCTTAATGTCTTCTTACTTTTCATGGTAATAGTTATTTGCATAGGTTTACTAAGAATATGTCCTACTTCTTACCAGGATAAATTGATCGTACGTCAAGGCACCAAGTGTCATATTTGAGAATGATGTTCATCAAACCAGGTGTGACAAGACTTTTTAAGGAATAAATTATAAATTTTGGCTTTACTTATGGAGCCTACAAAGATCTCCAAAAAACCTGACCTTGTACAAGTGCTAAGGTATGATATTTGGAGTATTTGGGGGACCTCAAAAAGAGGAGAACTCACCCACCTTTACAGCTATGACAGGTAAAAGAAATCTAGGAATAACAAATAATAGAGCCTTTTAAAATTCCAGTTGAAGATTCCTTATGAAAGCTTCCGGACAAAAGTTAATTTTGTAATTGTTTAAAACCATACGGCTTTAAATTTTGCAACGCAAATTTAGGAGGTCCTTAGGGCAAATTAATACTCTCACTGCACCTGTGTAAACTATCAGACCAGATCTTAGGAGACCAGCTTTATTTTGTGATCAAGAATAATTTTTCTTTGAGATTATTATGATCATAAGGGGTTGGCAGGGACCATGGGGACAATTTGGGAAAACCTTGAAGTTTAGTGGGCATCCTGCCCAGGCGGTGAACCAGTTAACTCTGTCTTTCTTACCACTGAGTTACTTTATAGCTCAAAATTGTAGAAAGTTGACAGTAATGCAGATGATTCTTGTCTATTGAAATGCAGATTGTGTCTAGCAGAGTGTAATTGATTGTCTATGGATACCAACGACCTTGCCAGTTTTGCATTTGTTTACAGATTAATTTCATTGCTCCTTATCTCCCTATAATTGTATATAATTGCTCCCTATCTCCCTATAATTGTGAACCTAACTGGTTCCCTCATCATCTGATGGGTTCCATAAAATCTTCAATACAAGTTCATCCCATATCCTTATGAGAGTCAACATTTGATCTTTTTTAAAAATTATCCTTTGAGTTACTACATGTAGGGTGCATAGAACAGTGCCTGACACCCAGTACGGGCTCAATAAATGTCAGCTTTTTTTTTTTTAATGTTTATTTATTTATTTGGGGGTGGGACAGAGAGAGAAGACAGAGGGAGAGAGAGGATCCCAAGCAGGCTCCACGCCGAGTGAAGAGCCCAATGCAGGGCTCGAACCCACGAACCATGAGATCATGCCCTGAGCTGAAACCAAGAGTTGGATGCTTAATCGACCGAGCCACCCAGGTGCCCCAATGTTAGCTTCTTAAGTAAAGGATTCCGATTACCCCTATCTTACAGATGAGGAGAATAAGGTGCAGAGAAGGTAACCAAACTTGCTTAGATGACACAGCTCGTCAGAGGTGGAACAGAACTAGAAGTCAAATCTGTCTGCCTCCAAGGCCCTGGTGTTTTGTCTCCATCCCTCTCCTACCTGTCTCCTGCCCACAGTCCTCTCTGGCTGTGCTCTGCTAACTCCCACTTATTCTTCAGGTTTCAGAGTCGGAGTCTTTCTGGATCCCTCTGAGCCAGGTGAGCTCTCTCTCCAATCCTGTATCCTCCCCTATCGGGCCCATGCCATAAGTATGTTACAACCATCAATTTCTTCATCTAAAGGATGAGCCACGTCCAACCAGGGACCAAGACCGTTTCCATCACCATCGAGCTCAGAGCCAGATGCGGCAAGTGCCCACGTGCGCGTGTGGGAAGTAAGACCTCGTGTAGCCGTGGCATTTTCTCCCCTTGGGAAGGAGAGAGGGGATGCTTTCCGGAACTGCCTGGAAGCCCTCAGCATCTCCGTTCTCTGCCAGCCCACTGCTCCCTGGGCTCCTTTTGGCTCGAGGGACCCATCAAGCCTCCTAAAGAGGATGCCCGGAGCCACCAGCCTCTCAGGACTTGAGTCTCTGGGTTTTGTTGTTGTTGTTTTCTCCCCTCCAAATCAAATTCCAGAAATCGTGGTTTAAAAATAACCAAGAAATGCAATCTTCTCCACCAAGCCGCTTGGCAAAAACAAATCCTCAACAAAGGCCAGTGAGCAGTCTCACTTCACACGTACTCATTTCAGACTCAGCTCTGTTTTGGGTGGGGAGGAAGAGGGTAGGCAGGGCTCCTCGGGGCTGAAGGGCAAGGGCATAGGAGCCAGGCACAGGCTGGGCTGGACAGTGGGGTGACCCGGCGCGGCAGGCACACGCCCATGTGGGAAGGCAGCTGCTTGGGACCGGCTGTGAAGGCCCGTTTTCCTTGGAGTCCCAGCTCGCTGGTCCCCAGCCCTGGGTTGGGCAGAAGATCAAAGCGGCCCTGGAAAACGGCTTCCATTAGTGATCCAGAATTCATTCTCCTTCCCTGGGGAGACATCAGCTTCTGCTCGAGCCTGCCTTTCCCCATCATTACTTAGGGAACTGGCTGGTGGTAATAGGGAGTAGCATTTAAACTCCTGCTAACAACCTCAAACTCCTTCCTCTTTTCTACGTGGTCTATTTTCTGACCTGTCATCTTTCTTAATGCCTATTTTGTGGGCGAGAAAAATGTGTGATGGAAGAGAGGAAATTCAGGACCAGGGAAGGCCTGGAAAACTGTCAAAATTTCATATTTCCTCCTCCTTTGAATCAGCATTTATGTCCCTCAATGGGGTTTTCCTGCATATGCTTGTATAACTCCCTTTTAAAACAATTTTTGCTGTTTTTTCCTTTCCCTGCCCCTGGGTAAGTCATTCCAACGACTACTTTCCACCTCAAAAGAAAGTAGTGGACAGGAAAAAAGTGGTCGTGTGGTCTGTTGGCTACAACTCTGAGCGTTTTTTGGGAACAGGATGAAGGAGGGGGACGCGAGCCTTGCCCTTTTACGGGAGTTCCCGGGACCCTGCGCCAGCAGGAGGAAGTTGCTTAGTCCAGATCAGAAGGGAGCCGGAACCAGCATTTATGAAACACCTACAAAGTGCCAGGCCCACTTAATCCGCATAACTTTGTGAGATAGGTTTTGCGACTTCCATATGACAGATGAGGAAGCTGAGCCTCAGAGAGATGTTAGGAGTGGCCCCGGGGTAGCTGAGCTTGGCAGCTGGGAACTCAGCCTGCTTCAGATTCTTAGGTCTGAGCTATTTTCACTACAATGTGCAACCCGCCAACCATGCTTTATTCACTGATTTACTGAATTTATTGAGCACCTATTACGTGTCCCTCCCCATTATAGTTGTGATCAAAGCAAAGATCCTTTTTTTTTTTTAATGGAGCTTATATTCTAGTTGGGGGTGGGGTGGAAGCAGGAGGCAGGTAGAAAAGAAACATAATAAATAAGTAAATTATGTAACATAATATGTCTTACATGCTGAGGACAAAAGAAAAAGTAGAGCAGGCTAGGGGTATTGGAAGGGTATTTAGACAGGATAATCAAGACAGACCTCATGAAGGTGGTGATGTTTGCGTGAGGATTTAAAAGAGAAATGGGGGGGCGGCGCCTGGGGGGCTCAGTCGATTGAGCATCCGGCTCTTGATTTCAGCTCAGGTCATGATCTCACGGTTTGTGAGTTCAAGCCCTGCATTGGGCTCTGTGCTGACAACATGGAGCCTGCTTGGGATTCTCTCTCTCTCTCTCTCTCTCTCTCTGCCCACCCCCCACTCTCAAACATATGCTCTCTCTCTCCTTCTCAAAATAAATAAATAAACACTTTTAAAAAATAAATAAAAGAGACATGGGGGCTGGGGGTGGTGTTTCAGGGAAATTATACCGTCAGAAGGAACAGTCAAGTCAGTGCAAAGACAGGAAGGTAGCAGTTTGCTTAGTGCGTTTGACCAACAGCAAGAAGGGGAGGGTGCAAGCATGTAGCAGAGAGAGCAAGGTGTTCTTACCCAGAAAAGGGCCGCTCTGTTGTATTGGGAATGGACCACGGAGGGGCTGGGGAAGAAGCAGGGAGAGTGGGGAAGGGCTGCTGCAGTCACCAGGTAAGAGACTCTGCCGGTTTGGGAGGGGTCGGGATGGGGGGCGGTGTGAGCGAGTGAGCGAAGGTCGGATTCTGGGTAAATCTGAAAGCAGAGACAGCAGGGTTTCCTGATGGATTAATGTGGAGCGTGAGAGGGAGAGGCGTCAGGACGCTTCCAAGGTTTCTGCTGCCCCGGAAGGTTTTGGGTGGGGCAGATCGGGGCAGGGAAGTAAGATGAGGAGTTTGGTTCTGGACATAGTGAGTTCGAGATGTGCAACCTCTCTCCATATGGGGTCAAATAAATAACATCCAAAGCAAGACCGAAGAGGTTCATTTATGAGGAGCCTCCAAACAAACCAGCCGATTTCAGAGTTTCCCCAACGTCGCCTTCCTCTTAACCAGCATTTTTTTTTAACTTGGTTGGTGGGGGGGCTGTCCATGAACTTGGATGGGAAAAAATTGCATCTTCCCCGCACCCCAACTAACCTCTTACTAGAATTTTGCATTTCCTTCTATTAGGAATGTAGGCAACAAATCTCAGTAGGCTTAGCAAGGCCGGCGACTGTTACCAATAAGAATCACAGACGTTTTCATTTTACGTCATCGGTGCCACAGATTGTCCTCAAATGTCTTTTATCTTTATCACTTCTTTGAACTTATGGTAATTATTAGATGCCACCACATTTTATGATTTCATGCATTAACTAACACGTATATTACCATCTCATAAATTTTAATTTAAGACATTTTTGATGACAGTATTTCATCACACTTAGTTTCCCTGGTGATCCTATGCATTTTATGGTTTGGGGAAGCCTCATCAGCTCCCCCAGACTGCCAAACAGGTGCATGGCACAAAAGAGCTAAGACCCTGATCTAGGTTAAGTATCCTTGACAAGACAGGAGCAAATATAAAGAAATAAGTCACTAAAATTTCTTGATCCATGGCAGGAATCACACCAAGAACATTATAGGCATTACCTAATTTAATCCTTACAGTTGCAAGGTGGATATTCTCATTATTCCCCTTTTACGATTGAGGAAATCGGGACTCAGAGATGTAAAAGTCACCCAGCCACTCACTCAGTGAAAAATCGGGCGTTCAAACTCAGGGCTATACCTAAAGTCTGTGTTTATATTTTAGTAAAACAAATGGGCTCCTATGTTGAGCCCCACAGGCCTTCTGGATCAGCACAGGGTCATAGCCAAATGGTAGGGTGGTATTGGTTAAGAATTGAAGACTGGAGGGGTGCCTGGATGGCTCAGTCGGTTAAGCGTCTGACTTCGGCTCAGGTCATGATCTCACGGTTCGTGAGTTCGAGCCCCATGTCAGGCTCTGTGCTGACAGCTAGCTCAGAGCCTGGAGCCTGTCTTTGGATTCTGTGTCTCCCTCTCTCTCTGACCCTCCCCTGCTCACGCTGTCTCTCTCACTCCCTCTCTCAAAAATAAATAAAAACATTAAAAAAGAAGAATTGAAGACTGGAGCTAGTCTGCCTGGGTTCAAGTCCAGCCTGGGCAGCTTGTTTACCTGTGACTTTGGCTGAATTACTTGTCTGTGCCTTCTTTTCCGTGTCTATCACATAGGCCTGATGGTGATAAAAATGTGTATGTGTTAATGTTTATTTATTAACAGAAATGTGTTGTGGGGTAGCAAGTGTGTGACATCTAGAACAGTGCCCAGAATGCAGAAGGTGCTTGCTTCATAAGGATTTATTTTCTTAAGAGAGAAATAGGTGGGGTTTGAATGTCAGCACAACTTCTTACTGTGTGATCTTGGGCAACTCACTTAACCTCTCTGAGCTTCATTGTCCTCATCTGTAAGTGGGGATCATAAAACCTGTCTCCTGGGGTACCTGGGTGGCTCAGTTGGTTAAGTGTCCGACTTCGGCTCAGGTCACGATCTCACAGTCGTGGGTTCAAGCCCCGCGTCAGGCTCTGTGCTGAACGCTTGCTCAGAGCCTGGAGCCTGCTTCAGATTCTGTGTCTCCTTCTCTCTGCCCCTCCCCCGCTCGTGCTCTGTCTTTGTCTCAAAAATAAATAAATGTAAAAAAAAATGTAAAATAATAAAATAAAAATAAAACCTGTCTTGTAGCGTGGTGGTTAAGAATTAAATGAGATTGGGGTGCCTGGGTGGCTCAGTCGGTTGAGCGTCTGGCTTCGGTTCAGGTCATCATCTCATGGCTCATGAGTTCGAGCCCGATGTCGGGCTCTGTGCTGACAGCTGAGAGCCTGGAGCCTGCTTCATTCTGTGTCTCCCTCTCTCCCTGCCCCTCCCCCACTCACACGCTGTCTTTCTCCCTCTCAAAAATAAACAAACATTTAAAAATTAAAAAAAAAAGAATTAAATGAGATCATGAGGACAAGATATTTAGACATTTACTGATGAGTATAAGCAATCTCTGATAGCTATGTGCTCATTAAATGCTAACATTAATTAATTAATTATTATCTTTCTACCTCTTTTCAACCTGATCAATGTTCCTAGTCCTTACTCTGGTCTTTATTAAGCTTTCCCAACCCCATTCCTTTACTTGGGGATTTTTGTGGAATACCTAATATAATCAAATGATTAAGGATAAAAATCCAGACATTTATTATCCAAATATTTACTGAGCTCTTTCCACATGCCAGATGCTGTTGCAGGCACATGGGTACATCAGTAAATAAGAGTCCACTATCTGCGACCACGACAACCGACATTCTAAATGTTAGCCATCCTGCCTCACATGAATTCCTCTTTACTGATCTAGAGAAAACCAAACTAATATATATTGTTTAAGTTTAATATTATAGTTTTAGTAATTTACCCACCCAACATGGGGCTCAAATGCATGACCCTGAGATCAAGAGTCACATGCTCCCCCAACTGAGCCAGCCAGGTGCTCCATCAAATTAATATTTGACAATAATAATTTCGTATCGGTATATTGGACATAGGTCCATACTTTTGCTCTAGACAGATCCTCTCTACACTGGGTCACGCAGCTCTCTGGCCCTCACCACTGAGAACTACTTTCTTCTCTAGACATGCAGTGCCCGTCCACAGTCCTATGCCTCTGCACATGCTTGGCCCTCTGCCTGGAACATCCTTCCCGCCTGAAAAACTCTTCCCCGTTCTTTGGGGACTGAGTCAAATGTCCACTTCCTCCATGAAGCCCCCTTGGTCTCCCCAAGGCAAATAGCCACTGTACTTGAGCCCTCCCGAGGACATCTACTTATTTTACCTGTTTGGCACCAATTCCATAATTGTTCTTAGTTGTCCTTTATGGAGCCATCCCCTCCTTGCTTTTGGTCCACTGGGTTGATCTTAACCCTACCTCATCCCTCATTCCAGGATGGAACACGTGACTAGGCATAGCCAATCAGAGTGTTCTATTCCCCTAGCTGGGGTGACTGGCTCAGGGATACACACATAATCAAGCCAGATCAGTGAGATTCGAACCTGGGACTTTTTGTTTAAGCCAGTTCTAATTGGGTTTCTGTCCCTTGCAATGGCCATCAAGAGTTCTGACTAGTACAAGCAGTCCCAGAGTAAATTGTTTTGTGATCTCCCTGTTACCTTCTGTCTGTCTGTCTGTCTCTAAACTATGAAATAGTTCAGGGAAAAGATTGGTTCTCGGGGCACTTGGGCAACTCAGTTGGTTAAGTGATGAACTCTCGGTTTCAGCTCAGGTCATGACCTCACAGTTCATGAGATCATCCCCGAGTCCGGCTCTGTGCTGCCTGTGTGGAGCCTGCTTGGGATTCTGTCTCTCTCCCTCTCTGCCCCACCCCTCTCTCAAAATAAACAAACAAACAAACAAAAAGATTTGTTCTTATTCATGAGATGATCTGGGGTCCAGGTCCCTTCACATAAATGGCAGGAGAGTTGACAGAGTCCCGGAACCAGACAGTACGTATATTCTCTTTCCGTCCCATGTGGATGTGAACTACTTCTGGTCCTTCTGTCTGGTAGGGATGGAAAAGAATCCATTTTCCAGTTCAGGGACCCTACCCCTTGTATCTGAGGTTGCATTGATCTGCTCTAGCAAAAAAGATGCCACACCTGGCGCAGCAGCTGCAGTGTTGCTGCTTGGCGGGCTTTACCGTAGTCCACTGTCGTCTTCCAGGCTGGCTGCTTTTGCAAGGACCAAAGCAGTGAGTTCACAATCCATTGGTGATAATCACCTTTGGCCTTCTATTATCTTTCTCCAGGGCCTTGCTAGCCTGCAGCAACAGCCATCTGATTCCAGTCTCTGAAACTGTCAAACACCTGATACATTGCACGCCTCAGTTCATTCTCTCACACCGCGTTCTAGCTCACCACCAGTGACAGTTTGAACAATCGAGGCGTAATTGCATGACAGAGGTTGCCGGTCCTCCGCAAACCACCAATGATAGAGTTCATTGTCAGGCAACCGGCACGTGATCCAGCCCTCAAATCCCATTTTACCTCGTTTCCTGAAACCACTTTCCGTTATCAACGGACACAGGTTAGGTTCTCTGTGAACCTAAGTCTGAAATTTGCATGCAAGAAGCTTTGGGAGGGGGTGTGGGATGGGGTGCTCTCAGGAACGATACCTGTGAATGAGTGAGAGAAGCAGAACTGCGCAGAGGGAGAGGCTGAACGGTGATGAAGTTGCTCTGACGCTTCTAATAGAACCACAGAGTTGTCTGATTGAAGCAAGGGGGCTAGGCATTTATTCTCCCTCCTGGACCAGTCATGAGACACAAGCTGCCTTCAGGGAGGGCACTTGATCTTGGGCGAGGCACGCCTCTTTGGCTGAGCTGGGGGAGCGAGTGCCTCGGCTATGAATTGCGGGATCTGCGGGAACACCACAGCCTCCTCGATGAAGACTGTCTTTTTCATACGGATATGCAGGTATTCCACTCACGTGTTAAATATTAGATATTGTGAATATCTTTTTTCAGCCTGTCATCCGTCTGTTAACTCTCAGTGTCATTTGTTGAGCAGAATTCTTTAATTATGATGTGACCAAATTAATAGATTTCCCTCCTTACTGATTTGTCCGCATTCCCTGGGTCACGAAGATATCCTCCTACATAATGTTTTTTCATAAAATGTATTTTTACCTTTCAAATTTAGATCTTTAGGCCTCCCAGAGCCCACTTTATTTTTTTTTCTTAAAGTTTCTTTATTTTGAGAGAGAGAGAGAGAGAGAGAGAGAGCAAGAACTGAGGAGGGGCAGAGAATGAGAGAAGTAGAGAGAGAGAATCCTAGATGGGCTCCATGCTGTCAGTGCAGAGCCGGAGGCGGGACTTGAACTTACAAACCATGAGATCATGACCTGAGCAGAAATCAAGAGTCCGACGCTTAGCAGGCTGAGCCACTCAGGCGCCCCAGGAGCCCACTTTCAAGGTCGGTATGATGCAGGCATCCAATTTTCTTCCTTTTTCCTCTGTATAATGAAACAACTTTCTTTATTGTCTCATCTCTCTGCTCTCTGCTTTCTGCTCTCACTGCCCTCTTAAGATGCTGCATCCGCAGAGAATCCTTCACCTCATAATACTCTTAGTCCGAAAGCACTCGTAATGAGTGCCGGGTGTGGTATGTAAGCGATGGATCACTGAATGCTACTCCTGAAAGCAGTAGTGCCCTGTATGTTAATTAACTACAATTTAAACAAACAAAAACAAAAACCAAAAAAGGAAAAATCCTCTTATTCGATGGCTTTAAAATTATCGCCATTCATCTTGCCCTCTACGCAGCACTGGGCACTTTGGACCATTTCCACCTCTTGCCGGCTTGTGCGCACAGCACGACCTTTCTAGACTTATTATTCTTGTTTTCCTTTTCCTCCTTCATCCCTTCCTCCTCTTTCACCCCTAGGGCTTTGTGGCTTGACTTTCTCTTGCGGCTCCTAACAATTGGTATAATTTAAGGCTCTATGCTTGTCTTAATTTTTACCCTTTGTAATTCTATCTTCTTTGAGAAATCCATCCATTTTCAGGGTTTCAATACTTCCAGGTGAGTGACTTTCTGACTGGTAGGTTCACCCCTAACGTCTCTTGTGAATGCCAGTGACAAAGTTCAGACGGAAAACTAGGCATTTTTAGTATGCCTAGATTCAATTAATCAATTGACTCAATCAAATCAATCAATTAATCAATTCAATTAATTCAAATTAATCTTAACCGTCAAAGACATTTTATGTGACTCACCTACATTTTATACATTACTAGATCGTCCAACATTCTAGCACAATATCTTCTATCAACTAGGTGTTCAACATACATTTATTCAAAGAATGAGAGCCTCTCTTATGTTTAGTCATATTAAAAGTCAAAGTCAAATATTTTTATTCATGGTTCAAAGGATCAGGGTCACATAATTTTCAGAAGGAAGTTCAGCCACGAGTCAGCTTATCTTCTTCTTTGGGGAAGAGAGTAGCTACCTCCTGGCTGGTCACCTCCTCCGGTCTTGTAGTGTCCCTCTCTCTGATATAGAGTAGGGAGGGAGCAAAAGAGTTGGCACTGGCCAGAGCCATAGTCACTGTGCTCTACTGGAAAGATCTTAGTTTTGGAGGCAGAGAGAGCCTGCATTGAAATTCCACGTCCTCCACTGCTTTCCTTATCTATAAAAGTGGGTAAGAAGGCTCGGGCCAGACGGCTATTAGAAGAATAGAAGAAACAACACACAGAGAGTGCTTTGCACCCAAAGGATGCTGAAGAGAATCGTGAGTTCCCTTTCCTGCTCTCTTCTTGCATCCCTCTCCTGCATTCAGCTTCAGGATGAAGACAGAAGTATTTGAGCTCTCAGGATAAATGGTCCCTATCTGAGTATCCTGCACGGCCAAAGGGGAAAGTCGGACTGCAATTCTCATTAATCTACACAACCTCCTGGGGCACCTGGCCAGCTCAGTTGGTGGAGCATGAGACTCTTAATCTCGGGGTTGTGAGTTCGAGCCCCATGTTGGGTGCAGAGATTACATAAATAAATAAACCTTTTTTAAAAAATCTACACGACAGTCCCCATGCATTCATAAGGCAGGTGGAGGGAACTACACCTGCCCCCAATTTACAGATTAAGAACTTGAAGTATCAGGTACTGTCCCTGGAGTATCAAACAAGAACTTTACAGTTTACAACAGCTCAGAACTCAGGCTCTCGCAGAGGAAGCTCACTTGGAAATTTTCAGATGGGCAGCAGTGGAGATAATGTCAAATTGTCCATCCACCATGACCCTTTCCAGGGATGTGGGCAGCGTCTTCAAGCTGGCGCAAGTCCAAGTCCCCAGAAGCATCCCCCATTTGTCTCGGGAATCCTTCCAGGCCACCTCCTTGATTTTCCACCTTGCTACTCTTCGTTCATAAATTTCTTAGTCCTCAACTCTCTTTGTTTTGGCTCCATTTTATGGTTCCTATCCTCCACCCACCTCTGTGCTGGATGGTCCTCTGGGCTTGACTCACTCTCCTGGCTCTCAGCAACCACCCCGATCCAAGCCATTGCTTGGTCTTTGTGCTGCGATCTCCCACACCACTCCCACCCGTGAGAGGCAGCCCATCTGTCAGATCTGCTGGATGCACCCCACTCTTTACCAGGACCACAGGGGTCATGGTGGCTGCGAGTTTCAAGATGGCAGAGTCAGGGCATTTCTGTCCCCCCCCTCCCATCATTAAAAAGCACTCCAAAACAGGATATGAAAACAAAAGTATTGTTTAATAAACCAGGAAAAAACAGCAGCCCCTGGTCACACAGGGATCAGGAAAGCAGAAAGATGAAGGGCCAAGCACCCCATGTAGACATCGGAGCATTCTTCCAGAAATACCAGACTAGACTGTGAAGACAGAAGGTTTGTCTCATGCATTTCTTTGTCTGTCGAGCTTAGCATAGGACTAATCCAACGTTGGCCAAACTAAGCCCTCATTCAACACTTGTTGAATGAATTACATCATTTAATATATATCATATAATAGTTTTCCACATATGAAGGCATATTTTACAGCAAGGGAAGCAGTTAGAAATGTTTTTCCTATGTTAAGTGGAGCTGCCTTTATTTCTCTTAGAGAGAAGGCCCCTCCACACCCAGATGCCAAAGAAGAGAACTCTAAGCAGTAATACCCTTGCCTTGATATTTAGCATTTCATTGCTTCAAATATTTTTAAAAATTCACAAAATCTGCCCTTTCATTAGCTCAGTCTTAGTCTTTCATTATTTTAACGTGAACTTGGTTGCTATGGCAGTCAGGACCTGATCATTACATTTAGCGCTTTGCAATTATGAGTAAGGAACCAGGTAAAAGCACTGACATTTAATATTTAATTGTTTTTGATCAGCATTAATTAGTTGCAGATGCACACCAGATTCCCATTGAATTAAATACTCTCGGGAACATATTGCGGTCTCAGGGATTCTAACCACATCAAAAAGTAAATGTTCAACTTTAAAAGTTGGGCCCTAGAGACCCAGGCATCCGTGGAGAGGAAATTCCAGATGTCTCTCATTCTCCCTCTTTCGTCAGAAGTAAACCTCCTCCTTCCAGCCCCCTGGAATCTAAAACCTCAGGGTTCTGCGGGGGACCTTCCAGGCTGCATTCTCTGCCTGCGCCACCAGTTCTACCCTGCTGCCTGAATCATTCCCATCTGCCTACAAACACGAGGCATCTCTCCGACCCTGAAAACCTGCTCTGAACGCCACCGCCTCTCATGCCATCACCCCTTGTCTTTGTTCCTCTGTAGAGAAAAACTCGTTGGAAAGGTCTTGTGCACTTGCATCTCCAACGCATCTCCTCCCACTGTCTTCGGTCTTTGGCTCCGACCCCTCCAAGGAAACTGTCCTTGTCAAGGTAACCAAAAGAACCACCGTGGTACGAAATCCAACGGTCAGGTCTTCATCTCCCTTCAACCAAGTCCATCACATTGTCTTTCTCGATGCACTTTTCTCTTCATTTGGCTTCCAGGAAACCATTCCTCTTGGGTTTCTTCCCACCCATGGTCATTCCTTCTGATTCTTGTTTGCTGATTCATCCCCCTCTCCTGAGCCTCAGAATGTTTTGGTGCTACAGGCTCAGGATTCGTCTTCCTTTATCCTCTGACTATGCTCATTCCTTAGGTGATCTCAGAGAAGCACACATATGCATTGAACCCCTCCCCCATTTTTATCTCCAGCACTGACCTCTCCCTTGCTTCCTCTGCATTTCCACTTGAATGTTGACTTAGCCTAAGTGCCCTAGAAATCAGAGACTGAGAGAGCACCTGCGTGGCTCAGTCGGTTGAGCCTCCGACTCCGGCTCAGGTCATGATCTTGCAATTACTGAGTTCGAGCCCCACCTCAGACTCTGTGCTGACAGCTCAGAGCCTGGAGCCTGCTTCCGATTCTGTGTCTCGATCGCTCTCTGCCCCTCCCCCACTCGCGTTCTGTCTCTCTCTCAAAAATAAATAAACATTAAAAAAATTTTTTAAAAATCAGACCACACTCACACTTGGGCATGCTCTACTGGAGAAACAGAATTCCAGGGCAGAGAGGGAGGGAAAAGGGAAATGAGGCAGGGAAGGAGGGAAAGCAAACACAAGGGGGTGCATTATCTAGCCAGCCACATGTTCACAAGAGAACATAGCCAGTGGCTCGGTCACACGGGAACATCTCTGGGTGTGTGTGTGTGTGTGTGTGTGTGTCGGGAGGGACCACAGCACCTCAGTGCTGCCTCTCAGGAAAGAGAAGGTTTCTTTCTGGCTGGCAGAAGGAAAAAGAATTCCTCTGTTGGCTCCTTCTTATCTCTCATCCCTCAGTGATAAAAGCTTCCCCCTGCACTTGTGGGTTGTGGTCCTGGCCTTTGTGGACCCCTTGGAAGGCCGGCTCTCCCAGCTCTGGTTTAGAACTTAACTTGGGCTTTGAAGTGTTTGGAGGAGCCAGAGCCTCAGGGTCTGGACATGTGGGCTGTATGTGGGGGACTTATGCAGGTCCTCGTGCAGCAGGCATAATGGAGACGAGCTGGAGCCCGGTCCTCACACTGGGAGAGACTGAGGCAGCCAGTCTCAGCAGGAGGCCACTAGCTGTGGTGGCCAGGCCCTTTGTGTGCACAATCAAGGGGGACGGGGAGGATGGGGGCTGGGGAACTATGGGGCAGCACATGAACTGGATCTCCTAGGCAGCTCCAAACCTAAGCTAGCCAGAACTGAATTCCTGCACCTGTTCCCCCACACAAACTCTTTCCTCCTGGTTTGTGTGTGTGTGTGTGTGTGTGTGTGTGTGTGTCAGCTTCGATCCTTATCTTTCTATTTGGTCAGTCCCAAATATCCTATCAGCCCTACCTTCAAAATATATCTGGAAGCCTCCTTTCCCATAATTCTTAGATGATCGCAACAGTCTTTTTGTCCGACTCTCAGCTTCTGTCTTTGCCCCAACGTTCTGTTCTCAACACAATGGTCAGAGCAATGCTTTTCAAACACAAGTGAGATGGTCACTCCTCCTCTTAAGCCTCTAATGTCTTCTTGCCTCACCCAGAGGAAAACCCGGCTTTGCTATGGCCTACAAGGTTCTGGGCCGTCTGGGTGTGTGTGTGTGTGTGTGTGTGTGTGTGTGTGTCTTCTACCATACCGTCAATTTTATCTCCTGTTTGCACACTCTGTTCCAGCCACACTGTGTCTTTGCAGGGCCAAGCAGACTCCTACCCCAGGGCCTTTGTACTTGTTCCTCTCTGTGCCTACAAGACTCTCTCCCCATTATCTGTGTGGCTTGTTTCCTCAGTCCTTCAGAGCCCTTAACCTTGTGTTCCACTGCTTCTCAGCTGGAGACGGCCCCATGGAGGAAGGGGCCAACGAATGGAAAAGATAGGAAAGCAGGAAGGAAGACAATCCCTTCAGGAGCTTGGCAGAAAGCCCAAAGCACTTGCAGGGATAGGTTGGCCAACAGGGAGACCTTACAGGTGGGAGAAAGGCCCATGAAAAGAAAGAGTTGAAGGGGGAACTGTTATGAAAGGCTTTGAAACGCTAAGCAAAGGAGAGAGTTGTTCTACAGGCAAAGGCATCCAACTGAGAGTCAAAGTCCGTTCATTTAAGTTTCCATTGAAAAATGTCTTCCAAGGGGCACCTGGGTGGCTCAGTTGGTTGAGCCTCTGACTTTAGCTCAGGTCATGATATCACAGTTTATGAATTTGAGCCCCGCGTCGGGCTCTGTGCTGACAGCTCAGAGCCTGGACCCTGCTTTGGATTCTGTGTCTCCCTCTTTCTCTGCCCTTCCCTGACTCGTTCTCTCTCTCTCTCTCTTTCAAAAATAAATAAACATTAGAAAAATGTCTTCCAACTGGGACGTCTGAGTCAGTGTCTGCTCTGGTGGTATAAACATAGCCACGAAGGAAGCAAGAGAAACCAGCATTGACAAACGAGTGACAAAGCTGAGAAAAATATGTGTTGCTGAGAAGAATTTTCTGGGCCCATTCAGGAAGTTGATAGGAGAAGGTAGTCTTCCCCAGGGCCACTGTTTGAGAGCTTACATACCCCATGAGGTGGCAACTGAGGGTTGGAAATGGGATTTCAAAACCAACCCAACAGGGAGAACAGGGAAACCTTGGTGTCCTCTTTTGGGGCTTTTGGGTCAGGCCTACCCGACTCAACCACTTGGCTCTATTGACAACCGGTGTAGGAAGGTCAAGGAGGTCAGCGACTGTGGGTACCACTGCCCTCTACTGGAGGGACTGGAGTCCTCCCCAAGACCTGTACTTGGATCCAAGTCAACGGTTCTTAACTTTCTTTGGATCCCGGGTCCCTTTGAGAATATGAGGAAAGCTATGGACTCAAAGAAAAGAAGATATGCCTTTGTACATAAAGGTTTGCCTAGAGTTTCAAGGATCTCTAGAAAGACACTCTGAAACCCCATCCATCAACCCTCCAGGTAAAAGTATAACTTTTCTTTTTCTTGTTTATGTATTTATTTAGATTTTTTTAAATTAGAGCATAGTTGACACACACAGTGTTACGTTAGTTTCAGGTGTACAACAGAGTGATTTGACGAGGCTACACGCTATGTTATAGTCTATGCTAACCGGAAGGGCAGCCATCTGTCACCATACAGTCCTATTATGGTATCATTGACTATACTTCCTGTGCTCTGCCTTTTATTCTTGTGATTTACTCCTTCCATAACTGGAAATCTGCACCTCCCTTTTCCCTCCCCTCATTTTGCCCATTCCCCCAAGCCCCCCGCTCTGGCGACCACCAGTTTGTTCTCTGTATAGACGGATCTGTTTCCGCTTGTTTGTTTGTTCATTGTTTTGTTTAGATTCCACACATAAGTGAACTCATATGGCATTTGTCTTTCTCTGACTTATTTCATTTTGCATAACACTCTCTAGTTCCATCCACGTTGTTCCAATGGCAAGATCTCATTCTGTGTTGTGACTGAGTCATACCCCATCGTATAAATATCTTGCAGCTTCTTTATCCTTTCAACAATGGATGGAGACTCGAGTTGCTTCCATATCTTGCCTCCTGCAAATATGCTGCAATAAACAGAGGGGTGCATCTATCTTTTCAAATTAGTGTTTGTTTTCTTTGGGTAAATACCCAGTAGCAGAATTACTAGATCATATGGTATTTCAATTTTTAATTAAAACAATTTATTTTTATTTACTTTGAGAGAGAAAGAGAGCATGAGTGGGGGAGGGGCAGAGAGCAAGGGAGAGAGAGAATCCCAAGCAGGCTCTGCACTGTTAGCACAGAGCTTGATGCGGGGCTTGAACTCACAAACCCACGAGATCATGACCTGAACCAAAGTTGGACGCTCACCTGACTTAGCCACCCAGGCGCCCCTCTATTTTTAATTTTTTAAGGAAACTCCATACTGTTTTCTTCAGTGGCTATACTAACTTACATTCCCATGAGATGTGACATTAGAAGCAGACAGACCTAGGTGCCAGTTTAGGGCTAAGAAACCCACTTCTTTGGCTGTGAGACAGAAGAGAAATAAAGAAGAGTTTACCCAACCTATTTTCTGCCAAGAATGCCCTTTCCCCTCCTTGGATCCCATATTCAGAAATATTTTCTCTACCAAACAAATCGTGTTGACTAAGACATCCCAAATTTTTTGTTAACCAAACAGAACAGGCAAATGATAGCTGGTGACTTCATTATGGCTGAATTCGTATAATCCAGACAAAAATGGAAGCTAATTTGATATGAAGTTAGCCAGGGGAATTGTCCTATGGACAAATACATGGGTTTGATTGGCCTTTGAGATAGCAACCCTCAAGCTATAATGATTACATGTGCACCAACTCTTACTCTCAAGCTCACACATTTAAATCCAAACTAGGGGCGCCTGGGTGGCTCAGTCGGTTGAGCGTCCGACTTCGGCTCAGGCCATGATCTCATGGTTTGTGGGTTCGAGCCCCACGTCAGGCTCTGTGCTGACAGCTCAGAGCCTGGAGCCTGTCTTCAGATTCTGTACCTCCCTCTCTCTCTGACCCTCCCCTGCTTGCACTGTCTCTCTCTCTCTCTCTCTCTCTTTCAAAAATAAACAAAATATTTTAAAAAAATTAAAAAAAAATCCAAACTAATTCAGTGATCGTATTTGTCTCAAATTCACACTCTCTCACAAATCCGTTTCCATGCCCCTTTAGTGCACCTTTGAATGCAGGTAAATGCACCTTCCAATGTATTTTTCCAAGCATTCCCTTAGACTGAAACTCTCTCTGAGGTCAATTCAAACACCTACTGACTGCAAAGTTACATTTAAGTCTGTTCTGGTTCTTACTCTTGAGCCGTGTCCCACCCTAGGACCCTCTGGCCTCCAAGGTAGGGCTATGTGAGTACATAGAGCATCAATTGAGCACCACTTAGTACCTAGTGTGGCGAGTGCTAGAGATGTAAAACAGGAAAAAACAAAACAAAACATCATTGCTGCTCCTCATCCATTCTTTTAAGAAATATTAATTAAGTGCCTTTAATGTTATCAGACACTGTGTGAAGCACTAGGGATAGAATGACAATGAGAAATACCTGCTTTTATGGAACTTAAGGTCTGGTGGGAAAAATAGGGCAGGGTAGGGGATAGGGAGGAGAGGAGAAGAGTAAATGAACAGAGACGATGTTTGCAATTTTTTAAATGTTTATTATAGTTTTGAGAGAGAGAGAGAGAGAGAGAGAGAGAGGGAGATGCCAAATCTGAAACAGGGTCCAGACTCCGAGCTGTCAGCACAGAGCCTGATGCAAGGCTCGAACTCACGAACTAGGAGATCATGACCTAAGCTGAAGTCAGTGCTCGACTGACTGAGCCACCAGGTGCCCCTGTTTGCAAATTTTTTAAAGTTTATTTATTGATTTTTGAAAAAGACAGAGACAGTGCAAGTGGGGGAGGGGCAGAGAGAGAGGGAGAGAGACAGAATCCAAGCAAGCTCTGCACTTACCAACGCGGAGCCTGATGTGGGACTTGAACCCACAAAGCCATGAGATAGTGACCTGAGCCGAAACCAAGTGTCGGACGCTTACCCGACTGAGCCACCCAGGCGCCCCATTGTTTGCAATTTTTGATATGCACTAGAAAGGAAGCAGAGAGGGTGATGGGGCCAGATAGGGAATAGAGGCAGAGCAAGGCTCTCTCATGGGGTGAGCAGCCAGGGTCCTGGCAGGAAACGTGTGGGACACTCACCGTGGGACACGGAGCAGAGTTTAATACCTTAGAGTTCGTAACAGTGGGAGCCATTCCTGCATTATGTCCACAGAACCAAAGGAAGAAGGGAGAGCCGATGGGGGGGCCCATTTGATGGGAGCTGCCACATGTATGTACACAACCACCAATTAGTGGCCGCGTGGACGGAGATCCAGCCCACGATTTCCAGTCTAGTGCGTTCCCGCTAGTTTAGTTTCCCGCAGTTACTATAATGAAGTACCGCAGGCCGGGTGGTTAAAACAACACAACTTTATTCTCGGTGCTGGAGGCTTAGAAGTCCCAAATCAAGGTGTCTGCAGGGCTGGCTTCTTGGTGGCTCAGAGGGAGAATCTGTTCCATGCCTGTTTCTAGTTTCCAGTGATTGCTAGCAGCCCTTGGCATGCCTGGGCTTGCTGCCACATGACTCTGTCTCTGCCATCATCGTCACTTGGCCCTCTTCCCCTCTGTCTCTCTGTCTCCATATTTCTTCTTCTCTCTCTCTTTTTTTAAATGTCTATTTGGTTTTGAGAGAGAGAGAGAGAGAGAGCGCACAAGTGGAGAAGAGGCTGAGAGAGAGAGGGAGACACAGAATCCGAAGCAGGCTCCAGGCTCCTAGCCATCAGCACAAAGCCTGATGCGGGGCTCAAACCCATGAACCGCGAGATAATGGCCTGAGCTGAAGTCGGACACTTTACCGACTGAGCCACCCAGGCGCCCCCCGTATTTCTTCTCCTCTTATAAGGACACTAGTCATTTTGGATTTAGGGTTCCCCTTATTCCAGTATGATCTAATCTTAGCTAATAACATCTTCAGTGACCCTATTTCCAAATAAGGTCATATTCTGAGGTTTCAGGAAGGACGTGAATTTTGGGGGTAGGGAGAGACTATTCAACCCGGTACACCTGGTTCTTTTTTCTTTTTCTTTTTAAAGTTTATTTCTTTTGAGACAACGAGGGGGAGAGAGGGGCGGGGGAGAGAGAGAGAGAGAGTGAGCAGGGAGAGATGGGGCAGACAGAAAGGGAGAAAGTGGATCCCAAGCAGGCTCTACACTGTCTGTGCAGGGCCTGAGCTGGGGCTCAAACACATGAACCATAAGATCATGACCTGAGCCCAAACCAAGAGTTGGACGCTTAACGGCCCAAGCCACCCAGGTGCCCCCTGCTTCTTTGCAAAGCATTACGTTAGCAAAATGTCTTTGTCATCTTCTCCTCTTTCTGGGACCCTTTCATTCCATTTGAACCCCCCACTCCTGTTATAGTATGCGTTCAGAACACATGATTGAGTAGCTTAATCACTTGAAGAAGCAAGGATTATCCCAATGAGACGTCACTACACACCTACCAGATTGGCAACAATTTTAAGTATAATCACAAATCAACTGTTGGGGAGGATGTGGAATATCAGCATTCTCACTGCTGGTGAGAATGTAAACTGGTGCAGTCACTTTGGGATAAAGGTGTCAGTGTCTAGTAAAGCTGGAGATAAGTATGCCCTATTGCCCTCCTTGGTTATATATGCTATAAAAATGTATGACAGTGTGCATCAGGATACAAGTACAAGAATCAGAAGCCGTGGGGCACATGGGTGGCTCAGTCGGCTAAGTGTCCGACTTCGGCTCAGGTCATGACCTTGCAGTTTGTGAGTTCGAGCCCCGCGTCGGGCTCTGTGCTGACAGCTCGGAGCCTGGAGCCTGCTTCAGATTCTGTGTCTCCCTCTCTCTCTCCCTCTCCCCTACTCATGCTCTGTTTCTCTCTGTCTCAATAATAAATAAACATTAAAAATTAAAAAAAAAATACAGGACTTCCTGAAAATTAAAAAGCAGCAGCAGCAGCCTTTTTGGTAATAATCTCCCAATGGAAACAACTCAAATATCCATGAGGCTGCTTTTGCTGCATCTCAAAGGGTTTGGACTGTCATGTTTTCCATAGGATCTAATAGAATACTGTATAGTAATGAAACCAGAATCAATTATACACACAGCACGGATGAATCGCAAAGCATACTAATGAGGGGCACCTGGGTGGCTCAGTTGGTTAAGCGTCCGACTTCAGCTCAGGTCATGATCTTGTGGTTTGTGAGTTCAAGCCCCGCATCGGGCTCTTTGCTGACAGCTCACAGCCTGGAGCCTGCTTCGGATTCTGTGTCTCCCTCTCTCTCTGCTCCTCCCCTATTCACACTCTGTCTCTCTCGCTTAAAAAATTAAATAAACATAAAAAAATTTAAAATAATAAAAAAGCATACTAATGAACAAAAAAAGCCAAATACCACAGAGACTGTATGATTCCCTTTATATAAAGTTCCAAACTAGGCAAAATTAAACCATATAATTGAAGGATGTACAATCAGATGACAACACGTAAAGAAAAGCAAGGAAATGAGTGACCTACAAGTCAGGATAGTCCTATGCTTGTAGGGAGGTAAGGGATGTGATCCAGCAAAGGGCTCACCCAGGAGTGGGCTTCTGAGGAGCTAGAATGTTCATTTTACAACAGTTTATTTGATACACTGCATTTATGCTCTTAGCACTTTTCTGTATGCTTGTTACATTCCACACATACACATGTAAAATATGGGGGGAAGAGCACCCGGGCTTTGGAACGAGACAAAGAAGCTACTTAGTAGCTGTGCTGGTCCACTCTGGACACATCACTAAAGGGACAAACCAACCCCTCTTGGAGAAAGGAGATGTGAAACAAAAGCATGTGAATCTCCTTGGAAGAAAGGAATTCACTTTTAATTACAGGGAAATTGAAAAAAAAAACCCACTGGAATCTAAAAGACCTTTATTTATGCAGGTGCTGTGCTGTAAAATATTCTAATCAGCGTTGTTAATGAAGCTGGATTTACAACCTAGTAAACTAAACAAAGAGCTTATGTTTAGTTGAGTAACCAGTTGAGGGTGAAATCTAGTGTACTTAAGTGATAGTTTTCCCTTATTTGTGTTCTATTCAGTGTGAAAAGATGCTGGCTCTCTTGCTGTGAAATGGCTTTACTCTAAGACTGCCTTTACCCATCTGAAGTACAAACTTCATCTTTGTGAAATTTGTTCCATACAGCTGGGAGAAATCCTAGCCATAATAACAACGACTTAGACGAAGAGTTCCAGTTAGGAACCAAGCACTACTTTAGGAAGTTTGTAGTTGTTAAAACATCTTGTCATGACATGTTATCCTTTGAAGACCTCTTTACTTTGTGTTTGTGAAACAAGATGTTGTTCCAGGGTCATCTTGTACTTCGCCTGTTCCAGCCCTGCAGTCTTAGTTTTCTAAGGAGTCCTAGGTCCTTTAAGTAGAGAACGGTATTTATTTGTTGGTTGGTTGGTTTTCCCAAGCAGGCTCTGCGCTTGATCCCATGAACCAAGAGCTCATGATCTGAGTGGAAATCCAGAGCCCGATGTTTAACAGACTGAGCCACCCAGGTGCCCCAAGAATGGTATTTAGAAGCCAAGAGCTAGGCTTGCTTATTGCTACTGATGTGTATTGTTGCTTTTAGGCTTTCTCAGCAGACAGGCCACGTATCTATATCCATCTCTATTCTATTAAACATGATGAGTTCATTCCGATACATTCAATTCCAATCCAATAGCAAAGAGCCCTTGCAAGGGTTATCCCATTCCATGTTTGTAACCCCCTTCTGCAGCATTGGGAAATCTATTGTTTTAAATGTTTATTTATTTATTTTGGGAGAGAGAGAGAGAGAGAGAGCAGGGAAGGGGCAGAGGAGAGAGAGAGGGAGAGAGAAAAATCCCAAGCAGGCTCCTTGCTGTCATTGCAGAGCCCAATGCGGGATTTGATCTCACGGACTGTGAACCTGAGCTGAAACCAAGAGTTGGACATTTAACCGACTGAGCCAGCCAGGCTCATTTCACCCAGGAAATCGCTTTTTAATCATTTCAAATATACTTAAGTTTATAATGAATGTATTGCTGTTTCTTTTCAAATATAGATGTTCCACACTTGTATTGGTCTTTGTTCTCCAAGACCTATAAAAACTCCAGACTTTTCATTTATTTTAGTCATTCAACCAGCATGTATTTATCAAGCAAACATGTGTCAGGTAATGTTCTAGGGGTGGGGATACAGCAGTGGACAAAATACCGTGTTGGTAAAGGAACCGTGGAAAGAGAGAATAATAGATATAAGGCTAGGAAATGGCAGAGCTGGGATCTGAACCCAGACAGCCTGGCCCCAGAATTCACGCTACACCATCTGCCTCCGATCGCTCTTGTAAGCTGCTCTCTGCCTTCCACAAAAGTTTACAACTCTCTTGAATCCAATAAAAATGCCTCTGTCAGTTTCTAAATCTACACAATGCAGAACCTTGTGCATCTTCCACATTTCTTCTCTGAGACTCGGTTTCTAAATTTGTGCGAATGAAGGTACTAATTTCGACTTGCTGTGGGGATAAATGGAATTAGATGAGATGCCTGGTGCTATTTGTGACAGATCATTGGTATTTAGTGAAGTTCTTTTTTTTCTTTTTCAACGCAAATGCCATACTATACAATTTCCCCAGAACAGAGAGGGTTTTTTTTTTTTTAATTGTTTATTTGTTTGGTTAAGCAGGCTCCACACCCAACGTTGGGACCTGAACTGATGACCCTGAGATCAAGAGTTGCAAGCTTTACCGACTGAGCCAGCCGGTGTCCCGAGTTTTTTTTTCCTCTAATTCATTGAATCAATCATTCATTTATACACTTATTCATTCTTACATCCATTCTAAAAGCACTTATTGAGAATCCAATATATACCAGGCCCTCTGCTAGTCATTGTGGGTACAGAAATGACACAGCCCTCATTCTCAAAGAGCTCATGGTCAAGAGATAAAGAATTACAAAACAATCTGATATGTAGCTGAGAGTTAGAGGGGTGGTCTTGGTCGAAGGCATCCTGAAGGAAGGGGCTCTGTTATAGCAAGGACTGGTACAGCAGTTCTGCCGTTAAAGTTGCCAAGAATAAATGAATAAACTAACTGGTGAATGAATTCAATTCAGTTTAACAAATACTTCATAGAAGATCTTACTGCCCACAGCATGGTGCTCTGAGCAGGGAGTGTGCCGACGAAGAGGGGCAGCTCAGGCCCTTAATGAGCTTCTAGTTTTACTGGCAGATACAAACATCTGTGAAGAGATGTTTTGGGGCACCTGGGTGGCTCAGTCGGTTAAGCGTCCCACTCTTGATTTTGGCTCAGGTCATGGTCTCACAGTTCATGGGACTGAGCCCCAAGTGGGGCTCTATGCTGACACCCGCAGTCTGCTTGGGATTCTCTCTCTCTCTCTCTCTCTCTCTCTCTCTCTCTTTCACTCCCTCTGCCCCTCCTCAGCTTGCGCTCTCTCTCAAAATAAACTTAGAGAGGGAGAGAGAGAGAGAGAGAGAGAATGTTTCAATGGAATGTAGAGAATTCTATGGGGTAGGCAAGCTGCTTCGACAATAACAGAGGAGGCCCTAAGCTCTATTAGTAAGTAGATGAAGGGAGGCTCTAAAGTCTATTAGTGTAGGCTTCCTAGAATGAACTTCTCCAGTCTTGTATATATTCAGCAGGTGAATAGAAGTCATTGACAACTTCTAATTAGAGGATTAATATGGTCAAATTTGTATTTGTGGTAGGATGGGGGGTGCAAAGGGGGAAGGAAGTCTAAAATCAACATCAGCAAGGAGGCTGAATGATTAATAAGAGGCTTCAGGTGGACGTTTGATCTGGAGGCAGACTTTGACAGTGGTTGCAATTACTCAGGGAGAGGATGTAGAGAGCAAGGAGGATGGATGTACTTCCTGGAACCAACACTCTTTAAGCAGCTGGCAGACAAAAAGGTGGAAAGACACCTAAAGAGAAGAGTCCGGAGCAGAACCCGGGAGTCCAAACGAGTAAGGAGAAGGCGGAGACAAGGCGGACCAGGAAGGAGGACGCAGATGTGCCCAGTGCTGTATAGAGAGAGGTCCCAAAGCATCCGTTTGATCTGGCCGAGGTGACCTATGCCAGAACAGTCTCCGTGTTAGTGGCGCAGGCGGGACTCCCACTGCAATAAACAGTGAATGAGGGAGTAGAAAAAGTGAATGAAGAAATCAAGCGCTGTGCCCTCACTTGCCCTGGGAATTTCCAGGGCCGACGTCGGGAGCTGGTGCGGAGGAAGGGCCTTCCCGACAGGGCTCGGGAGGCAGCCCGGGAAGCCGGTCAGCCTCGCAGTCCTCAGGTAGGCGCGGCTCCAAGGTCAGGGTCACCCTGGGCCTCCAGGCAATCCATCACCTTGACGACCAACTGAAAAAAAAAAAAAAAACCGGAAAGGGCGGAAGCAGTCAGGTCATCTCGCGATATCTGGCGGCCCGGCGCCGGCCTTCCGGGCCTGGAAACCGCGGCCGGCTCTCGCGA
Organism: Cryptoprocta ferox; assembly: GCA_028646485.1. NCBI lineage: Eukaryota > Metazoa > Chordata > Mammalia > Carnivora > Eupleridae > Cryptoprocta > Cryptoprocta ferox. Next base: position 87,743,659 of record CM053570.1, on the reverse strand, counting down.
GACCTGCCTGGACCCGAAGCGCGGGGTCCGACGTTAAGGAAAGCGGGAGCTGCGGGTGGGGAACATGTCGGATTCCGAGCTCGGCAGGAAGTGGGACCGGTGCATGGCGGATACGGTCGTGAAGATAGGTAAGGGGCCTCTCGCCCCTGCAGGCCCCGCCCGGATCCGAGCGGCCGCCTCCAGGCCCCGCTGACCGGGAGGGCGGAAGGGAAGCCCCTGGGGAGGTCAGGCCGACCGGCCAGGTCCAGCCCCCTCCGGCCAGGGCCAGCTGCCCGAGCCGGGCGGGAGGTCACTCGGGCGGCGGCGGGGGGGCGGGGGGACCCGGCCGGAGAGGCCTGGGCGTCCGCGCGAGGTGGGAGGGGAGGAGTCGCAGCCGCGAGGGAATGGGGGACGGCCGGGCTGGCAGGTGGCAGGAGGGGTGCGGGGCTCGTCGAGTAAAAGGCGGTCTGCAGGGCACAACTTCGTGCCAGAGGCTGGAAATTCTCCTTCGAGGGTGGAGCCGGGTCAGGGTCACAGTGCGCTCCAGCCGAGACACGCGCCTTCTCAAGAAGGTCATGGGGAGCGTTTTATAGACACCGCCAGGCCCTCACGGGAGTTGCTGTCATTCCCGAGTTGTAATCCGATTTATTGGTGTCGGAGTAGCCCGCGCCCTGAAATTGGAGACAAAGTGATCTGGAATGAGAATAGCCCAGGGAAGTAAGAGATTGGACGCTTCTGGGTTCTTGACGTTAAGAGCGCGGAGGTTTTTAACATGTGCTCAGTGACGACACAGATTATGAAGTCACTGCATGGAGGGGAGGGGGAAGATGGAAGCTCGTTTATTGAGCGTATGCTAAGCGCCTGACACCGTGCTCGGTGGGCAGCTTGATAGATTATCTCGTCCCGGTAGTGAACCCGAGAGGCAGGTGAACGAATTTGTCCAGGGTTTAATAAGTGACAAAGTTTCTAAGAAATAGCAAAGTTGGAAATTGAACTCCAGTTTTCTGGCTTCAAGCCCCATGCTCTTTCTTTGATACTGATTCTTATTATCCAGATATGATATTTTTGTATGGAAAATTTAAGAAGATTTAAGATTGTGCCCGTTGAATGAAATGTTGAAAAAGATTAAGCACCATGAGAACAGAGATGCCTTCTGGTTTATTCATTGCTGTATCCCCTGCCCCTTTCTAGGTTTTCTAGTGCTTAATAAAAGTTGTCGAGAATAAGTTAATAAGTGGAGTACTTGATCAAAGCTGTTGCTTCACCCTTGAAGTTACCAGCTGTGTGATTTGGGGCAAGTTGTTTAACCCTCCGTCCCTCTGTTGCCTTATTTGCAAATTGACAATAGTAATTATTACTGTCTCAAAGGGTTAAGATTGCCAGTTATTGTAAGTAAAGGCTTGAGTATAAATCACGTAAGAATGAGTTATTCTGTAAGTGTGCCAAGAAATACAGTTTTTGTTATTGTAAACAGCTCACATTTAGGGGAGAAGATGTAACACGTGGATATTCTATGGCCGCAATAAGTGAGGTGCGTGGGTGGCTTAGCAGTTAAGTGTCCAATTCTTGATTTCATCTCAGGTCCTGATCTCCCAGTTCATGGGATTGGGCCCTGAGTCGGGCTCTGTGCATACAGCACAGAGCCTGCTTGGGATTCTCTCTCTCCCTTTCTCTCTCTGCCCCTCCTCAGCTTGCTCGCTCGTTCTCTCTCTCTCTCTTCCCCCTGTATATAAGTAAATAAATATAAAAACAAAAAACAAGCCACAATAAGCACTAAGCAGTGTGATGGCAGTAGGTAAGAGTGGGAGGCAGACAGCTGCGTTTGAAATGATCACTCTTGCCCTTCACCCCGTCCTCGCTGGTTTTGTAGCTTTCGGTAGGCTCTAGCTTCCTTCACTATGAAATGGGGATAAAAAAAGGAAAACAGATTTACCTAAAAGGATTAGGAAGACTGAAGGATAATAAAATAATAAAATATTAGCACAGTGCCTGGCACTTACATAGTCTGCAAACGGTAGTAGTGATACCTGTTGATATTCATACTGTTGTGCCCCTGAGGATCACCTGAGGCAGTGAGTAGCGTCACTGTCATTCATGAGGGGACATTGGTGGGGGTGGGATATACACGGGTGAAATAATTAAATGAGGCACAGTGATACATGATTACAGATAAAAGTTAAAATGAGTGATTCAGGCTCCTTCTACTGTAGAGCTGTTATAAATCAAGTAAGTGCAGTGATGGTCTGAGAGTTCGCAAGGAAAACAGCCTTTCATCTGACCTTTGGAGAATGACTTGGGCTTGGATAGTCAGGGAGGGTGGGAGAATTTGAACAGAGGCCCAGTTGAGCTTTTACAGAGCAGGATAGTGAAGCATGGAGTTACGAAGCTAGACGTGGAGGAGCAGGGGTTAGAACCTAGCTGTTCGAAATTCAGCATCCCTAGTCTCTGAAGAAAGGTTGGGTGGAGTCAGAATTGTGAAATGTCTTAGAGAAATTCCACTTTATCTTAAAAGGCTTTTGAGTTGCCTTTGGCTTTTTCTCATGCATTCTGCATATTCGACACGGCTGTCTTAAAAATCTTGTTACTTTCTGCTTCTAGGGCTCATTCATTAGTTCTAGGCTGGTGTAGAATAATGGGATGGTTTGAAGCAACAAGTATTATTGGGTTCTGGGCCAGTCAGTGGGCACATAGAGAAGCAGAAGGCATTGCGTTCCCCTCAACAGGGAATTGATGTGATATAAATGGAACTTTGGTATGATCGATCTGGCAGTGTTTTATAACGAACAGGTCAGGAGTTGAGGAAAGCCGCCGGGACTGTGAATGTGGAGTGATGAACGCCTGCACTGTTAGACCAGAAAGGAATGAGCATATTTGAGAAACTTCAGACTTTGTTCCGCATTTGAAAATGGAGACGGTAATTCCCACCTCCAAGGCTAGAACAGTGCCAAAGTCATAGTAGGAACTCAGTAAATGCTATTTTCTTCATCTTTCTCTCCAAATGGTAAACTTTGCCTCATTCCATTTCTTGCCAAGGGGACTCCAAGGTGAGAATGAGGTTAAGGGGTGATTCGTTGATCAGAACTTGGAAGTAAAACAGGAGGGGTGTGTGTGCACCGCGCTTACACAGAGTAACTAAGACACGTAACTGATCGTGGGGGTGGCAGGAGAGAGACCAATGAGAACAAAGATCGTGATTTTGGTTGCTTTTCTGCTGACGTGGTTGAATTGAGAGTGATAATGAAGTCGAGAAGGAGGCTTTAATTTTGCAGGAGAAACTGAGTTCAGATCTGGAGGGCGTGGTCCCTTTAGTAGGTGGACTTAGCGAAAGGGCGTGAGAGAGATGAAGCACAGAACTACTACCCGGGGAGGCTTTAGTCTGGAGATCTTGGAGAAGGCGCCGATGAACACGCTCTGTAGTGAGCGTATTAGTTCCCGTTCCCGTAGGCAGCGAGGTGATGGAACTTTAAGCCTCTTTGGCTGTTTGCTTCCTGGTCCTTCAGAACGGAGGCGGAGTCTCCCGAGTGGCGGCCTGCGGGGAGATAGAGACGTTTTGTAGCCGATGCAGGCCAGGAAGAAGGGCCCGCATGGGCTTTCAGCTGGATCTTGGTGGTGCCATGCTCTGCCTTGACAGAGACCGAAGGGAAGCCGAGGTGAATGGACAGCTCCCTTTGTGAGCACTTCTCTATTTGGCTGCCTTAGACCTGAAGTGTTTTTGTTCTTTTCTCACTGGTTTGCTCAAGAATGACTATTTTCTTTTTTTTTTAATGTTTATTATTTATTTATTTATTGTTATTATTATTATTTTTTTTTTTTGAGAGACAGAAACAGAGCATGAGCAGGGGAAGGGCAGAGAGAGAGAGAGAGAGAGAGAGAGAGAGAGAGACACGAAATTTGAAGCAGGCTCCAGGCTCTGAGCTGTCAGCACAGAGCCCGATGCGGGGCTCGAATCCACGAACCATGAGATCGTGACCTGAGCCGAAGTCGGATGCTCAACCGACAGCCCCCCAGGCTCCCCAAGAATGACTATTTTCGTTGCCCGTGTTTAGACTAGAGGTGGTTCAGCTGAGGTAAAGAGCACATAAGCTTGTACTTCAGACGGTTCTTTAACAACAGCAACAGCAACAGCTGCCCGTCGGGGATCTCTTACTCTGAAGCTGGGGCAATGCCTCCATAGAAAAGTCTCCTGTGATTTCATCCTGTAGGAAGAGCTACATTTAGCTATGAATACCTTTTCCCTGCCCTTCGCTATCATAAGAAAAGCAGTTCTATTTTCCCTGTTAATTTTGGTTTTAAAGTATCTATTTTGTGTGTAAAGGAGCGTGGTAGGGTAGGTGGTTTCTAATATGGTTTTTGACCCAATATCGTGAACCCAGGAATCAAACAAACACATGCCTCCCTGGAATAGGCACAATAGGCCATTGTTCCTTACACATCTGTTTCTCTCTTTCAGCTTGTGTTCCTTTCTTTTCCTTTCTCCCCCTCACATTTTTACCCTTCTCTTTGGCCTCTGTTCTTACTCCTGCCACTCATATGCACTGCCTAGTTCCTCCATCAAGTTTGAAATTAATGTATCTTTTTAAAAAAATAAACTTGTTAGCATTGAATAAGTTCCTAGGTGTCCTGTTTCTTCTTCTTCTTCCTCACATCACTAATTTTTCTTAATAGCGCACATCACCATCTGAAATTTCCGATTTGTTTCTTTACTTGAATGTGAACTCAATGAGACTCCGAGACATTTTTGTTTCATGTTGATCCCCTAAGCCTTGGCATAGAGGAGGCATACAATAATTGCTGTTAAATGAATGCCATGCATTGCTGAGAATTTTGCAGACTACATCTCTGCCCACATTTGCTCCTCAGTGTGTGTTTATTAACTGAATGAATTAGCATTTAAATTAAAAAGTCAAGTGAGGTAGATTTCATGTGAATTTCTGCCAGTTGACATGTTTGATCATGTGTCCCTGTGATCTTGGGACTTTTACCAACTTTTAAATTTTATCTGGGGATATAAATGATTGTCAGTAGATCTTAATAATAAAGTAGTATTAGAAATGCCTGGGAGTAGTCAGCTAAGAAACATGAATCAGAGAGCACTTTTGTATTTGAACAAGTAGAGGGTGATGTTGGTTTAAGTGGTCGTGCCAAAGCCTTATTGCAGGAAATTAAAAAGGAGTGAAGAATATTACATTTTATGAATGGCATGTTCCGTTAGGTTTTTTTTTTTTTAAGTTTATTTATTTTGAGAGAGAGCACAAACTGGGGGAGGGGCAGCAAAGGGGAGAATCCCAATCAGGCTCCCGTGGTCAGCACAGAGCCCAGCGTGGGGCATGAACCCATGAAACCGTGAGATCATGACCTGAGCCAATGTCAAGAGTCGGATGCCCAACCGACTGAGCCACCCAGGCGCCCCATGTTCCATTCATTTTAAGTTTTATCAGATTTCTCGAATGCTCTGGTTTTCTTTCTCCACTCTGTTCATGGGTTGTGTCGTTTGTTTTCCTTGTATGTACTGAGTAATTTGTCTTGTGCGTACCCACACGAATAAATCATACATTCTTGTTAACGAGAATAGAAGGCATAGTGTCTTGCCAAAATAGAGGGCTTGAAAGCTCTGGGACAGAGCTGGTGCCCCCAGCCTGTGCTCATCACTCCGGACTGGATGGGCAGTTACACGTTTTGTTTCCCTGGGATGAGAAAATCCCAGCTGTGGGACTTGGGGAGGGGCGTCCCTGTGATTTGAGAGCCTCTGAGTCCTGCAGGTGTGGCTCATGGAGGCACTGCCATGGCCCTCAGAGCCTTGTTATCACTCACTAGGTCTGTGCATGGCGGGCTGTGACCTCCCGACCAAGTTGATGTCTGTGTGACAGCGGCCAGGGCCTCAGGGCTGCGGATTTGCCCGGGGAGGCTTTGAGGAAAATCTGATTCTGGTACTTCCTGGATTCATATGGAGGTCCTGGGATCCCTAATGTGACTTGAAAAGTTCTAAAATTGACTGTGTCCCTTTACCCCACATTTCGTTCCCACCATGAGGCCAGAATATGGAATATCTAGTCTTACTAACCTGTGAATTGGGGGGGAGATCTCAAAGAGGGGAAGGAGAGGTCATTGGTTGGGGCAGGGGTTGCCCATGGCTACGATGCTTTCCTGAAACAGGCTGTCTCTGCGAGCCAGGTACAGTAAGCGCAGCAGTGTTTTCCAGTTTCTTAGTGGCAAGGAAACGTGCAAGCCGTGGACATTTGCTGACACCCCCAGAATGTACTCTGGTCAGTTGACTGTGGGGGCATTTGCATTCCTGTACTTTTCCTCTCCCTGATTTTTTTTCATTAGAAATAAATGTACCCAAAAAAATAAATAAAAGAAAATAAAAAGAAAAAAAGAAATAAATATACCAAGGGGTGTGCACCTGGCTCAGTCCGTAGAGTGTGTGACTCTTGATCTCGGGGTCCTGAGTTTGAGCACCACGGTGGGCGTAGAATTTACTTTAAAAAAAAAAAAAAAAGAAAAGAAAAGAAAATGTACCAGTAAGTACCTATCTGTGCCTCCCGTTTCCTCATCTATAGAATGGTAGTTCCTTCCTCAGAGAGTTGTTAAAAGGAAGGATAATCTCTACAGAGTAATTAGGACATTACCTGTACTTGATAAGTATTAGCTGCAAGCATGTGAATGAAGGGTAGCAGTCCTAAGTTAAAATAGTTAACCCTTTTGCTTTTATTTTGCTTTTATCTTGCTGTCGTGGGTACGAAACCTGATGATCAGTACTCCGGCTTATCTGTACAGTAGTAATCATTCGTGTATACGTCCCCAGACAGCTTCATAGCAGGCATCGTGGAAAGTCAAGGGGGTGAAGTGCACAGATAATAGGCCTTTCCCTGGCTCACCTTCTGGGAGAACGTGCAAAGAAGGTGGTGACATTGGAGTTCCATCTTGGAGAATATATAGGCATTTAGTAGGTGGACCGGGTGGACACCTGCATTCTAGGCCTTGGAAACTGTCCAGGCAACGTCCCAGAGGCCAGGGGGGCTCTGCCTTCTTCAGAGAATGATGGTAATGGCTACCACGTGTTGAACACTGTGCCCGATTCTGGCATTTTATGTTACATTTTACATACATTATCTCATTTAATTCTTTAGAAAAAAGTTCTTTTAATGTTGATTTTTGAGAGAGAGAGAGAGAGAGGGAGAGCACGAGCAGGGGAAGGCAGGGGGGTGGGGGAGACACAGAATCCAAAGCAGGCTCCAGGCTCCGAGCTGTCAGCACAGAGCCCGACGCGGGGCTCGAACTCCTGAATCATGAGGTGATGACCTGAGCCGAAGTTGGACAGTTAACTGACTGAGCCACTCAGGCACCCCATCTCATGTAATTCTTATACCCTATGGGGTACTCTCCCCTTTTTTCCCCAATTTTTTTATTGTGATAAAATATAACAGAATTTACCATCTGAACCATTTAAAATGTGCAGTTAAATGGTATTCAGTACATTCATACTGTTGTGCAGTTATTGCCACCATCCATCTCCGTAACTCTTCATTTTGTAAAACTGGAACTCTGTACGCATTTAACAGTAACTCCTCATTCCTGCCTCCCTCCAGCCCCTGGCAACCTCCGATCTACTTTCTGTCTCTGATTTTGACTACTCTAATACCTCGTAGAAGTAGAGTCATAAGCACTTGTCTTTTCGAGACTGGCTTAGTTCACTTTGTGTGATGCCCTCAAGGTTCATCCATGTTGTCGTGCAAATCAGAATTGCCTTCCTTTTTAGGTCTGAAGAAGAGTCCACTGTGGGGTGTGTGTGTGTGTGTGTGTGTGTGTGTGTGTGTGTGTGTCACATTTTGCTTCTTCATTCACCTGTTGATAGACACTATTGTGAATAACACCAGCATGAACATGGGTGTACAGCTGACCTTGCTTTCAGTGCTTGTGGGCATATACCCGGAAGTGGGATTGTTGGCTCATAGCCTAATTCTGTTTTTAACATTTTGAGGATCTGCCCTACTGTTTTCCACAGCAGCTGTACCTTTTACATTCCCACCTGTAGTGCACAAGAGTCCCAATTACTTCACATCCTCACTGACACTTGTTATTTCCTTCCTTCCTTTCTTTTTATTTTAAAGTTTATTTATTTTGAGAGAGAGTGCGTGCACACGCGTGCTCATGAATGATGAGATCATGACCTGAGCTGAAGTCAAAAGTTGCTCAACTGATTGTCACCCACGCGCCCCCCCTTTCTTTTTTTTTTTTTTTTTGTCTTTAAAAGAGAGAGAGAGAGAGAGAGAAAAGAAAACAAGCAAGTGGGGGAGGAGCAGAGACAGAGGGAGACACAATCCAAAGCAGACTCCAGGCTCTTAGCTGTCAGCACGGAGCCTGATGGGGGGCTCAAACTCTGAACCATGAGGTCATGACCTGAGCTGAAGTCGGATGCCCCACCCACTGAGCCACCCAGGCACCTCCACCCCTGCACCCCTTTCTTTTTTTTGATAGTAACCATCCTAATGGGTGTAAGCTAGTATCTCACTGTAGTTTTAATTTGCATTTCCCTAATTCGTGATGTTGAGCATCTTTTCATATGCTTACTAGCCATTTGTATGTCCTTAGAAATGTCTATTCAAGTCATTTGTCCATTTTTGAATTGGTTTATTGTGTCTTAGGAGTTCTCTGTATATTCTGGATATTAACTCCTTATCAGATAGACGATTTGCACATATTTTCTCCCATTCTGTGGATGTCTTTTAACTCTGTTAATATTGTCTTTTGATACACACAATTGAAACATTTTTGTGAAGTCCAGTTTCTCTGTTTTTTCCCTTGTTGCGTGTGCCTTTGGTGTCCGAATGGGAAAAACTGTGTTTCCTCTTTAGTCCCACACTCGCAGTGCATGTGGCACCCGGCGTGAGGGTTTTCCCCAGCGAGCGGCTCCCGGACCCCAGCTGCGTGTCTGGGCTAGGGCTCAGTCACATAAGACCGCCCCATTTCAGGTGCCAGTCCCAAGTCCACGTTGTTGCCTGTGCTTCTAGCTGGCTGGCTATGAATCACAGTTCCTGTGACCCCCTCCTAGGGATTGGTAATTTGCTAGAATGGCTGGCAGAACTCAAGCAGTTTACTTACTAGATTACCAGTTTATTACCAAGGATATTAAAGACTGTGAATGGACGGCCAGATGAAGAGATGCATAGACTGAGGACCTGAAGGGTCCCGAGTGCAGGAGCTTCTGCTTCTGTGGAATTGGGGTGTGTGCCACCCTCCTGGCACGTAGATGTGATTACTGACCTAGAAGTTGTCAGAACCCACACTTCAGGGATTCTTATAGAAGCTTCGCCATGAAGGCATGATCCATCCCTAATTCACTTTGCAGCCCCTCTTCCCTTCTGAGAGGATGCAGGGTGGGGCTGCAAATTCCAAGCTTGGCTCGGTCTTTCTCGTGACCAGCTCGCATCCTGAAGCTGTCCGGAGCTCCCTGAGATTTGTCTCACTAGAACAGACACTCCCATCACCCAGGAAATTCCAAGGGATTTAGGAGCTCTGCCAGGAATTGGGGGGCAGAGACCAATATATGTATTTTTTGTTATTTCAGTGTCATATCCAAGAAATCATTGCCAATCCAATGTCGTGAAGCTTTTGCCCTGAGTTTTCTCTAAGGGTTTTTAGCTCTTACATTTAGGTCTTTGATCTGTGTTGAGTTAATTTTTGCATGTAGTGTGAGGTAAGGAAGGATCCAGCTTCGTTCTTTTGCATGTGGATGCCCAGTTTTCTCGGCACCGTTGGTTGAAAAGACTGCCCTTGCTTATTGGTCTTGGAACCTAGTGAAAAATCATTTGACCTTATATGCAAAAGTATATTTCTGTGCTCATTATTTTATTCCATTGAGCTGTATGTCTGTCTTTATGCCAGTGCCACGTGGTTTTGATTCCTGTAGCTTTGTAGTAAGTTTTGAAATTAGGAAGTGTGGGTCCTCCAGGTTTGTTCTGTTTCAAGATGATTTTGGGTGTTCAGGGTCCCTTGAGATTCCATGTGCATTTTAAATCAGTTTTAATTTTGCAGAAAACAGCTTGGGATTTTGATTAAGAATTGCATTGAATTTCAGATTGTTTTGGGTAGTACTGACGTGTGTTAACAAATAGAATACTGTTTTAGTATTCAATCCTATTTACATTTATAATATTTATATTAATACTATTAGTATCACCACCATTTATTCTGTTATAGAATACTATGATATGGATATACCACAGTTTGGTTACCCATTAACCAGTTTATGGACATTTAGGTTGTTTATACTTTCTGGCTATTATGAATAATGCTGCTGTGATCAAGTGTACACGTTTTTAATGTGAATGTATGTTTTCATTTCTCTCGGATGTGCACGTATCTAGGAGTGGAATTGTTGGGTTGTGTGGCAACTCTTTGGGTAGCATTGAGAAGAACCATGGAATGTGGACCTGAAGAGTGACATGGCTGGATTTCTGATTTCAGAAAGATCACTGAAATAGCACAGAGAGAATGAACTAGAAAGGACCAGGTTGAAGGCAAGGAGATCGGTTAGTATATTTGGCAAGTTCGTGCCAAAGACGAGGTGATCCAGTTAGAGGATATCAAAACTGAGATGGGGCCAGAGGAGTGGAATGGAGACAAATGTCCCAGTAGATGTCTCGGTGTCATCCATTGGTCATATTTATGGAACTTGAAATGCTCACGAGCAGGAGGAGTCGGGTGATGCCAAGCCTAAGTAAATGGAGAATGGCTTTGCCCCTGACAGATAGCTGGGGAGCCCAAGCACATTTTACAGTTTATTAATTTCTGGTATGTCCGGTCGCTGGTTCTATGCAGTTCAGTCAATGGAGATGAAATTGCTTTGCCCTGCGATCACCTTCATGAAAAGAAAGGGTTTGGCCTTATTTCTTCCTTGTTAAGAAAGTAGGACAGTAAATGACGTAGCAGCTGACTTGCCTTGGAATTAACCAGCAGATTTTGTGTATTCATCCAACAATCAAGTGTGGTTAAATTAATTAAGGCCATTTTCATGTTTTAAAAAATGCTATACTGAAAGACGCCATTGAGTAAGGTCATGGAAAAAGGAGCAAATTGTTTGTCTTTAAATATCAGTTCATCTGATAAATGTGGGTTACCACAGAGTATTGGTGGCTCACCAAAAATTGCCTTTTGGTAGCCTGTGTTTGCAAACTGATACGTCTCCATTCCATGGGGTGATATCACTTAGGCTAAACTAAAACACTTCAAAGGTTTTTGGTTGTTTATAGGTTTGGGTTTCAAATTAGTACATGTTAATTGTTGAATTGGTCACCATATTTTGATTGTTATGTGTATTTCTAAACAGTTTTTGAGAGCAAAAATACTTTTTCCATTTGCGACAGCAATATGGATAATGAAACATTCCGATCTTGCTAGAGGAGAATTTTCTGTTAGTATTATAGAATAATGTAATTAGGCACTATATGGAACTTGAAAACATATTGAAATTTTTGTTCTGGCTGTGGTTTTATGCTTTCCTAAAATGTGGCCTGAAACCGTTTATTAGTAAATATGCTGAATTGCTTTCTCTGGCAAGTGCATTTCAGTATTGAATCCAAGTGAAAATACAAATATTTACTCATAAAAGTCTTTTGGTGTGGTAATATTTTTACTACAGCCATTGACCCACTAGTAAAATGTTAGGGCATTGCTAGATTGGATCCTGTTTATTTAAAGGCCAAGAGAGGGAAAGAGAGAGGAAGCTAACATTAAGTGAATGCCCGTTATGTGCCACCGTATTTGGTACACTAACATATTATCCCTTTTCTACCTTCCTAGCAACTCCGTGAGGAAGTTTATACTCTCTCTCTTTTTCTAGCAAGAAAAATAATGCTCAAAGATATTTATAGAAATTGAGAAGCTAATTTTTAAATCTAAAAATGTAAACAACCCAAAGTAGCCAGGGCGATTTTTAAAAAGAAAAGCAAAGTTGGAAAATTAACGTTACCTGACATCAAGACCTACTACAGAGCTACAGTAAACAAGACAGTGTGGTATTGGAGAAGGGAAACACATCTAGATCGGTGTCCAGAAATAGACCCATTAATATATGCTCAGTTAAAGATGCCAAGGCAGTTTAATGGGGAAAGGAAAATCTTTTCAACAGATTGTGCTAGCATAACTGGATATCCATGCAGAGGAAAAAAAAATGAACCTCATTATTGTGCATAAAAATCAACTCGAAAGGATCACAGACCTAAATGTAAAAGGTAAAACTATAAAACCCCCAGAAGAAAACAGAGGAGGAAAATCTCTGTGACCTCGAGTTCAGAAAAGATTTCCTAGGTCACAAAAGCAAAAGTCACAAAGAAAAAAATGATACATGGCATTTGGTCAAAACCTGAAACTTTTGCTCTTTGAAAGACAGCATGAAGAGAACAAAAAGGCAAGCCACAGAATGGGAGAAAATCCTTGCAATACATTATATCTGATAAAGGACCTGTTTCCATAATAAAAAGAACTCTTAAAACTTAATACTAAGAAGACAACCCATGTGAGAAAATGGGTAAAAGGGGTGCCTGGTGGCTCAGTGGGTTAAGTGCCCAACTTCGGCTCAGGTCATGATCTCACAGTCGTGGGATCGAGGCCCGTGTCAGACTCTCTGCTGACAGCTCAGAGCCTGGAGCCTGCTTTGGATTCTGTGTCCCCCTCTCTCCCTCTGCTTCTTCCCCACTCATGCTCTGTCTCACTCTCTCTCTCTCTCTCTCTCAAAAATAAACATTAAAAAAAATTTTTTTTAAATGGGTAAAATGTTTGAAAAGATTCTTCACAAAAGAAATTATCCTAATGGCAAGTAAGCACACGAAAGGATATTCGGCTTCATTTGTCATTAGGGAAATGCAAATTAAAATCGTGAAGAGATAGATCACCTTCCACACCCATTAAAATAGTTGAAAAAATTGCCAACAGCCCCTGAAGTTTGCTTGGGATGTGGAGCAACTGGAATTCTTGTGCACTGTTGATGGAGTTGTTGAGCGGTACAACCACTCTGTAAAATTGTTTGGTAGTTTCTTATAAATTCACGATCTAGTCATCATTCCCTTGGTATTTACTTAAGAGAAACAAAGACGTTTGTTCACACAAAGTGTGAATATATGTGACTCTATGGATATTTTTCGCAGCTTTATTCATAATGCCCCCAACCTGGAAAGGACCCAGATGTCCATCAACAGGTGAATGGGTAAACAAAATCCCGACTGTCCATAAAGTGGGCTATCGAGTAGTAAAAGGAACAAATATTAATATATAACAGCAACACGTGTACATTTCACAATCATTCTGTTGGAGCTACACACAGAAGAGTGTGTACCGTATTCCATTTACATGCTTCCATCCGTATGTACACGTTCAGAAGATGCAACCCAGCCTGTGATGACAAAGTAGATGAGGGGGTGCCTGGGGCTAAGGGTGGCCTGCAGAGGGGCACCGGGAAACTTCTGGGGCTGACAGCGCTGTTCTGTTTCACGAGGGTAGTGGCGGTTTCATAGGCATATACGCTTGTCAGACTCCTACACTTCAAGTGGAAGTACTCCGTGTTGGCGAGGATAAAAGCACCCAGGACCCTCAGCCTCCGCCTGTGGGGGTATCCATCAGCGAGCCTGTTTGGAAACCTGGCAGTACCCACTACAGCTGACCGTGCGTCTGCCCTGTGACACATCCGGTCCGTGCCTGGGTATCTGCCGAGCAGACACGCGTGCGTGTGTTCACCAGGTGTCTTCTGCCAGAAGGTTCGTAGAACACTATTCGTAATAGCACCGACTGGAAACTACCCAAATGCCCATCAGCGGGCCAGGTAAGTAAATTGTGGCATGTTGATGTGAGGGACTACTCTACGGCAATGACCGTGAACGACCTGCAGCTGTTCACAGACGGCAGGCTGACGTCCTTCCTGTGCGATTCCATTTGTGTGAGTTTAAAAACAGGCAAAACCACTCTCTGCTATTCGAAGTCAGAATGTGAGTGCCCTTGGGCAGAGCGCGTTGGATGAGGGAGGATAAGGCGGGTTTCTGGAGGTGTTGGCAGTTGTCTGTGCCCTGCTCTGGCTGCTGGGGACTCGGCGTGTTTGGTCTGGAAATATTTTTGAGTGGCACCCTTAATTGTGCAGCTTTCTGTATGTATGTTATAGTTCAGTAAAAAGTTTTTAAAAGACATGTTCTCTCGCAGAAAGGTGTCCTTGATAATTATAAAGTGAGAAAAGCCAGTTGTAAAACATCACACATGATATATGATCCCATTTATATAACTGGAAGGATGAACAATACACTTAATCTAAAATATCTCTCTGGAGCGATGATGATGCTAGGTGGGGAGGATCATTAATTTTGCTGTTTTTTCCTTTTAATATGGAACCATTCGCAAATTTGCGTGTCATCCTTGCGCAGGGGCCATGCTGATCTTCTCTGTATCGTTCCAATGTTAGTCATATGTGCTGCTGAAGCGAGCACAGTTTTACTGTTTTTATAATGTAAGTAAACAAATGAGAAGAGTTTCTGTTAAAAAAAAAAAAAAAAAAAAGGCCAGCTCCTGGGTGGCTCAGCCAGTTGAACATCTATCTGACTCTTGATTTCAGCTCAGGTCATGATTCCAGGGTCATGGGATTGGGCCTGGAGTTGGGCTCCATGCTGAGCATGGAGCTTGCTTAGGATTCTCTCTCTGTCTCTCTCTCTCTCTCTCTATCCCTCTCAGCCGCTCTCCTCCACTCACACTCTCAAAAAAAAAAAAAAAAAGTTACTTAGGGGCGCCTGGCTGGCTCAATTGGTAGAGCATGAGACTCTTGATCTTGGGGTTGTAAATTCGAGCCCCATGTTGGATGTAGAGATTACATAAAAATAAAATCTTAAAAATTTTTTAAGTTACTTCCAGAGTTCATTTGGGTCCTATAATTGACAATTATGAATAATCTTTGCATCCTGTAATAGACAATTATGAATACTCTTTAAATGAGTATGTGAAATCTAGTTTTGATATTTAATAGGTTAGTCCTTCAAAGTGAAAACCTGTTTAAGCTTTTCACCAACTTTGAAATTATATTGATATCTATTTTTTTTGTTATTTTTTTTTAATGTTTATTTTTGAGAGAGAGAGACAGAGTACAAGCAGGGGAGGGGCAGAGAGAGACACACACAGAATCTGAAGTAGGCTCCAGGCTCTGAGCTGTCAGCACAGAGCCTGATGCCGGGCTTGAACTCACAAACCACGAAATCATGACCAGAGTTGAAATCAAGAGTCAGACACTTAACCGACTGAGCCACCCGGGCGCCCCTTCAGGTGGAATTTTAAAACTATTTGATTAATACATAACAGCATATATGGGAGGAATTGAATTCTACTGTGTTTGTGTCAAGTTTCTTTATCCAACTTAAAGCTGCATTAGAACGCTTAGGGTAATTTATAATTTTTTGTAACACTCTGACATAATTGTTGACAGATTGGTAGACTTACTTTGACAAATGTTTACGTGTTAGAACAAATGTTTCTGATTGTCAGAACCTGTACATGTAAACCACTCAATTTCTGTTAGATAGATTTTAAATGATTAACTGAAGCAAACGATTTAAGCAACATAATTCACCTTTTACTAGGAAGCTTTCCTGAGAAAGCTGCTACTTTCTTGGCATCATCTCAGATGATTAAGTTGAAATCCATTCGTTGTAGGTTTAAAAAAAAAAAAAAATTTAGCCTAGGCATATATGTGACAAACCCTGAACTTGTGAGTTCATAAATATCCCACTCTGATTAGAAGCAAAATTACAGTATATTACTGCTCTAGTCGTATATTTCCTTGACATTAGAATATATGCTACCAATCTTAGAAATTCCCAGAAAAAATTGGCTGTGACCATTGAAAAACCACAACTTATTTTTCTCCTTGTTCCTGCTACAACTTGAAATTCATTTTATTTTATTTATTAAAAAAATTTGTTTCAATGTTTGCTTATTTTTGAGAGACAGAGACAGAGCGTGAACAAGGGAGGGGCAGAGAGAGGCAGACACAGAATCTGAAACAGGCTCCGGGCTCTGAGCCGTCAGCACAGAGCCCAACGTGGGGCTCAAACTCATGGTGAGATCACGAGCTGAGCTGAAGTCAGACGCTCAACCAACTGAGCCACCCAGGTGCCCCTTGAAATTCATTTTAGCTGATAACTTCTATTTCAGAAGACTTTTTTTTTTCTTAGTTTATGAAAACTGAATTCTTGGTTCTTTATGTGTGCAAGTCCAGTGATTTGGAGAGGCTTATTTATGGGCCTTGGTAGAATAATGATGCCTTTAAGAAAGACTATAGATGGGCACCTGGGTGGCTCGGTCGGTTAAGCATCCGACTTCAACTCAGGTCATGATCTCACGGTTTGTGGGTTCGAGCCCCGCATTGGGCTCTGTGCTGACAGCTCAGAGCCTGGAGCCTGCTTCGGATGCTTTATCTCCCTCTCTCTCTGCCCCTTGCCCGCTCATGCTCTGTCTCTCCCTGTCTCTCAAAAACTGAATAAACATTAAAAAAAAATTTAAGAACAGAAAGCCTGTAGACTACTACCAGAGTGTAAGGTCAGCTGGGTGCTGTGGCCTCGCCTTAGCGGCTTGGGCGCCTTATTAGAGGAAGATTTAAATAGCAGAGAAAATGTCACTTTCTCGCTGAAGGCCCTGAAATTCAGGTGAATCCTTCTAACACCTTTGCAAATGCTCATTTGGGACATTCCCCATTTGCACCAATACCTTCAGTGCAAAACCATTGGTATATTTTTCAAGCATTTGAGCCCCTCTTCTGTCTCTGTCTTTGTCCGTGACTGTACCTTTACCTAAGGATCATCACTGAGTGTGGTCCCTCCCACTGCGCAGAAGTTCCTCACCCCTGACCAGAGTCCTGCTCTCACCTGCACCTGTACTGCTCACCTCCAGTACCGTCCCTTTGGGTGCCTCGGGGGGTGCAGGAGAGACCAGAGGATGTAAGATCACGTTTTTCAGTCTGATGGACAGAGGAGAGTCTGTGGTCTGGACCTGTCTCCCACTCGGGCTGCTGTGACGGCTCTGCCCTCGCGGTGCCCCCACCTCCGATGGAGGCTTCTTCACCTCTGTCCCCGTTGCCGCCAGAGAGGGCCGTTGTCAAGTGCGCATAGGGTACATTGTTCCCCTGCTGAATCCCCTCTATTGCTTCCCTCCTGCTTGTGGCAGAAGCCGGGCCCCTCAGCGTGGCACGAAAGGCTCTCTCCATCTACCTCACACTGGATGGTTTGGCAGCAAGGAGCTCCTGGGAGCCCTTTTCCCTTGCCCTCCACAGTGGCTGGGGTATCCGTGCGTCCTGCTTCTGTCACCGTCCCTTGCCCTTTGTGTTTCTTTCTTTTTTCTTAAAGACAAAGATTATTTTATTTTTTTTAGGTTTATTTATTTTATTGTTTATTTTTGAGAGAGGGAGAGACAGCGTGAGCAGGTGAAGGACAGAGAGAGGCAGAGACATAGAATCTGAAGCAGGCTCCAGGCCCTGAGCTGTCAGCACAGAACCTGACACGGGGCTTGACCCCATGAACTGCGAGCTCATGACCTGAGCCACCCAGGCACCCCTAAGTTTACTTATTGTTGAGAGAGAGAGTAAGCTTGAGCTGGGGAGGGGCAGGGAGAGAGGGGGAGAGAGAGAATCCCAAGCAGGCTCCTCACTGTCAGCTCTCAGCCAGATGCAGGACTCAAATTCACGAACCCTGAGATCATGGCCCGAGCTGAAATCAAGAGTTGGACGCTTAAGCGGCTGAGCCACCCAGGCGCTCCACACTTTGAGTTTCTAATTATCAGTTGGCTCCAACTCTGGACGATAATGCTACGGGGTACAGGGCCTAGCATAGCACCTGGCACGTAGCAGGGACTCAGTTTGTATGATTAAGTTAACACTCATGCATTGTGTTGGCCAGGATGAATTTGGGAAGGTATTAGGTTAGTTTGGGGAGTCAAAATTATTATAATAGCTTTGTGTATCTGTGAGGGGGCAATCAAGGAAGGACCTGTCTTCTGGAGTCAGGCTGCCTGGTTCAAATCCCAGATATGTGACCTGGGGCAAATTACTTAACCTTTCTGTGTCTCAGTTTCTTGGTCTCCAAGATGGGGCTAAGAAAAGAAGTTTACTGTGAGGATTAAATGAGATCATTTCCTGATCCCGAAGAGTAAGTGCTTAGTGAATGCCTTTCACTTAATGTCCTGTGGTGTTCCTGAAGACACCATAGATGTTGCATATTTGCAACTCAGTTAGATTTTAGATTAAAGGAATTTGGTATTGGGGCACCTGGGTGGCTCAGTTGATTAAATGTCTGACTCTTGATTTTGGCTCAGGTCATGATCTCACGGTTCCTGAGTTTGAGCTCCCGCATTGGGCTCTGCGCTGACAGTATGGAGCCTGATGGGGATATTCTCTCTCTCTCTCTGTCTCTCCCCCCGACACCCCCACTCCTACCCTGCTGGTGCTGTCTCTGTCTCTCTCAACATAAATAAACTTGTTTTTAAAAAAAGGGAATTTGGTGTTAAAATGTTATTTGATGGGGGCACATGGGGGGCTTGGTTGGTTAAGCCTCTGAATCTTGGTTTTGGCTCAGGTCATGACCTCATGGTCCTTGGGTTCGAGCCCTGCATCCGGCTCTGCACTGATAGCGCAGAGCCTGCTTGGGATTTTCTCTCTCCCTCTCTCTCTGCCCCTTCCCTCCCTCCCCCACACTCTCTTCCTCTCTCTCAAAAAATAAACATTTAAAATAAAAAAAAACGGTTATTTGATGAATGTTATAAATAGCACCAGTGTTTTTCTAGTTATCCAGGTAGAAGGTCTCAGCATTTTCTTTGACAGCTTTTCCCCTCCGCAGCCCCCAAACTCCAGATCCACATACACACACTTAATCAGTTAAGTCCTGTAAAGTCTGCCAGCAAAACGTTTCTTCCTTTCCAAGCGCTCCTGCACACCTTAGTTAGATGAATCTTACTAAAGCATAGCCTTGTGTATTTTAAGAAACTGCCTACTGAATTAAGTGCTGTCATGTTTTGGTGCCTTCAGAATGTCCCCGATCCCTACCTAGCCAGTATTCTCATTGACTTTGGAGTCAGACAGCCTGGGTTTGAATCTTGCATTTTTAGTGGTGTGTACTTGGGTAAGTCAGTTCCACTAAACTGTTCCCTCTTATGGAAGACAGGAAAGTAATACACCTTAGGAGGTGCTTCTGTGGATCAAATGAAACAATGTGTAGAAACGTAGTACAGTGCCTGGCACTCTATGTTAGTACCTCCAAAGCACCCACACCCCCCCAAGTAAACGTAAAGCGTTGCATCTTTTATTGTGTTTCTTGACACGTAGTAATTCTGCATTGTTTTCAGTCTCTCTTAAACACAGTCTTCAGAGCCTTTTCTCATTTTCCTACATGCTATGCCCACATGTGAATGTATTAACTAATTATATGCCAGTAAAATGTGTGCCAAACCGGTTTCTTCTGTGTATTCTTGGAAAGTCATGGGACTGTCGGAATTCTGAAGTTGGGTCGTGTGCTACATGCACATATTCATGTACAGGGACTCTTTTAGTGAGTTTGGCTTCTCTTGGAACAGAGCACCCCGGCAATGACTTCCACGTTTACCTTCCCTATCTTGACTTCTTTCTGCCCACTGGTTTGCTTGTTCTGATCAGAATGTCGGGAATCGATGTCCACCCGAGAAACTCCTACAGGTGTCCCGGCCTCTGTCTGATCCGGAAATGGGAAGGTGGAGGTCTCGTCAGATAGCCACCTTCTTAGCCTGTTTCCCACATACCCTGCAGCAATGTTGACTTTTGAGAAGCTGATTAACACGGACTGAATTTTCCATCTCTGGGTCTTTGGTCCGGCACGCTTTCTTGGTTAATTCGCATGACTTGGCATTTACACGGGGACACCTGGGACGATCTGTCTATGCCTCAAGGCATTAAGTAACACAGTTTGGAGCTGACTTAAAACTGTTTATTTTTTTTCCCCCTCATAAATTGGGCCCTGAGCATCTTTCATAAATCAGGGATGTTTCTTGGCAATGTAATTCTCACTAAACTCAGTCCCAAGGGTACTTCTCTATAAAAGCACATTCTTGTTTGTTCTGTCATAACAAATGCATTTGATGATTATAATAGCATTGATAGAAACATGATTGAACTGGAAAGCATGTCCATTATAAATTGACCAGTTTGACATTAATCGATGTTCAAAGCATAAATATAGCTTTATGAAACACAAGATAGTTCTAGGAAAATCTTTATTATATTTTAAGCGAAATGTTCTAGTTAACAATGAGTCTGAAGGAATCCCCAATTTTTTTTAAGTGTTTATATATTTTGAGAGAGAGAGAGAGAGAGAAACACAAGCGGGGAGGGGCAGAGAGAGAGGGAGACACAGAATCTGAAGCAGGTTCCAGGCTCTGAGCTGTCAGCACGGAGCCCATCATGGGGCTCGAACCCATGAACTGCAAGATCATGACCTGAGCTGATGTTGGACGCTCAACCAACTGAGCCGCCCAGGCATCCCGGAATCCCCTATTTTTAGAAAATGTATGTCACGACCTGATGTGTTTCTCTACAGAATTGCTGATGCCCTCCTCAGAGTTGAGGGACAGGTTGTGACTTGGAGCTGTGGCAGGATCATAGGCAAGCCAGTGGGTTGTGTTTTAATAGAGGATGAACTCTTACATGAAACTTTTGACCTATTTTGAGTTCCATTAGAGAAGTAGCAGAACTTACTACCACTTACTGAATTCTGTCCCAGACGCTGCCAGATACCTTGCATTTTTCTGATACAGTAACTCTGTAAGGTTGTTTTGACTCAATAGCCGAGTGGGTTGAGGCCAGGCGACGTTAGATAATTGAGCTGAGGTCAGAGAACTAGCCCTGGAGCAGTGGTTGACTCAGGCCCGCCTCGGGATGGCACCGGTCCTCTGGCCATGCCACTCAGCGGGAGACGAAAGCCCTCCATGTTCTAGAACCTTTATCTTCTCGTGCAGACATTTAAGAACAGAGTTGCTTGGCACATGGCTTCTAGGGATCTTAAAAAACTCATTTGGAATTCCTGAAGCTTCTCACATTCACAAACTGCCAGTTGCAGTGGGACTGAAGTTTTTGCTCGTACATTTTGATAGAAGTTGTAGAAGTTAAAATGGAGTTGCTTTCCAAGTTCACTGAATTTTTAGGTACAGGTCAGATTTTTAGTATTGGCAACTATACATTAGGCTGATGAATTTAGGAGCTTCATTCCAAGTGTTAAAGTGGGGCACCTGGGTGGTGCAGTCCATTAGGTGTCCGACCTTGGCTCAGGTCATGATCTCATGGTTCGTGGGTTCGAGCCCCAGGTCAGGCTCTGTGCTGACAACTTGGAGCCTGGAGCCTGTTTTCGGATTCTGTGTCTCCCTCTCTCTCTGACCCTCCCCTGCTCATGCTGTCTCTCTCTCTCAAATAAAACATTTAAAAATTTAAAAGAAAGAAACACTAAAAACGTGTTCAGTGTAAGTCCACTTATCCTGATGAGTGCTGAGTAGTCTGTAGAATTGTCGAATCACTGTATTGTACACCCGAAACTTATATAGCACTGTATGTTAGCTCTGCTGGAATTAAAAACTTATGAAAATGAAAAAAGTCAAAAGAATAAATAAAAACGTTAAATGTAAGCCGGAGTGAGATCTTAGTTATCATATATTAAGTTATTGATAAATAAAATGGGTCCATGGTCTTTTTTGCACCCCCTCCCCCCGTGATCTATCATAGAAATGTTTCCTAAGTGAATTTGTGAGATTTTTTTTCTGTGCGTCCAAACGACGACCTGTTCCTCCTTAAGGGAGAAGTCCACTGGCGATTGTGACTTGTACGGAGTTGCTTCCACGGGAGCATGTATTGCCCCAACTTGTTCTGTTTAGGGGCCAACATCCAAAGTACATTTCTACCCCAAGACTGCAGTCGGAGTGTGTAGCCTGCTTGTTAATTCTTGCTGATGATGTTTGCTTCTTAATTATTTGCAGTGAAGTAAAGCTTCATGATATATATGTGATGTGGTGAGAGCATAGAGTTTTCTGAAGTTGAAACCAGAAACTGTCCGTATGTCACAGTAATGGCCATCAACATATATTGATTTTCTCCCCTTTTTGACAACAAAATGTGGCGTAAGGCACACACGGGTGTGCTGCGATTGGTGGTGGTTCTTTGACATGTGTTACAGAATCCGCTTGGGCATGAGATGGGGCGGTATTTTGTGTGTCGTTAGTGGGAGCAACAGTTCCTGGTTTTGTTATTGAGATAGTATCAGATGAACTATTAAGGAATTACTCTTTCCTAAAAAATTGTGTTTATCTACTAGCCGGTTTTGTGATGTCCTTTTGGGCACGAAGCACGCATTAAAGTGCAGGGTTAGATTGATGTGGAGTAATTTCTTTTTGAAAGAATTGGTGCCAATTCTTTTTCCTCTCCAAAAGAAATGGTTTCGGAGCACGGGCTCCTTGCCTAATGTCAATTCCATAAGGCTCCTCTGTTGTGGCTTTTTTTTTTTTTTCCTTGCCCCCCTCCTTCCCCTCTTAACTGGACTTAGCCATGAGGATGATGTGTACCTATAATCAGGCATTTCTTTAGGTTTATTTGTCATTCCAGACGGCATCGACCAAAAGAACAGGCTTGAGTGGGGGGATGGCAGAGTTATATAAACTTTATTCACAGTTAAATATTTGCTTCCAGGGAAGGTGAAAAATGCTTTGTACTTTTTCCTTTGGCTTTTTTCCTCTAAGAGAGCCTGTCATGCAACAACACACAAAAGTGGCCAAAGGCGGAGAGAACTCTTCTCTTTTCCATGTTGGTTTGTTTTTATTGTAAGACAAACCTTTCATGTTTTATTGTTACGAAGTTTAAACGTGGCCTCGAGGTGCCGATCTTTAGTGGAAACAGCTGCGGAGTCGGTGTCCCCGGATCAGGTGGGACTTTCTTTGAAGCAACATGTTGCCTTTTAAGAGAAAGCCAGCATGTGAGAACTTGAGCCTGTAAAACTCATCAGCGGCTCCACCGTAGCTAATCTCTCAAATAACCGAGATAGCTAAGTTCAAGCAAAACACTGGCATTGAAGAATCAGTTTCCGTGTTATTTTTTTTTTCTGAAGAGAAGAGCCTTGTTACATTGTGCCTTGAAAATGTAGAAACGGAGGGAAAAACCACTTTGAAGATGGAGCAGCCCCGTATAAGGCCATAGAGCACACCCCATCTTTTGGGCAGTCTGAACTGTGATTTTGACCTCATACGTGCAGGTGGATGGATGCCCTTGGCTGGGAGCAGAACTGGGTGGTTGGGCATATACCTGAACTTGAGTGCGTAGAGTAAAGAATTCCTGTTCTGTATTGGTTGATGTTGAAACATTTCTCATCTCTGTGATGAGCGATGCTGGGAGCAGTGGGTTACCATCAGCCTTGGTCTACTGCTTGGAAAAGTTGAGCATCAGAGAGCTTTCTTTCCTTGGGGAAAAATAGGAGAGACAGGCATGGAGTCAGAGGGACAAGAAAAATGCTGGAATATTTTCCTTTTGGGCTTTTGATTTGTTTGCCAAAAAATTGCCTTCCAGATGGAGAAGACCAAAAGCTCTGATTGTAAGCCATTATGTTTTTACTGGCCTACCTCCCCATCCCATTGCCCGGTTTGAAATCTGTAAGCCAGTCCAAATCGTTTACCTCATTTTCTAGTACCAATTTACTGTCTTACTCATCTTCCAGCTGCGAGGGGGTGAGGCAGTTGCTTTGAAATTGAACGCTGTGCCATTTTATAAACCAGGCAACAGCATTTTCTTGCCAAGGAGTATCAATCGCTATAGCTCCCATTTCTCGGAACTCCTGAATCTCATCTACCAGGTAGCCTTGTGTCTGTGACGTGTGCAGTAGGATCCGTCTGGGAATGAATCTGGACAAGCCCTTTTGGCCTTGCGTAGACTTGTTACTACCGTGGTTGCCTAGCGTTCTGGGCTGTTGTGCGGGAAGCACAATTTGTTTTTTTGGCTGTATCCTACTTGACTGGCAGTAGAAATCTCGACTCCAATTTTCCCTTGGGAGCTAGTGATTGTTTGGGGGTGTAAACTGTAGGGGACTCCAGTGTCAAGACATGGTGGGTACAGTGGCTTTGGAATCGGGCAGACTTGGGCCCAGTTCATTACTCTGCCGCTAACCAGTATCCTCGAGCAAGTTGTTCTCTGCATCTGAAAAATGGGGCATAATATCATATCAGGTTGTTGTTTGGTTTAAAAGAGAATTTAGGGGCAGTGGCAGGAGAATGTTGGGTGCTTGTGGGAAATACTAAAATCTTAGTTCCTTTTCCTCAAATGATGTCACCTTTGAACAGGTTAACTATTGCGGTCTGTAAGCTGACTAGTTTCCCACCATTTTATTAAATTGTATGGAAATTGGGGTGACCTGAGTGATTTTCAGATACTGCATTTTATTTTTAATTTTTTTTATTTTAGAGAGGGAGAGAGAGAGAGTGCAAGTAGGGGAGAGGGGCCGAGAGAGAGAGAGAGAGAGAGAGAGAGACAGAGAGAGAGAGAGAGAATCCGAAGCAGGCTCCGTGCTCCCAGCTCAGAGCTAGATGCAGGGCTCCATCTCATGAACCACGAGCTCATGACCTGAACCGAGACCAAGAGTCAAGACGCTCAACCGACTGAGCCACCCAGGTGCGCCAAGATCCTGCTTTTTAAAGATGGGCACCAAACCTAATGCAAGATCTTTTGGATAGGGCAAAGTAATGATTTTTAATTAAAGTTCATATTTGTATAGGATACAGTCATAAGAAAGAAACCCACCCCCTGGCCACATACATATGTGGCAGGGGAGAATGATCAGAAATCATTCTGAGTAAGTAGCATAAACACTTTCTTCAGGCCACTGGCTGCTTGCGTGGCTGGAAACTGATGTGAAGGAGCCTGCTTGCTCGTGCTGAAGTTGTGTTTGGAGCCGAGAGGTCAGGCTGGCGGAGCAAGTGTTTACACTGCAGTAGCCTAAAATCATGGTCAGAGAAGAAGCTCTTGGAGTTCCAACAGCACACAGTGGGAAACTATGAAGGCCAAGTGAGGAATTGGGACTTTTCTGTGGTGCTTCATTGTTAAGAGGTTGGTTTGGGGGCTCACTTGGACCCTGGAGTAGATACTCCGTAAAGAGCATCAGAATACTCAGAAAGGTCTGAAAGCGATCGGCAAGTCTGAAAAAATCCAAAATCAGAGTTTGGCTCCCTTCTGGGTGTGTGTAACTTTTCTGATAATGGCAAGATGAGCTTCCCTCATAGTTTGGGATGTGTGTCCTGCAGAACGGGGCGTGATTTTTTTCCCCCCCTAAAATGGTACCACAGATTTAAGAAAATCTCTTTTAATGGCTCTACATTCATTTTAACACATCTTATAAAAAAAGATACAGCTCGCATTCAAAGCTATGATTACACCGTGCTATTATTCATTAAGTTGAGGCCATATTTACTTAATTAAATCTGTGCATTGATTTTCTTTTCTTGTCTGTTTTTTCTTTTTAAGAAAACGATTAAGTAAGTGATTGTGAAGATGAGAGACTATGTAGATTTAGTAAAAATTGTGATGCCAGCGCTAGAGTGACCAAGGTCTGAGAAATAACTGGTAAAAATGAGGATCTGGTCTTTTTTCCCCACAAGCTTAGAGTCCTGTGAGGTTTGGTTGAAAGTTAGGTCTTTAAATTATTTTTTCTACCAGACCATTAAAATAGGCTTACATTTGTTCTTTTATTTTGAAAGATAGTGGTTAAAAATGCCCTAGGGTAGGAGTAAAGCAAGGGAAAGAAAGGGATTAAGCTCCACATTTGGGGCTTTTGAGGAAATGCCTTCCCTCTGTCTGGTTACTGTGACTTGGGTCTGAGGTGCGACAGCCCTTGGGAATTGTTCTGGATCACTCCTTTCCCTAAGCCCCAAAAAGTTACCATCACTCAAAATGCCGAAATGACAAGGGGAACTTCCGGTTGTCATTGCTTCTCTGCTGTTCCGGCCCCGGCACCCCTGCAGACAGTGGCTGCCCAAGGTGCAGGGGCTGTTTGCGAGCGGTACGCAGAGTGTCTTACTCACCACCCATCTCTTGGCTTGTTCAACCCTCACCCCGCCAGACTTGTCTAGACAGAATGGGGAGTCGTGTTTCGAGCCCCTATGGGAGGCAGAGGGACCGAAGGCATCTCTAAGGCCTCTGACAAGAAGAAGGTTAGAAATGAGAAGATCAACTCTGTACCAAATTATTATTTTTTTAATCTGCTCTCTAGATGTTCACATTTATGAAAGGTTCATTTTAGTTTTGTCCCGTTACTATTATGAGACTGAACATGTTTTTCCTCCCTCTTTGTAGGTACTGGTTTTGGATTAGGACTGGTTTTCTCACTTACCTTCTTTAAAAGTAAGTGTGACTTTTGCTGCCTTTTCAACATAATGTCCCGGTGTGTGCAGACACGTAGCAGGGACGCCTCTGGAGGGCACATCTGCATGGCTGCCAAGCCACCATTTATGGGTTGAGGGAGGCCACTGTCAAATATGCTAGACAAACAATGTGGACTGGAAAGAGGTCAGAATGGGTTGGGCATCTCTAGAATTTCCCCTGGGCAGTGAGTCAGGGGGGCCTGATAACTTAAATATGATATCATTTGAAAAGCCTGTACTTTATGCCAGTGAGTCATTTGGCCAAATCTGCACGCTCAAATATTTGAAATTAATTATAGTTTTTTCTCAGGGAATTTGAAAATGAGAGTCTAACTGGTAACAAACACAAGTGGACCAGAAACCCTTTCATTCTGTGGAAGAACTTCTGAAGTTTGGATGTTTAATGGAAGCCAGAGGGGTCACTTTGACCCCTTTTCCATGAACTTGGGGGGGGGATACATTACTAGAAAATCATAATTAATACTTAGTGCTGATATAAAAGAATCATTTACAGTCTTGGCTTAAATAAGCCTCACGACTTCCTATCATCAAAATCCAGTTGGTTCCGTTTAAAATTTAAGCACCTCACTGGAAGGTGGTGTTATTTCTGATAAAGTTAAGAAAGGAGTTAAAATGAGCAAATGATTAGAACTGATATAGACTGAAACCAGTATTACACTATATGTTAACTAACTGGAATTTAATAAAAATTTGGGGGGGAAAAGAAAGAACTGATACAGAAAAGTTAAAAGGTTCGACTCTGTCTGCTATTTTCATATTGTGCCACTCATTAAGACCTCAAACCTAGCAGCATAGGTACCAGGTAAATATTTGCTAAATTAGTAGGTTTACTAATAGACTTCCTTTCCTGGTTTTTGGCCTTTGGATAAACATTGAGAGAAATGTGTGGCACGTTGTAGATATCAGTAGGAGGAGGCACGCCGAATATTTGCATATTTATGGACCCCTCCGCAATGTATTTAAGCTGGACAAAAAGCTTTGTATCTTGTCTCAATCGTTCCCTACTGGGATTTTCCTTTTTTCTGCTCACTAGGAAGAATGTGGCCATTAGCCTTTGGTTCGGGCGCGGGACTGGGAATGGCCTACTCCAACTGCCAGCATGATTTCCAGGCTCCGTATCTTCTACATGGAAAATATGTCAAAGTACGTACAGAATTGACATTTCTCTTTCTTTTAAAAGACAAAGAATTTCTCCTGAGTCTCTGAAGAATTCTCCAGAGCGTATATACTGAATAAAACTGTGTGTGTCACTGAGCTCCTAAGTTGGCCTCTAGTGATGTTGACACTGCTTCGGTGCCTAAAGTCTCCCTTCCACTGTCCTTGAGAAGCACATGTACGTTCACACATAGACTCTCTTGTTAGCGAGTGGGGCTGAAGGAAGACCCTGCTGGAAGTGATCGTCACGGCAAAGCGGATTTGTCTTAAGTGCCTGTAAGTAGCGCTCGAGTGTGAGGCCTCAGAGTGCCCCGGCCACATCTCACACACGCTCAGGCGAAACCTAGAGGTGGCTGGGACTCAGCCATGACTCTGCTTTGTATTGAGGAGGGGAGGTTCTTTTTTTTTTTTTTTTAATTTTTTTTTTTTTATTATTTATTTTTGAAAGAGAGAGAGAGTGAGAGTGAGCAGGGGAGGGTCAGAGAGAGAGGGACACAGAATCCAAAGACAGGCGCCAGGCTCTGAGCTAGCAGTCAGCATAGAGCCCGATGCGGGGCTTGAACCCACCAACCGTGAGATCATGACCTGAGCCAAAGTTGGATGCTTCACCGACTGAGCCACCCAGGCGCACTGAGGAGGGGAGGTTCTTGACTATAAGTCCTAGTGGTTCTGCCAACGTCCTTGTCCGCAGATGGATTTTTAATAATGTGGACGAGATGAAAACTTGTAACGCACCTCGAGAGGGAAGAAAGCACATTTCCTACAGGTCCTGTGTGTAGCGATTTCCCACTGCCTTCCCGTGCTTACCTCGGGCTTAGGGGAGAGGATCTCGGGAGGCTGGGTGCTCAGGGACACGGGTGGGATTTAGCTTTGTGTCCCCAGGGCCCAGAACAAAGTAGACAGCCGGACAAAAGTGAAACGAGTGGGCGAAGTGCATTGTTCGTGGCCCCGAGCTTGCTAAGGTGGTCTTTACAGCAGCACCAGCTTCAGCGAAGAGTGTCCCATTGCCTGGATGTGTAGAATCATCTCCTTTCTGGGTCACCGTGAGCTAGAGTCAGTGTGATCTGGGCAGCATTTGGGGGTGGGGGGGTGGGGAGAGCCCGGAAGCCAGGAGACCTGGGTGTGCGTCCTGGGCCTCCTATCACTTGCTTCCCGAGTGATCTTGAGTTTTCGCGTCTGAGATTCTGTCTCCTGTCCATTAAAAGAGGGTAGTAATTTCTACCTACAGGGCTGCTGTTGGGATTCGGTGTGAAAATGTCTGTGCGCTGTGAGGTGCCGTACAAGAAGGAGCGTTGGTGGGAGCAGTCGAGGCCGACCGGGGAAGGGGGACTGGCCCGGCCATTGTTCCGCCCCAGTACCAAGTAGAGCAGAAAATGTGCAGCGGAGTGTCCCAGTTCTGGTCAAAAGCTGTAGCCACAAGGGTCCCCGAGTCTCAGATGACCGTACCCGCCACAGCTCGGTAGCCTCTGTCCTAGAACCTGCCCCGACTGTCTCCATCTGCCCGAGCGACCCGTGCGCGCGTGCTCACCGAGAGTCGGGAGCCGGGAGTCGTCTGGCCGGAAGCCCGGCCGCCCTGTCGCCACCCTGTCGCCGCCCTCCATGTTAGTGAGCCGACTCCGCAAAGCCAGGGTGAGGTAATCAGAGGGACAGTGCAAGGAGAGGCCCAGCTGGGTGGCACCGAGGCTGACGACAGGCAGTTTCTACTGCTCCCTGACCCTCCGCGCTCTTGGCGCCCTGGCGGGAGCTGGCAGGAAAGGACCCAGAGGAGCAGGAGAGGAGCCACAGGCTTTTAATTGTTTGAAATACTCTCATTGTTCCCAGCTGAGTGGTCACGGATAACGGCTCCGAGCTGATTGTATGCAGATTCTACAGTTAATGGTTGGGAATCAACTCTGGAAAATATCCTTCCGATTTTAAGGCCTCATGTCGACTGCTCCAGAATGGCCTTGTAACTTTATCTGAACTTGAGTCTGCGCCTCTGTGTTGTCACCCTCCACTCTGAAGAGGGGAGCACGGCGCAGGGCTGTTCCGATGTCGTCATTTTACGGTAGTTGCCTGTTGAGTGCCTGCTGGGCCTTATGGTCCCTCCTCGGTGCCCCCCCTTCTGTTCTTTCTCTAGACCGCCCCCCCCAAGAGGTGAGTGGGAGAGCTCTTACTACCCCTCATTGAGTAGATGAGAAAAGGCAGATCTTACGGACATTAAGAGACTCGCCACCGACCCCGTCGTTAGTAGGGCTGCTCAATTCCAGAGCCGCGCAGTGTCTGCTCGCCTGGGACGCAGCCTTTGAGGGGTTGTGGGAACAGTTGTGTCCAGGTACCGACTAGTCCTGTTCTTTCCCACTCGCCGCCCCCAAAGATTAGGGAGCCTCTCTTAAGACCCAGGGAGGGGTGTTTACTGTTCTTTTGTGAGACTGTTTCAATTTTTTTTAACGTTTATTATTTTTTTTGAGAGAGAGAGCCAGAGCGTGAGCAGGGGAGGGGCAGAGAGAGAGGGAGACACAGAATCCGAAGACAGGCTCCAGGCTCCGAGCTGTCAGCACAGAGCCCGACGCGGGGCTCGAACCTGCGAACCGTGAGATCAAGATCATGACCTGGGCCGAAGTTGGGCGCCTAACTGACTGAGCCACCCAGGCACCCTCTTGTGAGACCGTTTTAAAGCAAGCCCGGTGTTGAGGTTTCGGGCCCTTTGGTCCCTTGGGTTAGGGATGGTTGTCAAAATGCCGTGCGCGCGCTTCTAACCAGAGTGTCCTTTCCTCGTAGGAGCAGGAGCAGTGACTTCCCCCTGAGAACGTCCCAGTGGGAGGAAAAGAGAAATCATGTCAATTCCTCAGGAACCCTGAAGCGCCTGGAGTAAGACAAGGTCCTTCTGTAACAATGTTAGCAGTGATGCTCTCAACTCCGGCACCTGCTTATCTATTTGAAACTGAAGTCTGTTTCTTGTTTTGTATTTTCTCTCTAGAAATTGCAAGGAGGTGGTCTTAAAAGAAATAAATTAAACATAGGCAGCCCAGTGCATTGCCTGCGTGTCTTTGCCTTGGGTCTCTGAGCAGGAGGAAGACTATTTGAACTGCCAGCCGCTGTAGCCTCGGGTCCCAGCCTCTCAGAGCCTTCCTGAAGCCACAGCCGCCCGGCAGCCCTCCCCTCCCCTCCCCTCCCCCACCTCCACCCACCACCCCCAGCGTGTGGTCTTCAGGACCGCTTCTACCTCGTATAATGGGAGCGTGGAGGTGGCCGCGACGGTGTCTGCTGACAAGGACTGACGTCTGGAGGAGCCTTGCCCTGCCGCAGCAGCTCCTTAAGATTGGTGTGTTGTCCCTGCCAGGGGACAGTGCGCCTAGTGCGCGAGGTCAGATAGCTGGCGGTGTGGATGGGTGTGGGAGCGGACCGCGTCGACGGCTCACTCCATCTCGATGTCACGGACTCCCACAGCTTCGTGGTGCCAGACGCAGTCCAGGCTTCGGCTCCGGGGGCTTTGTCCCGGGGGTGGGGGGGGTGGGAGAGCTCGTGGCCCGCCCG
>CM053570.1:87355771-87712067 GCA_028646485.1 Cryptoprocta ferox | reverse complement strand
TGAGGAACCTCCACACTGTTTTCCAGAGTGGCTGCACCAGTTTACATTCCCACCAACAGTGTAGGAGGGTGCCCGTTTCTCCACATCCTCGCCAGCATCTATAGTCTCTTGAGTTGTTCATTTTAGCCACTCTGACTGGTGTCACACAAGTATTAAAAAGAGGTTATCACTGCATCAGAATGGAGTACAGGGTATCGTTGATGGTGGGTGGGAGACTATTCCAGAGTACAAAGGACATAATCCTTGGGCTCAAGGAGTCACTTCTTAGGGGCTTTATTAGCAAGATCTGAGAGAGAGAGAGAGAGACTGCAAGTCTCAGATGAACTTCTTGTAATAAAACTAGAAGTTGTTAGCAAGCACTGCATCCAGACGAGTGTTGTTAAATTTTCACTGTGCTCCTCTGAGATACACATGAATACAGCCACTGCGGCACCTCCCCTTAGGAAACTACCTGAGCTAAAACTCACATAGGGACACTAGGAGGGGAAGGGGGACAGGGGACACTGAGGAAATAGAACGGGGCCTCCCGGTACGGTAGGAAACAGCTCTGTCCGTGAACATTCTGTTCAGATAGTTGGCTTCGATTGTGCCGTGCTCACATAGGAGCTCAGAGCTAGGAGCTGTAAGTGGGGGAAGGTGAGGTCAAGAATCCTTGGAGGAATTCAGGAGTGGGCAGGAGAGGAGTCTTTAAGAGGGAAGAAACCGGGGCTAGTAAAAGGAGCTCATTATCAACGGCCGGCCAAGTCATCCTTCCCTTTTCCTGGTCCAGCCAGTCCGAGCCAGGCAGAACTTAATCTGATCACTTCTAGTGAATATATAATAATAGTATTTATGGGGCACATACTTGGTGCCAGTTACTTTTCACATACATCATGATGCTTAGTTTTTATATTACTCTCTATGAGAGAAGTACTATTATCATTTATAGATGAAGAAACAGAATCTAAAAGGAGAATTTATCTTGCTCAAGGACAAACAGCTACGGAGTGATACAGGCAGGATTTATGTCTGATTCAGTTAAACACTGTTTAAACCAGGAAGGGTCATTCAAAGGGGCTTACAGTGTTTTTTTTTTTAATTTTTTTTTTTACATTTATTTATTTTTGAGAGACAGAGACAGAGTGTGAACAGGGGAGGGGCAGAGAGAGAAAGAGACACAGAATCCGAAGCAGGCTCCAGGCTCAGAGCTGTCGGCACAGAGCCCGGTGGGGGGCTCAAACCCACGAACCGTGAGATCATGACCTGAGCCGAAATCTGACGCTCAACTGACTGAGCCACCCAGGTGCCCCAGGCTTACAGTGTTTAAATCTTGAACTAGTTGAAATCAATCCATTTCACTGGGTTTAAATCGAACAAGTTGATCCAATTTCAAATCACTGTATTTGTTTAAAAAACAATTCCTGTGTTTATTAAACAGAAACACAATGGTCAATCAGAGTTTCAGACCAGTGTTACTGATGAGTTTTGCTAAATCCTTGCATATGTAATAAAGCATCATGACATTTGATTGGCCTGTGTATCTTTAAAACTAAGCACTTTTCTGTTAGTGTCTTTTTTTTTTTTGTTTGTTTATATTTACTTAGTCGGGAGTGGGCAGAGAGAATGGGAAGGAGAATCCCAAGCAGGCTCTGCACTGTCAGTGTGGAGCCCAGTGCAGGGCTCAAACTCACAAACCATCATGACCTGAACCCAAATCAAAGAGTTTGGGGGCGCCTGGGTGGTTCATTTGGTTAAGCATCCGACTTCTGGTCAGGTCATGATCTCACGGTTCATGAGTTCGAACCCCGCATTGGACTCTGTGCTGGAGAGCCTAGAGCCTGCTTCGGATTCTGTGTCTCCCTCTCTCTCTCTCAAAAATAAATAAACATTTAAAAAATAAAAAAGAAATCAAGAGTTAGCTGCTCAACTGACTGAGCCACCCAGGTGCCCCAGGGTCCCCCCCCTTTTAAATAGAATTTACAAGCAGTAAAATGTACCCATCACCTGGTAGAAAATGTATATACTGGTGATACTTTTTATAATGTATATACTGGTGATATTTACTACCTTTATATTTTAAGAGGCTAAATATTTTTGTAACTTGATTTGATACCATTCTACGTGTACAGAAGGGTGTGACAATAAGGGACTCCTTTGTACCCTTTATCCATGTTCATCAGTTGTTCACATTTTCCCTCATGTACTGTGTCACTGTATGTGTCTGTGTGTGTATAGAATTTTTTAGCCCTATGAGAGTAAGATGGAGACATGTCCATTTATACATGAATATTTCAGTGTATGTTTTCTAGGATTAAGGACATTCTTCGATAACCATAGTACGATGGTCTAAATCAAGGAATTAATGGGGCGCCTGGCTGGCCCAGTGAGTAAAGTGTGGGACTCTTGATCTCGGGGTCATAAGTTTGAGCCCCACGTTGGGTATAAAGATGATTTTAAAGTAAAATCTTTAAGTAAATCGGAGAGTTAATACTGATAGAATGGTATCATCAAATCCATAGTACATGTTCAGATTTTGTAAATTGTCAAAATAATACACTATCTTGCTTTTTGCCCAGTCCAGGATCATGTACTATATTTAGTTTGTAAGGTCTCTTTGTTTAATCGAGAACCGTGCATCAGCCTTTCTTCTTGCTCTTGACATATTTGAAGAGTAGAAGCCAGTTAGTTTGTAGAATGTTTCTCAGTTTGGGTTTGTCTGGTGTTTCCTCATGATTAGATTCAGGTTTTGCAATTTCAGCAGACACGATGTATCCTTTTCAGTGCATGGTATCAGGAGGCACGTAAGGTAAGGTCCGTGTGTCTTAACAATGAACTTTTGGTTACATGGTATAATTGGTGTGCCTGGTGTCTCCACTGTAAGTTTATTGTTTTTCTTTGTAGTTAATAAATTGTGGGGAGAAATTTTTGAGACTGTAAATACCCTGTTCCTTATCAAGCCATCATTAGATTTTGGCATCCATTGGTGACTTTCAGAATTCATTATTCCTTATGACTCGATGTCACTATGAGGAAGAACTTCCCCTTCCCCCAATTTATTTGTTCACTTATTTCTATTCTTATGGACTCATGGATTCTCATTTTATTAAATTGATTATAATCCACGATTGTCAATATTTATTACACTCGGATTGTCCAGATTTGTCTATAATGCCCTCCAAGCTGACGCCTGTTTTCTTTTGACATACCCACTCAGTTCTTTAAGGAAAAGATAGTCCAGACTATTCCAGTATTTTCTTTACCCCAGCCTCCGAATCCGGCCATTTCTCCAAGGAGCGCTAGTTCTTTTTAGGGGAGAGTAGCAGTCAGGAGCCAACATCTGCAGGTGTGCGCATTTCTGTCTGTGTGTCCTCGTTCTGGGCCTTTCAGCAGAGCTAGGAAATAGGGGTGTGTGTGCGTGCGTGTACGTGACCTTGAGTTCGTACTGATAACTGAAGTCCAAAAGCTAGGGTTTTGTCTGGCCTTACTCCATCCCATTTTGTAATTCCCTCATCTAACAGTGAGAAACCTGGCTTTAGGGATTTAATTTCCTTTTGAATTATTTTTTATTTTTCTTAATGTTTATTTATTTTTGAGAGAGAGAGAGACAGCACGCGAGCAGGGAAGGGGCAGAGAGAGAGGGTGAAGGAGACACAGAATCCGAAGCAGGCTCCAGGCTCTGAGCTGTCAGCACAGAGTCCAATGGCAGGGCTCAAACCCACAAACCATGAGATCATGACTTGAGTTGATGTTGGACGCTTAACCGACTAAGCCACCCAGGTGCCCCTAGGGATTTAATTTCTAAAGAGCAGTATTTATTATCAATGAGATCCACTTGGCTTCTGCGTATATCTGTGTATAGATGGGTGGAAATACGCAGTGATTCTTTGAGAGAGAGTCAGACTGAGAGTGCCGTCTGGGCATTTTTCTTACCGTAACATTTATGTAACAGTTTTATCCTTACTAGTTTTCAGTTAGGTAGTTGAGTTTACTATTGCATATGTTTTCAAAACCCCTAAATTAACTTGCTTTTTAAGTGGGTGGCCCCGCCTGATCATTTGTGTGGGCCAGTGACTTTTCTTCGCAAGAAAGGCTTCCCCAAATTCTTAATATAGGGCATCCTTTGTTCTCTTCTGAGCTGCTTCCCTGGGTCAGACTTTGATGAGAAAGGCCTTCAATCTCTCTGGGCCTCATTCATCCTAAGATGGTTGTAATGATCCCTTCCTGCCACACTGTGCAGATGGGGGGTCATGCACCCTGTTGTTTTGGAGAAAGGTGAAACAGCGGGCTAACTATGATTTTATGATCTAATCAACCATGTACCAAATTATGATCAAATGAAATCATCTTCCCATTTATTTTTTTAAGTTTATTTTGAGACGGAGACAGTGCATTTGGGGAGGGGCGCAGAGAGAGCTCCCACACAGAGCCCAACGTGGGGCTCGAACTCACAAAGCCATGAGATCATGACCTGAGCCGAAACCAAGAGTCCGACGCTTCACCGACTGAGCCACCCAGGCGCCCCTCATCTTCCCACTTAAAATGGAGGGATATCAACTGTGACATCACACGACAGACTCTATACTGCAGAAGTAAAGAAAAGGCCCACCACTGTTCCAGACTGTTCCCCTTCTCTCTATGGTGGACTTCATGGATAAAACTCCAGTTCTTGTTTTACCAGGAAAAGTCCCGCTGTTAAGGAATATAAGGTAATTACAGAGCCTTCCTCCATCCATTTAGATCCCTTTCTTAAAGACCAGGAGCTCGAGCCATACGAGGTGAACATTAGAACATGTCAGTCAGTAGCCACATCCCTCAGAGTTTCTGGACTCTTCTTACTGGGCCCCAGAAACAAGCCTTATACTTTTTTTTTGGCCTGAACGTGATCTGTAAAGCTTTGCTAAGTCAAGGCAGAGGGGTTTGGGGGATTTCTTTTACCTTATCAGAATCTCTGTAAGACTTTTGGTGGCCTCTCAGCCTCCAGCCTCTCCCCCTCACCCCAATAAAGACATTTTTTTTTTTAATTTAGAGAGAGAGAGAGAAAATCTTAAGCAGGCTCCACACTCAGCACAGAGCCCAACATGGGCCTTGATCCCGTGATCCTGGGATCATGACCTGAACTGAAATCAAGAATCAGAGGTTCAACTGACTGAGCCACCCAAGTGCCCCTGTTTTTTTTTTTTTTTTTAAAGATGTTTAAAGATTTTATTTTTAAGTAACCTCTACATCCAGCATGGGGCTTAAACTTACAACCCCCAAATCCGGAGTTGCATGCTCTACAACTGAGCCAGCCAGGCACCAGCCCCCAACCCTCCACCATTTAAAAAAATTTTTTTTAATGTTTTTTAATTTATTTTTGAGAGCGTGAGCAGGGGAGGGGCAGAGAGAGAGGGAGACACAGAATCCGAAGACAGGCTCCAGCCTCTGAGCTGTCAGCACAGAGCCCGATGCAGGGCTCAAACCCACGAACCGTGAGATCATGACCTGAGCCGAAGCCGGACGCTTAACCGACTGAGCCACCCAAGTGTCCCACCTCCACCATTTTTAACAGTGTTTTAGGCACATTATTTTGGTTCAGGAATTTCCAGTGGCTCCCCACTAATGCACAGAATATTGGTCCAAATTTCTTTAGCATTCAAGGCCCTCCACCAACGAACTCCTATCTCTGCCTCCTACTATATGCCCACTGTCCCCTCCACGGAGTAAATTAAAGGCAGAAGCTCTGGAGCCATACTTCTGGGGTTTGAATTCCAATTCTGACACTTCTTTGCTCTGAGGCCCTGGAAATTACTTAACTCTGTCCGTGCCTCACTTTTCTTCATCTGTAAATGGGGATGATAATACCCTGAAAAGGTTATTTTGAGAATTAATTCACCAATATATGAATTCATTAATAGAAGAAAAGCTTTTTGAACAGTGCTTCGTATATAGTAATGTTGGACACTATTCTTATTTCCCGCCTTTAATCTATTCCCCACATGGCAGCCACTGTTAAAACATATATTGGATTATGTCAGTCGTCTGCTCAAAACCTACCAATGGCTTTCATCCCATCTGGAGAGAAAGCCAAGGTCAATACAGTGGACTCCAAGACTCTACTGGCCCTCCTGGTACCTGTCTGACCACCTCTCCCTCGCTCCTGTGCCCCAGTCATCCTGTCCTTGCTGTGCCTGAACACACTGGCACGTTCCTACCTCAGGACCTTTGTACTTGCTGTCCTCTGCTCATGGTCTCTGACCACTCTTCTTCCAGGTACCCACAAAGCTCACACCCTCATCTCCTTCTAGTCTTTACTCGATGTCTCCTGCTCAGTGAGATCTTCCCTGACCACTCAGGTCTTCCTGTATTTTTTTTTCAATGTTTATTTATTAATTTTGAGAGAGAGAGAGAGTGTGTGTGCGCGCGCAAGCAGGGGAGGGGCAGAGAGAGACTCCCAAGCAGGCTCCGCGCTATAAGCAAAGAGCCTGATGTGGGACTCGCTCCCCCAAACCTTGAGATCATGACCTGAGCCGAAATCAAGGGTTGGACACTTAACCAACTGAGCCACCCAGGTGCCCCCATTCAGGTCTTTTTTTTTTTTTTTTCTTTCCCCCTAAACTGTTTATTTCTTTTTGACAGAGAAAGAGAGGACGTGTGCACACACCAGCAGACAGAGACAGGGCAGAGAGAGAAGGAGACAGCAGATCCTAAGCAGACAGAGAGCCTGATGTGGGGCTCGAACTTATGAACCCTGAGATCATGACCTGAGCCAAAGTCAGACACTTAACTGGCAGAGCCACTTGGGCACCCCACCCCACCCCCGCCTCCATTTGGGTCTTTCTTTTATATTTATATATTTTATTTTATTTTTTTAAAGTTCATTCATTTTTTTGAGAGACAGAGAGTGAGTGGGGTAGGGGCAGAGGGAGAGACACATACACAGAATCCGAGCCGTCAGCCCAGAGCCCGACGTGGGGCTCAAACTCAACAAACTGTGAGATCATGACCTGAGCCGAAGTCAGATGCTTAACCACCTGAGCCACCCAGGCCCCATACACACCCTAACCCACCGCTCTGCTTTATTTTTCTCTCTGGCATTTACCCCAGTCTGTTTGCATCTTTACCTATAATGTTTGTTGGCTGTCTCCTCCCACTAGAATGTTCTCCTGCGGTATCCTTAGCACCTGAATGGACGTGACACATGGTGGGCACTCGGTAAATATTTGCTAAGTGACTAATAGTATATTAACTCTGTTTCAATCAAACTAGTTAGTTATTCCTGAAACACATTTTCCCAGGGGTGACCAATTCAGCCAAGCTTCATCTCACAAGCCAAATGCATACATTTGGTGGTGACTGTCTGGAGGCGCTGTGTTAAGAAGGATTCCGAGGTTGTATCTGGGCCAGTCTGGAAGGTGTTACGTTACTGGCATATGCTGTGGAGGGGAGGGCCGCGTATTTAGCAAAGCAAACCCCTTTTCCTCGCTTTTTCTTTCTTAGTGTGGACTGCTTCCATGACTTGCTCAAGTCTTACTCATATCTCAAGGCCAAGTTCAAATCCTGCCTCTTTCTGCAATGTCAGCCCCCCCGGGACTTTGCTCCACTACTTCCCGTTGTCTGTGTGTCTGCCCTTGTCTCTTACAGAGCAGCCGTTACGCCTTCTGTCCCTAGTACCTGCCACTGTGCTATACACGTAGCAGGTGGTCAATGAAATACGTGGTTTCCATCAAGATTTTTTTTTGGTGGGCGGGGGGTGCCTGGTGGCTCAGTCGGTTAAGCACCTGACTCTTGGTTTCAGCTCAGGACATGATCTCAAGGTTTGTGGGTTTGAGCCCCACGTCGGGCTCTGTGCTGCCAGCTCAGAGCCCGGAGCCTGCTTGAGATTCTCTGTCTCCCTCTCTCACTACCCTTCCCCTGCTCACGCTCTCTCTCTCTCTCTCTCAAAATAAACATAAAAAAAAAGGTTTTTGGGGGGAGGTAAATAATCTACTTCTGCAAGTTAGTTTACGAATGTAAGATACTCGAGAAGCTCAAAAGACAGGTGCATATGAAGGATGTACAAGGCAAGAACCAAGCCCTCAGCTTCTTCAGTGGCCAGAATTATC
Source organism: Cryptoprocta ferox (assembly GCA_028646485.1). Taxonomy (NCBI): domain Eukaryota; kingdom Metazoa; phylum Chordata; class Mammalia; order Carnivora; family Eupleridae; genus Cryptoprocta; species Cryptoprocta ferox. Next base: position 87,704,007 of record CM053570.1, on the reverse strand, counting down.
TGGCTCGCTAGAGAGCGGTCCACTTTGACCGTGACTCAGCTGCCCAGCATGGTCCCTATGCCTTCCGGTTCAGACTCCTCAGGATGTGACTGGCCCAGCCTGGGTCAGCTGTCTGCTCTGGTCCAACCTGTTGTGGCCAGGAGGGCAGGTTCAGGGGGAACGAACTTGGCTGCTGGGGACCCTGTTTATTTGTAGATATAGTTGGAGGCCATTTCCCTAGTGGAGGAGCTGGACAGACACTCACCCAGCTGGTATTCTTTTGTGCCTTCTTTTTCTCCCCCAATTTCCAAGTTCCTAAAAAAGGGGGATTTTCCAATGAATTCATCGGGAGCACAAAAACCTTAAGAAAACTGTTCTGTAGGGTATTAAATCCGCACAGAGGGACCCCCCTCCTGAGGAGGGAGAGGAGCTCTCGGTGGATATGTGTGGCCACTGGGAGCTGGGAAATGGAAGAAATGATGTCAGCAAACAATAGACATGTGACACGGTTAATTATTGTGTTTACCAGGGCCGGGCAGCAGGGTGAGGAATTCGGGCACGTGCCCCTTTCCTGACAGCCCGGTTCTGGTGCTGCCTCGTGGAGGCGGGCGGGTGGGAGGGAGGGATGTGGGTAGGAAGCAAACAAATGGGGGTCAAGTCGGGGGTTGGGGACAGCCCCTGGCACCCCATCCCTGGCCTGTTACAGCTGAAGTCACAGTCATGACCACCATGCTGTGCTGCCTCCCTGCAGGGAAAAGGGACAACCACTGAGGTCAGATGGACTTGGGTTGAAATTTCCACTCGCAAATTCCCGGAATTCAGTTCACATCTCTGACCCTCTTCTCTCCCGTCATCTCCCCCATTCTTAGCCCTTGATCCCCATTTTTGATTCTCAGCCTACAAAGGGTATTTCAAATTTGGATTCCTTGCGGGCCACGGGCCCTCCCCTGGGGCCTCTTTCTTGCTCTCTGGTCCATCCAAGGCCACACCTCTGCACCAGACCTGGTAGCGCATCGCCACCTTCTCCCGCTTTCTCCGAGCCCAAGATGAGGCCCAGAGGCTTCCGGAGCCTCCAGCGACAGGAGGAGGAGGAGGAGGAGGCAAGAGGAACAGTCAAGGGGGTGGGCTCAGAGTCAGAATATCCGATTCTGCTCCTGCACCTGCTCCTGACTCGCTGGGCAAACTTAGGCGAGTCCTCTTCCTCCAGGGGAGAGGAGGGCACAACTCTAGCAGCCACTGCTTCCAAAGAGGGGCGCACCTGCCAGGCTCTGTGCATCGTGTGTGTGGGCCCTGCTAAGCTTGCCGTTGGGTACTGTAAAAGTTCCTATTTCACAGATGACGAAATTGAGGCTCAGGAAGTGCATTAGTTGAGGAAGGTGGCGAAGCTTTGTGCTAGAGCCTAGGTGCGGTCCAGGGGCGCTGCCCCCCGCCTCCCCTCTGCTGTAGACGAACCTCCTTAAAACAGCCTTCAATTTCTGGAGCACGTGCTTTTTTTCAGAAACTTTGCCAAGCACTTTGCATCCGTTTATCTCCTGGAGTCCTGGCTCCTTCTCACCACAGTCTTACCTTAAACGTCACCTCCCAGCCATCTTCTGAGGCTTCTTCTGTCCCATCACGCCGCCCCCCCCCCGCCCCCCAGCTTACCTAGTTCCTTGATTCTGAGAAACCCGTTCATCTGCTTCCTTGTCTCTGCTCCCTGTGGCAGAACACAGGCACCGCAAGGGCTGCTGTGTCCTTGACACTCCTGTGCCCGTGTGGCACACAGTAGGCACGATAAATATTTGTTAAATAAATGCACGAGTCCTGACAACAGCTCTATGGAGCACCACGACCAGCTGCATTTTACAGAGAAGGAAACCGAGGTCCAGGCAGTTTCCCAGCTTGCACAGAGCCCCAGAGTCCGCGGGTGATGGAACAAGGCTTCAGACCCAAGCAGGAAGATTCCAGAAGCTTCCGTGATGAGCCCTAGCGGCCCCTCCCAGCTGCAAATGTGGAAGCATGGACACGCTTGGTCTTTATCTCATAGAAAAGGGAGGGACTGTGCTCCTCCCAGGCCCCAGTACCAACCCTCCGATGGAGTGGGCAGGCCTGGGAAGGAAGGCCTTTTGCTTGTGTACACTCTCCAGGGGAGTGCAGAGGTTTGCACCCCTGTCGAGGCCAGGCTGACGGGATTAGAGGAAACAGCTGGCCCGAGCCCGTGCCCTGCGGGAGGGAGCAGCTCCCCACAGCCCAGTCACATTCCAGGTCGGTCATTTTCTTGAGCCCAGATGTTTGCTAATGAGCTGGGGAGAGAGGCTCTCAGCCCTCTACCCCAGCTCTGGGCCCCACATTACTCGGCCCCAAGAGGCTGGCCCAGGGCCAGCAGGCTCTGGCTTCAGGCCCGTGCCCTGTGCCAGCCAGGCCTGTCGGGGCAACTGGCACACCGTTGCCAGCCAGGTGCATCTCCGTGAGCTCGGAGACTCTGACGTGACAGGTTTTGCCTTTCCTGCAGGGGCCCCCGTCACCCAGGCTCCAGTGGGGTAGCATCCTCACCGCAGCCGGATCGGGAGAGGCTCAGAGACAGCCAAGAGGGTGTGGCGGGCAGAGGCGCACAGGCTTGGGACTTGTTGGGTCTGGGTTCAGGTTCGTCTTTGTCAGGTCACTAGTGGTGTGATCTTGGGCAGGTCACTAAACTTTTGGGGGCCTTGGTTTTTTTATTTTTTTATTTTTTAATGTTTGTTTATTTTTGAGAGAGAGACAGAGTGTGAGCAGGGGAGGGGCAGAGAGAGAGGGAGACACAGAATCCGAAGCAGGCTCCAGGCTCCGAGGTGTCAGCACAGAGCCCGACGCGGGGCTGGAACCCACAAACTGCGAGATCATGACCTGAGCCGAAGTCAGAGGCTCAGCCAACTGAGCCACCCGGGCGCCCCTCGATTTTTCTTAGGTGTTAAATGGGGATGATGCTGAGACTGTGGTAAGGATTCCATACGATGAGGCGGGCATACTGCTTTGCACGATACCTGGCACGTAGCGGCAGCTGTTGATACTGTTGACGAGTCACCTTCTAGACGCCCCCTGCCCACATCGCAGTCGTCTGTGATGGCCAGTCCCCCCCAGACACGTGTGACTCAACACCAAGCCCCGTGTCCTTGATTAGGTGGTTGGGATTGTTCTAGAACCCTCCCGTGTTTGAGAGAGCTGTGGCTGAGCTGTCAAGGCCTTCTACCCCAGGCTCTCTGGTGTGAGCTGACAATCTGGGCCACACAATTAGCTTCCCTCAGCGCCCCGAGAGGCTTCTTTCAAAATGCAAACATCGCCTCCCCAACCCTCCCCAAGGTCCGCACTGAGAACGCTGGTGGTATTTCCCAAGTGCCTCGTGTGTACACGGCAGTGAGGCCAGGCTCTGTGCGACAGGGGCATCCAGCAGACAGTAGCTGGCCTCATCCCCTACTGTGTGATTTGAGCCACTCACTCAACCTCCCTCTAGGTTTCGCTTCTTTCTCTGTAAAATGGGGAAACAATACTGTTTATCTTACAGAATTATAACGGGGACCAGGCACCCACTGAGGTGCTCAGTCTGCGCTATCATGATTGTTATTGTACTTACAAATACACACAGTGAAGAATATGCGTGTTATGTGCCACATAATTGTTATTATTGTTCTCCTGGGAACACTTACCTGCTCCGAATTCATCCAAGTACAACAGGTGATCACTGCCCTCCAGGAGCCCGCAGTCTAATGGAGGAAATAGATGCGCACTAACAGCCCATGGTCCAGGATTACACCTGAGGAGGGAGAAGTTTATGCTACCCCAGGGCCTTGGGAAGTCTTTCCAATCTTGTGCTTGAAGAATGCCTTTGCCAGATGAAAGGGGGAGAAGGGTACCCTGGGCAGAGGGAACAGCATAAGCAGGAGCTAGGAGGGGTGGGCATGCGCCTGGGTTTGGAGCCATCGGAGCACACCTTGGAGTTACCAGCAGGCCACTAGCAGCCAGCCAGCCAGCCAGGAGGCTCCACAACCCGTGACACCCATCGTCCGCGAGCTTCCAGCCCGGCTGGGGTTCGATACATGGACATGCACTAATCTGACAGGAAAGCACAATCTCCAAGTCCCACGATTGTGTCCTGGGCTAGAACTTTCCAGGAGCAAAGCTGTTTTCCCGGTCCACCGAGGGCACACAGAGTAGAGAGGGCCCGACCGCCACCCACCCAGTGCGGACTGATCAGTTGGACCTCCGAGGCGGAGCCGGGCGCTGGGCCTGCGCTCCGCTCTTCCCGGGAGCCGGAGAAGTGAGTCTCCCGGCGCTCGGGTGCTGTAGAGCCCCTCCGGGGACGCTCACACCCTTCTCCGGATGCTCAGACCAGCGCCCGAGCTGAGAGGAGGGCGAGGGGCCCCGGGCTACCGAGAGCCGGACGTGCCCCGGGGTCGTGCCCGGGAGCGGAGAGGTTGGGCGCACCGCGGGACTGCGGGGCGAGGACGGTCGCCCGGAGCGCCACGCCCTCGGGGCAAGACTGCAAAACCGGGCCCCCACAAAAAGGGGCACCTCCATCTTTGTCACCCCGAGGCCCGGCCCGGGAAAAGTTAGGCGGAGGGAAGTCGGGGCGCAGAGAAGGCCGGCGGAGAGCGCTTTAGGACGGGCCGGGACGCTGGCCGGGGCGGCGCGAAGCTCCGCCGCGCCGTCGGATCGCCGCGAAGGCCGGCCGCGGCTCGCAGGCGGGGACAGGGGCCGGGCCGGGCGGCCGAGGCGCCCCCTCCCGCGAGCCCGGAGGGAGCGGCCGTGCGCGCCCGCCCGCTCTTTCTTTTTCGCGTCCCTCCCTCCGCTGCCCCCGCCCTCGCTCCCTATTTGGAGCGGAGACACCCCTGACGTCGGAGCCGCTCGGCTCGCCGCTCCCCCGCACCGCGCGCCCGCCCGGGGCCGCAGACGGCGCGCAGCGCAGCCCAGCCGAGCCTCGCGGGGCCGCCGCCAGCCCTGCCGGCCGCCTCCCGAGCCCCCCGGGGGCGCCGGGCCTGCCGCCCCCCCGCCCCGCCCCGCGGCCCGCACGCAGCTCCGCAGGAACCGGCGGGCGCGCCGCGCTCCCCGCCGCCGCCGCGCGCGCGGTAAGTCCCGCCCGGGCCGGCACGCGGGCGCCCGGCTTCCAGAGGCTTCGGCCTCAGGGGCAGCGCCGCGCCCCCGGGCCGCCGGAGGACCCGGTGCGGAGGCGCCTCCGGACACGCCGGGGCTGGCGACGTGGGCGCGGCGCGGGGCGGCGGGGGGCACCGCTGCGCGCCGAGCCCGTGCCCGGACTCGCCGGGGGGTGGGGGGGTTCCAGCCCCTGCTGAGAGTTTCGGCGGCCGCGAGAGAAAAGGGAGGGAGGTGCGTGGCGAGCGCACGCCGGGCGGGTGGAGGGCGGGTCGGGCCGCGCGGGCGCCCGGGCAGCGGCCGGAGCTCGGCCGCGGGGCTCGCGCGTCTCCCCGGCTCTGCCCCGGGCCTCGCCGCGCCGCGAGCCGCTCCGCTCCGGTACGTTTCTGCCTCCTTTTTTTGTCTCTCTCCGTGTCTGTCTCCCCATCCGACTGCCCGTGTCTCTCGTCTCTCCGTTTCCGTCCCTTTCTTTCTGTTTCTTCTCCCCTTCTGCCTTCGTGCTCGGTCTCCCTGGGTTCGTGCCTCTCCGCCTGTCTGCCTCTCCGTGCTGCCCCTCTGGGGGAGTCTCTCCGCGTCCGTGCATCTCCCTGCTCCCCCCAGCCTCAAACTCCCGACAGTCTCCCGGCATCGGAGGCACGAACGGCCCCCCGCCCCCAGTGGGGTTCATGAATAGTTTCCTAGACCCGGTAAAAGAAGCGACACCTCCCCCTACCTTCCGCCTTGCCCCCGGGGCCTGGCCTGGGTCATCCCCCTGGAATTGAGTCTGGGGCAGGGGGAGCCAGCCTTTCCGGGGGCTCAGTTTTCTGAAGAATTCCACCCCCGCGAGGCGGCCTGGACAACGGGGCCCTGCTGCCGGCCACCTGCCCGCCCCGCTCCCTGGGCGGGGCGATTCTGATCTTTTACAAGCCGCAGTGAAGGGGGCGGCTGCCTGCCTTGGCGTGGCCAGGGGCTTGGCAGGCATCAGAGGAGAAGGGCACATTTTCAGGCTTTCTGAGGCCCTCGCCCAGCTGGAGGACACCAGCCTGTAACTACGGGAACCCCAGGAAAACAGAGGTCAGGGCTGGAGGCCAAAGGCTGGGCGCTGGCGGGGGAAGGGGGGTGGGGAAGCAATTTGTCAACACGGAGCCCCTCACCCTTTGTTACTGTGGAAACCACTGGCCTCCACAAGCTCCCCCAGAGGCTGGGACTGCTTGGGTGTGGTTTGCCTTCAGTTGGGGCCAAAGAAAAGGCGAGACTGGAGCATTTCCCTGGCGACCCTTGCCCCTCTCCCCCCAGCCCCTGCGATCTGGACCTCCTTCTCCTGGGCCTGCCTTGTTGCAGGGGTGGATGGGGGAGTAGGTGGTCTGCATTAGCCACGGATATATCCTCATTCTTTCGACGTGAGGTTTCAGACTGAGTTTGGCTCTTTCTCCCCACCCCCCAGCCCCAAGGGTCGGAGGCTGCAGAGTGGGCAGGGGTGCTGGTGAGGTCTGCAGTAGGACTTCTGCTGAGCAGATGTGCGGCGGGCCCTGCAGCAGCTCATTAGCATAGATTTGTTTTGGAGACAGTTTTTGGTCTGTGGGCAGAAGAGTCTGCAGGTGGGGAGGGCCGTGGCCTGGGTGGGGAGGTTGGGGGTAGGGTGGGGGCTGTAGCCTGGAAGGTGGAGCTGCCTGGCATGATGCTCGGGGCAGGCGTTTTGGGCAAGGGCTTGGCCCTGTGGGCCCAGCCCCCGGACAGTCAGTTCATGGCCTTGCTGGCGCTGCCGGGGGAAGGAAGGAAGCCACCCTGTGGTGAGACGGGTCGTGGAATCACAGTGGCCTTCAGCAGCCCGCTGGAGCCAGACTGCCCTTGAGGGAATCCGCTAAAATGGACATTCCCAGGCCATGCTCCGTGTTGTAGAGGGTGCAAGTGTGAGGCTCAGGGAGGCAAAGCAAATGGGCTGTGATTCAGTGAATCAACAGATGAACTTGGGCCTGAACTTGTCCTTGGACCCCAGAACGGGTGCAGGGGAGCCTGCCGAGCTGAGCGGGGCTGGGGTCTGATGCTGCTTGGCCGGCCTCCCAGAGTGACCTTGCCAGCCGCACCTTTCACGGAAGTCCCTGCTCTCATTCCAAGACCTGCAGGGACGGCCCCACCCACACCGAGTCCCAAGCCTAGGGCTGTGGCCGCAAAGGCCACACCCTGTGCACCAGCTGCAGCAAGGACAGCCTGGCGGCCGTGCCCCAGCCTGTTTTCTCTGGGAGGGGGTTTTAGGGGGCTGATCTCTCCAAGACCCTGTCCGTTCCATCAGTGGCCCCGGGGTGAAAGTCTGAGTGGCGTCTTGCTCTCAGCTCCCACCCGGGTTAGTCAGTGTGCAGCGCAGCGCTCCACACTTTATACAACCCTTTCTGAGCTGTCATCTCAAATGGTTGAGTCTCCCCTAAATCCAGTTTCATCTGGGCGGCTGCAAGCCCGGATTTCGATATTTTCAGGATGCACCCAGGATCTGGTGGCAGGAGGTGGGGGAGAGGGGAGGGCCAGGGGCATCGTGCGGGAGGCAGGAGGGTGTGGGCAGAGTTCAGGGACCCCAGGCTAGCACTAATGGTGACATCAGTGAGGCTTTGTCCCGTGGCGGCCACGCTCTCCAGCCCTTTCCACACACTGCTCAATTCCCTGCTCACAGCTGGCCCGTGAGGCGGGTGTAATCGCTGTCCCCACTTTGCAGATGAGGAAGTCGAGGCCCAGAAAGGTTAAAGCGGCAGAGCTAGGGTCTGAACCCGGTTCTGTGGCAGTCAGTTGTGGAGAATGTGTTGTGGAGAGCCCAGATCTTTCCCTGGGTGTGTGTGGACAGGAAGAGAGGGAGAGGGAGGGACTTGGGTCACCTCGTCTGATCAGTCTGAAAACAACACTCAACCAACCCCGCTTGTTGACCGTGGGAATCGCGATGTCTCCCGAACATCGCGCACAGGTTCAGGTCTCCATCCGGGTCAGTTGGGGCCCTGAGTGGGAAGGGCTCCCAGAGCAGGTTACAGGAGCAGGAGTTGAAGTTGGCCAGAGGCTTCCTTTGCTACCAAGGATTTGCCAGCCCTGCCCCCACCTGCTTCCACACCAGGCTCCTTGCTGGGAATGGTGACACCAGGGGCCGGGGGGGGGGGGGCGGTGTGACTGGTGGTGAGTGGACCATCCTACCCAGAAAATCCTCGCGTACCTGGCCTGAATGCCCAGACTGACTCCAAGGAGAAAAGGGGCAGCCACTTTTTCACTTCTTATACAAAATAGACTCTTTGCCCTATAAGGGGTTTCACAGTGGGTGTGGGGGGGCTGGAGGTCTTCCTTGAAAGCTAGGCGCCCCCCCCAGTGACTTGAGGACTTGATTCCAGGCCCTAGAACCCAGGCAGCAGGATGGATGATGGCTGCCATCAGCAGTGCTGTTACGGGGGACCCTTCCCTGGGGAATTTGGGGGGCCGTGGCTCCTAACATGGCTGGGCCTCAGAATCACATGGGAGCACTTGTAGATGCCCAGGCCACGCCCCAGACCTGTGGGGTCAGAAGAGCCAGGGCCCGGGCCCCAGGCGTTCGGGTTTGGGCAGACATCTCCAGAAGTTGCTGGGCTCTGGTAGGTGTGGTGAGAGGACCCTGACGACCCTGCACGAAGCCTGTTCTTCCTGCCCCACCCCTGCCCTTCCCCGGGGGACCTTCTGAACCAAGGGTCCCCAGAAAACCACCCAGCGGCTCTCCTGCGTTCGTCAACCTCCTTCTTCCTCAGTGTGAGAGAGCCGGGTGCTCGTCTCCTTGATCTGTGCCTCAGTTTCCATGGTGTTGGAATGGGTCAGCCATTGTCCCCTCCCTCCTCCCCCCCCCGGGCAACCTCCTTCCTTTCTGTTGTTGGCAGTCTCAGATGTGTCTGGTGTTTGCAGATCCTCTGAGGATCTGGGGGGGGTTTGGATTTGGGGTGGCAATGGGGTGACGATGCCCCCAATGAAGCCTCACCACGACGCTGAGGAAGGGTTGTATCGTTCCTTTCCCGAGGCTCCAAGGAGCCAGGGGTCGGCCATGGCTGCATGTTCATCAGCGGGGCGTCTCGTAGGCAGGGGGATCTCGTGCAGGAGTGGGACTTGAACTCTGCTCCGAGGGAGCGCTAATACGGATGAGACACACAGCCTGCTGGGGCAGGGGCAGGGAGCCCCAGGCCTCTTGCCAACTCTAGACCATTCCCTGGGTGCCTTTGCTTGCTCTGTTCCCGGCTTTGTCCTCTGGGAGCCTTTCCACCTGCAGAGGTAGCTGGTGGTCACCTTGCTACTGTCCATGGTCGAATCTTGGTGTTAGGAAATCCAAATGTGGTAAGCCTAACTCTCTCAAACCTCCCCGTGCCTCAGTGTCTTCATCTCTAGAATGGGGGAAATAGTACCATCTTGTGGGGTGGTCGTAAGGACACATAAATGAATACATGTAAAAGTGCCTAGAACAGTGCATAGATCACAGCCCCAGCTCTTGCTACTGTGAGACAGGCAGGGAATATGCTGGGCTGTTGGGGATAAAGCTCCCCCCGCCCCCCACCTCCTTGCCTTTGCTCGTGCAGTGCCCTCAGCCAGCAGCTCCCTGCTTTCCCCATCACTGGTAACTAACTGTCATCCTGAATTAAATCCAGAATTACGAATCTCTCCTTCCCTCTGCCCCAGCCATCTCTGAGTGCCCATCTGAACAACTACTTCCTCCAAGCCTACCTCCCTTGACCTCCCTCTTTAGGCCCCGAGTTCTGAGTGGGCGTAGGGCCTGGGCCCCCAGCTCCCCTGGCCTCGCCCTCGCCTCTGTCTCCGCCCGCCTAGAAGGTGCTCAGGGAACTGCGTGTCTCAGTGGAGAAGCATTGCTTGGCCTGACTTGCTGGGGGACCTTGGGACGACTCCTTTGTGGGTGGGTGGGGGAATCCCTCTTCGCACCCTGGCGTTCTAGGAGTCCCCTGTCTTGGGGGGTGGCCTTCAGGGAGGGAGGAAGAGATGAGAATCTGTCGGTGAGGCTCTCCTCTGAGGAAGGAAGGTCCCCCTGCTATATAAAAAAAATCAGCCGAGTTGCTGCTTGAAAAAACAAAGCAAAAAAAAAAAAAAAGCATAAACCAACAAAACAAACTCCGCCAGCGAAGAGCCCGTCCTAGTGCGGAGGGTACCGCACGGGTTCCTGGGGGTTGGGTGTGAGAGTGGGCTGAGGGTGGGTGCATCCTGATGACAAGTGTCTGCGGGAGAGGCCAGCCCGGGGTCCTCCCTGCCTCCCACTCCAGTGCTCCACCCTCTGGTGCCTGGCCCACCTTTCCCACGCTCTCCCGGGGTGCTGGCGGTGGGGGTGAGGGGTGGGGGGCAGGGCTGGCCCCAGCTGGGTGCCTGCTGATTGCATCCGCTTAATTGGTCTCCCCAACAGGGCCGTGCTCCCTACCTTAGGGTTGAGGCCAGCACAAGTATGCCGGGAAGTGTGCTTTATTTCTGGAAGTCACACAGCGCCCCCCCCCGGTGGGAGGGCCAGACTTGAACTAGGAGAACCCAGGGGCTGTGCTTGTGGGGTGAGTGGGGCAGTTGGCTGGAGCTCAGGGCTGCTGGTCTGGGTAAGCAGAGTGTGGCCCCAGCCCCTCTGAGGTCCCAGCTGGGCCTGGCAGTTTGGCTTATGGTGTGACAACCCCACCCCACCCCGTGGGCACCGCTAGATTAGCTCCGGGCTGCTGCTGGGGAGGAAGAGTCACTTTCTGCTATAACCTGACCCTAATAACCAGTCCCCATGTTCCAGGCCCCTGACTCCAACAAAAACTCACCCTTGCCCTGTCTCCCAATAAGCATTGTTTTATTAACCCCACCCCCGGTCACAGCTCTGCCCCCCTTTAGCCTGGTCCCGACCCACGGCCTCCATTGCAGCCCCCACGACCCCCTCACCAAACTCAACCGCAAAGCAGACCCAGCTGGGCTCCAGGCTACTTCCGGTCACCCCCAGTCTCAACTCCCAGTGAACATCGCTTCGGGCCCCAGTCCCCTCCTGCCCTGGAGCTGATCTTCCGGAGGACTCGCCATAGGGTCAGGTATAGGACAAAGGCCCAGACCTCTCTGAGGTCTCTGAAGGGCTGGTCCGGCCTGGGGAGGCCCAGGGAGCTCTGGCCTCAAGTGGGCCTCCAGGGCCCCCTCCTGGGGTGCTGTGGTCAGACCCTGACTCAGAGGCCAAATCCCTAGACACGGGAGACGACCCGGTGGGGTCAGGAGCCTCCTGGATGCCCGGCTTGTTGAGCAATTAGTTCGGTCGCCAGTTAGGAACGAGCCCATTCTGTTTTGTTAGGATGTGGTTGTACTGAAAACACGGGCTTCGCTGCCCATCTTAAGAGTGAGACCGGAAGTGCGTGGGTGAGAGCCGGGGTCATGACACAAATGCATTTGGACAGGGCGGGAACACCCCTGCTCCCCTCCTGCCATTCTCCCCACTTCACCCTTCCCCACTGGCTGGGAGCAGGGGTCACCCAGGTATTGGGGTCCAGCGACATGGGACTTGCCTCCTCTTCTGAAGACCTCCCGCAGGGCGAAGGGGCTGAGCAGAACTTTCTGGGTGGAGAGAACAGAGAGAGGAGCCCTGCAGGCCGGCCGGGCCCTGTGCGCAAGCCCAGCTGAGCCAGCCCGCCTAGGTTCTCCCAGCAGGAGCAGGCAAGACCCCCCACTCCCCGCCACCTGCCAACGCCTCCCTCTTCCTGGACACTTCACCAAGGTTACCTGCCACTTTCTGCAGGAGGCGGGCTGAGGACAGGATCGTCTGAATGGGATGTTCCACTTTAGTGCCCGTGGGACAGCACCTGGCTCCTGATCCCGAGTCAGCCCCCCCCCAGGCCCTCTTGGGGGTGCCCCGAGACCCCGAATCCCAGACTGACTGAGCTCAAACAGTTCTCAAGCCCGCTCCATATCCGAAGCAGCTTGGGAGTGTCCTAGAGGCTCATTCCACTCTAGAACCCCACTCCTCGAGCCCCAGGGGATTCTCATGCTCTGCCAGGCTTAGAAATCAGCGGTGCAGGTTATTTTACAGATGGGGACACTGAGGCCTCGGTGTCCAGGGCCTGGCTCCCAGTCCAGTGCCCTTTCCCATGTCCCGTCCCCAGAGGACCTCCTTGCAGGCACTGACCGCGTTTCCAGGCCGCTCTGAATTCTCCCTCCTCCACATGTTCGGAGGTGGGGGGGGAGGGTGAAGTCTACGGAAGATTAAGTGGGGGACAAGCACCGGGAGAGCCCCCTCAGAGTGGAGTCCTTCAGACACACGCTGCCCTGAAGCGCCATCTGGTGGCAAGTTCTTGTATTACGGTCTCCTTCCATCCAGTTTACAGAGGGTCCGGCGCTTGGCTTGGCTGGTCTCCGAGGTTGGGATGGAGCTGGGGGTAAGGATGAATCCACATTCATCTCAGGGCTCGAGGCTCTGGTGGGGCCTCCAAAGGCTGAATAGTCTGGTCCAGGGGTAGCTTTTTCACCTGACGCCCAGCCGGCCGAGGCGGCACCAGAATTCAGTGACGGACGAAGGAGGTCAGTTTTCCTGGTGGCTGACCCCCCCGGGGGGGGCATGCCCAGGAGACGTGCTGGGTGGCCGGCCCCTCGAGCGCAGGCGCTGTGCGGGCAATCTTTTGTGCTGCCCGGAGGACCCACAGCATCACAGCAAGGAGGGAGCTAGCTCAATACTCACCAGGCGCTTGGAGACTCCGCGTCTTGGGCACTCGTCCTTTGCCACGCAGTCTCACCATCCTCATTTCTTAGATGAAGAAACTGAGGCACAGGCGTAGAAAGTAACTTGCTCAAAGCTGCCCAGTAAGTTGTGCAAGTGTCACCTACGGAGTGTGTGTTACCTGCCAGCCTCACTGCCGAGGGCCTTGCGTGTCGCCTTCGTGACCCGCACCCCATGCACATACGTTTAGCGGCCCCGCTGTCGAGGTTCAGAAAGGAGAAATCCCTTGTCCGAGCTTGAGCTTCGCTGGCAAGCGGTAGGACTAGGATTTGAGCCCAGGCAGTCGGGAGTCGGAGCCCATGCTTGTACCACTGCTGTCCCCTCTGTCCACGCTGGCCCCGCTGGCCTCACCTGCTGTGTGCGCTCTGTCCTAGGGCTCTGGAGGCCACGGGCATGATGCTCCGGGTGCTGGTTGGGGCTCTCCTCCCCGCAGTGCTGCTGGCCGCCCCGCCGCCCATCAGCAAGCTGGCCCTGTTCCCGGACAAGAGTGCCTGGTGTGAGGCCAAGAACATCACCCAGATCGTGGGCCACAGCGGCTGTGAGGCCAAGGCCATCCAGAACAGGTGGGAGCCGGGGCGGGGGGGGGGGTGAAGGGGTGAGTACAGAGAGCGGAGGGAGGCGGCGCCCGGGCCGCGCGTCCCGGCCTCTGCCACGGTGTCACCACACAGTGACTGTCTCCTCCCACAGGGCCTGCCTAGGACAGTGCTTCAGCTACAGCGTTCCCAACACCTTCCCACAGTCCACGGAGTCCCTGGTCCACTGTGACTCCTGCATGCCGGCCCAGTCCATGTGGGAGATCGTGAGTACTCCCGCCCGCCCCTGCCCAGCCTCCACCCAGAGCCTGCCCGGGCCTGGGCCACCACGCTCATGAGTAAGGCCCTACTGTGTGCAGGGCCCGGGGCTTGTGCTGGGGATACAGGCGTGGTCCTAGCCACGCGATGGCTTAGGAGTCTGACGCCAGCGTGTACAGGACAAGGGATCTTGTGACGCTCCATCCTGATGGCGGTCACATTCTGATATCCTTTTAGTGGTTTCCCATTGTCTTAAGATGAGACCGAAATCCTTGTCGTGACCCACAGCGCCTGGCATTGCTTTCTTTCCGTCTCTCATACCTACTCTGCTTGCTACCACCACAGGGCCTTTGCGCATGCCCTTTTCCCTGTTTGGAATACCTCGCTTCTCCTCCTCACCCAGTTGACGTCTATTCATTCTTCTGCTCGTGGCTCAGCATCATTGTCTCAGGGCCCTTTCCCATCCCCCTGAGCACCGTGAGCCTCTGCTTTGACATCCGTCACATCACAGTTTTCCATCTGCATTTGGGTGATTTTCACAAATCTGTTTCCCCCATGAGACTCTGAATTCTTTAAGGAATCTGTCCTTGTGTCCCCAGAGCTGGCAGGGAGTAGGTGCTCCGTGGAAGGAAGGAGGGAGAAAAGAGGAAGGAAGGAAGGGAAAAGGAAGGGCCACTGGAAAAGTGTGACATTAGGGGAAGAGCAAGACCCTGAAGGGCTCAGTAGGGCCGACCGAGGCTGGGCTGGGGCGTTGGGATTGGGCTCTTTGAGGAGGTGATGTCGGAGCACAGATCCGGAGGTTGAGTAGAAGTTGACTGGGCCAGTTTGGTGCAGGTGGTAGGGGTGGGTTAGGCGAGGACCTTTCAGGCAGCAGGAACAGCATGTGCAAAGTCTCAGGCAGATGAGGCAGCAGCTCAGAGTTGACAGGGGTGGGGTGTGGCACAAGGTCAGGGGTGGAGAGGTCAGCCGGAGGCAGCTGAAGGTCCTGCAGGGGCCTGAGTAAGGAGTCTGGACTTTTCTTCAAGTGCCTGGGGAGCACTGAGGGGGATTTTAGGCAGGGGCGGCCATGTTGGATTTCCCCTCAGGCTGCTGTGAGGGAGCCGTTAGGGGGGCGGCAGGACTGCATGTGAGGAGACAGGTCAGGTGGCACTTGCACGGCTCACCCCCCTCCCTGTGAGCTAACGGGGGTGTCCCGGGTGGGCTCGGGGATTCTGGGGTCCCTGGGATTGTTGGTCCCATGAGGAAGGCTGCCCTTGGGGCATCCCTGCCAGCCCCGGGCCTTTGGAAATGTGTCTTCCCTTCTCTCCTGTCCTCCCCAGGTGACCTTGGAGTGCCCCGGCCACGAGGAGGTGCCCAGGGTGGACAAGCTGGTGGAGAAGATCCTGCACTGTAGCTGCCAGGCCTGTGGCAAGGAGCCCAGTCATGGGCTGAGTGTCTACGTGCAGGGCGAGGACGCGCCGGGCTCCCAGCCGGGCACCCGTCCCCACCCCCACCCCGGCGGGCAGACCCCCGAGCCCGAGGACCCCCCGGGGGCCCCCCACGTGGAGGAAGAGGGGGCTGAGGACTGAGGCCCCAACTCTTCCTCCCCTCTCGTCCCCTGCGGAATGTTGGGTGTCACCCTTGGGGGAATGGGGGTGGGGAGAAAGGCTGCAGCCCCCCTTTGGCACTGGATGGACTTGGATTCAGACATGGACTTGGAATGCTTCCTGGTTGCCATGGAGATCTGAAGGGAGGGGTTGGGGCCAAGCTGCACAATTTAATATATTCAAGAGTGAGGGGAGGTCGCAGTGGTGTTCAGGGTTCTTTTTCGGAGGTGGGGGGTTCTCTTCCTTTCTGCCTCCTTATGATGTGCCTTTGGGAGGGGGAGGAGGTTGGCCGCGCTGCTGAGGTGAGTGCGAGGTCCTCACAGCCCCTGGTGGGGCCGGGCCCCTGGGCTGCCGATGGTGGTGCTGGGGCCCTGAGCCCAGGGCAGGCGCCTTGCCGGCAGCAGCCTTGGGGGAGGCGCTGGGTCCAGGCCAGGGGGACCGCTGGAGAAGCTCGAGCCCCACAGTCTCCCCCAAAGGCCTCCCGTGCCCCGGGCAGCGGCTCCCCAGTGGCACCGAAGTGCCCCCCCACCCATGGCGTGCTTGGGAGTCAGGTCTGGGCAGGACCCTGCTGACTCATGGCCGGGAGCTGGGAGCGAGGCTCTCTGGGCCTCTCTGGCTTCCTTGGCTTTCCAGGGGGTGGAGAGGGGGTGGAGGGAGGCAAGGGAGAAGCCTTCTTGGGCCAGGGGGAGGGAAGGACTCCCAGACCATCACCAGAGTGTCCCTCCCCTCCCCCTCTCCCACTGCCCGCCAAGTTCTGGGTCCCTCGGAAAGCTGATGGAGCCAGCCTTTCCCCTCCTGGGGAGCTCTTGCTAAATATCGGACGGTGGGGAGGCTCCAAAGAAGGCCCTGGGTGGGGAGGACTCTGGCTGAGCCTCAAGAAACTGGGAGAGGAGGGGAGGGTCCGTGGCGGCCAGTGTCCCCACAGCTCTCCGGCAACCGATTCCACCCATCACCTCCCTCCCAGCTGCACTTTAACTCAGAGGGGGAGTGGGGTCCTGGGGACGGGGCGGGCGAGCAGTGAGGAGCGCCCCCTTAGGACCCATTCCTGCCTGTGTCTGCTCCTCTGACCCTGGGGCGGTGGGCAGCTCCCCCAGACCCCTGCCTGGGGGTGCTCCTCTGACCCCGAGGGCTGGGGGTGCCCCGGTCCTCACAGCTGTTCCGACAAGAGCTTCTGGAGCTTGTAACCAGTAGACTGTTTTCCCCGACGGACCCTGAGTTTTCTCATGAATAAATTCATTCAATGCTTGTGTTCTCTTCCTCACTGTGCGGGGGCGGGGGGGGGGGCTCTGCTGACCCAGGGTGCCCCAGGGGCCCTCACTGAGGTCTAGGGGGAGGGGGCCAGACTGCACAGTGAGCCCCCCCCCCCGAGTACACCCTCCCTCTCACTCTCCTGCCCTGTTGTGCACCCATGGGTCCTGCTTTCCTAGCTGCCACCTCTTTCCTTGGGCACCCATTTCTGGCCTTGTATGTAGGGTGGGTGGGCCTCCAGACCAGGCACTTCCAATCTCGACCTTGGTCCCTTGGGCTTGCCTCCTGCCATCTCTTTTCACCCTTACAGTGAGCCAGCATCAGCCCTTCCCTGGACCCCAGCCTCGCTCGACCTAGAAGGGGAAAGAAACAAAACCAGTGGTTCTAAATGAATATACGAGGTGGGGAGCCGTACTAAGTACTTTACATAAATTAACTCACTTAATCCTCACCACCACCCTGTGATGCAGATTTTGCCCTCATTTTAGAGATGAGGCATCTGAAGAGGGGAGGGATTAAGCCATCTGCCCAGGGTCCTTCGGTTAAGAAATAGCAGCCAAAGGACTCGAGCCCGGTGTGGCCTAATCACTGCTCTCAGTATAACTTAAGCGGTTGCCATTTGTTAACCACCTACTATGTGCCAGGCTGGGCGCCTCACCACCTCGCAATGACCCTATATGTTTGGTATCCTTACCCCGATGCCATGTGGTCCCCCCACATTCTCCACTGAGACACAGCAGAGCTGGTGGTGTGGGTGACGGCTCTGACCCTTTCTTCTTCACACACATCGGTGTAAACACCGTATACCAGGCAACTTACATATATTATTTCTGAGCCATGGAAAATCCTCCTTTTGCAATTGAGGGCAGTCATGCCCTGTGAGTGCTGTGCCCAGGCTGGGAGGCAGCGGTGCCAGGATTCTAAGCTTGCGCCCTCTAGCGACAAGGGCTGTGTACTACACCCTGATTTCCGCAGTGGACACAGCCTTCCCTTCATGACTGCTCTGCGCTGTTGGGCAGGTTGTGTGTGCTTCCCAGCTCCAGGACGGCGCTCCTTGCAGTGGTTTGGACGTACTCATCCATGGGGGCCTTGACATGGAGTTGGATTGGAGACACGTATACCTCCTGTCTGCAGCCTTCAGCGGCCCCTAGTCTGGTAGGGACACGCCCTGGCCATACTAGTAGCCGTTCTATACCGGTGGAGGTGAGGACCGACCCGGAGGGCACAGAGAAGGTGCTGCGGGGCTTCCAAGGACCCAGAGGCCAGGTCCAAACGAAGGACTTCCTGGGACCGTGTCCCTGGTGCTGGACCTCTGAGGCCCAAGCACCGTCTTGGCAGGATGAATCTTGGTCAGGAGCCGCCTCCGTCCTGTGTATGGAACATAAAGAGATTACGAGGCTCGTTGGAAAGAAAGCAGGAAGGTGGCTTGAGGCGGCTGGTGGCCGGTCTGGAATGCTCGCCAGAGTTCGGACCTCATTCTCTTTGCAGTAAGCGCCCCGGGGGTGTCTGCACAGAGGCGGGTTTCAGGGTGAGGGGAGACCCGCGGCGTTGACAGCGGTGGTCCAGGCCCCAGATGACGGACGCCAGAATTGGGCGGGGGCAAAGGGGTTGGGGAGGCGGGGCCAGGCAGGAGAGGCGCCGCTGATTGGATGCGGGAGCAGCAAATGGGAGGAGCCAGATTTGATGGCCGGCAAAGACTTGAGAAGCGGCACTAGTTGTGCCAGCCTGCCAACGGGAGTGAGGTGTGGAGTAGTGACTTCGATTTTCCTGCCGGCCAACCTCAAGCTGAACCACCCAGGGAGCCCCCCCCCCCCACAGCAGTGGTGCAAGGACCCAAAATCTTTACAAGGGATTAACGCTGACAGCACAGGCCCCTCTCCGCAAGGGCGGGTGAGTAATTAGCTCCAGCTTCCCCGCGCCTTTGGCCCACGTGGAGCCTACAACTCCCAGCTAGTTTTCTTCCCCTGCTCCATGCCTCTGGGAATATCCAATCAGTCCGGGTTCAAATCCTGGCTGGGCCACTTCCTAGCTGTGTAATCTTGAGGAGGTCAAACTCTCTGAGGCTCAGTTTCCCCATCTGTAACATGGGGACTAATGATCACACCTCTCCTACTCTCAGTTTCACATAAATTAATGTACAAACGGAGCTTGGAACGGTGCCTGGCATGGAGTAAAACCTTGAAAAACGTCAGTTGTTGGGGCAGCTGGCAGGCTCAGTCGGTAGAGCCTGCGACTCTCGATCTCAGGGTCCTGAGTTCAAGCCCCACGTTGGGTGTAGAGCTTACATTAATAAACAAAACACACATACACAAGAAAATGCCAGCTGTCGTTCTAATTATTGAGAATGAATGATTGGGTCACAACTGCTGGTGGATGGGCTGATAGTTTTGTTCATTCACTCATTCACTCAACAGATGTTTACTGAGGAGCCTAATCTATGCTGAGCATACGGCAGTGAACGAAACTGACCACGACCACAAGGAATTTATCCAGTTAATCAATGCCTTCTGCAAAAGCAGCTTTGGGCAGACCTCACAACCTCCCTGGACCTCCGTTTCTCCATCCCTGTAATGCAGAGCTCAGACAGGCATGGAGGTCTGAGGCAGAAGACTTCAGAAGAGTTCCATTGTGGCACCAGCCTTTTCCTCCAGAGAGGGAGCTCCCCATGGCTAGAAGTAATCAAGAAAAGGCTGAGCATCCCTGAAGGTCCCTCTCTACCTTGAAACATTAAGGATGTCTAGGACTTTATTATTCCATGACAGAAATGATAAACTTTAAGAGCACACACATGGAGCTTCAGAAAAGTTCTTACATTCAAGATAATACCAGTGTGGCCACAAGGCGGCACCACTACATGGCCCAATCTAGAAAAATTTTTTATGACAGACATCTTGGGGGTTGCCTGGCGGACTCAGTTAAGCACTGGATTCTTTGTTTTTTTTTTTTTAATTTTTAATGTGTTTTTAAATTTATTTTTGAGACAGGGAGAGACAGAGCATGAGAGGGGGAGGGGCAGAGAGAGAGAGAGAGAGAGAGAGAGAGGGAGACACAGAATCCGAAACAGGTTCCAGGCTCTGAGCTGTCAGCACAGAGCCCAACGCGGGGCTCGAACTCATGAACATGAGATCATGACCTGAGCTGAAGTCGGAGGCTTAACCGACTGAGCCACCCAGGCGCCCTAAGCGTTGGACTCTTGATTTCGGCCCAGGTCACGATCTCCCAGTTCTGGGATCGAGCCCCACATCAGGCTCTGTGCTGACAGCTTGGAGCCTGCTTGAGAGTCTCTCTTTCCCGCTCCCCGGCTCATATGTGCACCCACTCTCTCTCTCTCTCAAAATAAATGAATAAACATTAAAAAACCCAAACATTTGTGAATTTGTCTCCCAGAATGAACAAATATTAATAAATTTGTCATATCTTATTTAGGCTTTTTTTTTTTTTAAATAAAATAAAGTCCCTGAGTCCACAGAGCTGGTAACCAACAGCAACGGGATCCCAAGTCTGGACTAACGGTTTTCAACCTAGTGCTTGGTACCCTGTCCCCTGGGGGCATGGCAGGTATTGTCATGGGGTACAGGTGGCGTTTCCAGGAAGGACAGGCCGCCTCCTCCTCCTCCATAGACCCATCTGTGGGCAGACTGGACTCTGAGCACCAAACAGTGGCTCGAGGGTGGACGGGGTGCTGCAGAGTCTTGAGGTTTTTCTGCTTTGGGTGTTGGACCGTCCTGAGTTTCAGTTCCACTTGATCTCTTGCTGCTGGTGACCTTGGGTGAGGCCCTTGGCCTCTCTGAGCCCCAGTTTAACACCTACATAGCATTACTGTAGTGGTAGGAATACTGTGGCACGGAGCAGGAATCTTTTACACGGGAGGTATTCCCTTCCGGTTTCTGTGGAGGGAAAAAGACCCCCTCCCCCTCCGATTCCCTCAGATTAAGCTGCCCTCCATTTTCTTTTCTTCCCTATAGCAGCGATCCCTGGGCGGTGACTTTAAAAGTTTATTGTGCGCATCCTTTACTGTCCGTCTCCTTCCACTAGAATGTAAACCCCACAAGCTGCAAGTTGGTTGTGGTTACAGTAGTGTCCTGATTGGTCAGAACAGTGCCTAACACCTAGTAGGTGCTCAATAAATGTTTGTTGAATGAATGAGTAGAGGCCTCAGTATTGATCTGTCAAGTGTCTGGTAGAGACTTCTTAGGAGGAAGAGACACACAGAGGGGTCACCTTCCAGGGGTGTTACACCGACCCCTCCATCTGCAGTGTCTTTACCTCCTCCGGCCTAGGGAGTCCCGAATCAGGGACCTCACCTTCAGGGCCCGAGGCTGTCGGGAATGTAGGTTTCCGCTCAGAGGAGCCCGAGGAGGAGGTAACCTGCTGTTTAAAGGTTTGAAGGAAGCATTATATAGGTTATTATATATCATGGTTACTATTGTATATGTACATATGTGCATACATATGTGTGTACACACTAGAGGTCAAGCGAGCTCCCCAGTAGCTTCCAAAGGGTCCCCCCCCCGCTAGCGCGGCGACCCCCCCGCGGGTGGGCAGCCCCCAGTTGGGGAGCAATCCTGGGCAGCGGCGGCCAAGCCCCTCCTGAGCTCCTCCTGCGCCACGGCCACGAGAGGGTCGGAGAGGGGTGTGCGAGAGTGGAGGAGGCCGACGCTGGGGCTGCGACCCGAAGGTGCGTGGGACCCCGCGCGCTGCGAGGCGGGGGCTCGGCTGTCCCCGCCCACCGCGGGGCGGGGCGCAGGCTCCGCGGCGCGGGGACCGCGCGCTCCTGGAAGCGCCACCGGCTCCCTCGCGCGCGCCTGCCCCTCGCGGCGCCTCCCGGGCTCCCTGGGCGCCTGCCCGGCCCGCCGCCGCCTCTTCCTCCCCCAGCCCCGCGGCGCCCGCCGCAGTCGCCGGCAGCGGAGCAGCGCCGAGCGCCCAGGTACCGAGCGCGGGCGGGAGCGGGGCCGGGGACCCGGCGGTGGCGCGGCCGCCGCCGCCGCTGTCCCCGCGGGTCGGCCCGGTGTCCTCCCGCACGCCGCAGGGGGCCGTGGCCGCCCAAGCCCGGGCTGCCTCTGCGCTGGCTCGGAGACCTGCCTGCCCCACCCGGGGGCTTTCCTGTGGCTCGCGCCCCCCAGCCCCCACGCCCCCCCCAAGTCACCGCGGTACGCCCACTTGCCACGGAGGGGGCTGCCCGGGTTGAGCGCGTCCCCTGCTCCCAGCTCCCCGGGTCCCCGCCCCAGCAGGCGTCCCCGCCCGGATCTTGCCGCCCGCCCCCTCTAGGGGGCTCTGCTCCCGCCCGTCCAACCGTCCAGTCCCTTGACGTCTCGTCCTCCTGACTTCCCGCCCGCTCTCCGCTCTGCGCCTCATCATGTGCCCCCTCCCAAACTCCCTACCAGTTTGCTCCGTATCCCCACCTCACACCGTGTAACCCCTCTCCATCTTCCTGGGTCGTTGCCCCGTCGTCTAGTGTCCCTGTCCCGCTCTTCCCACCTGATCCCTGGTGGGGGTCTGTTCTCACCGACGACGCCCAGCCAGCCCCCGGCTCCTCCAGGTCGCTCGCCGATTCCTCCCGCCCATCCTACCTCGCCCTGGGGACCCCTCTCGGGCCTGACGTCCTCGCCCTCCATTCCTCGCCCCCATGGTCCCAGAGCCCGGCCCTGCCAACAGCAGCACCCCGGACTGGGGGTCGGGGCCGCCGTCGGACCCGGCAGGCAGCGGCTGGGTGGCGGCCGCGCTGTGTGTGGTCATCGCGCTGACGGCGGCGGCCAACTCGCTGCTCATCGCGCTCATCTGCACGCAGCCCGCGCTGCGCAACACGTCCAACTTCTTCCTGGTGTCGCTCTTCACGTCGGACCTGATGGTGGGGCTGGTGGTGATGCCGCCGGCCATGCTGAACGCGCTGTACGGGCGCTGGGTGCTGGCACGCGGCCTCTGCCTGCTCTGGGCCGCCTTCGACGTGATGTGCTGCAGCGCCTCCATCCTCAACCTCTGCCTCATCAGCCTGGACCGCTACCTGCTCATCCTCTCGCCGCTGAGCTACAAGCTGCGCATGACGCCCGCGCGCGCCCTGGGGCTTGTCCTGGGCGCCTGGAGCCTGGCCGCGCTCGCTTCGTTCCTGCCCCTGCTGCTGGGCTGGCACCAGCTGGGCCGCGCTCGGGGCCCCGCCACGGGCCAGTGCCGCCTGCTGGCCAGCCTGCCCTTCGTCCTCGTGGCCTCGGGCCTCACCTTCTTCCTGCCCTCGGGCGCCATCTGCTTCACCTACTGCAGGATCTTGCTGGCCGCCCGCAAGCAGGCCGTGCAGGTGGCCTCCCTCACCACCGGCATGGCCGGCCAGGCCTTGGAGACGCTGCAGGTACCCGGGGTGCGCAGGCAGAGCCGGGCTTGGGGGGTGGAGAGGAATGAGCAGCCTTTGGGTACCCACGGAGCATCTGTCACTTAATACGTGCACTTGCTGGTGATCTCCAAGTGGCCATTTCCAGCTCCCACCTCTCTTCTGTGCTCTAGACCCCATGCTGACTGTCCTTAGGACAGCTCCGGTGAGGGCCAGGGGCAGGCTTCTCGAAGGTACCATGTGGAAAGGGAATTCAGGGGGTCCCAGCCCTCCCTCCCTACTCCTCTCCTGTCTCTCCCATCATGGCAGATGGCATCATCACGGCATCACCCGACAGAAACTTAGGAATAATTTTTCTTACTCATGCTCATGGGATTCATTAGCAAGGCCTGTTGGCGCTGCCCTCCCAAAGCTGTGCCACTTCCAATGCCACCCTCCCCATCCAGGCCACCAGTGCTTCTTACCTGGAGGCCTTTGCTCTCTCCCACTGGCTTCCCCTGCCTCCACTCCGGGCCCACTCCTGTCTATTCCCTACACAGGAGCCACAACGATTGACAAAACAAAAGTGATCCCATCCCTCCTTTTTTTTTTTTTTAAATGCTTATTTATTTATTTTGAGAGAGAGGAGAGAGAGAGAGAGAGAGCGCGCGCGCGCACACTGGGGGAAGAGGCAGAGAGAGAGAGGAGAAAGAGAGGAAAGAGAGAGAGAATCCGAGGCAGGCTCCGCTCCATCAGCACAGAGCCTGACGCGGGGTTTTGATCCCATGAACCATGAGATCATGACTTGGGCCAAAACCAAGAGTCAGAGGCTTAACCGACTGAGCCACTCAGGCGCCCCATCACTCTTAAGATAAAAGAGGAGACCCGTGTCAGGATCCGGCCTCGGAATCGGTGCTGCCAACCTCTCTAGCTTCACTTCCTCCCCTTGCCCTCTCTCTGCACCAGCACATCGTCCTTCCGATGCTCCCGGAAGGCACCAGGTGGACTTCCCTGTCCAGGACTTTGCATTGCTCTTCCCTCTGCCTGGAACGCTCTTCCCCTGGGGCTGCCCTGCCTGACTGCTTTTCAGCTCACAGGTCACGTCTTCCCAGAGTCTGTCCCTGGCCACCCTGTCTTCAGACCCATCTGCGCTCCCTCACCCTGTTATTCTCTGTCCTGACCACAGGTTTATTTGTTGAATTATTCATTGTCTATCTTCCCTACTAGAATGTAAGCTCCATGAGGGCTGGGCACATCTGGGTCGGTTTTGATCCCCACCGTACACAGTAGGTGCTTACTAACTACTTGTGAGGGGTAAGACCCTGCAGTGTCTGGAGCAGACTGGCTGCTCTTGTCACTCAGGCCATATGGCACCTGAGTCTTATTGTCTATTGTCCGAAACCCCCAATGAATGGGGGTTTCGGCTGACCAGGTCTGAACCCCAGAGAATTAGGTCACAGGCTCCGAGGAAGGTCCTGACTGGGCTCTCCAATTTTTTTTAAGTTTATTTATTTTGAGAGAGAGGGGGAGAGAATTCCAAGCAGGCTCTGCATTGTCAGCACAGAGCCCGATGTGGGGCTCGAACTCATGAACCTTGAGATCATGACCTGAGCTGAATTGACTGAGTCATCCAGGCGCCCCATCTGCTCTCCAGTCTTGCTCTATCCTCCGAGTGGAGGAGGCTGCTATAGGATGGAGGGGGGGTGCCTGGAGGTTTGGGTGGTTGGGGGCTGAAAGGCAGCTCCACAGAGCAGCTTGCCTGTCCGTCCCCAGCACTGTGGCCCATAAAGCAGCGGGACAGGCTTTTGGTGGACAGGAGGTCCTGGCAAAGCGCCCCTCCTCCCTCCCTTCATCTATCTGTGCTCGTTGGAGAACATTCCTGAATCTCAGTAGGTGGCTGTGACCCTGACTTGGTTCTCCGGTTTTAGGAAGGATGCCTTGGGCCATCACACTCCCTGGGTTCTTGTCAAGGGGTGTTTCCCAAACTTCAGGCATCTGGAACCACCGTGGAATATCTACCTTCCTTCTTTCCACCCACCCTCACGCCTCAAGTGGCTTCCTCCCTACGTACTTAGCATTTTCTCTGGATCAGTTCACTTATCTTTTTATTTCCATGCATTTGTTTAGAAAGGAAACTTCTTATCTCTTCTGGAAATGGAAACTCAGTACCTTTGTCATAAACGGAAGGCAATCACAAAGATAGTTCCAGTGAGCGGCAGGAGCCCCAGCAGTGTTATTGAAGTCTGGCTCAGTGTGATCGGAGCCCCCGGGCCCGCTTTGTCTCTGGTGTTAGCGGGATGTTAAAGGCACAGCGGCACTAACACGAGACTTTGGACGTGACCAGAAGAGCTGGAAGGATGCTGGACAAGCCTAATGTTCTCACTCCGTGATTCGGTTATCTTATGGGTCCATTTACCACCGAAGGTCATCTTCCATTTCTGTGCTTTGGGAAGTTCTGCTCTAGTAACCAAGGACGTGAGAAGCTGGCTGGTGTTGGCGAGCTTGGGGTGGGACTGGGCGGCGTCCTCCGTTCCAATGGTACTTGTGACCCACTTTTCTTTCCATGAAGCCAATTGGCTGGTAGCAGGATTGCACCAGAGACTGTGGCCTCAGAACCTGGGCAGGACTCCCCCGGGGGTGCTGACAGCTGCAGCCCCACAGTCTTTGAGTGCTCACTAGGTGCCGGGTTAAGCAGATAACTAATCTACGCCCCCAAACACCCACCCAGGCAGGTACCACCGTCCTCCCTGTTTGACAGATGGGGAGGCTGAGGTTCAGAGAGGGAGAGAGAGAGAGAGAGGAGGTGTCAGACCCCACCACTGACCTTGCTCCTCGGCACGTCTCCTGCATGCCTGTTTTCCTTATTGCCCGGATAGTCGCCTGCATTTGGGGAATTTGCTTCCGGGATATGGCCTCCAGTCCTTCTTCCTGGGTCACCACCCCTTTCCTCCCGCCCAAGCTGACCTGCCTCAGAGACCAGGCTTTCAGCGGGCAGTGGAGGCTCTCAGTGCCTGGACCTAAAGGAGCTGATGCAAATGAACAAAACTTCTGTTCATTCTCATCAGGGTGCACTGTTGAATGAACGGATGACACTTCTGTTCATTCTCATCTCTCCAAAGGGTGCACTGGACTCCTTTCCTCCTGTCCTCAGCCCGACTTAGCCCCCAGCTCCCTTCCCCAGTCCAGCCGCTAGTTTCCCCACGAGGGAGGGGTGGGGGACGTGCGTTTCTGAAGCCCCAGTTACCCTGGGGTTGAGGATGTGGTAGCTGAGCGGGCTTGAGCATTTTACTCTCTCCCGCTGCCCCCCCACCCCGCCACATCTACCTAGTTATTTGAACACGGTTTTCAGAAGCCACCCGTTAGCTCAGTGGTTTCAGCCAGGCTTTCCCGGCCCTGTGGCTGTGAGGAAGGGGTCCCACTTACAGCTGAGGCAGGGACTGGGCTGGGATGAAGAGAGGGGTGTGGGAGGAGTGGTGTCAGAGTGAGTGAGATGCTGCCAGGGCGGGGGGAGGGGAGAGAGAGAGAGAGAGATCTGTGCCAGGGTGGGATGGTGCTCATCCTCGGGAGGGATGTGCGTGGGAGCTCAGCGACGGAGAGCAGCCGGAGAGAAGGAGGTCTGCCGGGAGTTTTGCCCTCCCAGCCTGTCCAGTGGCAGGACCTGTGCCTCTGGTCTGGAGCCCTCTCCCCTCCATCCTCCTCGGCACCTCATCTTTCTCCCCTTCTCCCAGCCCTCTCTCCTCCAGACCCACCTCGCCTCCTTCTCTGCCTTCCTTCTACATCTCCCCATCTTCCTCTCCCCCGTCTCTCCCATCGGCTTCTCCCCCTCTCCTCCTCCGCCCTCACCCAACTCTGCACCACTTTGTCTTAGTGATCTGTCTTCCCTTCCATCGCTGTCCTTCCTCCTCCTCAGCAGAGGCTGTGATCACAGAAATATCTCGGGGGCGGAGGAGGGGGCTGAGCTGGGGAGAGGTTGCAGAGGAGCGGTGCTGAGCACGGCAGCCTTGGCTGCCGTGGGTGCAGGAGCTCATGCATACGGCCGGTCAGGGGTTCAGGTCCTGCCTCCTCCCCATCACTGCTGATGACTTTACACAAGCCATTCACCTCCCTCTGCCCCAGAGTAATGCCATCTATCCCATGGGGCTGTTTTGAAGAATCAATGAGACACTGTGTATAAACCTGGCACATACTGGGTGCTCAACCAATGGTAGTTCCTCCCCTTTCCTCTTGGTGGTATATGGTTCTGGAGAAGTTATGCCTTTGAGACTTTCTAGGGGGAAATCCCCACGATTGCTGCCAATAGCAGCAACATCACCATAATCAGAGTGTTGAGCTGGACTCTTAGAAATGATCATACTGTGTGCCAGGTGCTGTTCAGGTGACTTTATGCAGATTATCTTAGTTAATCCTGACTACAGTCCTATGAGGGTAGATGCCACTGTAATTGCCATCTGACAGATGAGAAAGCTGAGGCTCAGAGAGGTGAAATACCTTGCTTGAGGTCACACAGCCAGTTAGTAACAGGGCCGTGATTTGGACCCAGACAAGTCTGGCTCCACAGTCTGTCTTCGAATCCTTACACTATGAGTAGGTGATTGTGAAAATTTAATTTTTTTTACATTTCTTTATTTTTGAGAGAGTGAGACAGAGCGTGAGTGGGGGAGGGGCAGAGAGAGAAGGAGACACAGAATCCGAAGCAGGCTCCAGGCTCTGAGCTGTCAGCACAGAGCCTGGCGCAGGGCTCGAACCCACGAACCGTGAGACCATGACCTGAGCTGAAGTCGGACACTTAACCTGACTAAACCACCCAGGCGCCCCAATTTTGAAAAATTTTAATTACACAAGGGAATACATAAATTCACTTTAAAATAAAAATTCAGGGGGCGCCTGGCTGGCTCAGTGGGTAGAGCATGCAACTCTTGATCTTGGGATCACGAGTTCAAGCCCCACATTGGGGGTAGAGGTTACTTAAAAAAGTAAATAAAAAAATAAATAAAAGTCCAGCCATAGGGATAAAGTGAAAGACCCTCTCAAATTCCACCCAGTCACCTTCCGTTCCCAGGGACGCTCTTATCAATTTAAGATATATCTTTCCACTCCTTTTTCTTTGTGTTTCCGTATTTGTTTATGCACCGAAAGAGACTTAGTGCTTTGTTTCGTATACTTCTTAAGCAATGGAATCACATCATACCTTTTATTTTGCAACTTGCTGTTATCATTTAATATTGATATTATGTCTTGGGGATCTTTTCATTTGATCGATTATATTCTTTGAAACATCTGTGTCATAAGCTACAGTGGGAATGTACCATGGTTTACTTAACCACTATCTTCCCATGCACGTTTAGGCTGTTTCCAGTTTTTTTCCTATCAGGAATAGTGTTGCGATACACATTTCTGTATATCCAAAGTGTACAGATATGTGTACAGGTATTTTTTTTAATGTTTACTTATTTTTGGGAAAGAGAGAGTGTGAGCGGGAAAGGGCAGAGAGAGGGAGACAGAGAATTCAAAGCAGGCTCCTCACTGTCAGCGCAGAGCCCGAAGCGGGGCTAGAACTCACGAACTGTGAAATCATGACCTGAGCCGAAATCAAGAGCCAGAGGCTCTTGAAAGCCTCAAGAGCCAGTCGGCTCAACCGACTGAGCCACCCAGGTGCCCCATGTGTTCAGGCATTTACTGAACATAGGAACCTGTAAGTGCAATCGCCTCCTGGGAGGGGCACTGCCAAGTTGTCCTCCAGGTGACTCTGGCAGTGACATGCATATATGAGGGGCAGGCAAACAGCAGAACATAGCCACGAGGGGCCATGAGGTGGTTACAGGGCAGAGAGAAGTGGGCAGGGTGAGGCTGGCATCAGCTAGACCTCAGGGTGAGGCTGGTGGTTGCCACTGGCCTCTGCTCCAGGAGGGCTGCTTGCTGACGGTGGTGGGGGTTTCTGTAACTCCCCCGCCCCAAATGGAAGCAGCGCAGTGAGGTGGAAGATGTGCAATTTCTGGAGCTAGAAAGGACTTTGAATCCCTGACTCCACACTTATCTGCTGTGTGACTTCTGGCAAGTTGTTTTGCCTCTCTGGACATCACCTGCAAAATGGGGATAATAATACCTACCTCATGTAAAGATTAAATGGCATGATGAATATCAGATGCTGACCCATAGTAAATGCCCCATAAACGTGGATTATAGTGCTGACTGGGGGTGACTTGGGGTGCTTTGCTTTGAGACCTTGTACTGGGACAATGTGACCTGGGAAGCTTCCCCTATCCTCTCTGAGCTTTGCCCTTTTGTCTGTGTTTTTGGGTCAACTCTTTGGAGAGATGAAGAGAAAGAAAAACCCAGAGTTTTCCCCAGGAAGATTCCTAGAGAGGGAATCTGAGGCCATTTTTAATTCCTTTTCTGGAGCTCCCTCTCTGATGATTGCCCCCAAATATTCCCCCCATGGTCTCAGTTCCCCAGTGCCATAGAGCTCTGGCAGGATCAAGGCTGTCTCTTGCTCTGCCCAGGTCACCAGAGGTTGGGCAGATACCTGAATGGGTGGCCTGAGAATGGTGGCTCCCTCCTCCCCTATTGGCTGTCCCCATTGATGCCAGGAATTTGAAGGCATGGCAGATCTTTGGGGGAAGCAGGAGTCTCTCCTTCAAGTTGGCCATGGTGGGTCCACAGAAGCTATATAGAGTCTACTCTGGAATGGAGAAAATGAGAAAAGAGAAAAGCAGACCCTTTTTTCCTCCCTTGCCACACTACAGGATGGTGAGTCAGAGCATTTGTCCTGACATCTGTGCTGCTTTGGGGAGCCTGAGCTGCTGGCAGAAGGACAGGGCTTCGGAGGGCCCTCAAGACTTCCCCAACCTCCAACACATACTACTGAACCGACATCAGGGCTACCATGTATTTAGCACTTACTCTATGTCAGGCACTGTGCATGCATTTATTATCCACAGCCTCACAACGACTCCACAGCTGAGTATTGTTTTTCCCATTTTACAGATGTGGAAACAGAGACTGTCTCAAGATCACAGAGCGAGTAAGTGGTAGAGGCATGACTTGAAGCCAGATCACTTGTCTTTACAAACCCAGCTCTTGCCTCCGCACAGTGCTGCCCCGCCGAGACAGGGGGGAGAAGTCAAGGGCTTCTCAGAGGCTGCTCTTTGTGAATTTGTCCTTGGTATTCATATAGCCAGATTCCACCTGGATAAACATACTGATAAACTCCCTGGTGGGAATTACAGTGTCCTTCATCTCCCCCCTCCTGCCCACTGTCATTCTAGAATAGGACCCCTTGATTCTATAGAGAGAGAGCATAAACCTGGGGTTTCAGCACCATGGACAGGACCCCAAGTCTGGATACCCTGAGGAGGCTGGGAGCTAAGACAAGACTGGAAGAGGGTCCCTGCGCCTGAGAGCGGGGTGGGGGTTTGGCTCTGGTGCTCCCCAGGACTGACATATCTTCTTGGTTTGCCTCCTCCGCCCACTTTCCATCTGCGAAGGTTGCCTGGGAATCTAGCTCCCTTCCTGCCTCCTTCTGACTCTTTCATCACCCCATACCCAACCCACCTCTGGCTGCCTCAAAGCTAAGCTGAGCTCTCATGCAGTTTAGGAGATGGAGGCATCCCTGGCTTCCAAAGGCCAGGCATGTTCCCACACAGACTTTGCACAGTTCAATTAATTGTGCACACCTCCCCATACCGGTATTTACTTAAGCTGCAAATATAGGTGGGTCTCACTTTGTGTAGAACTGGTGTATGAAAATCCAAATTGATTGCAACATGCAGTTTAGAGGGGGGGATTCTTGTCCCAGCTTTCATGGGCCTCGAAGATTTCATGAATGGACCTCAAGGTGGTCTCTGAACCCGCTGGAAATGTGGGATGTTTTCTCCTTCTCTGTGTGTGCATGTATAAGAATTTAGAAGCTTTTTGTCTTCTGGGGAAAGGTTTTGTAGATTTCATTGGGTTTCCAGTGAGCTCAGGAGGTTGAAAAAGTTAAGGGAAGAGCTGGGCTAAAGGATCACCCAGTTTAGAGCTTTTAATATTTTGGGACTACTGGTTGCCAGTTTCCAGAGTCAAATTCTAACCTCCTCACGCCTGTGTTCCCTTCAATGGCTGCTGTGGGTCAGCTCCTTTTTTCCTTCTTTCCACAACCCAGCTCTTGAAGTCAATGTTTGGGAATGAAGATGTCTGTCTGCCAGTCCACATTGTAATTTGGGTTGTAAAATGCCAAGGTCAGTAGCATCCCTAGTGGTCTAAACTGATTTTACTGCAAACATTGCTCTGTGCACATGTTTTCAGAAAAGCACTTTAGCGTGAGGGTAATGGTGCAGGCAAGAGCATTAATCCCAAATACGAAGATAATCTGTATATGAAGAGATTGCCATGCCCTGGACAGCATCAAACTTCTTTCATCAAGTACTGTTTATTTTTCTTTTTTAAAAAATGTATTTTTAAAATTTACATCCAAGTTAATTAACGTAATGATTTCAGAAGTAGAATCCAGCGATTCATCCCCTACATAGAACACCCAGTGCTCATCCCAACAAGTGTCCTCCTTAATGCCCCTTGCCCAATTAGCCCATCTACCCCCTCCACAATCCCTCCAGTAACCCTGTTTGTTCTCTGTATTTAAGAGTCTCTTATGGTTTGTTCCCCTTCCTTGTTTTGTATTATTTTTGCTTCCCTTCCCTTATGTTCATCTGTTTTGTATCTTAAATTCCACGTATGAGTGAAGTCATGTATTTGTCTTTCTCTGACTACTTTCATTTAGAATAATACACTCTAGTTCTGTCCACGTTGTTGCAAATGGCAAGATTTCATTCTTTTTGATCGTTGAGTAATATTCCATGGTATATCTATCTATATCTAATCTATATCTATATCTATATCTATATCATCTATATCTATATCTATATCTATTTATGCCACATCTTCTTTATCCCTTCATCAGTCAATGGACATTTGGGCTCTTTCCATACTTTGGCTAGTGTTGAAAGTGCTGCTATAAACATTAGGGTGCACGTGCCCCTTCGAAACAGCACACCTATATCCTTTGGATAAATAGCTAATAGTGCAGTTGCTGGGTCGTAGGGTAGTTCTGTTTTTAAGTTTTTGAGGAACCTCCATACTGTTTTCCAGAGTGGCTGCACCAGTTTGCATTCCCATCAGCTGTGCAAAAGGGTTCCTCTTTCTCTGCATCCTCACCAACATCTGTTGTTGCCTGAGTTGTTATTTTTAGCTATTCTGACAGGTGTGAGGTGGTATCTCATTGTGGTTTTAATTTGTATTTCCCTGATGATGAGTGATGTTAAGCATTTTTTCATGTGTCAGCCATCTGGATGTCTTCTTTGGAAAAGTGTCTATTCATGTCTTATGTCCATTTCTTCACTGGATTATTGGTGTTTGGGGTGTTGAGTTTGGTAAATTCTTTATAGATTTTAGATACTAACCCTTTATCTGATGTCATTTGCAAATATCTTTTCCCATTCCATTGGTTGCCTTTTAGTTTTGCTGATTGTTTCCTTCACCAGGCAGAAGGTGTTTATCTTGACGAGGTCCCACTAGTTCATTTTTGCTTTTGTTTCCTTTGCCTCCGGAGACATGTCAAGTAAGAAGTTGCTGTGGCTGAGGTCAAAGAGGTTGTTGCCTGCTTCCTCCTCTAGGATTTTGATGGCTTCCTGTCTTATGTTTGGGTCTTTCATCCATTTTGAGTTTATTTTTGTGTATGGTGTAAGAAAGTGGTTCAGGTTCATTCTTCATGTCACTGTCCAGTTTTCCCAACACCACTTGCTGAAGAGACTGTCTTTATTCCATTGGATATTCTTTCCTGCTTTGTCAAAGATTAGTTGGCCATATGTTTATGGGTCCATTTCTGGGTTCTCTAGTCTGTTCCATCGGTCTGAGTGTCTTTTTGTGCCAGTACCACACTGTCTTGATGATGACAGCTTTGTAATACAGCTTGAAGTCCGAAATTGTGATGCCTCCAGGTCTAGTTTTCTTTTTCAGGATTGCTTTGGCTCTTTGGGGTCTTTTCTGGTTCCATACAAATTTTAGGATTGTCTCTTCTAGCTCTGTGAAGAATTCTGGTGTTATTATTTTGATAGGGATTGTTGTCAAGTATTGTTTAACTGGAACTAACTCTTATAGGGCCAAAGGCTTTGTGTGGTTCTGGGGCTCATAGTCATGTGTGTCAACTTGTACTGAGTGTTGTCCTCTTGGGGTGGGCTGGCGCGAGAGGGGTCTTCTGAACTGTCTGATTTGTGTTGGGGGCAGTGTTGCTCTGTTTACTGCCCTTCCTAGAGGCCCTTGTGTCAGGGTCAGGGCTCAGTGCAGGGCCAGGATCAGGGCTCAGTCTATTGCTGAGCTCGGGCCACAGTCTGGGGCTAAGGTTGGGCTCAGTCCAGTCCAGAGCTGAGGCTCAGTTTGAGACCTTGGTTATGTAGGTCTCAGTCTATAGTAGTTATCAGGGCTCAGTCTGGGACCATGAGCAGGGCTTGGTTTATGACTGATGTCAGGGCTTGATCTAGAGCCAGGATCAAGGCTCACTCTGGAGTCAGAGTCAGGTCTACAACTGGGGAATCTAGGACTACATTTGGGGCTCGTTCAAGGATCAGGAGGGCTCCGTTTGTTCCTGGTACTAGGGCTGAGGCTAGAATTATGATCAAGGCTTCATCTTGTGGCTGGGGTCAGCGATGGGCTGGAGGTCTCTCTCGGATATCTTATGTATATGGCCTTCCATTCCACAGGTGCCCAGGACCCCACGCCCAGGGATGGAGCCAGCTGATAGCAGGCGTCTGACCACCAAGCACAGCAGGAAGGCCTTAAAGGCCAGTCTGACACTGGGTATCCTGCTGGGCATGTTCTTTGTGACCTGGCTGCCCTTCTTTGTGGCCAACATAGCCCAGGTAATGCCACCACAGGGGGCAGGTGAGTCCAGGCCTTCCTGGGAGAGGCCCTGAACCACACCCCAGCCCAGACATGGGGACGGAGGAGGGTGGGCTGCATCTCATGGCGTATGTGTTTGTGTGTGCCTGTCCCAGCCATGCTGGGTGGGGTGGTCTGTGAGCCTGCTCCAGGACCAAGCATGACGTACCCCTTCTCTCCAGGCCGTGTGCGACTGCATCTCCCCAGGCCTCTTCGATGCCCTCACATGGCTGGGTTATTGCAACAGCACCATGAACCCCATCATCTACCCACTCTTCATGCGGGACTTCAAGCGGGCCCTGGGCAGGTTCCTGCCCTGTCCCCACTGCCCCCGGGAGCGCCGGGCCAGCCTGGCATCACCCTCCATGCGTACCTCTCACAGTGGCCCCCGGCCGGGCCTGAGCCTGCAGCACGTGTTGCCACTCCCCTTGCCATCTGACTCCAATTCTGACTCAGGCTCAGGCTCTGGTGGTTCCTCGGGCCTGCAGCGCACGGCTCAGCCACTGCTGCGTCGAGAGGGCCCCCGGGACCCCCCGCCCTCTGCCAGGGTTACTGCTGTGGTCAATTTCTCCGACATCGATCCTGTGGAGCCTCAGCCGAAGCTGCATCCACTTGGTGCTCCCACGAACTGACCCGAGCTTGGAGCTGGTCAGTGGGGAGCTGGACCGGATGGGACCAAGTCCCCAAGGCCTTGGACCGGCTCTGGGCTAAGGCTGGGAGGCTGCAGGCCTCCTGGGAACCCTCTAAGTTCCAGTGGGGTGCACTGAGCCAGCCCCCACTGCCCACCCCCTGGGATAACAGCCGCTGGCTCAGATACCGTTCTCTCCAGGATGCTCCATTGCCGAGTGTTGCCCGTGGATGTGTGTGGAGGTGCCTGGGGGACTCTGGCAGAGGGGGAAGGACCTCTTGGTTCAGGTCTGGGGGGGGGGGAAGACAGTCATCTCCTTTGGCATTCTAGGAGACGGTAGGGAAGGGATGCCTCTGTCTGCAGAGGTAGATTGGTGCTGAGCTGAATCCCTCACTCCTGTGAGACCACCACCATTAGCGTCACCTCCCTGCAGTTTGTTAAAAATGCACACCTGTACCCCCCACACACACCCCCACCCAAGACCTGCTGAGTGAGCATCTGCATGTTAGCACGAGCCCCAGGTGAACTGTGTGCACGTTACAGTTGGAGATGTGCTGGCTTGGAGGACCGTTAACCCCGAGGATGATTTGCTGGTTTTCAGTCGGGCCACCGCCTCAGGATGCACAGAAAACACCCGACCTGGGCGTCAGGAAGGCATCCCTTTGAATCTCTGCTCCACTACTCACTAGCTCTTATACGCGTTCTGTAACCTCTCTGAGCCTGCTATTCCGTGTGTGAAGTGGGGTAACGGTGCCTGCCTCCTAGGGTGCCCTGAGAATTAGGAGAGCAAGTGTAGAACCGGACACCCACAGGTGGTGCTGCTGGAGGTGGCACCTGCTGGTGTCAGAACTCCTGGCCCAGATGCCACCACCTGGCTATGGCTCCCCAACTGCCAGCTCTGGATGCTGAGTGGGGTTCCCATGCCCACTCCCAGGCTGCTGCCCTGGGAGCTGGTGGTTTCTCGATGAACACCCGGAATAGGGTTCCCTTCATCTTGGACTTCCTTGGACCTAGAATGGAGCCAACTGATGGGGACAGACCAGCCCGTTGCCCCACCTCCTTCTGGCATTCCCTGGGTCAGTGAGGGAAACAGGAGTGGCAGCCACTCGGGGCAGCAGAGTGGAAGAGCCATCCTGGTGTGGGCTGCTGCCCTCAGGCAGGTAGGTGGACGCTGGCACAGAAGCCTGGGTTGTCTTTGAGGCGGGGGGACTCTTGGTCTCCACAGTTTACCTGCCCTAAGTTTTCAGTCCGAGGCCTCCCCAGTTTCCACCAACCCAAACTCCCAGGGGGCCCTCCCCTGTGGCCTGGCGCTCTCCTTGGTGCTGATTAGATTCAACTCTGGCCCTGGCCACCAGCCACAGAGGGGTTATGGTGCTTGTTGGGGCCCCCGGCGCCCCCAGGCCTGCCTGAGTGGACTCCCAATAAACACTACCTGAGGCAGTGACCATGGTGTGGACTGGATTTGCTTGAGGGGCCCCTTGGGATGGAGAAGGAGCTGGTGAAGTGAGTCGAGACGCTGGGCGAAATGGGCTGTTTGGACTCATAGCAGCAGTTCTGTAAACATCTGTTGAATGAACAAGCAAACACGTACATGAGGATCCATTCAGCGCTAATAGTTCTAGATCCTTCTACCATCCTCCTCCTCGCAGCCTGCCCCAGAGCGTGTCAATGCTTACTCTGCCTGGGCCTTGGTTTCCCCATCTGCACAATGGAGGAGAACCTTCTCTGGCCCTGTCATTCAGGGACAGTGGGAGGAGCAAAGGAGATGCCGATACAGTGGCCAAGAGTCTGGAGCCTGACTGGAGTTTGAGACCAACCCTAACCCCTAACCCTAACCCAAGCTGTGCAACCTTGAGCAAGTTACCTAGCCTCTCTGGATCTCAATAACCTTCAGTAACCTGAAGGCAATAAGAGTCGCTACCTCACAGAGGTATTGGTAGGGTCAGCCGAGGCAACCCATGAAAGCACTCTGTCCATGGTCAATACTCGGTTAAGTGGTAGTTATTGTTATTTTTATTATTATAATCATTATCACCTCTTCCTGTTATAGGAAATCCTTTCCCACCACGATGCATGCTGATTCAGCATATATTCACCACCCTGTGACAGTTAGTTCCAGGGCCACCACGTAGCACAACTGGGGGAGGGTGGCCTTTATATCACGTCCATGTGATTGAAGCTCTTGTAGTTCTGCAGTGCACAGCCTGGGTAGCTGCACAAGGCAAATCTGATCAGATCTCCCAAGAGCAGAGAGTAAGCTGCTGGCTCCCCAGCTGTGCCTGCTCTTTAGGGGCATCGGTGGTGCCTGTGGGCTGCCAGGCAGCCCTGGAGTGTGGATGGACGAGCAGGCGTTCACCTGGGCTTACTGGGGCTGGGGGAGAATGGTGCCTTAGAACCTTGGGCCCCAGAGAGCCCCCTGGGCCCCCAGATGGTCAGCCAGACCTCGCAACTGTGACCTGAAATATAGCAAGCCCAAGGCCAGGGCTCCAAACTGGTCTTGGTCATCTCTGCAGGGCTCTGGCCTTGCTTGCTCAGGGAGGGGACGCTGTCTCTCTGCGCCTCCCCCTCCTTCCTATTCCTTTCTTTTCAATGCCAATGCCTTCAACTTGGGAAAGGCACTGGTGGACATTCAGACTCATGGGGGGCACCTGGTGGAGGGGTAAGAGAGGGCTGCATGTAGGAGCCTGGGAAGACAGCTCCAGTCCCCTTCTGCGGTCAGTCCAGCCCTGGGCAGGGCCCCTGGGTCTCGCTGGCACAATCGGGGCAGCCCAGTGGGTTGGGGCCCATGCCATGGCCGCAGATCTGGGGACTCTCGGCAGGGTCCAGTCCTGCTGGCACTGGGGCTCGGCCAGGGTCAGTGGCTGTGGCCACTTTGGGGTTGTCTCCGGGTGTGGTCTTGTCTGATGAGGCGGCGGCTGCTGTCTGGTGGGGGTCCTCCTGGGGCAGGCTGCCTGGGGCCAGCAGGAGCCCCTTTTCGTCCCAGCCTGGCTTGGTGTGGATGCCCACGGTCTTCAGGATGACGTCCATCTGCTTGGCGTAGTCCAGGTGGCCGCTGACCTGCAGGGGGACAGTGGGTGACCTGTGGTGGGTGGTCAGAGCCCTGCCCTGCCCGGGGCCCCAAGCTATACTCCTGGGCCTCACCCTCTCCTCC
This sequence comes from Cryptoprocta ferox, assembly GCA_028646485.1. Classification (NCBI taxonomy): domain Eukaryota; kingdom Metazoa; phylum Chordata; class Mammalia; order Carnivora; family Eupleridae; genus Cryptoprocta; species Cryptoprocta ferox. The sequence continues at coordinate 87,666,637 of CM053570.1, read as the reverse complement.
CTCAGCAGCCTCGGCAACCTGATCCCCGACACCACGAGTCCAGCTCTCAATGACTCTCAAATCCAGAGTGGGGAGGGAAGCCTCTGGGTTCAAGGCCACTCTGGAATTTATTAAGTATTTTTTCAAGTTTATTTATTTTTAAGAGAGAGAGGGAGAGACGGAGGGAGGGGATGGGAGAGGGGCAGAGAAAGAGAGACAGGGAGGCAGAGAATCTGTAGCAGGTTCAGTGCTGTCAGCACAGAGTCCGACGTGGGGCTTGAACTCAAGAACCCATGAGATTATGACCTGAGCCTAAGTTGGATACCCAACCGACTGAGCCACCCGGGCACCCCGAGAACTCCGGTTTATAGCTGAGTACATTCTCCTCCCTCCCTTGTAGCTGAGTGTAGCGTTGTGACGACAGTGTTGGCTGTGAGAAGGAGCAGGAGGGTCCTTACTTATTTTTATTTTTTTGGGTGTCTGCTTGGCTTAGCGGAGAATGCGACTCTTGATCTCGGGGTCATGAGTTCAAGCCCCATGTTGGGAGTAAAGCTTACTTTAAAAAAAAAAAAACAGGTAGGGGGAGCGCCCTTCCTTCCCCCACATACTCTTTCCTCCCTGTTGGAATTCAGACATGATGGCCAGAGCCTGAGCAGCAACCTTGGGCCAGATGGCCCTCTGCAAGCAAGAGGGAATTTTGACCCCTGAAGCCTGCAGAACTACGAGCCCTGGACTGCCTAGTCTGGCCTTTTCTTCCCTGACAGCATCAACTCTTGTGTCTTTAAGCTACTTCAGCTGGGCCTCTGTACCATGGACCCGAATCTTTACTAAGACAAAGGTTGAAGACTCAGAAGTGCCCACCTTCTTCCTCAGAGAATGGCGACACCCCCACTTTTGTGTTGGCACGTATCAGTGAGTGACAGGTAGGGGTGATAATGGACAGTGCCCAGTACGGAGTGGGTCCTTCATACACTGCAGAAGATGAACGGAACGGATGCGGTCCCGTGACAGGTACTGGCTGCTCACTGTTGATGAAGACATTGAGCCTACAGAGAGGTAAGGTGACTTGCCCAAGGCCATCGAGCTAGGAAGTGTCCGCGTCGGGATCTGAACCTGGGCCTGTTCTCTTCACAGAGAATCAGTTGGGGTGGGGAACTCTGAAAGTCACTGTCATTTTACTGACGAGGAAAGCAAAGTCTAGAGAGGGGTGGTGGTTTGCTTCCTGACACACGGCACGTGCAGGCCGAGCTGTGGGGTGCTGTGCTCGAGAGATCGCAGTAGAAGCCGTTCGACTCAGATGTGCCCCCTGAAACGCAGCCTCCCGCTCTCCCTGCCAGTCTCGGGGGTCTGCTTTAGTGCCCAAGGCAAGTGCAACACAGAACGTTCCTTTTTGTTGAGAAGGAAGATAGGAAGAACGCCAGGGATGCTCAGGGAACCACGCGAAGGCTGCCGATAACTCCCACCAGAACCACACATCACACGCTATTCAAATGATTTCTCAAGAACACAAAGACACAACTTCCTGTACGGCCTGGTGATCTTCTCATAACCAGAACCCTTGTCTACAAACGCTTTTTAGCAGCGTTTGGTGAACACACCAAACACACACAAGGGGCTTTTCAGATCCCTGCACTCGGGGCGGAGGGCAAGGTGGGCCAGCGTCTTTCCACAGAGGGTGGACGTTAGTGGCCTCAAGGCACTGGAGAGAACCTAACTTTGGGCTCAGAGAGACGGGGTTCCAGCTCCTTCTCTTACGAGTGACCGGGTGAGTCTTGCAATGTCCTGAGCCCCAGCTTCTCCATCTGTAAAATGCGGATCACGATACCTGCCTGGAAAGTCCATACAAGAGTTCAAGGGCCTGGCACTTTGTAGGAGTCAGCATATGTTGCCTCTAACTATCATGGCCCTTATGTTCTGGCTCAAAACACTTTCACAGGGACGTTACCCAATTGGAGTTGGGGATACCTACCTCATGGGGTGCGTGGGAAGAAATAATACATACAAACCACGAGGTGCGGCACCTGGCACATTGCTGGGGCTGCATGAGTTTCCTTGCCTTAGTTTTCTTGGAAGGGGCGGAAGGGGATAGAGGGTTCCATTTGGGAACCCAAAATGGCTGCTCCCGCTCTAGCCATCACGTCTCAATTCCAGCCAGCACAAACCTAGACCCGCAGGGACAAAGAAGAACTGTTGGTGTCGGGCCAGTGCTGGGCTGGGTGGAGGCAGACAGGAAGGAAGGGGAGGTGTCTGTGGCCACGCGCTACCGCTGACCGCAGACGGAAATCCCACGGACATGTTGGTCCAGGTCTCAGCCAATCCCGCCCGTCTGCCAAGATGCAGGGGGAGAGCTTGCTGTCGGTTCCAACGGTACAGTTAGCCAAAGGGATGGGAGAGCAGAGGTGAGGCAGGCGGGGAGAGGCTCTTCTTAGCAGTGGGGTCTGCCGCGGCTGATGCCGGGTAAAGATCCCAGCCCGTGGCCACCCCCTCACTGTCTTAATTGAAATCGGCCGCCGGCCTGGCTGAGAAGCCTTCCCTGACCTCCCCACGCTGCCTAGGGACCGTCGCTGGGGCTCCTCTGTGACGGCGTTCGCTGCACCCCACTGTCTTCATCCGCTCACTCATTTGGATCCTCTGACGGACCGCGAGCCCAGGGGGCGCAGGGGCCCTTCTAACGCATGCACTGCCCGCGGCTGGCCCCGTGCTCCGTGACCCACGCGGCCTGCAGCGGCCTCGGGACGCGCCTACGCCGGGCGGCTGCCGCCCGCCTCTGCCCGCCGGCCACTCCTTCCAAGCCCACCGGGCCTCTTCGGGTTCCTTTATCCCTTGGGCCTCAGTTTCCTCATCTGTACAGCGGGGCTACCCCGTACCTCACGGGAGCGCCGCGGGGACTGACGACGCGAGGCCTGTAACGTAGGGCGGCGCCTGGCCCACGCTGGCTTTCTTACTGCCACTGTTCGAGCCCGGCCCTGTGCTAAGTTCTAGAAGTCAGTGGCACTTCCTGAGGGACGTGAGGCGTGGAAACCCCGTGACGCCTCAGGCGTTGGCCCCGAGGGTGGCAGAATCCCCCACGAGCGGCATCCCCGTCGCCACACAGGACAGGCGGAAAGGCGGGAGCGGGGCCTGGTCCTCCGTCGGCTTCACGCACCCCAGCAGCTGCCTGCCTGCCTGCGACAGGGCCAGCCCCTCACCCCCTGCCGGCTCAGGCTTGCCACCGCAGGCCACGTGTGGGTGGGTGGCTGAGGCTGGGCTGGCGCGCAAGGGCACGGCCCCTGGTCCCGCAGGGAGAAGGCGGGCCGAGCGGGGCTCTGCCCGGAGCGCCTGGGCAGCCGGCGTCCCTGGGGCAGGAACGGGGACCCCCTCGCCAGCCGTCTCTCCTCCAGCAAGGATTTTCAGCGCAAAAGCAAATGCCATTTACCTCCACTTACCCAGAAGAGGAAGGCACTGCTTTTTCTGTGCTGCGCTCCCAAAGCGACAGAGAGCGGAGACCAGGTAAGAGCGGAAGCCAGAAGCTGCCTCAAAGTCGGTCTGAAGGAGGGAGAGGGGTCTGAGGGGCAAAAGAATTGAAGGCAGCGGCAGGGGTGGGGCAGGAGGGAACAAGCACTGAACGGAGGCCTGCGAGGCACCAAGCATCTTATCTGCGCTCCCCTGGAGGCAGGTGATTCCCCATTTTGTGCGTGAGAAAACGGAGGCACAGAGAGGCCGAATAACCGGCCTGAGGTCACACAGCCAGTACACCAGCGGCAGAGCCGGGCCTCTCTGCTGCCAGAGGCTGTGCTCTTGTCACCGTGTCCCACTCAGGGGCTTCCCAGGGCAGAAGGTGGGTCTTGCCAGCGCTTTGTGGTGTTTAAAGGGAATTTCATGTACAAGGACATTTCTTCTGACCCTTTTCACCTTTGAGTCTATTGGAAGAGGGAGACTGGGCATGGTGAGGCAGAGCCACTTCTCTCCTTCACCCCTGCAGGGAACAGGGACCCTTAAATAGGACAGTCAGGAAGGCAGGGGGTTGGGGCGCCTGGGTGGCTCGGTCGGTTGAGTGTCCGACTTCGGCTCAGGTCATGATCTCATGTTTGCGGGTCATGAGGGCTGTCCAAGGGGCCCAGCTCCATCCACCATCAAGGTGAGGCGTGGGGGTCGCTGGGGAAGCCAGTCCTCCAGAGTGCCCCTCCCCCCAGGGGGGTTCAGATGCCCCTCAGGGCTCTGCTTTGGCTGCTTTCGGGTGTTTGGAACCTGAGGCTGGGACACGCCTGGGAAGCGCCTGGCACCTGACAACTGGGGCCAACCATGTCACAGTCGGACACTCGTTCTTGTCCTCAGGGGCCCCTTGCATCACTAGGATTCGCCCTGGCCGGAGGCGGGACGTAGCTGCACCTCGGTGCCCTCACCTTCCTGGCAGGGGGCCCTTCTCCCACGCCAGCCACAGCTTCCTGAGCAGCGGCGATGCCCACTGGCTTCAGACCTGGGTTTGAGTCCCGCTTGGCCATGTTCCTGCTGTGGGACCCTGGGCACGTCCCTTAGTCTCTCTGAGCTTCAGTGTCCTCATCTGTACAATGGGGACACTGGTGCCTGCAAAGCCTGAGTCCAGCTCAGAGCTGGACAGGGAGTGCCCCCCAGACAGCTCCCTGTGCAGGTGGACGGGGTTCCTTCAAGCCCCACAGGTGGAAATAGGACCTCAGGTTAGCTTTGTCCCACCCCATGTCCAGCAAGAATTCTTTTGAGCCATAGCACCCCTGACCTAAGCCTCGTCTTAGACCACTGGGGAGGGGGGTCTGTTCAATCGTAGACCGGCAGGCTCTACCCCCAGAGACTGATCTAAAGGTCTGCATTTTATTGGTTTCCTTATTTCCTTATTTATTTATATTATTATTTTTCTCAGTGTCCCGTGGTGGGGGAGGGGGAGTGTCCTGCATTTTACATACCACCCCCCCCAGATGATTCCAAGGGGGGGGGGTCCTTGGAACACACTTTCCCTGCTCTGCATTCCACAGTGTCACAGCCTGGCAGTCAGGGACGTCTGCTGTGGTCAAGCCCCAATCCCTCCACCTGCGCCCTCTGGTTGCTCTCCTTACCTCTGGGGGTAACAGACTGTCCTGACTGGTAACTGGGGGTGGTTAATGGGGAGAGGGCGCCAATGCAGGGCCAAGCACATGGCTCTGGGGGTGCACATCTAGGCTACCGACTGCCAGCTGTATGACAGGAACTTTTCTAAGCCTCAGTTTTCCTCTCGTCTGTGAAATGGGCACAATCATGGCGGCCCCAGGGGCTGCGTAAGAATTAGAGACAATGTGTGTGAAGGGCCTGGTGACAAAGCCCCGGCACGAAGACAGCGCCCGTGAACAGGAGTGACCTCTTCCCAAGCAGATTCTTACGACCTCCCCGCTCTGGGGTGAAATGGGCCAGCGGCCCTCGGGCAGGGGGTGGCTGGGCTGGCGTCGCGACGCACCCCCACTGGCAAACGCAGGGCCCTAGGAGGGACGAGGGCGATACTCACGACAGAGGACAGGTCCACGTTCTCCACCCTCCTGTCCTGCAGCAGCACGGGCTGTAGGCCGGCGACGCGGAGCTGCACCGAGGACGTGCGGTACACGAAGCTCAGCAGCCAGTCCCCCCTGCGGGCAGAGGAATGGGGGGGGGACGTCAGCCTCGGGAGCCCCACCCCCACCTGCCCTGGAAAGCCGGGCGGGACTCCCTTGGCGGGAAACCCGGGCCCTGGCCACACAGACGGCGGAGCACGGCGGTGCAGAAGTGGCCGCCTCTTTGGGGGCGCTGTCCGTTTTGCTCGTGCTGGGTCCGCACCGCTGACAACAGTACCTGGCATGCGTAGTGGGGTTCATGCTAGGTAAACAGGTGACGCATGCATAGTGGGGTTCCTGCTGGGTAAACGGGTGACGCATGCGTAGTGGGGTTCGTGCGGGGGGGGCGGGGGTGAGCGAGTGACGCATGCGTAGTGGGGTGCGTGCGGTGTGTGTGTGTGTGTGTGTGTGTGTGTGTGGGTGTGTGTGTGTCGGTGTGTGACGCATGCGTAGTGGGGTGCGTGCTGGGTGAGCGAGTGACCAAGCCCGCTGAGGTTCTCAGGAGTCAGCATGTGGCTCTGGAGGGGGGTTCGGCTGCCAGCGTGGCTGGTCTAGGGCCCGAGGGGAAAAGGAAGAGAGGGAGAAGGGGTCCTCCTGGGCTGACGGGCCGTGGGGGGCTGGGGGGCCACGCTGCTCTGTGGGACGGAACTCCGGGGTCTGGGGTCCTGTCTGTCCAGCTCGCCCTGGCCCGGCCCAGCTCGCACGCCTGTCTGCCGTCAGCCGTCCCGGAAGAGGCGAGGGCGGCTGCCCAGCAGGTCACGCCCTGGGAACTCTCCTCCACCTCCACGGGGGCGGGGACCCTGCTCCCGGCACCCTCATCCCCAGCCACCCACACAGTTCTGAGGGCAAAGAACCCTGGACCCCGTGCTGCCTGTTTCTTCACGTGCAAGGGGCCCTGCCCGTGGGGGACGTGGTCTGAGGGGCCCACGAGACAGCTTCCCCCCTCGAACCCCTGACTTGGTTCGGCGGAAGCTGGGCCAGCCGAGAGCCGTGCCCTTGGCCGTGCCCTTGCTCAGCAGGTCTGTGCAAGTGGACGTTCCTCGTCTCCCCTTAGCACACCTGGTGGTCTTTTATTGAGACCGATGCTGACCCTGGTTTGTGCGGTGACTTGGGTCCGTTATTTTTGTGTGCTCGTGTGGAAGCACGCTCCCCACCCCGTGCAGCGCGAGGGAAGGGGCTCAGAGTCAGGGGTCCCTGCCCCGTCTCCGTGCCTGCTGTCTGGGGCCCAGGGTTTGGGGGTACTCTGCAGGCTCCCTCGTAGGTGCTCTCTGGGCGCTTGTGTGCTCACCGCCCCGGAGACCCCTGGAAGGACCGGGACCCAGAGTGGAGGGGCCCTCTACAGACGTTCTGATGTGTCCCACACCCGAGCCCCCCGGCCCGGATTCCCTCTCCACTGCCGGCCGCCTGGTCCCTCAGGCAGAAACCATCAGGGCAATGTCTTAGGCCCCCTCTTTCCCGAAGGCCAGCTCCCCGCAGAGTCCTGCGGATTTTTATGACCTGCCCCTGTACCCATCCAGTCCACTCCAGCCCTGAGATCGGCCAGTCCCGCCCCCATGGACAACAGCCTCCTCCCGGCTCTCCCCGCTCCGGGACTCGCCTCCCATGTGCCACCGCGGCTTGCCCTAAACCCTCATCTGACTGCTGCCCTTCTCTCTGGGAAGCCGACCGGGGCCCCCCCCCCCCCCCCCCCGCAGCCTCTGGGCTTTCTCTTCTAGAAAAGTCCTTTACTCTCTCCAGAGAGCAATGCTTGCAAGTCCTAGGGATTATCTTAATATTTGAGGGTCCAAGAAGCATGGCCAGCACAGAAGTAAGGAGAGCAACCAGAGGCCGCAGGTGGAGGGATTGGGGCTTGACCACAGCAGACGTCCCTGACTGCCAGGCTGTGACACTGTGGAATGCAGAGCAGGGAAAGTGTGTTCCAAGGACCCCCCCCCCTTGGAATCATCTGGGGGGGGGTTTATGTAAAATGCAGGACACTCCCCCTCCCCCACCACGGACACAAAGTGGATGACTAAGCGGAGACGAAAGATTAACTCAAGTTGTATTGCATTGATCACGACTTCCGAGCATCAGATGCTGGGTATGAGGGTGGTCTGTAAATATTTCTGCTGTAGACAGTTATAAATGAGCAAAGTCAGCCTTCTTCCTTCTGAACCGTTTCTGTCGTAATCATCACAACATTCTACTTAAAACGTTAACTGCACTTACTTGTTGGCACACATTTAGAGACAAAATAGGAACATACGTTAGAAGGTTCTGTATCTTCTACATTGTGCCGAGCAACCCGTCTTCCCTGGCATTCAGGACCCTTCTCCAGCTGGCATCGGCCTCTCTCGCCCAGGGCGGGCCATGATCCTATACCCGCAACCACACAGAGCCAGGCTCGGGTCCTGCCTTGTCAGTTGCTAGCTGTGTGACCTTGGGCGAGTTGCTCGCCCCCTCTGAGCCTCAGTTTCCTCACTGCATCTTACTTCCCAGGGCAGGCAGGACGGTGCACTGAGGTGGCACATCACGTAGGTTGGCGCTCACACATGAGAATCTTCTGGAAGCGTCCGGTCTGATTACGCATCCCGCTCTGGGCCTTTTTGCTTGGCCTCGTTTTCCAGCGTCTGATGGGCTCTTGTCCTTCCTTTCAAAATTCAGCTTGGAATCACCTCCCCCAGGGAGCGCTCCTGAGCCCCTCCACCTGATATTATTAATCCTTTGTGCCTCGTGTGTCTGGTATGTATGTTCCTTTGGGGATGTTAGTCCCAGGCCTTCTGTGTGTCCGATCTTAGGTCTTTTTCCTTTTCTAGGCGAAGAGCTTACTGAAGGCAAGACTGTGCGTTCGTCCTGTATTCTGAGCTGGATCAGCGCCCCGTGGTGGGGGCCCGGCGAGCCAGGCTTCAGTGCCCCCCGCCCCCCCCGGGCCCTGCCTTTGCACCAATCACAACTGAACTCTGGATTCGCCACCATGTGGCCTGTTGGGAGCACTGCTTGGCTACTCACAGGCTTGGAGGCCACGTGCAGGCAGGCGTCCTCACAGCCTCTTTTCCCGTCATTCCCTCCCCATGGGGTACTTGGAACAGCAACCACAGAAGTGCCCCAGGAGGCTCAGAATGAAACCCTCTCACCGTGGAGTGAGACAGGCCTGCCTGAGTTCACATCCTGGCTCTGCTGTGTGACCTTGGCGAGGCACCTGACCCTCTCTGAGGCTCAGTTTCCTTACGGTTCAACAGGGAGCGTTACCACTCGCCCTGGCTAGCTTCCAGGGGGGTTCACGAAAGCCCAACTAACCAAACAGATTTGCAAAGAGCTTTATTAATGCATATAATAAAATCATAAATGTATACTGTTTGGTAGCGTTGCCCCGGAGCTTCCCCTCCCCCTCCCTCCACCCACCCATCAGGTTTAAGTAGGTTCAGTGCAAGTAAAACATCCTTGGGGGCCAAGAATATGAATTCCTGGTCGGTGCTCAGTTTAACCAAGAAACTACGGTTATTTTTTGGTCTGTGTTCCACCCCCTCCTTTCCTGGATTTCCTCCTCCCCCTCCCTTCTCTAGAGAGATGGCTCAGGATCTCGCAAAATAATTGAAAACCAAGCTTATTAGCCTCAGGTTTGCCGCAGAACAGATGAATTTAATACGTTTTTGCTGCTTTCATATTGCACCCGTGCAATTTTAATTCTTTCCCTTTGCTGTTTATGAAAAACACTAAAAAATCAAGGGCCGTGTGAAGGGCCTGGTTATTATAACCCCTGTAGTTTATTGGGCACCTACTAAGAGCCAGCGCGTTTCCTAACTAATGTCGTTTAATCTCCCCAGAAGCTCTGTGGAGCAGGGACTGTTATACCCTTTCACAGGTGGGAATACTGAGATTCAGAGCCGTTTGTCCAAAGCCACCCAGTAGGTAACTGGCAGTGTCGAGATTTTAACTGAGGACCGTTTGACATCAAAGCTTTGTCCATTCTTTTTCTTCTCTTATTTTTTTAAAACTATCCTTACTTAAAAAAAATCAAATTAAAGTCTCTTTTATGCCTTACTTCTGATCTTTAGGGGTGGCCACCGTGACCCGTTTCCTGTGGGCCTTCTGGGACCTTCCTGTGTGTGTACAGACATACAGATACACATACACACACAGAGAAGTTTCTCCCCTCGTAAATGGAATCATAGTACGCAAGCTGTACTTGCTTTTTCCCTCCCTTAACTGTTCTCCAATTTGTGGTCATTTAGATAGTTTTAAATTTTTAATTATAAACGAAGCTACAATGTCTCTCTTTGCACGTCCATTTCTGTGTGTGTGTGTGTGTGTGTGTGTGTGTGTATCTAGTAGAGCAGGATCACAGAAGTCAGAATGTGTGGGACCAGAAAATAGGCACATTAAAAAATTTTGATGGATATGGCCAATTGTTCTCCATAAAGTATTTACTAAATTCAACTGTCGCCAACAGTGTATGGCAGTGCCCATTTCTCTACGTCTTTACCGACACTGAATGTTATTCATGTTTCAGATGGGTGATAAATGGTATCTTACGGATTTTAGTCTGCATTTACTTCATTAATGATGAGGTTGGCATCTTTTAAGAAATTTGTAAACTGTATTTATTCTGCGAGTTATGTGTAGATCTCCTTTGACCATTTTCTTATTAGTTTTTTCTTACTGATTTGCATGATCTCTTTATATATCATGGCTCTGTTTCTTTGTTCTTCCCACCACATCCTAAGACTTTTTTAAAAATTGTTTTAATGTTTATTTATTTTTGAGAGAGAGAGAGGGAATGCAAGCAGGGGAGGGGCAGAGAGAGAGGGAGACACAGAATCTGAAGCAGGCTCCAGGCTCTGAGCTGTCAGCACAGAGCCTGTTGCAGGGCTCCAACTCACAGACCCTGAGATCATGACCTGAGTCGAAGTTGGGACGCTTAATCAACGGAGCCACCCAGGCGCCCCAACCGTATCCTAATTCTAAGAAGTCAGCTTATAGACCGACTGATAGAGCCAAGCTGGTTGTCAGAACTTCTGTGTCCTGGCTAATGCCCTCTATCTGTGCCTAAAAATCATATTTATATTTAGCTCTGAACTACACAGCCGTTCCTGCAGCCTAAATCATCAAAATGATAAAGACTTTCCAAATCGGTTCCATTTAGGTTTGGGTCCTACTTAGAATGGTTGGGCGTAGGTCAAAATTAAAGTTAACTGGCTTCACGACTTAACCTGAGTCTCAGTTTTCCCATGTGTAAAAGGGAGGAAAGTATGAACACCACAGGGTTTTGGGGAGGATTAAAGGAGGTCACAACCACAAAGACAGGGTCAGGCAGGTGGCAAGAGTCTAATACTCGTTAGATCCTGCCCCCCCATATTGTACATCTTTAGTTTTGACTTTTTAATAACGATTTCCTTTAAATTTTTAAAAATGTTTATTTATTTTTGAGAGTGAGACACAGAGTGTGAACAGGGGAGGGGCAGAGAGAGAGGGAGACACAGATTCAGAAGCAGGCTCCGGGCTCCGAGCTGTCAGCACAGAGCCCGACGCGGGGCTTGAACCCACCAATGGTGAGATCATGACCTGAGCCTAAGTTGGATGCTTAACTGACTGAGCCGCCTGGGTGCCCCACAGCTGTCTATTTCCATATGTGTCCTTTCCACTAGACGTGAGCCTCTCTCATCTTGCCCGTGTTTGTGTCCCCATGCCCAGCTACAGGCTCGGGCACAGAATGCTGGATGACCCCGAGTCGCCCCAACCTCAGATTGGAGCCTCTTCCTCCCTGAAACATATTACTTAGAATTGGGAATCCAGTGCTTTTCTCTGTCTCTATACTTTGCCTTTCCAATGATCTCCACTGTCCCCTGGCTTCGGTGGCAGCTGGTGACCCCACTGGCCTTCACTCCAGCTCCGACTTCTCTGAGCTCTAGTGCTGTGTCCAGCTGGCTGGTGGAATTGTCAAGTTCATGACCCAGCAGATCAGCTGCTTCCCCGAGGCCTCGCTCCTTGTTTTCTAAATCGCTGTGTGTTAAGTTGTGTTAATGGAGCCCGCAACTAGTCGGCCAACCTTCCTGTTTCCTACACTCCAAACCTGTTCTTCGGATCTGGGCTTAGAATGTCACCTTCTCGTCAGTACCCTGTGCTTCGTATCAGGACCATAAAATGCAGGTCCCTTATCGAAAGTCCTTAGAGCCTGACTCCAGGTTTCAGAATTCAGGGTAATGCTTTGGATTTTAGGGAGGTGATCCAGCTTGCAGCCCGTGTGTCACGTAATCCCCTTGCGAGGTTTAGGGGGGGCGCCCCAATGTCACCAGCCCAGAAGCCCGGTGGGAGAAGTCAAGCCTAGAAATCCCTCTCTGCAGCTCAGGGCGCACCAAACCTGGGGGAAGGCCTTTGATTTTAGAGCTTCTGGATTTTGATGTCACAGACAGGCTTCCAGATGCCTGATAGGAGCTGCTTCCTTTCCTCTTTTCCTTGCTGGACACTGGGTTCCACGGGGCTGGGGCGTGCTCCCTACTGTATCTGGCAGGAGGTCGGTGCTCACAAAAAAGTCTGTCGAATGAACATCCCAAGGCTGGTGGTGCCGAGGATAAATAGTGACACCCTCTGTCATTCACAGAGCATGTGCACACCATGTGCAACTCTGTAGATCACTTAACTATCATCACACCCTGGGATGTGTGGGAGTAGGGGGAGTTACTACTATTATCCACCGTCCCCTTTTACAGATGGAGAAACTGAGGCCAGCATGAAGACCCAGGTCTTTGTGATTCTAAATCACTGCTTTTGAATACTGTCACCCCATCCTTTGCTTCACTTGGAGGCTGATGGGCCTGAGCGCCTTCTCAGGAGGACCTGCTGCGGTCTCCGCGGTGGGCTTCGTCTCTTCTTCCCCGGAGTCTGGGGCATGGCCGTGCTGAAGCCCTCGAGTCCTCCTTCTCCACGCTCAAACAAGGGGTGCCTCCTTTGCAGCCTCACAGCCGCCAGCCTTCACAGGGCCCCGCATCTTGCCAAGGGTCAGGGTCGTTGCATGGTGTAGGGACTGGCTCCTCCCACTGTCACCCTGCCCCGCCTGAAAGGTGCTCTGCCCACACCCATTCCCGCAGTGCACACACAGGGGGTGCTCAGTCGGCATTCACAGACCTCACGCTGGGGCCCCATCTTTGTTTTCCAGGCTGTCCCGCTCACCCTCGTCCCCTTCCCCCAGATCGTGGTGACCAGCCTGGTCTTTCCAGTCACCCTATAAGCGCGTCTCAGATCAGACACAGGGAGAGCCTTTTCGGGATCTTCAGACTATGGGGACAGAGGCCTCCCAGGTCAGCACACCTGGCCTGGGCCTTGCTCCTCACAGACCAGAGCCCTGCTGGTCCCTGGGATCCTCCAGGACAGGGGCCAGGCCTCGAACATCTGTGTCTCCAGCGCAGGGCCCAGGCACACTCCGTGCTCAGGAAGTACCATCACCTCCCCCCTGGCGCAAAGGTTCGGACAGACCTGCAGTAGCCATTGATGATCCTCCCAGACACCACCTTCCGGAAAGGCTCCCAGTGCTTGGCCTCTCCTTCCACGGGTGCACCCAGCAGGACGACGTCCTCAATGATCCCTTGGCAATCTGGGAAGAGACCCCAGAAAAGGCTGTCAGTGTCCCTGGCCACGGGGGGGGGGGCCCTGGAAGGGGGTGGCAGAGGGGGATGTCACACGCACATGTGCAAACACGCACATGCTCACACGCACACGCGTGCACACGCGGTAATGGGGGCTTCCACACAGTGCGGCCCAGGCCATGCGTCCAGCCGCTGGTGTGCCTGACGTAATCCTGCAAAGCACCATGATCACTAGTTTATTATTTATTTTTTAAAATGATAGTCTTTATTTATTTAAAACTATTTATTTATTTATTTTGAGAGAGAGCAAGCAGGGGAAGGACAGAAAGGGAGAGACAGAACCCCAAGCAGGCTCTGCACTGTCAGCACAGAGCCCGATGTGGGGCTTGAGCTCACAAACCCTGAGCTTATGACCTGAGTCGAAACCAAGAGTTGGGTGCCTAACCGACTGAGCCACCCAGGTGCCCCATTAATGTTTATTTTTGAGAAAGGGGGAGGGGAGAGAAAGCTGGGGAGGTGCAGAGAGAGAGAGGGAGACAGAGGATCCAAAGCAGGCTCTGCTCGGTTAGCACAGAGCCCAACCCAGGGCTTGAACTCCTGAACCACAAGATCATGACCTGAGCTGAAGTTGGACACTTAACCGAATGAGCCACCCAGGTGCCCCTCCATTGTCCCTATTTTTAGAGTTAAGGAAAACTACATTTTCAAGATCACATGGCTGGCAAGTGACACAGCCTGAGTTCGGACCCAGATCTCTTTCCACCACCCGTGAAGCTGGCAGCGAAGCCATGGACGCGGAGGGGTCTTCCTTTAGGAGGGGCTGGCGAGCCCTGGATCATCAAGCATGCCAGGAGGGAGACCCCACCCCACCCCCCACCGAGGCAGGCAGCAGTTCCCTGGGGCCTGTGCAGCATTATGGGAAGGCAGGCGAGAAGGGAAGACGGGGTGACTGGGTCCCAGGACACGGGGTACGTTCATCAGCTGCACTGACCAAATGGTTCAGAAATATTTTTGGCAGGGTTATTCCAGGTGCGATTCAACGGACCAGGGCTGGCCCCTGGACTGTGTCCCGTAAATACAGAAAGAGGGAAGAAGCATTTCTTTCCCCCTGTTGCAGTCCAGCACCGACACTGCAGAGCCGGCGCACCTCGAGGAGCACGGCTCCTGACCAGTGAGTGATGCGCATGCGCCGCTCCACTCCACGGGCTCTGTCCCTCTCCGTCCCTCACTCGCTGTGGTTTTCTTCGTGTCCTGTGCCACCTGTTCATGTCCGTCTAGGTTCAGTGAGGGCGGGAGCTCTAGCCGCCTCGTTCTCGGCTGCACGGCAGAGTCTGGAACAGTGCCTGGCATGTGCTTGGTGCTCCGTAAAGATCGGAGCGAATGAATGAAGAGTCAATCAAAGGCCGTCCCTCAGGAAAGCCAATCTAGGTACTCCGTAGTTGCAAAGCCCTGGGTTAAAATCACGTCTGGGTTTGGGTCTTGGGCCAGGTCACCTCTCTGGGCCTACGAGTGGGTAATGACACTGGCCTTGAGGATCTTTATGAGGGTAAGTCACAGCGTGGGGAAAACCGAGCATAGGGGATGCACAGTGGAAATTAGAGTGCTTTCCACCTGCCCTGCGCACCTGCCTCCCCACATTCAGCTCATGTGACTCTGAGTTTCCTCCTGTCCTGGGAGGCTGCACGCAGAGTGTCACTCCTGGAGAATGTGCCCAAGAGGGGCAGCTCTGCCCAGTGTGCCACTCTCCTGCTGAGTGATACTGGGCTGGTGGCTTCCTCTCTCTGGGCTCCAGTTTATGTCTTTTTTCTTTCTTTCTTTTTTAATGTTTATTTATTTTTTAGAGAGAGAGAGGCAGAGAGAGGGAGACGTAGAACCTGAAGCAGCAGGCTCTGAGCTGTCAGCACAGAGCTCGATGTGGGGATCAAACCTACAAACCATGAGATCACGACCTGAGCCGAGGTGGGACTCTCAACCGACTGAGCCACCCAGGCGCCCCTGGGCTCCAGTTTCTAACCAGAGCGCTTCCAACTGTCTTCTGTTTGGGATTCCACATCAGGCTTGGTCTGAATAAAGGATTCCAGGCTAACAGGTGTTTGGGAACCCCTGTAGGATCAAGTGTTCTAGGTGCTCTTCGGGCTCTGACGTCAAAAGATGCCAGGGCACGCAATTCTGATGTCATTCCTTTTGCTTCCAGGGAGATGATAATCTGGCAGAAGGATTTAAAACTTCAGGGGGCTGGGTAAGTGTGTGGACAGCAAGGAGGACTCAGGTGCCCCTCGACAGAAGGGCTATTTTGGGTGCTTATGTTGCTGGCAAGGCTGTAGAGAAGGGGATTTTATTCTAACCCC
This sequence comes from Cryptoprocta ferox, assembly GCA_028646485.1. Lineage (NCBI taxonomy): Eukaryota > Metazoa > Chordata > Mammalia > Carnivora > Eupleridae > Cryptoprocta > Cryptoprocta ferox. The sequence goes on along the minus strand of CM053570.1, from coordinate 87,651,181 downwards.
TTCCCTTGGCAGACGAGGAAACTGAGAGTCTCAGAGAGGATGGGACGCGCCCAAGGTCACGCAGGTAGTGAGAACAAAGCTGGGACCAGAACCCAGACTTGCACGGGTCCCTGGGGCCGTGCTATGTGCTGCTTGCACTAACAACATGAAGCACAGTGATCACACGCGGGTTATCATTGCTCCCACAGTGCCACACGGTTGTCGACCCAGGGCCAGTGGCTGAGCTCAGCAGCTCTCTCTGGGGGCTGGCGCTCCAGGCACCTGCTCTGCCCCACAGAATGTCCCCCTGGCCGGAGGGCTGGGACCCCTTGTGGCCAGCAGCGGTAAGGCAGCACGAGCAACCGCCAGGATCCTGGAAGTGGCTGCTAGGGAGCTGTTAGGAAAAGTCAAAAAAGCTAGTCGCCCGTGACCTTGAACTGAGACCGGAAGTTGAACCTCATAAAACAGTCCAGGATGCAGCCAAATCAAGTCAGGGTGGGCAGTGAGCTGGAAACACATTCACTTCATCCTCAGACCGATGGCTCCTCTCCTTTAAAGAGGGTTTGCTCGTGCTTTCAACAGTAGCCAAATTATGGAAAGAGCCTCAATTTCCATCAATGGATGGATGGATAAAGATGTGGTTTATATACACAACGGAATACTACTTGGCAATGAGAAAGAATGAAATCCTGCCATTTGCAGCAACGTGGATGGAACTGGAAGGTGTTACGCTGAGTGACATAAGTCAGGCAGAGAAGGACAGATACTGTATGTTTCCATTCATATGTGGATCTTGAAAAACTTAGGAGACCGTGGGGGACGGGAAGGGGAAAAATAGTTACAAACAGAGAGGGAGGGAGGCAAACCATAGAGACTCTTAAATACAGAGAACAAACTGAGGGTGGATGGGGGGCGGGGGAGAGGGGAAAGTGGGTGATGGGCACGGAGGAGGGCACCTGTTGGGATGAGCACTGGCTGTTGTATGAAAGCCAGTTTGACGATAAATTATAGTCACAAAAAATAAAAAAAATAAAGTTTGAGGAGCAAAAATAAAAATAAAGAGGGCTTGCTCTCTGCAGGGCTGCAAACTTAGAGACAAGCCACGTGGCAGGCTCCCGGCAAGGCGCAGGCGTTACCTAAGGGATGTCGGCAAGGAGAACTTTAGACTCACTCAAGGTAAAATCCCCTACGGTCCTTACCACTTGCCCGTTCCTGGGAACGGGGATGGTCGAGGAGGCAAACCTGGGGTTAGGAGAAAGAGGCCGCTAGTAGATGCTGCAAAGGAAAAAATGTCAAATTTCACTGCTCAGTCCCAAAGCTTATAATACTGGAAGATTTAATTCTTCCAGGTAGAATAGAGAAAACCGTCACTCAGGTCCTATCTGAATGTCAAGTAGCGTCTTCACTGCCTTTTTGCTGCGGGGACAATGAATGTTCGCTGAAACATGTTTGGATTTACTCCTGTTGCTACCATCAGCTTCTCTTGTGAATTTTTAAGGTATGAGGATAGTTCTATAGCTTTACAAATAGTCCCACTTTTGGGGCGCCTGGGTGGCTCAGTTGGTTGAGCGTCCGACTTCAGTTCAGGTCATGATCTCACGGTTCGTGGGTTCGAGCCCCGCGTCGGGCTCTGTGCTGACAGCTCAGAGCCTGGAGCCTGCTTCAGATTCTGTGTCTCCCTCTCTCTCTGCCCTTCTCCCACTCATGCTCTGTTTCTGTCTCAATAATAAATAAACATAAAAAATTAAAAAAAACCCCAAATAGTCAGACTTTTAATGTAAAAGAGAGCAGGGATCCAACATGCATTCAGTGACCTTCCAGTCAGGGGATGCAGGCTTTTTAACATTTTATTTTTATTTGTTTTTATTTTTTGGCTTTCTAATGTTTTAAAGTTTTCTGTATGCTACTAATACCCTGCTTTGTTAAAGCTGGCCTTCACCCTGTTATAACTTTGGTGAGAAGGAGGCTCTGAACCTCCGGGAGTTAAGAAAGAAGAACTTTGCCAGTCATGTCTTTACCTCCCCCCTTCTAGTCCTTTCTGTCACTTGTGGGTGGGGCAAAAACCATTTCTTTCCCACACTTTCTTCGCTTCCACCTCTTATTTTTATTCTTAACACAGGAGCCCAAGTGATCCCTTTAAAATGTGAGTCAGGCACCAGGCATCTTTCAGGGGTGACAGAAATGTTCTAGAATCGAGTCACGGTGATGGCCGCACACCTCTGTACGTTGACTAAAAATCACTGAGTCGTACACTCAGAATGGGGGATTTTGTGGTAGGTAAATTATACAGCAGGAGAGTCAGATCATTTCACTCCTGTGCTCAAAAGTCTCCCGTGGGATCCATGTCCCCTGGAGTCAAAGTCAAAGCCACTGTGACAGCTCCCAAAGGCCCAGGTGACTTCCCCATGCTTTCCCCTTGCTCACTCTGCTCCAGCCACACTGGCCTTGCTGTTCCCTCTTCCTGAATGCTCTTCCCTCTGATATCTGCGCTTCCCTCCTTCCCTCCCCCTTTGGTTAACTGCCACCCTCCCAGAGTAGACAAATGCACCCCACCATGCCACGGGCCCCACCTCCCTTCTCTGATTTCTTTTTTCCCCACTGCACTTAAGACCACTTGACTTCCTACCCGCTTTATTTTTAAAAACCTCATTTCTAGTCTGTCTCACTAGCATGCGGGCTCCCCAAGGGCTGAGATTGGCTCTTTGTGCTCTGTCGTGAGCCCCCCCCCGTGCCTGGAACAGTGCCTGGCACAGAAGCTGTGCCCAGTAGATATCTGCGGAGCGCACGAAAGAGAGCAGTGCAGCCCAGCAGTAGAAACCCTTCATGTTGAGGATACACGCACGGCTGGTATTTCTTCTTTTTCTTTTCTTTTTTCCCTCCTGGCACTACTTCTTCCCGGCAGCTACAGCTGGGGATCTCTGAACACTGGATAAAAGCAAAGGAAGAGTGCTGACCGAGCTGAAAGCAAACGGAAGCGTCTTTAACTACTGTTCTCAGACCTTTGGTGGCTCATTCCTAGAGCTGTGCTCTGGAGGACAGATGCTACCGAGCATGACAGCAGCCTGCAACGGGCAGAGTAGTGAGTGGTCCTTCTAAAGCTGACACTGCCTCCGTCTCCCTCCCCCGGCCTCAGACAGCGTGATCCATAGGCTCACAGCAACCCCCTCCCCGCCTAAGAAGAACCTGAGGTCAGCTGTATTTAGAGGCTCCCTTACGTCTGGCCTGTAAAAGAAGACTCGGGGTGTCCAGCCCCTTCAGCTGATTCATGGTGCAGCTCAGGGGTGCCCAGTCTCTGGGGGCCAAGATCCAGGGCGACTCTGAGGACCTAAGACCCTGCACAAGCACCAAACTACTGTTGGCCAATGAAATGTCTCACGTGGGGGCGCCTGGGTGGCTCAGTCGGTTGAGCGTTCGATGCTTGATTTCAGCTCAGTTTATGACCTCATGGTGTGGGATAGGGCCCCGCGCCAGGCTCAAGCGTGGAGCCTGCTTAAGACTCCTCTTTCTCCCCCTCTGTCCCTTTCCCCCACTCATGCTTTCTCGCTAAAATTAAAAAGAGAGAGAGAGAGAGAGAGAGAGAGAGAGAGAGAGAGAGAGAGAGAGAGAGAGAGCGCCTCATGACACACATCAGGTGTCGTCATTTCATGCTGTGACGATTCACGGAATTCCTGGTGAAGGTACTGCTTGGTCATTCCGTATCATCTCAGCCAGGAGACACTGAAAATATGACCGCTCCTGTGGGCAGGTCTGTGAAGATGTGCGCCATTCGAGAGGGCCCCTGGGCTCAGGAGGGTTGGGAATCACCTGCTGGGGAAACCCGCCTGGCCTGTGGGTTCGAATCCTTGGCTCGCTGCTGTCTGAATTGAGGTCAGTTGTTTAATAATGAGGATTCTCAGCTGCCTCATCCGTCAGAGGGAGATAACACAACAATACTGACTTTCCAGGGCTGGCGTGAGGCCTCGTGTTCAGGGCCGCGTCTGGCCGGTGGCTCAGTCCCTGGGGTCTACTCCACGTTACTGCCACACGGTCAGTTTGGCAACCAGGGGGAATGCAGTGTGCGAGGCCCTGTCTTTACAGACGGCCCGGCCGTGTTAGAAACACTAGCGGCAGCAGAGGGGGGCAGACGGTGACAGGGAGCAGTGGCACTGGCCCCTCGGAGCAGAGCCTCTGCGCGGAAGGGGCTGATAGAGCCGAAAGCTATGGTTAGCCGCTTCCCCAGTTACTTTTTTTCAAACAAAAATTTTTCATGGTGATAAAACATGCGTAACATGAAATTCACCATCTCACCATCTTTAAGCGTGTGCTTCAGCAGAGTGAAGTATATTCACGCTGTTGTGGAACTAGTCTCACTGTTATCAATCGGAAATTAGGCCAATCAGTGTATATCCTGTCAGTGACTCCTCACGATTCTAGCAGATCACACAGCACTCCTGATGGGACACCTTCTACAGGACGCTTTTTTTTTTTTTTTAACGTTTATTTATTTCTTTTGAGAGAGAGAGAGAGAGAGGGAAAGCAGGGGGAGGGCAGAAAGAGAGAATCCCAAGCAGGCTCCATGTTGTCAGCACACAGCCCGACGCAGGGCTCGAACTCACGAATTGCGAGATCATGACCGGAGCTGAAGTCAGATGCTTAAGGGACTGAGCCCCCCAGGCGCCCCGCAGAGCGCGCTTTCCCAAAAGGAGGCAGGCCTGTGCAGAGCTCTCCAGGTATTTCCAAACAGCCCCTTCTAAGGGTTCACGGAAATCTCATCAAGCGCCTGGGAAGGCGACGTCACATACTCCCCTGTGCCTATCACATTGTCCATAATGAGATTCTCCTGGGCTGTGAAGACCAAAGGATCTCAAACCTGAGAAGCAAAGGCAGCAGCATTTTCTCCCTCTTGGCAGGGAGTTCATGTGTGCAGGGAGAGATAAGGTGGGAAACGAAGGAGGAAATTATCTCCTGACCACGGACGGGTCCAGAAAACAGACCTTGAAGGATATGATATGAACTGCCTCTAACACAAACAAAATCCATTCCAAAGATATACGCACACGCACATGATAAACACACAGACTGAAGCAGCCAAACGGAGAGGGAGGGAGACCGGCGGTCGGGCAGGAAGGGACTGGAAAAAGGAAAGCTCTGACCGTCCCTGCCCCCCAGGAATGAGGTTCACACTGGGAAGAATTGCTTCGGGGAGCCCATCTGGATATACTGCAAGGATCCGGGATGAATTCTTTAGGGAACGAGTACGCCTTCATCTCCAGCACCACCACCCCCACCTTGAACTTGGCCGTGCAAAGCGGTGAGGCTGGCACCAGCACCCCAGGACCCTGGAAATGAATCTGCATGCCCGACCTCTCGCCGCTCTTGACTAGGGGACCAGAGCCTGGGCTGTCTGAGGACAAAGTAACTGGTGGGTGCGGTTCCACATGAGGGAAATAAATCACATCATATGTGATGTCTGCTATCATGGAGATGGAAGAGCCAGCTGACCAAATGACAGTCCGTTCTGCATGTCAGCTGGTACCTAGTGACAGCTCAGAAATGGTTTTCGGCCAAGTGGAAGCTTAGGGACTCAAGGGCCAGGATGTTGAGATGTATCTGTGTGAGCTTAAATTTTTTAATGTTTATTTTTGAGAGAAAGAGGGAGAGAGAGCATGAGGAGGGGAGGGGCAGAGAGAGAGAGGGAGACACAGAATCCGAATCAGGCTCCAGGCTCCAGGCTGTCAGCACAGAGCCCGATGTGGAGCTTAAACCCACAAACCGAGAGATCATGACCTGGGCCGAAGTCGGATGCTTAACTGAATGAGGCACCCAGGCTCCCCCTGTGTGAGTTTATTGACAAGTCTTTTGCCTTGGGTTTATCTTGCAAACATCATGAGTGGTAATGTTGGTCCAACCTCACAGGGGCTGGGAAATAATCAGAGAGAGAGATCTTGCTGCAAAGGGTGTTTTTTTTGTTTTGTTTTGTTTTGTTTTTGTTTTTTGGTGGTGGTTGTTTTTGTAAACAAAGTTCTGGAATTCTACTTTATAATCCTCCTCCTTTGTTTCTTTATTATCATTTTTGCCATCACAGCTTACTTTGCTATAGGCTAAGTGCTTTATGCACATATTATTTCATGGCTCCCAGGAGGTGAGTATGACCACTCCCATTCCATGATGGGAAAAGCTTGCCTCAGAGACACTAAGTAATTTGTCCCAGTTTACACAGTAAGAGGCAGAGTGGCATTTGATTATTCCTACATTTTCTCTCCTACTCTCCTGTCCCTTTTCCCTTGGCTACCAAATAAAACCCTGAACCAAAATCGATGTTTACGGACAACTGTGACATCTTCCCAAATTGTGTATTAAGTACAGAACACACACAACCTGCCAAGATTAACATTTCCAATTTGGTTGATTCAGGAGACATATTCTCAGGTTAAAATTTGCTAAAGGGTCAGGCCAAGGGTATGTGTCCGTTTGTTTTGGTAAACTCTGGCACATCTGCCAAACCCAGTGGGTGAACAGATATTGTTAAGAGAGGGAAAGCATGGCGGCACCTGGGTGGCCCAATTGGTCAAGCATCTGACTCTTGATTTCGGCTCAGGTCGTGATCTCATGGTTTGTGAGTTCAAGTCCCCCATCGGGCTCTGCACTGATAGCGTGGGGCCTGCTTGGGATTCTCTCCCCTGCTCATGCTCTTTCTCAAAAGAAATAAATAAACTTAAAAAAAGAGAGAGAGAGAGAGAGAAAGCACGGTCCTGGGTTCTGGGCACTGTGCTAGATGTTTTGCCTGTATTGTCACCATGATCTTCACTGCTTTTTGTTTTGGTTTTTGTGGTTGTTTGTTTTTATTATTTTTTAAATTTTTAAAAAAGGTTATGTATTTATTTTGAGAGTGAGACAGAGAGCAAGTGGGGAAGGGGCAGAGAGAGAAAGAGAGAAAGAGAATCCCAAGCAGTCTCTGTGCTGTCAGCTTAGAGCCTGATGCAGGGCTACAGCCCACAAACCAGGAGCTGAAACCAAGAGTCGGATGCTTAGCCGACTGAGTCACCCAGGGACCCCTGTTTGTTTTTAAAGATTTTATTTTTAAGGAAGCTCTGAACCCAATGTGGGGCTTGAACTCCTAACCCTGAGATCAAGAGTCACATGCTCTACAGGCTGAGCCAGCCAAGTGCCCCTGTCACAGCTTTTTGAAGTAGATCCTTGAGCGGTTATTGCAGCAAAGGTCTGTTACAGGTAAATGTGCTCAGTTTGAAGATACCTGTATTTTGTCCTCTACCTTGAATGATAGTTTCACTATTAAATATAGAATTTTAGATCCACTGTTTTTCTTTCTCCTCTGGCTTCTATTGATGTTTTGTAAGGTCTCTGCAGTCTAGTTGGGCTTTCTTTGTAAGGAAACTTTTTCTTTTTCCTTTCAAAACCTTCTCTTCATCCTGGCAGTTCTACCATCTGACTATGATGGGTGTGGGTGTAAAATAGTTATCCTGCTCAAGACACGCTCCTTGCATCTCAGGAATCAATTCTGGGAATTATCAGCCAACAAACTGTATCTTTCTCCCGTTCTCTTCTTTTGGAGCTGGTATTAGGCAACCATTAAGCTCTTAACTTCCGTCTCCACGTCCTAGCTCCTTACCTCTCCATGGTGCATTGTGGGTAATTTCTTCGGATCAGCTCTTCCAATTCATGATCTCTCTCTCTCTAGCTTTATCTAATCTGCTATTTCACTCATCCAACTAAGATTTTCATCCCAATGACTTTGTTTTTTCACTTCTAGAAGTTTCACTTGATTTATTGTCAAATCTTCCTGTCCCCCCCCGCCGTGTCTTCTTCTTTTGACTTATTTATAATATTTTATTTTAAGTCTTTAATAATTGTAAATCTACTTATTTTTTCAGAGGGTGCTCCTTCAAACTATTCTATCAAAGACTGAGGGTCTATTCCTGATGTCTGTTGTTTCTGTGACTTCCCTACATGGTAGGTTTTTTCCTTGTGTGCTTTAGAAGTTTGGATTATGAGCTCATCTTTAAAGCTGGTCTTATATGGGATATCTGTGTGGCTTGGATTGAGGACCTATTTTCAAGTTTTTGACTTGGGGGTTCCTGGATCCTGCAGGTAGTATAAATTTGACCCCTAAATCCAAGTGGTACATTGTCCTGTGTCTCTGAATTCCCCAAGGAAACATTTTTTTCCCTCTCTCTAGTCAGGGTACATGCTTCTGCTCTCATTTTCTGCTTCCTCCTTGTTTCTCCTCTCTGGAAAATTCCTTTAGTTTTGGGAGTGCTGCTTTATAGCTCTTTATTCTATTTCGAAATGAATGGCACAGTGATTTTGCTGGTGGGGAACGGTCAGGGCAGAGAGCATTGATCAACCTGCTGGTGGTAATAAGTCTGTGTGACAAACTCCGCACCTCTTTGAACGAGCGGCCCTGCCAGACGGCAGAGCCCCGGATTGTGAAACGGCCAAGACTCAGCAGCAGTCTGCATCTTTGAACATCCCTGTGAGCATAAGTGTGTATCTGTGGACCTCTTAGCCTAAGCCCAGGTCCCTGGTGACACATCATAAACTTGGCCTTCCTCCTTTCTGCCAGTGATTTCTCCACACGAGTATGCCACATGGCAGGGGCCTCCCAGGGTCCTCTGGGATGCTGGGGAATTCTCAGAACAACCCCATCTCAGTTCCCTTTCATTTTTAAAATGAGCCACACGACCCTGCTTGTGTAAAGTTTTGGTCATTTTCAAAAAATGACTTGTCCCTGATGGGATCCAATTTTTCTTTCTTTCTCTTTTCTTACAAGAAATTCTTCATCAGACCATTTCCTCCTGATTTTCATCTGAAAAACATAAGGTCACTGAAATAGTAGCCCATTTTCAGCAGCTGCTGCCAGAAAGTCCAGTCATGCTTGGATGGGCAGAGCTTTTGCTCGGATGGCACGTAAGCAGGGGTCTGAGGCTGGCCCTGCACTGTCCGGCTGTGGGGGTCGGGACCAGAGAGCACCTGTCCATTTCCTCATCTGGAAAGTGGCCCAAGAACCTAACTTGCAGGGCGGTCGGGAAGGTCCCGTGGGACGGGGTCTGGAAACACCTGTTACAGCAGATGCTTGATAACTATTGGTTCCTTCCCCTTTGTACCTTCGGTACCTAATAATGCGAACAAAAAGGATACAACCGGGTGGCATGTGAATTGCTCACGAAGCAGGAGCAGCCGCTCAGCTCTGCACAAGCCCTCAACGGAAGGCAGACGGTAGACCCTCCTGGGCCAGCATTTGCTGGAACCCACCCCTTGCTGGGCATGGAGGAGCCCTTTCCGTGTGAAACGTGCGGCCCCTCTGAAAGTCGCCACAAGATGGTGCTGCGGCGCCCACAAATGGTCCAGCTGTCTCCAGGACTGGGCACTACTGCAGGGACTCCCTGGAATGGTATTCAGGTTAGAAGCGGTGGCAGTGCCCTGCCAGGCGGTGCGCTGACCACATTGCGGGGCACCTGCAACAGTCTCCCAAGTACCCAGCTGCTCGGGAAGCTCAAGAGAGAAGCCATAAGAAGATGGGTCTGGCACTGGCCCTGCCTTTGCCAGCTGGGCGGTCTGGGCAGGTTGGGTAAATGCTCAGCTGAAAAATTAAAGGGACGAGCCAAAGGTCCCTGTGGGCGGTAGAGAGAGGCCTGCTGGGGAGGTCTTCACTTACATCTGTGTGACTGTGGACAAGTTGCCTGGGCTCTCTGAGCCTGTTCTCTTGAGCGCCAGGGATAACACATCTCTCCCCCCGCAGGCTGGCTGTGGTGGTTGATGGCAGTACATGGGAAGGGTCTGGCATGAAGGGCACTCGGTCAGCTGGCTTCATGTGGTGTAGTTCACCCGGCCCCAGACCTGGGGTGGCGGAGGAAGGAAGCCTCCGGGTCATGCAGGGGGGCTGGTGGGCGCAGCCACAGATAGGGATGCTGAAGGACGGGGAGGGAGCGTGCTTGGAAGGGAGGTCCCGTCTTATCCAAGATTTCGCCAAGTGGGGCTGGAGTCTGGCTGACCTTTGTCCCCGAGCCCTGTGCAGGTCATGGCACATGGGAGGTCCTTACCAGGACTCTGCTGACTGATGGATAAACAAGGAAAGAAGCGCTAATACCAAAGCCTCAAGGCAGAGCCTGCATCCGGGTCTCTGCGTTCTGTTCGACAGGTCAGGTCCCCAAGTTCTGGGCCCTGCTCACCTCTCCAACCTTATTTCTCCCAACTTCCCAGAGAAACCTGGGTCCCGGTTACCTGTCCTCCCCAGACCGTTCACCTTCTGACCCTGGGATCTTTGCTATTGCCAGTCCTGGGCTCTGAGGCACCCTGTCTTCCTCGAAGGCTTTCAAGGCTCATTTTTTCTTTGAGGCCTGCCACCTCCTCCCTGAAGCTGTCCCTGCTGTCTGGGGGGAAAGGCTCTCTCCCCTGAACTGCTTAATGCTTAGGCCCTTGCGATGTGGCATTTGGTACTGTTTTTTATGTTTTAAGGCTGACATCGCTTCTCTTAACTAGACTATAGGCAACTTGAGGACAGCCAGCTTATCATAAGAAGACACATAAGAGAGGAGTTCATCGGAAAAGGTTTAGATAGAGTAGGATGCACCGTCTTAGCATCCCAGGTTTGCTGTGTGTAATCCCAGATTACTAGCTGTGGGCCCTTGGACAAGTCACTTAACCTCCCTGGGCTCTGGCTCCCCATTCTTAAAAATGGAAAATGCAACACCTACTTCTAGGTGTAATAATGCCCACACCTTTACATTGAGATGGGTTCTGTTCCCACCTGGCACACAGTAGGTACTCAACAAACCTCAGCTCCTTTCCCGGCTCCCTGTCTTGGAAAGATCATTTCTTGTTTTGGAGATGAGACTGTTCTCTATCAAACGTCAGCAGACGAATGTGGCCAGGACGAACTAAAAACCATGCTTTCCACTGCTCTGTAAGCCTGTGATCCGGGCTCAACCACGGTCACCGAAGCCTCCGTCTCCAGCAACTGCCAGATGCCAACATGTAAAATCACCCAAATGGAAATGCAACTGGGGACATGTTGGCTGATCAACAGTCTCCCAAGTACCCAGCTGCTCAGGAAGCTCAAGACATGGTCATCTCCAGTCTGGTTTCCAAAGAAGCCGCAACCTTCCCCGTAACGAGGAGGCACCTTGGAAAGATTACTCCCAACCACGACGCTGCCCTCCTGGTTCTAGTTTCTAACTTCCAGTCGTGCCCTGTCCAGCTGGGCAAAGGTAGAGACGTTTGAGGCTCTGAACCCGAGCGCTCAGCTCCTAAAGGGCGAAGATGAGCTGCTCTCAGAGGAAGTCAGGGTGAAACGGAGGGTCTGTTACCTGTGCAGCTGGGGTCTCCACGTACCCCCCACGAAAATGCGAAACAGGCCGTCCTGGCTTGATTCACAGCTCAGTTATCGCAACCGGGTCATCACAGGAGAACTTATCGTAACAGTGACAAGACTAGTGGTTACTGAATGCCAACTACTTGCCAGCCATTCTGCGAAGGGCTTTATGTATGTTATCCCCCTTGATCTAGTACCACCAGACCCATTTCACAGGCGAGGAGACTGAGGCACAGGGACTAAGCCTCCTCCGGCTCTAGGCCCTGCTTCCCTGCATCCGAGCTTCCGGACTGGCTCAGGCCCCTATTCACAGGTGCGGGTTTTGTGCTCCTGATGTTTTACATTTATCCCTGAGTTGTTGCATTTGAGGCTGTATTTCCTGAGAAGTCCTGCAAGTCCTTTGAGGAAGGAGATGGGGTTTTGCATAAATTAATAAATGGATCTTTGAGAAAATGAGTCAACAGAAGATGGAAGGCATAAAGGATAATGAAGAACATTCGAGAGACCTGAAAGGTCAGAGTTTACACGGGGACATCCTGTGTTGGGGGGGGGCAGGGACAGGGGCCTCAAATCTCAGACCCTGTCATTAAAACGCCAAGTATGGGGGACACACTGACCCACAGGTAGGAATGTTTTTATCTTCTGCTGCAAAACAGGTCTGGCCGTTTTCTCAAAGACAACAGTCTGACAATACTGGCTAAGCAGTCTTGATGATCATGGACATCTTAGATACAAGGAAAAACCCCAAGAGTTTCCATTACAGAGTGCTGTGAACCAAGATGGTCAATTAATATGTAACTCAGTGGGACTTGGGGTGTTTTCTTCCCTGGTTGGAATCCATCCAACCCCCCTAGGAGTGCTCCTTCACAGCGTCTGAATTCTTCCGTTATTATCAAGCAGGACTCATACAGGGGACCTGTTTATACAAAATTCTGAGTGAGGGGAGCCCTGGGGCGGTGGGGGAAGGGAAGGAAATGGGGAATGGCCACTAGAGGCGGGTTCTGTCCCTGAGATTGGGATGGTCGTCAGGGCTGATCGTGGCCAGGAAAAGGAACATTCCTAGAGACCGTCCCCTCCCCATCCCTGTGCTCACCACAGAAATTCTGGCAGAGAATCTGTTTTCCCAGGAGACTGGGCAGTGAGCAGGGACATCTGCTCCATCTGCTTGAGAGTGACAATTACTGGTGCCCCTGATGCATCGGCATTCAGTTCCCAGCGCTGTCTCTTGTGAGTTGGCTCAAGGGGACTCTGATCAGCTCTGGGTGCAAAATGGACACAGTCATGTTTCTGAAAAGCCCAGAACAGACCTGGGGATGTGCTGGCCATCCAGGTGCTGTGGTAGCGCTCGGGGCACCGTTGTGGTGCCAGCGGCCACTCTGGATGACATCTGAACAGATGCCCTGGGGCAGAGCCTGACATCCTGCCGCCCACAAGCCATGGATGCTCAGATGAAGTCGGCCCGTTCCTAAGTTCCTAACCACTCCTGGGCGGAGTAGTGAGCTTCCTGTCACCAGAAGCAATTAAGCAGAGGCTGGAAGGCACCTCAGACGGATGATGCCAAGGAGATCCTGTATGTGTAGAGGTCTGAACCAGGTGATTCCCAACAATCCCTTGGACCCTGCACGTAGGAGTCTGTACTTTCTGGTGATCAGGAGACGGAAGAATGAACTGAGGGCCTTGCTGACCGACCCCAAGAGGATTGTCAAGTGATGACCTTGAGTGTTAAATGATGATGACCTTGAGTGGTAAGTGCCCCTTACAATGTTCTAATGCTTTCACGACTCAAACAACCTACTGTACCGTAGCCAGTTAGCAAGCATTTACTACGTGCCAGGCTCGTGCTAGGTGCCCCCTATGTGCTTGTCTTCTCGATCCCTATAGGATTGCCATGAGGTGGGTAGCATTTGCTCTGTCTTACGAGGAAGGCTTGAAGACTTTATGTCATCTGCACAGGGTCACAGAGTTGGTAGTGGAGGCAAAATCTGAACCCAGGGCTTTCTGACCCTGAGCCCCCGATCTTAACCCTGTGGCGTGGAGGACAGTGGTCCTCTGGGTCGTTATTAGTGCCTTCTTCTTTTCACAGCGTTGCCCCTCCTCATTCCACAGACAGTGAGGAGGAGGAAGCAGGTCTACAAATGGCCAGACCAGGCGGTAGGAAAGACAGGCGAGGGAGACGGGTCAATTTCTGGAGGCCCCTGAAAGGTAAGCGGACTCATCCAGCAGGCACTGGGGGCTGGTGGCCAATCTGTGGGAGGGGCTGGCTCGGCTGGTGGCTCTGCCCCATGGGTTGACGGTGGAGCAAAGAGAGAGGTCGGGCCCCAGAGGCCAGGTGAGGGCGAGCCCTCCACTCCTTGCCTTATTCACAGCACCGCGACAAACCAGGCTCCGTGTGTGAATAAATGCATTTTAGCAGGTGGCAGCTGCCAAAGTTAAGGGCGTCTGCATCCCCAGAAGGATATAAATGCCTTTCAAAGGGAGCCAGCAACCTCATCTGTAGCCGACCCTCGCAGGAAGACCCCATTCGTTTGGATGAAAGCAAAAATAATCCCACGTTCTGCTGAATCGTTCCTCCCCTGGGAGCTGCCATCTGAAGACGTTACTTAGAGCGAGGTCAGAGCAATGTGCCTTACAGCCTGGAAAAATCCACCTGGATAAGCTAACGGAGAGAGGGAGAAAGGGGTTCTTGGTTGCCGAGGGCCCACTGTGTGCCAAGCACTGTGTGGTCACATCCGCTATATCGAAAGGCCAGCAGTGGGGTAGAGTTGAACCCCGGGGCTGCCATGCGCGCATGACTGCACCTCTCCCCTGCACCAAGTCCCGTGCCAGGTGCTGGTGACACAGGGGAGAAGGAAATGCACAGTCCCTGCCTTCAACCTCTTCACAGGCAAAAATACAGCACCATACCATAGCGCTGCTTGTACGTGAAAGGAGAGAAAATATGCAAAGTGCTTTTAGCATCATGCCTGGTACATGTAAGTGTTTGATAAATAGCAGTTATTAGGGACACCTGGGTAGCTCAGTCAGTTAAGCATCCGACTTCGGCTCAGGTCATGATCTCCCGGTCTGTGAGTTCGAGCCCCGCATCGGGCTCTGTGCTGACAGCTCAGAGCCTGGAGCCTGCTTCAGATTCTGTCTCATCTCTCTCTGCCCCTCCCCCACTCACACTCTGTCTGTCTGTCTGTCTCTCTCTCTCTCTCTGAAAAATAAACATGAAAAAAAATAGTAGTTATTAAATCCCAGAACCAGCCTGAGAAGCATCAGTATCCTGCTCAGAGGTGAAGTGACTTGCCTGAGGGCACCCAGCGAGTAATGAACAGAGCCTGGATTTGAACTCAGGTTTCCAGACTCCGGGTCCAGTGCTCCTTCTTTACGTCATCCGTCTTGGCTGCCACGGTCCCTTGCATCTTGAAGATACAGGAAAAGTGATGGAATGGAGCCAGCTTACAGGTGGAGCGTGGATGGGGAGGCAGGCCGAGTGGACAAACGCACCCCAGGGCCCAGAGCGCAGGCTTCTGTGTGTGGGCTGAACATGCCGACAGGCGGGCTGGCTCACCTCAGATGGCTCACGGACTACACGCACAGGGCAGAGATAATATGTGATGCCTCTAATGAATTCCCCTCAAATCCTTTTGGAATGAAGAGGAGAATAAAAGCATAAATAAACTGAAACAGACCTGATTTTTTGGGTTCATGTGGCCATTTCCTGGCCCAGCCTGCTGCCATCAGTCTGAATTGAGCTCGCTCTCCAACTACTTAAGTTTTGAAACTTTTCAAAGCAAATGCATAGCAGAACGAGCAGTCTGTTATGATCTGGGGCCCAGAGGCTCTCCATGAGTACTTGAATGGTGGCTCTTCTTGGGACCAGGCCCTGCGACCCTACCCCTGCCACCTGCTGGGGCCGGAAATGCCCTTGGTTGGAGGTCAGTCACTCCCAAAGCACATTTGTCCTGTTGGCTGGCAGATGGACCCCCGGGAGTGGATGGTTCATCTCTGGGAATTCTGGCTATGTTCATTTCCTGCCCAAAGGCACAAACATTTGTCGGCAGGTGTACATTCTGCCTCAGTTTTGAGCGGGCAGGATCGCTGCATGGGGTGTGGGTGCGCTGGCCGATCGTGCCTGCTAGGCAGTCTGGAAGTGGAGCGGCCCAGGTGCCCTGGGTCACTGGGAGGCTGGCCCAGGTCTTGGGGGCTGTGCGTCGTGTTTTGCAGGCAGCACTCACAGAGAACTTCCGGCTGCTTTTGTGTGCCTCGTTAATTAATCGACTACTAACACGTATCGGGCACCTCCTGTATGCCAAGTCCTGGGTCAGAGGTGAACCCGAAAGACAGGTCCTCCCTGAGGCTGACTGCCCTCTGGTCCAGGAGGGAGACCTGTAAGCAGTTGCACGACACAGTGTGGTGTGTGCGGGGATAGCCGGCTGGGGAAAGGTGCAGGGGCGAGGCTGAGCAGGGAGGCTGCCCCCCAAACAGAATGGCCCAGACTTAGGATGTGGGTGCTGGGCATGAATCTCAGCTCTGCCACCTCCTGGCTCTGCCTCTGGGCAAATCCCTTCGGCTCTCTGGGTCTCAGCCTCCTCCGCAACTCTGTAAAATGGGACAAGTAATACTGCCTCGTGAGGATGTTGTGCGGATCAGTCAATAAAACCACGCCATTAGGCTGAAGCCTGGACGACCCACCCTGTTGCGGCCAAAACGGCAACACAAGCAAACCCACGCTTGATCCTCTGCGAGAAAGCGAAAACAAGAGGGTCCCCTTGTCACATCTAGTTCCCCAAAGGAACGGGCACCTCCCACAAGCTGCTGACTCCACAAGAACAACTCTGTCCGCACCATCTGGAATGCGGATGGTGGAAGACTATGACACCCATGTGGCTTCCATAATCTCATGAGAACATGGACGTTTCCCACCGTGTGACGAACATTGGGTAACCTTGGGACTCGTGAGTGAGTGTGTGTGTGTGTGTGTGTGTGTGTGTGTGTAATTTGGCAAGTCTGGCCTTCTGAAGTCTGACTAGTTCACAGCTTTTTTCAAGAAACACCTTTTCTTTCCTAACTGCCCCTGAGTCTGAGACTTCTCCTTCTAGGAGGAGTCTGGAGGAGGGGGTCTCTGAGACATCTTGAAGGATGTGTCTGAGGTAGCGCCAAGCCTGGGGTCGGGGGAAGGCAGAGAACCTTCTGGGCAGCGAGAACAGGTGTAAAGCACAAGATGCTCTGATCCAAACAGACAGGAGCTGCCCTGAACTTGCCGTTGCTTTCTTGGGCACAGGGGAGCTCTGAGGGAAGGGCGGCTGATGGGAATCCAAGGCCTTACAACCAAGAAAACCCTAATGGATGCACCTGGAAACATCGCTTTGCCTCACACTGAGGCTTCGCTGCAAAACGGAGACAGTCATCCTGACCTTGGGTTGCTGTAAGGATTAGCGACCAAAGTGACGCACGAGAGCATGGGTCAGCCACTGTGGATGCAAGTTCCAGCGGCACCGGCACCGGCACCGGCCCTGTAACCATGGCCCAGCTGTTTTGCCTCTGTAAGCCTCAGTTTCCTCATCTGTACAATGGGGATAATTAAAACCTCACAGGATTACTGTTGAGGATTAAATACGGCATGTACAATATTCAGCTGTGGTGGGCACAGAGTAAGTGCCAATATCGGTTAGCTAGCGAGGCGGGGATGAGGAGGAAGATGATGATTCGGATGAGTCAGTCATACAAACAGGGAGCAGCCATCGGCACACCCCAGCTCAGTCTGGGTCTGTCTATTTCTGTCTGAAGACGAGCTTCCTTGGCCACACGAAGCTTCAACATGCTCATCCAGAAGACACGGGAGCCCCAGGGGGAGTCAATCCTTTCCGTTCAGCCGGGGCACAGCTGAATACACCGCCAGGCTGCTCGGAGAATCCTAATGACAGCCCTGAAAGTCTCGCTGGGCATCCGACTGTGTCCTGAGGGGCTGGCTTCTTGTGTTTCCTTCTATTTCCTACACCAAGTCCTTACGGGAGACGGTGGTCTCCCCCTCAGGGCAGGACACTCTGGTTAGGGATGTCAGCCCCCACCAGGCTACTCTTGTGCCAAGTGCCTTTCAGGTGACTGACACCCATCATTGGCGACCTCCGCGGCCATTCTGCAAGACCCCCCCTCATGTCTCAGACGGCAAGTTCTTTCAACAGACCGGGCTCTCAGCTCCGTGGGTGGGTGTGGGGGAGGGGGGCGCTGTACTGGCTTACTGCTACCTCCCCAAAGCCCAGCACTGTGCCTGGCACATAGCAGGTGCTTAATGCACATGGGCCGATGGAACACATCTATAATTTTTATTTATTTGGAGTCAATTTCATTGAGAGTGTTTCTCTGTTTGGCAGGTCTGAGCTGAGCTACTGCTGTGAGTGAACATATCCAACCAGGAGGGGCCCCAAATAATAAAATAAACAGGAGTTCTGGAGTCAGAGAAAGGGTTCAAGGTCTCGGTCCTAGGGCAAGCTACTTAGTGTTCTTTTTACAGAACCTGAGACCCCCATCGTGGACACAGGAATCACAAGCAAGTGGCAATCACTGGTGCCGTTCACGTCACGGTCCTGGCCCTCCGTCTTCGGAGCATGTGGTGCAAAGACATTTACCGGCCCCTCCTGGGTGTCAGCAATGTCCACGTGCCTTGTGTGGCCAATGAAACTGGAGTAAAAGTGACATGCGTTTCTTCCAGGGGAAAGCATGCGCATAGCTCAACACGTCCTCTGTCTCCTACCGAGGAAGCGCGTGTTGAGACGGAGCCTCCATCGGCCTGGGTCTCTGAGTGAAGACAACGATCAGAGCCCCTGCCTACTCACGGCGGACAGAGAGCAGGAGTGAGAAATGAACCTTTGTTGTGTTTCACCTCTAAGATTTGGGGAATGTTTGTCACTGTGGCATCACCTAACCTATCCTGACTGATACAGTGTGAAGGCTTAAAACTCTACACTTCAGGAGCGCATGGGTGGCTCAGTCGGTTAAGCATCCGACTTTGGCTCAGGTCATGATCTCACAGTTCGTGGAATCGAGCCCCGTGTCGGGCTCTGTGCTGACAGCTCAGAGCCTGGAGCCTGCTTCGGATTCTGTGTCTCCCTCTCTCTCTGCACCTCCTCAACTCATGCTCTGTCTCTCTCTGTCTCAAAAATAAATAGGCATAAAAAAATTAAAAAAAAAACCCTCTACACTTCAATTCGTCAATTTGCTTAAAGAGTAGGCACCCTCTGTTGGCTTCATCCCAGGTACAGGCAGCACAGAGGTTCGTCAAACGCAGCCCCTGCCCTCAGTGGGCTTGTGGTCTAGACTTTCCTCTTTGAAAGGAAGCTGAGCCTAAGACAAGGGCAGGTGCTGCTGTGAGGGGGAACCTTTTGAACAGAGGCCTGTCCCCCAAGCAGTAACCCCCTGCTCTTTGCAACATCACCCAAAAGGGGAGATAAAGCTGTGAAAATGGTTAAATCTACAGACAGCCTTTCTTGGGGGCGAGGGAAGGGAGAATGAGCGGCAGCTAGGAGGCAGTGGGGAGGGGGCAGTGGTGGAAGAGTTATGTGCTCCAGGCGACTCTGGGATTATTGCTACATTTCGTTATTAGGCATCAAGGGGTTGGAGAAAACAATTAGTGGATTCAAATGCATTACAGCAATTCCTTTTTTACAGCTCCTAATGCAGATAATGACAGCTTTTCTGCCATTAGGAGAGGGTCTCCTTCGTGCGCAGATTAGATGGGTATTAAGCAAACAGGGCTGTGTGAAACCAGACAGCCGAGCTGGAATGAACTAGATGTGAGGTCTCAGCCCCAGGAAAAGGGCGAGTTCATTCACAATCACAGCCAGCTGGGGACTCAAAGATGTCACAAGGCTGGGATGGGAAGGGGCTGTGGAGGGAGCGGGGAGCAGGTGGGTGCAGAGATGAGGTCACGGTTTCTCCACTGGGCTCGTGTTCCAGGCACCATGTTTGCGGGGTGCTCCGATACGAAGCGCCAGCTTCCTTTCATAAGCTTAAGACAGTCCCTTGCGTCATATAAATGCTCAGTGAGTGTCACTGGGCGCACCCATGCCGGCGTTTACGCATACTCTTGCATTTACTCCCCACAACCACCTCGATGAGCGACTACCCTTTCTTACTGTGTTCCCCAGTCATGCGGCTGGGGGAGGTGGTTAGGTGGCTTGCGGAGTGGTGGGTCTGGGGTTCCAACCAGACGCCCTACCTGCAGAGCCCGTGCAGCCCCTAAAGCCGCACCTTCTCAGTGGGGAGGAGCCCCCTCACCCCACGACCACCACATCTTGCTGCCGCCCCTCCTGGGGAACGGAATGGGTGGGGACCAGATGGCGGGCGTGGGGCCCTGGAAGGCCAGAGGCTTGCTGGCGTGCTGGGAAGGGGGCGTGCGCAGAAGGATCTTGAGGGCTTTGCCGGAGGGCGTTCGCATAAACGCGCACATGTGTGAGCGGCCAGAAACAGAGCCTATTCTAGAGCAATAGAACCACAGTCAACCCACAGATCCCAAGCATGAAAATGTTTGGCGCTGTAAGCCTCTGAGTTTAGGGGATGCGTGTTATGCAGCATTGCTACAGCAAAAGCTGACTGATACGCCCATCCTGACTTTCTATAACTCACACATTGGCAATGAAGGTCCTATGTCCTGTATGAGGAATGACATCCCCCCAATTTTCGGGAGAGATTCTTACAGTACAGCTGTCATTTGCACAATGTCGTAGGAACACAGACTACGGCATTATGCAGTAGGAGTCAATGGTGTCACTGTACGCTGACAGAGCCCTTTACTGCAGCCCTACTGAGGATGGGGTGACACAGTAGGTCTCCAGGGGGTTCCTCCCAGCAGGCCAGAAGGTCCCAGGTAGATTATTATGTTTTTCAATGCTTATTTATTTATTGAGAGAGAGAGAGAGAAAGCAGGGGAGAGGGGCAGAGAGAGAGGGAGACAGAATCTTAAGCAGGTTCCATGCTGAGTGCAGAGCCTGATGTGGGGCTCAATCCATGACCGTGAGATCACGATCTGAGCTGAGATCAAGAGTCAGATGCTTAACTGACTGAGCCCCCCAGATGCCCCCCAGGTGGATTATTTGTACCAAGAAGAGCAGGAAAGGCAGGTAAGGGATGTCTTCTTGACTCGCTCTGCTCTGGTGATGTCTGGGGAGGGGAAGAATTTATACAGAAAGGAAAAGAACAATGTTCTCCATGGGGAAGTGGAAACTAACTTTCACCAGAGCCCCGGATTCAGCCCTCCCTCCTCAGTGGTTTTTGCCTGATCTCTGACCCCAGCCTGGATTTTCCCGGTGAACGCAGTCCCGAGCTGGCCCTCCTGCATGGTGGTCCCAGGTTACCCAAAGCTCCTGGAAACAGGACAGAGGTGCCTCCTCATTGCTTAGTGACTCAGACAAAACCAGGTGACAAGGGGGCTGTTGAAAGCTACAGGGGAGTGGGGATGGGGGTTGGGTCCTCCAAAATGACATACAGAAGGTACGAGGCTCATCTGCAGGCCTCACACACACGGGCTTGGCCCTTCCACGGTAGATGCCAAGGATGCCGCATCTACCTTGCCCGTGTAACTGGGAAAATAGCTCTGGTCCTCAGTCCAAGGTGGGGAAACATTTTAGCAAAAGAGAAAGAGCAGGACCGAGTCCTGTCCTTAAGCTCCAGGGTCCCTCCCATGCCCTCCGGTGCTGCCAGCACCGCAAAGAACCCCAGTCAGCCCCGATGCATCCAGCTCCCTTGGGTCCAGCTGGCGGCGGGCATTCCTGGCCCTGCTTGCTTGCTAGCAACTGGTCAGCAAGCAGGTCACATGCTTGGGCCGACCGGGACATGGCCGGGGGCCGCCTTCTGGGCTGGCCACAGGCTGGCAGCAGCTCTGAAGGGCAGAAGCTGCAAACGGACACACCTTGAGCTGAATCTGACCGATCATAGGTTTTACAATTTGCAGAAATACCGCACGATACACGGGGTACCTCAGAGCCAGTGCGCAGGCTGAGCATTAGAATCCCATTTTCTGGGAGCCGATGCCCAGGGAGGCGTTCGAGGCAGCCCCCAGGGAGAAGGCTGGGCGGAACTCCGGCCCTCCCTGCCGCCCACCCTCTGCTCCCAGGCCAAGGAATCACTGTCTCAGGGCCGCCCCCTGCTCCAGGGTCCTAATGCTGCTGTGCTTCACCGGGAGACATAAGTCTGGGCCCTGCAGACCGTGGGCCACTCCAGGAGCCCCGGGCTCTGCGCCCTAGTCCCCCAGCCGTCCTCTATGGGCAGCCTCTGCTGCCCGATCTGTCCCAAACCGGCACTCTGTCCTGGAAACCTCACCCTCCCAAGGCCCAGAGCAGCATTACTCAAGTTTTCCACTGCCTCGGCACTCCCAAGTATGTCCCCGGACGGCACGACACGCACCCAAAGGTGTCTGTGGAGGCTTGTCCCCAAAGATACATGCACCTGGCCCCTGCGAAGGGCAACTTCTTTGGAAAAGGTGTCTTTAGATGTCACGCAAACGTAATCAAGTTCAAGATCCTGAGAGGAGATCATGCTGGCTTTGCGGGGGCGGGGGGGCCCTAAATCCAATAAGACTGTCCTTAGAAGAGAAGACAGAGGAGATGACGTGAGGATGGAGACAGAGAAGGGAGGACCACATCTGCAAGCCAGGGAGGGCCAACGACTGCCGGCCACACCAGAAGCTGGAAGAGACAGAGAAATATCATCCCCTAGAACCTCCAAGGGAACGTGGCCCCGCCGACGCCCCGACTTCGGACTTCTCGTCCAACTCCCTTCGCTCCCACTCAAGAACGCACATGAGAACGCCAGGGCGATGCCATTATTATAGGTCCGTCTGGGGTCCGCTAGAATTTACGTATAGAAAACAAAGCATTTTCCAAACGACGTCACCGTTTTGTCTATTTTGAAACTATCTTTCACTTTTAACGACTATCACTAAGATCCGGGAACGTATCACAAGGCTCGTGACCCCTGGCCCAGAGCCTCCTGCCTGGGGGACGAGCTTGGGAAGAGTTTTCATCTGTGACAATAAGCCAGACTCACCTTTCTCCTGAGCCATCTCTTGCAGACAGAAGTAGATGACTCTGGCTCCCAGGCTGAAGCCGATCAAGGTGACGGGTCGCCGGCCCTGTGGGGAGATAGGATACAGGTGCTGGGGGGGCGGTGCACAGCCCATTCCAGCAAAGCATCAGCCCTGACAAGGACAGGCCCCTGCATACACCTCAGCGCCCGCCTCGCGCTTAAGGAATCATGCACATGCTACTCCTAGCTTGGAGCTCTGATGTCTTAATTAATTTTATTTGAGAGCGAGCTCAGGGGAGAGGGGCAGAGGGAGAGAAAGAAAGACTCTCAAGCAGGCTCCATGCTCAGCGTGGAGCCCGACGCACGGCTTGGTCCCCCGACCCTGGGATCATGACCTGAGCTGAATTCAAGAGTTGGACGCTCAACCGGTTGAGCCCCCAGAGCTCTGATGTCTTAATCAGGACAGGCAGGGCCCTCATTCATGCAATGAGAACTGCTTCCTCCAAAGCCCACAGGCAGCCTCTGGCTGAGTTCATTCCCTTGCATCTCGAACCATCATCTGGCCACCATCCCTTCTCCCCCAGGGGACAGGACGCATCTATCAGGTGGCAAATGACTTCAGGAAGTGGGGCCCTTCTGGAGCCAGGAAGAGGTGGCGGAAGGTACCCCCAGGGGTGATGATGGGTAAAGAGGCAGGGACAGGTGAGGGATAATTGTTCTGTTTCTAGACAGAAAGGTGGGACCAGAAATAAGAGAAGGCAGTAAGTTAGACATGAAGGGGAATTTTCTGACTAAAGACCTTGTGGAAAAGGCAACTCAAGAAGAAGAAAGCTTCCTGAGGCATCTGGGTGCAAGTTCTCTGTGGAAGGAGGAGGAAGGAGCAGATGAACCCCAAAAGGTCCGGTCCGGTCCTGCCAGTCTATTCCTTTTCCTTGTTTTTGTGCCAAAATGTGTATCTCCCTCCCCCCACCCCCCCGCCCCCACCTACGACAGCAGGAAACCCTTGACCGAATAGTATCCCCATCCTGCAGGAACTTTGTGGCAGCGGCTGCTTGCCACCCCCTCGACACTGCTCTCCCTGCGTCCCTGGTAACAAACTCCTGAGTTTTGCAGGCACACAGCTCCTCGATCAGAGACGAAGTTTCTCGACTCCCCTGCAGCGAGGGATGGCCAAGCGAGGAGAAGGGAGGCCACAGCGTGGCTTCTATGCCTTCCACTCGGCTTGCCTGCCTCCGACTGTCTGGAATCCCCGGTGATGTAGCGCCCGCAGATCCGTCTCGGACCAAAAGCGAGACTGAACGCTGAGGACGTTTGGCCATGACGCTGAAAGCCGCCCATGTGGGAGGCAGAGTGACAGCCCCCCAAGGATGGTCCCATCCTGCCCTGTGGCCCCTGTGAATGCCCCCTTATATGACAAAGGGGAGGCAGGAGAGTCAGAGTCAGACAGGCGGCCTGCTGGCAGAAGCAAGGGACAGAGAGAAGGATCTGAGGATGCCACATGGCTGGCTCTGGAGACGGAGGAAGGAGGCGACCAGCCAAAGAAAGCAGGTGGCCCCTGGCAGCTGGGAAACTCGGGGAAGTGGATGCTCCCTGGGGCCTCCGTGAGGAACGTGGGCCTGCATTTTAGACTTTCATTTACTTTTCCTTAATGTTTGTTTATTTTTGAGAGAGAGTAAGAGAGCAGGGGAGGGGCACAGACAGAGAGAGAGAGAGAGAGAGAGGAACAGAGGATCCGAAGCAGGCTCTGCACTGACAGTAGCAAGCCCCACGCGGGGCTCAAACCCACGAACCATTAGATCATGACCTGAGCTGAAGTCAGGCACTCAACTGACTGAGCCACCCAGGTGCCCCTATTATTTATTTATTTTAACTTTATTTATTTCGAGAGAAAGAGAGAGAGCGTGTGAGCAGGGGAGGGGCAGTGAGAGAGGGAGAGAGAGAGAGAGAATCCCACACAGGTTCTGGGCAGTCAGCGCAGACCCGAACGCGGGGCTCGAACTCACGAACTGTGAGATCATGACCTGAGCCGAAATCAAGAGTTGGATGCTTAACCGACTGAGCCACCCGAACGCTCCCTCCCCCTCCATTTTAGGTTTCTGACTTCAGAGTGATAAGATAATACATTTGTGTTGTTTTAAGCCCAGGAAGCCTGGGGGTGATTTGTTACGGCAACAGGAGCAAACGAATACACGTCGCAGCGCCCTGGATGCTGACACCCGGGCTATTCCACGGCAGAGGATAAGCCAAGACCACTCTGGCGTCTGCCTTACTGCCAAACCCGCCCCAGCACTTCCCGGTTTCTTCTGGTACAAACCTGGAAATCGGATGGGGGTTTGCTTTCTCCAGCAGTTCACCAGTTGTGGCAGAAACTGCCGGCTGTCCCTCAATACCCATCCTTGCCCTCTTCCCGTCACTGGGTTCCAGCTGGGCTCGCTGACGCCCCGCATAAAATACTGCGACTGCGGCAGTAGGCACGCTCCTATGGCGAGGGTCTGGCCAATGAGATGTCAGTGGAAAGGCTACAAGGCCTTTCTCTTTCCTGCTTACCTGGAGGGCAGACGCTGACGTCTGATGCCCCTGGGCCACGCCAGAGGGCACCTGGGCCTCCTCGCCATGGCACAGTGTTCTAGCACAAGACTGCCTTCCCAGGCTTCTCCTCGAGAAATAAACTCCCACCTCGCTCAAGCCATTGTCATTCGGGTTTTCTCCCACTTGCCACCGAAACTAATCCTAACCGTACAGTCAGCTCTGAAACTTTTCCCCAAACGTCTGACTCCGATTTACTCAAGTTTATTTGAAGGGGGCTGGGGACAGTTTCATTTCCCTGGCAAGTACTGGATTCAAACTTTAAAAGTATTCTGATCGTTTATCTTTCTGTCCATTTTGCATGGTATTCAGACCACGGAAGGTCTGCTCAGATGGAGGCTCTAGGCTTCTAGGAGGGACCACCTTGTCCACACCCTCGACATCCCTGTTATTCAGGGTTCATCCCACTACTTGCTGGAAATCCTCACTGGTCCATCCTGGGATATTCTTGTGACTTGGGCTACAAGGGCAGCAAAAGCCATCCACCCCCCAAAAGCCACTAGGCTACCTCCATGTGGGCTTGTCTCTAGGGCTGATGTCTGTGTGCAGCTCCTGCACTTCCCTTCTTCCCCGCACCTCCCCCAACAGCCAGTCCCAGGTACCTGCTGCCGGGAGAGCAGGATGTGGGCCAGGTGCTTGCCGACCTCTGCAGACCGATGGAGACACACGCCCCAGGGGTTGTCGATGACGTTGGCCACAGCGAGGAGTGAGGCTGGCCAGGTCAGGGCAGCCACGATGCCTGGGGGGCGGGGATATCAGTGATGAAAGCAGTGGGGGGAGGTCCTTCTAGGGATGTGGTGGGCTGGCCAATGGATGCCCGAGCGAATGCATGCAGAGTCTTGAACTTGGAACCTGTAAGTTTTCCAAGTGCTGTCAAACTGCTATAAGAGCAACGTAGAAAACTGACGCTCATGCATTTCTGACTCATGGACTAGATTCCTTCTGTTCAAGCATCTGTCATCAGTGAGATTCCAAAGATGACCTCAGTTTGTCGCCTCACCCTGTATCCTCCCACTTTGTGCTATAATTCTGCAGGGCCCCAGCCCCTGCCCTGCCCTCTACTCTAGCCTTGGCCATGTGAGTTGCTTTGGCCAACGAGGTATTAGTTGATGTGAAACTTGAAATGGTTTTGTGTGTCGGGTCCAGGCTCTCACTCCTAGCGCTGGTGTGGGCTAGCCTGCTGATCCCTCGGGGAGGTGAGAGACAAATGGAGCAGAGCCGAGTTGTCCTAGTCGCCCCACACAAGGCTAGCCCAGATCAAGTGTGGACAGTCGGCTGATCCAGACGCATGAGCAGGCCCAGCTGAGATCAGTCAAATGAAGCCTTAGGACTTCTCAGCTATTATGAGAGATGACTGCTGTTTTAAGCTACTGAGTTTTGGGGTTGCTTGTTATGCAGCAATAGCTAACTGCTATGCTGTGTGACAATGTGATTGGCTGTTTACCAGTCGCTTCCCCACAAAGACCATAAACTTGATAGACAGGAATGCAGTCTTAACCTCTCTGTGTTCCTGAGGCCCAGCACGGTGCCTGGCTCACCGGGGGCCTCAGGCATGCAAAGATATGGTACTGGTGTGGGTTGGGAGCAGTGGGCTTGCCGCTGGTGGCGGTGGCTGGGTGGGGGAGGGGGTGCTTACCGGACAACACTGTGTACTTGAGGGCCTCCTGGGCTACCATGTTGGCGAGACCGCTGAGGATGGTCTCCAGGGCATTGCCGAGCTCCATCAGGTACTTGGCCTCCCAGGCCAGGCAGTACTGCTCACGGCTGTGGGCCAAGGCCGCCCACGGGGCGCTGAAGGTACCTAGGGGAGAACACAGGTAGGTGGGTGTCTCTCCTGTCTGTGACAGAGGGTGCCCCACCCTGCCTTCCCAGACAGGCGGTGACAGGGGACCGCTTGCCCTTGTGGGGAGACAGAGGCCCACCCCTGCCGATGAGCGCAGCTCTTGGCCGAGCAGACAGAGTGCAGCGCCACCTTGTGATTCAGCTGGCTGGGGTTCAAGTCCCGGCTCTGCGTTCATCAGTAGTTGGGGTGACCCCGGGCACACCGCTATCCTACCCTGAGCCTTACTGTGCTCATCTGTGCAGTGGGGAGATGAATACTTATCTCCCTTTATAAAGTAGGTAGGAATGAAGTCTTCGAACGTCTGTGTGTGTGAAGTGCTACTGTCCCACATGCAGAAATTCTGCCATCGGCAGCAGGTCATTCAACAAACTCAGGCTAGGAGACAGTCCGGAAGCTTGGGGCAGAGGTATCTGAGCCCGACTCTGCCACGACCTCACTGGGTCAGCCAGTGCTTCCGCTTCCGAGCCTCAATTTTCTCACTTAGGGACTGGCAATGGGGGGATGTGGACAGCACCACTGCAGTGACCAATGTCAAGCAGGAAGTATATCCTTGACTGCCTGCCTCCCTCCCTTCCCCTGCTCCATGCCTTCCCTCTGCCCTGAGGACAGTATCACCTCTCTGCATGACGCTGAGGCCCTCCTCTCTCAGTGACCTGGCCCCTGCTTCCTTCCCAGTGTGATGATACAAAGGCTTCTCTCCTGACAGAGACAGGAAAGGGTGCCTTATTTCCCTCCTGAACTTAATCTAGCTTACTGTGTCTTTTAGTCACCCTGGCGAGCTCACTGCGCTCAGCTGCTGGAGGGGACACTGAAGAGGATTTCCCCCCTCTAAAATGAATTTGACCTTCGACCTGGGGCCAACAGAGCAAATAGGCATAAAAAAGAGATAAGGAATTTGCTTCCAGATTGCTCAGAATTGCAAATTCCTTAACTTAGATGCTTGCTCTTGTCCCCTCCCCTGTCTCGGTCTTTCCCACAGCATGGTGTCATGGAAAGAAGGCAAGAGACACCCAGGAACTTTGGGTCAGGAGACAGGGGTTCGGATCCTGCATCAGCCATTCACCTGAACTCATGTGACCCCTTTGGGTTTCCCCTTCTGCCAGACCAGGACGGGGACGGCTGCCACCTCAGAGGGTGGATGTGAGGCTGGCGGGAGGTAACGCATATCGGGGTAGGCATGGACCAAGGGCTCAGATAACATTATCCGCTGGGTGGGGAGGGGGCCTGGTGATCACCAGTAAGACTCTGGCACCTGGTAGTGCCACCAGAGAGGCTGGGTATTTTCTCACTCGCTTTCTTCCCCATCATTTAGAAGATCTGCGGCTTCTTCCCTCCGACCCCAGAGATCTGGAAACCCTAGAGGCTGTCAGCATGGGTGTGATTGGAATGTTCCAGATTCCCTGACCCACCCTGCTCCCTCTCTCTCAGTGATGAACTGTTTGCTGACCCTCACGCTGGACACTTGTAACCGTGAGCCAGGCAGCAGGCAGACTGTGGCGTTAGTCCTTGATGCCAGCCTTGTTGGACTCTCCCCCGAAACACACATTCAGATTAGAGCAGCAAAGGGAATTAATGTCTGCGGAATGTCAGTTAGAAACCAGGTGCCTTCCGTGTGCTCTCGTGTTTAACTTAAACTTTGTAAGTATCTTGAAGGGCAGGAATAATTTGTTCTGCCTTACAAATGAAGCAGCTGAGGCACAGAGAGGTTAAGTAACTTGCTTAGGGGCACCTGGGTGGTTCAGTCGGTTCAGTGTCCAACTTCGGCTCAGGTCATGATCTCACGGTTTGTGGGTTCGAGCCCTGCATCGGGCTCTGTGCTGACAGCTCAGAGCCTGGAGTCTGCTTCGGATTCTGTGTCTCCCTCTCTCTCTGCCCCTCCCCCACTGATGCTCTGCTTCTCTCTCAGTAATAAACATAAAAAAATTAAAAAAAAGTAACTTGCTTAAGGTCACACAGTCAAGATGTACTGATGTCTCACCTACTTAAAGTCCTTTTGACTTTAAGTCATATGCGTAAATCCTTTGCTTTTTCCCACTTGCTCTGAGGATAAATTCAAACTCCTTGCCGTACCTCACAGGCTCCAGCATGATCTGACCCTGCCCACACTCCTGTCTTCTAACTCCCTATTCCAGTCATCCTGTGCTGCTTTTGTACCACTGGGCCTTGGTACTTGCTGCCCCTCTACTTAGTGTATTACTTCTTGCTCCTTCTTACCCAGTTAATTCCCAGTCCTTAGCCTAGATGTCACTTTCTCCAGCAACCTTTCCCTCATCCCCAGAAACACTCCTGGTTTCCTCTATTGTGCCATCCATAGAATGTCCCTGTAATTACTGCTCAGTGGTCTTTCTTCCACCTGGGACCATATGTTCCATGAGAGCAGAGGCCGTGACTGTGCTGCTCACCACTGAATCCCTAGGGCCTGGCTCAGTGTCTGGCATCTGGTGTTAGGATACTCTATAAATATTGCTCAGTGGATGAATTAATAGGTGAATGGATGGATGGGTAGATGGATGGGTGGATGAATGGATGGGTGGATGGATGGATGGATGGGTGGGTAGATGGACTGGTGGATGAACGGATGGGTAAATGGATGGATGGATAGATGAACAGATGGATGGATGGATGGGTAGATGGATTGGTAGATGAATGGATGGGTGGATGGATGGATGGGTAGATGGATTGGTGGATGAACGGATGGGTAAATGGATGGATGGATGGATGAACAGATGGATGGGTAGATGGATTGGTGGATGAATGGATGGGTGGATGGATGGATGGGTAGATGTATTGGTGGATGAATGGATGGGTGGATGGATGGATGGATGGTTGGGTAGATGGATTGGTGGATGAATGGATGGGTAAATGGATGGATGGATGAACAGATGGATGGATGGATGGGTAGATGGATTGGTGGATGAATGGATGGGTGGATAAATGGATGGGTGAATGAATGGATGGATGGGTAGATGGAAGGGTGGATGGTTGGGTAGGTGGATGGATGGTTGGTGGATGGGTGCGTGTGTGGATGATGGGTGGATGGGTGGGTAGGTGGGTGGAAAAATGGACGTGTGGATAGATTGGTGGATAGATAAATGGGTGGATGGATGGATGGATGGATGGGTGAATGGATGGATGGATGGATGGGTAGATGGAAGGGTGGATGAATGGATGGGTAGATGGAAGGGTGGATGGTTGGGTAGGTGGATGGATGGTTGGTGGATGGGTGGGTGTGTGGATGATGGGTGGATGGGTGGGTAGGTGGGTGGAAAAATGGACGTGTGGATAGATTGGTGGATAGATAAATGGGTGGATGAATGGATGGATATGGGATGAAGTCATCTCACCTTCTTGAGCCTCAGTTTCCTCCTCTGTAGAATGGGGCTCCCCTACCCACCCTCTAGAGACATACGCAGGCAAGAGCCTAGGCCAGGGTTTGGCTCAGGGCAGTGGTCCTAGTCATTCAACACCCACCCCTCCCCACTCCAATCCTCAACCCTCATCCTTCTCTGCTTTGGCCCCGGTCCTCACGGTATTTGCCGGACGCCAGCCACCCTGTGATGGCGATGGTGATATGCAGCTGCCTGCCTTCTGTTAGAGGCAGAAATGTGAACTCTTCAATGGCCCCGACGCGCTTCTTCATCTTGTATCCTAAAGACGCAGATACAGAAATGAGGATGGAATTAGTGAGAGTGGCTCTCTGTGCTCACACTCACAGTGAGTGCCAACTGTTTGCCTTGCCCCTGGACACATGTCTCGTTTTTTAGGTCATTAAAGGTAGATGCCATTATTGTCCCCGATTACAGCCAAGGGTCAGAGGCTTCCAAAGGCTGGTCAGCTCTAGCGGCAGAGCTGGGGCTGGAACTCTCTGGTCCACCGTGACTCCATTGGTTCTGTATCTTTTCTCCTGCCCATGAGTGTCGTGGGTGTAACATACGCCTCTCAAAAAGGTGGATCAAACTGACGATGATTCTCGACATGGGGAGGGATGGACCCCATCTGGGGAGTGGAACAGGAATCTCTGTGTGTGACTGGGGGGCTGTTGGCACATATGATTTGGAACACCCTCCCCCACCTCCACAGGTGACACTGGTAAATTCAGGGTAGCCTCATGGCCTCTGAACATGAAGACGCCCATGTGTTTCCGAGGTGGCCTGCCTGGAAATTTCCTGGATGGGGACCAGCAGGTCCAATCAGACCCTTCTCAGAAAGTCTGCTCAGGCGCAGGTGCTCACACCCAGCTCTTTTCCAACCCATGCCAGGGACGCGGGAAGCCTGCTATGGGCTTTGGCAGGGCTGGGACCCAGCGTGAGAAAAGCTGTGTCCTCCTCTGTCCCCTGGGGAGCCATCTCGGGTGAGAATCTGGGCATGTCCTGAAAGAGCCGGCTCCCCCTGGCTTCAAATCCCCCCCAGGCCCCACTTCCTTTGGAGCCTTACCTGTCAGGCCAGCTCCAGCCGCACCGAACAGCGAGGTCAGGACAGCGATGCCGGCCACTGAGCCCAGAGCCGCTGCCCCAGCACTGCCAATGATTGTCGCAGCGCCAGCGGCAACAAGAGGGGCAGCTAGACCCCCGGTCACGCCTGCAAGAATAACCCACAGTTGGTAAAGATGGGAAGATGCGGCCCACTGGGTTCTTCCCCCAGGGGCTGCCCGATGCCTTCCATGGATGCTTCTAATGATGCTAAGGAACGCACTTCCTGCTGACGGAGCACCTAGTGCGAGATGGGGCCACCTCCCAGCTGCCCTCCTTACACTCTCCTCTCTAGCTGTGAGCCGGGCACTGTCCCTGGCCCCGCACTGGCCCATGTGGCACCGGCTCAACCTGGGCTGGCCTTACCGATCACGGTCCCGCCTCCGACGGTTGCCAGACCTATCAGAAGATAGCGCTTCCATTTCCTCCGGTTTTCCTTCTTCTTCCGGGATGCCTCAGCCGTTCTGGGGGAAAAGAGGTTGGCTGTTAGGGCTGGCTGTGTCTGGGAGCCCTTGAGACCACCCCGCCCCACTGAGCCCCCAAAACTAGGATCAGTGCTGGGTACGCTGCCATGCAGAGCAAGGTACCAAAGTCACCCTGGGCCCATCGATGGTTTTGAAAAGCTGAAAAGTTTCTACAACCCAGCTGGGAAATCCCAGCGTGTGGGACGTGCTACTTACCAAACAGATCCATCCTAACAGGGTTGCAATTTGAATAACAAAAAGACAAAAAAATAATAATAATAGCAAAAGCATCGCAAAAAAATACCGTTGAACAGACGGACCCAGAACGAGTACCAAATACAATCACAGACTCCATCACCCCGTCTTCTCATCCCTCCCCGCCCCCGACCATCTGATCCCAGCTCCCTCTGGACACGTCTGCCAATTGGAGACCTTGGCCTTGGGGCAATAGCTAGAATCAGCCAGACTTGACATTTAAAAGCTATCAAGTGGAGCAGAAAGGAGGCATTTGGGGTGAACGGGGTCAGGTGAATGTGAGAATGGCCGCCGTGAGGGTCACTAAGCCTGGCTCTGGTGTCTGGCGCACAGCCCTCGGGTGCTGTGGGGCAGGAAGGCGGAGGACAAGGGGGTCCGAGGGACCAAGGACAGGTCGGTGCGGTCTTCACGGGCTGGAACTCTGAGGTGACATTGGAGTTTGGACAATGTATGGCATGAGAGCAGACGATGATGATAAAGAGGGAAAATAGTTAATATTTACGGAGGAATTCCTTCTCGCCGGCCACCGTGCTTTGTACTTCATGTGGGTTATCCTATCCTGTAAGAAGTATCATTACTGTCCTGTATTACAGGCCAGTTAAGGGACAATAGCATCCACCTGCTGAGGGGCTGTGGGGACCGAGGAAGGGAATGTCCGACGAGCATTTAGCATCATGGCACACGGCACGGGGCGACCAAAACGGTGGCTGCTGTTCCCATGCTACCGCATTTCCCTGAGCCTCAGCTTCCTCTTCTGTAAAATGGGATTCATAACATCTACCATTTCAGGTGGGAGGTTTGTAGAGACGAAAGGCATCCTTCAGCCAGCTGAGAGGGGGCTTCGTGTGGGCACCTCTGGGTGTTGCCGAGGATCTGTGAGCAGAACAATGTGGTCCTCGACCGAGAGTCCTTTGCTTCCCAACTTGTTCCTCCGGAACCATACGTCATATTGAGAAACAGCTCATCCTCTAGTCATCGAAAAGAAGTGGGATCTGAGTTGGGTGCTCAGGATCTGCTATGCCCTTTGGTTCTCTGCCAGCTCAGCTCAACAAATTCTTTTCCTACATCCCTCCCGGGTGTCCAGGGCAGCCCTTCGCAGCTACTTCACTACAGGGAGGTGGAAACCGAAGATAAAAGTCTCCATGCATGGGGCGCCTGAGTGGCTCTGTCGGTTGAGCATCCAACTTCAGCTCAGCCCATGATCTCACGGTTCGTGAGTTCAAGCCCCACATTGGGCTCTCTGCTGTTATTGAGGAGCCTGCTTCAGACCCTCTGTCCCCCTCCCCGCCCCTTCCCCACTTACACGCGCGCTCTCTCTCTCTCTCTCTCTCTGTCAAAAATAATAAGCATTAAAAAGAAGTCTCCATGCACACCACAGGTGCTGGTTTCCCATGGCTGAAATTCATGCCATCAGACGTGGGATGAGGCATGAACTGTGTGCGTCTAGCCAAGTGGAAGGCAAGATGGCGACACAGAGTGTGGGTTCTGACACCAGAATTCGACCCGGTGAACTTGACTCTGACCTCTGCAGTGTGGGTGTGGAGCACCAGGTTCGACTCTCCCTGCCTGCGCCGGCTCTTCCCACAAAAAGATGACATCCCCGCCCTGTGGAACTGAGGGGCCCCATGATCCACTTTAGCCACTGAAATGTAGGAGGAAGGGATGTGTGTCACTTGTGGCACAATCTTTAAGAGTCAGTGCAGGGGTTTGATGAGTCCCCTGTTCTGCCCCGAAGGAGCAGCGTTCCAGATGGAGGTCACTCTGTCCCCCTGGGCCCCAGAATCGAGACAGTGTGGACTAAAGCCACCGCTGGTGTGCAGTGGACATGTACTGGTGAACAGGACATGTACGTGTGGCGCTATAAGCCACTGAGATGTAGAGCTCATTTGTTACTGCAGCAAAACCCAGTCTATCCCGATGGGAGAGCCACTTACTAACTTTGCGACTAAGCACCAATCACTTGCCTCACCCAACAGGTGGGGATAATAATAGCACTTAATCCCCAGGGCATTATGAGGGGACATGAGATCAGCCACACTCAGTGACTGGCGTATTGTCATTGGTCGGTATGTTTGCTGTTATTATCATTCCTTTCATCATTACAACAACTTCTTCCTACACACAAGGCCGGAGATACACTTTGGCCCTTAATTGCTAGCACCATTCCAGGCAAAGAGGAAGACTGGAAATTAGCTGCTTTCGGCAGAGTTCAAGGTCTGAGGCAAAACTCAAGCTGCTGAGGATGTACAGTAAGATCGCCCACTGGGACAGGTGGCTGGGTCTGTGACTCAGCGGCATCTCGTTCAACAAACTCGGGCTGGGAAACAGTCTGGAAGCCTGGGGCAGAGGTATCTGAGCCCGGCTCTGCCACGGTCTTGCTGGGTCAGCCAATGCTTCCAAGCCTCAATTTTCTCACTTAGGGACCGGCAATGGGGGCATATGGACAGCACCACCATAGTGATAGACAGTATTACCCTGACTGTCTGCCTCCCGCCCTCCCCGCCTCTGTGCCCTCCCTCTGCCTTGAGTGAGGACAGTGTCACCTCTCCGGCATGACACCTGGCC
This sequence comes from Cryptoprocta ferox, assembly GCA_028646485.1. Lineage (NCBI taxonomy): Eukaryota > Metazoa > Chordata > Mammalia > Carnivora > Eupleridae > Cryptoprocta > Cryptoprocta ferox. The sequence goes on along the minus strand of CM053570.1, from coordinate 87,616,705 downwards.
CCTGCCTCCTTTCCAGCTTCACTGCTCATTGCTTCCTCACACTCTGCCCTCCAAAAACACACTGCCTATGCCTCAGTCCCTGGGCTCCTGCCAGACCTCCGCTGTCTCACCTTCTCACCTTCCTTTGACTGGCTAAACATTAGTCATCATTCAAGATGACATCATTCCTCCTCCAGGAAGCCTGCCGAGCCCTGACTCTGGGGCCCCTAACCTTCTGTCCTGAGCATGGAATTCTAGACCATTGGTTTTCAAAGAGCGGAACTCTGTGTCAACTGCATCACAAGCCCTCAGGGTAGCGGTTAAAAGCACCGCTCTCTGGGGCGCCTGGGTGGCTCGGTTGCTTTAAGCATGGCGCTTCGGTTCAGGGCATGATGGCGCGGTTCGTGAGTTCATGTGTTCGAACCCCACATCGGGCTGTCTGTTATCAGCATAGAGCCTGCTTCAGATCCTCTGGTCCCCTCTCTCTCTGCCCCTCTCCCAGTTGCACATATTCTCTCTCTCTCTTAAAAATAAATAGCACTACTTCCTGGGCGAGAAGCTCTGGGCAGGAGGGTGAGGAAGCTGGACCTGGAGAAAGCCCTCCAGGGATCCGTGGTGTCTCTTAAGTTTGAGGATTGCATAGATAGGACCTTTCTTGGTCTCCACCCTCAGCAGCTTGTCCCGGGCCTGGAGGGTGCTCAGAGGACGTTTCTCGAGCAGGACCTAAGCACTCCAACAAGGACTGGACGTAAACATATTGCTGCAGTCTCTATTCCCCCGATCGCTGCCCAGATCTACAAAACCAGTGGGGCGTTTTGGCTACATAAAATATTTAGCTGGTGAACAGGCCGATCACCATCAAGAATAAAACTTCTGAGATGTCAGGACAAATCCGGAATGTTATAAAATTTTATAAATTTCTGCTTCTAGATTGTTCCTGCAGTGACATCGGCACATCCATGATATTAGATAATCTTCCCTTTTAGCTGCGTTTATGGAGGGGGAAACTCACAGCCTAAAGGGGATAAAATAACTAAAAAGTCAATGTGGTTCTCGAAGCTGTTTTATCTAAAGGTATGGGTGTAATCAAATCCATTTTGCAAAGATTAGATGGATGATATACTCTAATCTCTAGTATTCGGCTTTGTATTATTATTGAAATGTTTATAAAAATCTGCTGAATCAAAGAGAATGCAGTATTTTCCCCAAAGTTGTTCAGCGAATTCCCTCTCTCTTAATGTTTACCTGAACCGATTTCCTTATTTAAGTACTCAAACATTCTTAATAACTGTTTTGTACATAGAATGAACAGCCTTCCCAATCATCAATTGTCACAGCATTTTACCCCTGCAATTAGTTCCATTGTCTGAATTTCAACGTCTAAAGCACCCAGGAAATGTTGGCTCAGAGTTACGTCTACAATGCTTCCTGCATTAGGAAGTGGGGATTCAGATCACAACTCGAAATCCCAGTGGAGCCCTGTTCCCATCACTGACTGCCCGTGGGTTAGAAACCAGGCCACTCTCTGCCATTATTCGGTCCTGGCCACACTCATGCCCTGGGGTGCCAGAAATGACCTTGAGTTGGCGTTCCATGGCAGCCTCCCCAGGACAGAGGCTGAAGCCATAAACAGTGAAAAGCAAGACACCCACACTGCCCGTCTCCTGGATCCACAGATAAATGTCACCCACTGCCATCTCATCTCCCATGACATTATCACCGTCACCACTACCTTCTTGTTGTTTTCTTTTTTAGTCACCTTCTCCAGTTGATAAAGGGTGAGTTTATTTCTGGGAGGTCTAGAGACACCTTCCTAGTAAAAGCTCTGAAAGCCCTGAATTATCTTTACTGCTTTTCTTTTTTCCAGAATTAAGGAGGGAACTTGGGCTTGTCAACCATGAGGTGGGCCGTTCAGATGGATATGGAAGTTGAATCTGATGGTGCCACTGGACCTTGGGTGAGGCAGTCACCCCTCTGACCTTCTGTGTCTTCTGCAAAACCCTCAGAGGCTTCTATGTGCATCAGAGGAGACTGGCATCTTGTCCTGCATCTACTAAGCGCTCAGTGAAAGTTAGATGTTGACCGGGTCATTCCGATGTGATCAGTGTCGCCTTCCAGCAGCACATTAGCCAACAGTTCAGGCACCTACTATGTGCTAGGCACTGTTCCAAGCTTTTGATAATGTATTCGTTTAATCCTTTCAACAGCCCTATGATGCGGATACTGCCATTACCCCCATGTTACAGGTGAAGGAACTGAGGCTCGGAGAAGTGAGGTCACCAAGCATGTGGGGGAAGCCTGGATGGCCTCAGGGCTCAGATGGGGACCCGAGAACAGCAATGTGGTACCTTACACTCTGAACCCGAGCTGCAAAGGATCGCCTCAGGGTGTTGAGTGATAAGCTCACCTTGCAGAAACGCAAACCCTGGAGCTAAAAGAAACCTGCACAGAATTTGATCCTGTACTTGTAACTGGTGCCGTTGACCAGAGAGGGAAAGCCACGTGCCCCAGGGCCGCACAGGCACTTAGCAGAATCACGCTGAGACCGGGTTGAGACTAGGTCTCCTGGCCCAACAGTTGTTAGCTTCCCCTGGGTCTCAGACCCTCCCAGAGACCACAGGTGGAACCTGAGAGGTCTCCACAGTCCCTTTATAAAATGGAACTAAAAAAATTACACACGTGGAGTTCTTTTCTGAGGAAAGGGTCTGTATGTAGGATTATCAGCGATGATGACTGTGCTATAGAAAATGATGTTTGTTAATAGTTCACCCCAGGTGAAGCCTGCTCAGAGCACTTGTGGGGCACTTGGGAGGCTCAGTTGGTTAAGTGTCCGACTTCTGCTCAGGTCATGATCTCGCGGTTTGTGAGTTCGAGCCCCATGTCCGGCTCTGTGCTGACAGCTCAGAGCCTGGAAACTGCTTCAGATTCTGTGTCTCCGTCTCTCTTCGCTGCTCACACTCTGTCTCCCTCTCTCTCAAAATAAAATAAACATTTAAAAAAACACCACAACAGAGCACTTGCATGAACTCATTTGAGCCCTCCGAGAGCCCTAGAGGAAGGTGCTGTTATTATCCCCATTCTGCAGATACGCAAGCTGAAGCCCAGAGAAGTTAGATCATTTCCCCAATGTCACATGCTGAGAAGTGGCCGTATTAGAGCCTGTTTCAAAGCGTCCCTGATCTGGCATTGCGAGTATCAGAACAGATCCTCTCGACGATATGTTTTTTCTGATAAGATTTGCAACCATAGCTAAGACTTTCCTGTATTTCAAGGCGTGTGCGTGCGCAGGTGTGTGTCTGTGTGTGCAGGCACATGCAATATATCCAAAGAGTCTGGGCGGCACGGGTGATGATGGCAGTTGGCCCGGGTCCAGGGGTTTCTTTACTGACGCAGCTCTGGGAGTCAAAACAAGCCAGTTTTCAGGTCCTTTCAACAGATCCAGGTTCCTCCTTTCATGAGGACGCAACCCCTTCCTGGCAGGAGTGCAGCTCCAGCCCCTGAACCTGGCTTCAAAGCTAAGTTCCCAGCGGGGTCCAACTGGCTCAATCCGGCTGCTCAAAGACACCCATGGCGGCCCAGCCCAAAAGGATGCTGGGAGACGTGCCTGGGTCAAGGAGCCCGCAATTAATGGCTGTGGCTGGGACTGACTTTATTGCTCTGGGATCAGATCCTGCGTGAGGTGTTCTGCAAAGAGCTGAGCTCTGGCCAAGTTATCAGGATACTTTCCCCCTGCGCACTCCTGACCACGCAGAGATAACAGAGCAAAGGCACTCTGCAGCGGTAGGTACAGGCGGCCGTGGGGGAAGGGAAGGACTCCTATCTACTGAGCCCATGCTATGTGCCAGCCCCAGGCCGAGCCCTCTACGTGATCGCATTAGTTTTTCACAGTGACCCTGGGAAGACTATCTTTATTCCCATTTTACAGATAAGAATAGCGTGGTTTAGAGAAGCGGGGGGAGCACCTGCCCAAGGTCAAAAAGCAGCAGGGTGTCAGGGGTAGGATTTTAATCTAGGCCACTCCGGCCCATGGACAAGGTGTCACAAGAGCCTGAGGCGGAGTGGGGTCTCGGGGCCATGGAATGTTCAAGTCACAGACTCATGGGCCTCAGCAAGAATCCCTTCAATCCCCATTTCCTACAACTGAGGATGAGGGCCCTGGGAGGGGAAGTAGCACAGCGAGTCAGGGCTGCACTGGGACTCTCGGTCCAGTGTTCCTTCCACCTCAATGGACCATCTCTTGACGGGGTCGCGGGGACAGAAGAAGGGAAGCTCTGTTATCTGGAAAGTGCGCTCCAGTGCGAGTTCCTGATTCCTGGCAAGGGGGGCTGGGGTCACAGGGCTCCCTTACTCAGATTCCTCCTCTTTGGCTTCCTTCAGGCTCTCGAGGAACGTCTCTTCAAGGAGATCCAGCTCCCCCACGGGCACTTGGAAGACAGAGGTCATGTGGCAAATGAGGACCCGGGCCCGCGCATCGTAGCGCCCTCGAAAGAGAGAAACAAGGGCAGAGAGTCAGGCTGGCTCTTGAGCACAGAGACGTTAGCAGCGGTGTAACAGATAAAACCCAAACCCTGGAAACGTCCTGCACCCACAGCCCCGCGGGAAGCGGTCCGTGAAACCACAGGGCAGCCTCCCGGACGGGAGAGTGTGCAACAGTGAAAACCACCGGCCAGGAGCAAAGTGGTCTTTTTCACCAAAGGAGCAACGATGAGGTTTTTGTTTTCAGTCCCAGAGCTGGTAAGGAGGTGGCGAAAGTGGGTAGTTGCTCGAGGACATCGCTGCCGGGAGTGATCTTAACCACCGAGAGCAGCAACCTGACAATATGGATCAAGACCCGAGCACAGTGCGCACCCCAAGATCGTAGAGACAGAAAGTAGAACGGTGCCTGGGGGCTGGCGGAGGGAGCGAGGGGAGTCAGTGTTTACGGAGGGGTTGGGGGCAGACTTCTAGTTTTGCAGGATGAACAGAGCTTCGGAGATGGATGGTGCAGTGGGCGCACAACACGGCAAACTGCTGAATGGTGCTAAAGTGCACACTTGAAAGTGGGTAAAATGCTAAAGTATATGTTATGTATATTTTGCCACAATTAACAAAAAGGAGGGAGGGGGGTGTGCATCCCCGCTGGCCCAGGAATTCCATTTTTGAAACTCTCAATCTTTTTTTTTAAGTGTTTATTTTTGAGAGAGAGAGAGGGGGGCGGGGGGAGAGACAGCGTGAGCAGGGGGAGGGGCAGAGAGAGAGGGAGACACAGAATCCGAAGCAGGCTCCAGGCTCTGAGCTGTCAGCACAGAGCCCGACGCAGGGCTCGAACTCACGAACATGATCATGACCTGAGCCGAAGTCACTCAACCAACTGAGCCACCTGGGCACCCGTCTGAAACTCTAAATCCTAAGAAAACAATCCCAGATGTAGAAAATAATAAGTGAAGGCCCTACTTTATAAGGTGAGAGTGCTAACAATCTGGAGATTTCTACCATCAGGGGATTAGTTAGGTAAACCACAGCACATCCGCCCCATGCAGAATCAGCCATTAAAAAAAAAGAGAAGACTCCTAAGAAGTTTGTAAACCTGGGGCGCCTGGGTGGCTCAGTCGGTTGAGCGTCCAACTTCAGCTCAGGTCATGATCTCACAGTTCGTGGGTTCGAGCCCCGCATCCAGCTCTGTGCTGCCAGCTCAGAGCCTACAGCCTGCTTCGGATTCTGTGTCTCCCTCTCTCGCTCTGACCCTCCCCTGCTCACACTGTCTCTCTCTCAAAAATAAAATAAAACATTTAAAAAAATTAAAAAAAAAGTTTGTAAAAGGGAGAGAAATACACCAAATAGGATTTTTTTTTGGTCTTTTCAAAATTATCCATAATGAGCCTGGGTTAATTTTATAGTTGGAAAAATTAAGGGATCAAAGGTGGTCTGTCCAAGCTCTATATATATAGCCCAGAAGCTTGTGAGAATGCATCACTCTCTGGTTAGTGCAGAGTGGGGGACCTGAGGGTGCCCCACGACAGAGCATGACACCACTCACCCACCCAAACTGGAGACTGGGAATACGCCCATCCACCTCCTTCACCCTCCACAGCCCAAGTCCCCGGGACCCTTAGTTTGTCTAAGAGCAGCTCTAACGCATCCTTTCCCTGCTTCTTACCTCCCCCCGCACTCCATCGGGAGGGATGGTCTGGTGGCCCCTGTTCTCTGTAGAGAAGCTGGCTGTCACTCTGTCACAGGGTGAGCTCAGCAGAGCAGCGAGACCCCGCAGGGTGGGGCATGTCAGCACCTCAAGCCCCCAACTGTCACCATGGTCCCCTGTCATCCGCTGACACTGGGACTCCCCTCTGCCTCATCCAACTGGCTCCAAACTCTGGTGGGGACAAGAGGGGTGTTACTTGAATCTCTGAGTGCCACCCCCCCCCCCCACCATACTGTAGGACAGACCCCTAGGGCAGGTGCACAGCCAGGTTTGAGGACCACTGGTCTGGGGGCCGGGAGTCGTAGGCACAAAGCTGCTGTCACTCCTGACTCTCTTCTCGGGTCTCCCTCCCTCCTTGATTCCTCCCCAAGCCAGAAACATCTCCATGCCTGGAGATGGGGCTACAGTCAGGGCTCTCACTCTGCTTTCTTCTTTCTTTGGCGATAATGTAGAAATTGGTCACGATAGAACCAAATCCAAACCCTAACTTGACCTCTAAGGCCCCTGGTCAAAGTCCCTGACCTCGTCTTCCAGAATGTTCCTGCTTCAGGGCCTGTGCACTTGCTGAAGTGCACAGATCTATCTACAAAGGCTCATTCCTCAGATCTTTGTGTGGGGCGTCTCCTTATTCAGGTTTCAGTTTATTTTATTTTTTAATTTTTTAATGTTTGTTTATTTTTGAGAGACAGACAGGGCACGAGTGGGAGAAAGGTAGAGAGAGAGAGGGAGACACAGAATCCAAAGCAGCTCTAGGCTCTGAGCTGTCAGTACAGAGCCCGATGAGGGGCTCGAACCCACGAACTGTGAGATTGTGACCTGAGCTGAAGTCAGACACTTAACCAACTGAGCCACGCAGGTGCCCCTCAGGTCTCTGTTTAAATCCTCCCGCCCAGAGATGCCTTCCTGGCCCTCTAGTACTCTCTATCCTTTGCCCTGCATTTTGTTCCACACAGAGCTTACTACTGTCTGATATATTTGTTTTCTTCTGTTCGTCTCTTCTCCTGAAATATAAATGTTATAAGGGTAATCACTCCTCTATCTTTAGTGCTTAGCATAGTGCTTGCCACAAAGAATGAATGTTCAGTCAGTAACTTGCAGATCTGTGTGGGGACCCTGGCTGTGAGTCTAACCCTGGGCAAATAGCGCGTCCTCATTCAGATGGAAAACGGAAATGGTGAGAGTCACCTCACAAAGGTTTGAGGAGGGGACTCCTGGTCCACGAGAGGCCCCTGATGAATGTGATGGAACTGGACTCCTGTGCTGGGTGTCTGCAATGCGGGCAATCGTATTATACTAGAGTAGTAAAGGCTAGCCTTCAACATGACACAGACCACTCCCTCCCGCCCCCCCAAGTCCTTAAGTTTGAAGTTTTAGCTTCTGCAGCATAAACCGGTTCCTTCCGTGCACTAGGGCACTCAGAGCGAGTCACGATCTGGCAGCCTTTGCCCTGCTGTCCTGCACTGACTCCTTAGACGAACAGCTGTGTACGTGCTGGGGAACAGACATGTCGCGGCTTGGGCTTACGAGGTCAATTAAAGCCTCACAAAGGCGCTCCTCGCTTCCTCAAAGGATCAAAGACGACTGCACCCAGGTGATAGTTGAGCTGTGGAAATTAAGCCAGCCTTGGCCTTGGTGATTAATTGGTGGCAATTATAATTAGCTGCTAATTCATACTCCACTGGTTAAGCCGGCAGTGATTTAGCTTCTGGAATATAGGTTACCAGGTGCGCAGGTGATTAACCTCCCAAGATAGTCTCAGGCACGGGGTTCTGGAACGTCAGCCTCCTGTAAGGGTCACTGGGGGCCAGGCTGCGGGACTTGGAGCTGAGGTTCTTGTAAGGCAGGTGGTGGGCGGTTGGGGAGAGGCGTGAGCCCCCGGCAACCTTGACCCTGGGGGTTTCTGGTCCTGGCTCTACCGCCAGCTTGCCAGGTGGCCAAGTTCACTCCCCAAGGGCCTGAGTAATCCTGCTGAGGCGCTCAGATCAAAAAGCCTGGGCGTTGTTCCTGGTTTTTCTTGTTGCCCTACCCTGACATCCAGTCCAACTAATGCTGTCGGATGCACCTCCAAAATCCATCCCGAGTCTGACCCTGGCACTCCATCTCCACCACCACTTCCTGCCATTGCCACTCTGGCCACTTTCCCTCTTCAACTACCAGCCGTCACGCGGGTGCCCATCTTTCACTCTTGCCAGCACTCTACTTGCCACACGGCAGCCGGAAGGGCAAAGTCATATGGCAGATCATGCTCTCTCCCCAACTAAAAATTCTCCCAATGCACTCAGAAGAAAATCTACGTTTCTTCCCATGGTCCGCAAGGCTGTACATTAGCTGGCCCCTACCCATCCCCCTCTCCCACATTACTTTCCACTGATTCCTGTCTCATGCACCAGTATCTGGCCCAACAAGAGGGCAAGCTCTTTCCCACCCCAGGGTCTTTGCACTTGCTTTTCTAATTAGAAAGCTCCTCCCCCAGAGCTCTGCCAGGCGGGTCCCTTCTCATCAGTCAGGCTGCGAATTATTACCTCCTTAGAGAAGCCATCCATCTCTAAAGTACAACAGCCCACTGCCGCTCGTGCTGTCCCCATCCCCTGTTCCTACCACTGTTGTATCTGTGGATAGATTTATTGTCTGGCTCTCCCCACCAGAGTGTCAGGCCCACAAGGGCAGAAACTTTTGCTTTGTTCCTTGTTTCCCAGTGCCCTCGACGATGCCTGGCAATTAGTAAGATGTGTGGGCTCATTAACTACCTGAAGCTCTCCCTTGTCGGCCAGGATTCTCTGACATGCCCACCCTTTTCTGCTTCCCACCTCCAGCCAAGACTTATTCTCTGTTTCCAGGACCCTCGGCGTCCCGCTTCCCCAGGGGACAAGGGAGACAGTGGGCTTACTGGGTAAGGCCTCTCCCTCCTTTGGGTAGGGTCATCTCTTACTGTGATGAGTTACTCTTAAATGTCAAAGTCTTGACAGTGCCTAGAACACTCTTTCGTACCTGTTTATCACTCAGTTCCTTCCTCAAATGTTACCTCCTCTGAGAAGTCCTCCCTGACTCCACCGCTTTCTATTCCTTTATTAGGAGGTATTTTCTTATCACCATTTAAAACTTAATTTTTATTTTTACTTATTTCTCTATTTATTTTTAAAGTTTATTTATTTATTTTGAGAGAAAGAGAGAGGCAGAGAGAGAGAATCCCAAGCAGGCTCTGCACCATCAACACAGAGCCAGAGGCAGGGCTCGACCCCATGAACCATGAGATCATGACCTGAGCTGAAATCAAGAGTGGGAGTCTTACCGACTGAGCCACCCAGGGCCCCTATCGATTTATTTTTTAATGTGTATTTATTTTGAGAGAGAGAGAGAGAGAGAGAGAGAGAGGGAGAACATGCAAGTAGGGGAGGGGTGGAGAGAGAGAGAGTCCCAAGCAGGCTCCACGCTGTCAGCACGGAGCCTGACGTGGGGCTCAAACCCACAGACCGTGAGATCATGACCTGAGCTGAGATCAAGAGTTGGACGCTAACCGACTAAGCCACCCAGGCGCCCCTAAAACTTGATCTTTTAAATCTGCCCACTGGTTTATTGTTTTTGTCTCTCCTTCTAGGAAATAAGCTGCAAATTCGCTGTACGTCCCTAGCACCCGGGCCTGTGCCTAAAACAAAGTAGATGTGTAATTATCTTTGTTAAAGAATGGAGTATTTGTAGGAACGAACGAATGGACGGATCTCAGAGGGGAGAGGTCCGAAATAGGGGAGGATAATATGCTGGATGAGATTCGTATCCCCTTCCGGCAGAAACACCCGATGATTAATAATCCTATTCATACCGGAAGCTTCATTTATGCACCGCTCACTCGAAACCAGGCTTGCTACTGCCCTCCACGTGTATTGATGCCCTGAACGCTCACAGCCACTAGAGGAGGCAGCTCTATGGTATCTCCATTTAATCAGAGAAGAAGCAGAGACACAGCTTGGTCACTTGCCCCGGGTCACCCAGCCAGTGAGCGGTGAGGTGCGCAGTCTGGCTGCAAAGGCTGTGCCCTTGGCCTGGCCCAGGACACGGGAACCGCAGCTGAGACGGCAAAACACGGTCTCTGCACACCTCCGGAGCACACACGTTGCTTTTGGCTTCTGCTCCTCCCTCCTGGCCTCCCCCTGGATCTGGGTCAGGCTTTGATCTTCCCCAGCCTACCTGGCAGTGGGACCACAAGACTGCCCAGGCTACTCCTGAGGGCTACTCAGGTCCCAGTGCCCGGCACTTCTGGAAACCTACCCAAAGGACTAAGGTCAGGGAAGCTGGTCTCCTGAGGTCCCTTCCAGCTCAGAGATCTAAGGGTCAGCCCCGGGGTACCTGTCCCCCCACCCATTCCCCCCACCTCCCGGGAGGAACCTGCAAAAGTCCAAGGTCAAATGGGCTTGGAACAGCCCCAAAGCAGCCTCTGCACTGCCACCTGTCAACGACCTCAGGAGATGGGAGTCTCCAAGTCACTGAGCACGTGAATCCAGATGTGGTGATGTGGGGTCTTGAGACCCACAGTGGGAGGTCACAGGGGAGCTGGTGAAAATTCAGATCCCCAGGCCCCACGTGCCGGTCTGGCGTGGGGCGTGGGGCTCAGGACTCTGTACGTTTAACAAGCTCCCCAGGTCATTCTGGAGCAGGGGGTCCCCCACGATGAGAAACACAGCAGGGGGCATCCTGGTCTGAGAAGATCTGGGCACCCTGATGCCCGGAGGCAGGGGCATGATCAAGGTGGCCCCTTGTGCTTCCTCGGTGGGAAGGAAAACCACTGTCCCTGGCACCCTTACTAAAGGGCCGGGCATCACCCGAGGAGCTTGCACGTGTGATCGGTCGCCCCCCCACCCAGTGGTCTCAGGAGCTTGGAATGACGATGCTTAGCTTTGTACAAGAGGGAAGAACAGGTGCAGAGAAACTTTTCGAGCCGCTCAGCTGAGAGAGGGTTTATCCAGGTTAACAATGGATAACCATGCAGGGGTCATCTGATGCCAGCCTTCGTGCATCCCACTGTGGCTGTCATTTAAAGGCAAATCTACGGTGGAGTGAGTTTGGGGGTTCCAGGACAACCCTATGTGGTCAGCGGCAAATCCCATTTCCTGTGTTCGGTGTTCAGGGATATGGAGGGTGCACACACAGGTCCAGGCGTGGCCCCAGGCCATGGTCCACGGGCACACATAAAGGTGACAAATCACCCTGTTCTTTGGACAACCTTGGTGATGGTGGTCGGTGGGGGTGGGGGTGGGGGATCTCAGCCCTGCCACCAGGGGGCAGGAGTGTGCCGGTCCCCACACAGCCGCCGACGGCCCCAGCGCCCACCTGGGACACACACCCGCGTACTGCGGAAGCCCTTGGTGCCCAGCTGGTCCCTCTGGCCTAGGGAGAGCAAGGGGCATGTCCGACGTCACCCAGGGTGATTGTGACACAGCAGGGGCCAGCACCTGCACTTCTGGGCTCCTCCCTCCCCCAGCATCTCCCAAGAGGGAAGCTACTGCATGTTGCACGTCGGTGTGAGTTCTGTCCTGTGCACCGGAGGCCAAGCGGCACCTCTGGAGCTCGGCGCGAAACGCCCGTTGCACCCCAGGGCTTGTGAGAACAAGCCCACCCTCCCCACATTTTTTTCCTTTTTTAAATTTATTTTTGGGAGGGACAGAGAGAGACGGAGCTTCCTAGGCTAAGAAGCCAGGGCAGGAGGCGCCACCCTGCTAGTCTACGGCTGTGCGCTGTGCCAGGCAGCCCGGGGACTCTGGTTTACTCCTCTCCCTGGGGTCTGAGGACACACGTCTTGGGTTGTATACATACAATGGCCACCCAGCTTACTGTGCCACTGCGCCCTCAACTGACTGATTTTTAGAGACTTTTAGAAAATGTATCCCCATTTTTACCCTAAGTGAACTTAAAAAAAATTTTTTTTGCGTATAAAGAATCTACGCCTTACTCCAACCCCATCCCACCCTGCCCATCGCTAGGCACTGGGTTTAAGCTTTCATGTCTGCCTCGCGTCTTCACTTCGTGACACAGAACATAGCTGGAGGGATGCAACTCTCAGGATGGCCCCCATCACAGGGCAGGAATTGAACTCAGATTGTTCCGGGCGCGACTCCTGTTTTTTCTGTCCATGGCTTCTTCTAGGGGGACAATGAAGGGCATGAGGGTGGTGGCAACTAGGTTACTTCAAGGCTAGCGGTCATGGTCCTTCAGCTCCACCTTCTCGCTCCTCATGCCACCTGGGGTACCCACTCTTCATTCTGACCTTGTCAAATCTCCTCAAAGTCAGCTATGAGGAGGAGGATTTTTAATCAGTTTCTATCCACGTGGGAAGCACGTTAAGAGTAGACTCTGGAGGGGCGCCTGGGTGGCTCGGTTAAGCAGCCGACTTCAGCTCAGGTCATGATCTCATGGTTCGTGGGTTCGAGCCCCGCATCGGGCTCTGTGCTAACAGCTCAGAGCCTGGGGCCTGCTTCGGATTCTGTGTCTCCCTCTCTCTCTGGCCCTCCCCCACTCACAGTCTGTCTGTTTCTCTCTCTCAAAAATAAATAAACATTAAAAAAAAAAAGAGTAGACTCTGGAACCGCGCTGCCTGTGTTTGAATCCTGGCCCCACCGCTTTGCAGCTGTGTGACCTCAGGCAGGTTATTTCCCTCTCTGGGCTATAGTTTCTTCTTTTATAAAATGGAAACAGTAATAGCATCTGCGTATGAGGGTCACTGTGGGGTTTAATGAATTAGTACAAAGCGCTTAGCTCAGGGCATGCACACAGTGGGCCCTCAAGGAGTTATCAGCTATGACAAGAATTACTCCCGGGGCCTCGCACGGGACCAGGCACACACAGTGGGTGCTCAGTTCTTAGCTGCTGATGGATGAACCAGTCACTGTGGATACTGATAACAGGTTGTATGAATTGCAAGGATGCGGACAAAAAACTCAGCAATCAGGTGACGGTGTTTGCAATTTCTCCACGCCAAAACACCAACACCTCAAACTTTTCTGATTCATCGGGGAGGGAGGGTTTGCAACTCAGGAAGAAAGACCACATCACAAAGTGGGGTCGAGTCTGTGCTAAGGCTGCTGTCCAGTCCCACGGCTTGGAGTTGATGCTGTCTTTGGATTCAGAAGACAGAGGGCAAACCCCACGACCCAGGTGAAGCTTCCTAGGCACCAGTGCAAAGCTCACGGTGACAGTCACTTTGCCTTAAATGGAACTTTGAAACTTGGAAATGTAACCCTGGGCTACTTACTTAACCTCCTGAGCCTGATATCCGCCCCGGTCAGTGGGGGGAATATTACCTTCCTCAGCAGTTGGCCTGAGGACTATATACTGTGCAGCAATTCCCAATCGACGTGTAGGACCCAGGAGAGCAACTAGAATAGCTTATAAAGATTTTACCAGCTATAAATAAACCGAGTCCACCTGAGATGGACAAATTCTGGGTCCTAGAGCACTGGTTCTCAACCAGGGACGTTTTCTTGCTCCCCAGATGACACTTGGCAATTACGGAGACATTTTTGGTTGTCACAACTCAGGAAGTGCTACTGGCATCTAGTGAGTGGCGGGCCAGGGGTGCTGCTCAACATCCTACAGTGCATGGACGCCCCCACAACAAAGAATGATCCAGTTCCAAATGCCGACAGTGCCAGCTTGAGGAACCTGATTGAGAGCTATCAGCTTAGATTCAGTTGAAGCTTCAGCACATAGAAGACTTATTTTTTCAGTTATGTGAGGGAAGAGTGTGGTGGGTTGTTACTGGATGAAGAGAGCATGATTAGCGCACACACAAGTCCACCTAGCTGCCAACATGGCACCGTTTCGTGACTAAGATTCCAGCACTGTTGGTAAAGGTCAAACTTGGAGGAAGTTCTGAGAAATGCCGCCTTTCCTATTGATTTCCTGGGCTGATTCCATGACTAATCACCCCACCTCACACCCAGAGAGAAATCCAGTGGCAAGAAAGCCTCTTCCTACACTATTAATCTCTGTAGAAGAAGATGGCTTAACCCTCAAGTTTGGACAAACGACCTTGCTAATATCTAAGCTCATTCTCTAAAGGAAAGCCATCCATCCATCCATCCATCCATCTATCCATCCATCCACCCTTCCATTTATCCATTCATTGATTCATCCATTCACCCTTCTGTCCACCTGTCCACTTGTCCTTCCTTCCTTCCTTCCTTCCTTCCTTCCTTCCTTCCTTCCTCCTATCCATCCATTCATCCTTCCATCTATCCATCCAATAATTATTATATGCCTACCACATGTCCATCGGTGTGGTAGATGTTGGGATGCAATGGTGAACAAGCCAGACCAGGGCCCTGCCCTCGTGAAGTCTATGGGGAAAGTAAGTACCTGAAAAAATGGACCAACAATGACATTGATCTTCCTCTTGTCTGTTGTTTTTAAGGAGCAACTGCCTGTTGCCCCTTATTTGTATTTGATATCGCAGTTCAGAGAGGTTAAGGGACTTGATCAAGGTCACACAACGAGAGAGTCTCAGGGACTGGGCAAGTACCCAGGTTTCCCGATTTCTGGGGCTTTGCCATTTTACCTCTAACCCCCACCACATGTGAGCGGCACTCGTGGTCAGCTCTGTTCACAGCACTTTGCACCTGTTTCTCACTGAATCCTTACCACCACCCTATAAGGGAAAGACTACTTTTATTCCCATTTGATCCCGTAGGCAACCGAGGCACAGGGGCATTCAGTAACTTGCCAAAGCACAGCCTGAATTTTAACACCCAGGCAGGCTGACTCCCAAAATGCCCTCACTTCTTGGTCCCTGGTTCTTCGTTAATATGGATACAGAGCCATGACAACTACTGGCAAGCCAGTCCCACCTCTGGGCCTCATTTCCCAACAATATGATGAGACGGTGCTCCAGATGGTTTGAGCGTCCCGCCTCCGACCTCTGTAGACCTTCAGAACCCCAGCACCTGCCCCCGTTGGGTCCCGGTGTGCTGCTGAAGCCATTCTTATTCACGTGTGCAGGCATTTGGTGAGGCCGTCAGATAAGCCAAAGGCCCCCCGGTGAGATCAGGGACCCGTGTTATTCACATACGGGGTACTAGTACATTCCGTGGGGATGCCTCTGTGTGTCCCGACCCTCGTGGGTAAAATCTGCTAAGGTTTCGGTTAGAAAGTCCAGCTCTGCCACTCACTAGCTTAGGCCAGTTACACAGTTACTCTGAGCCTCGGTGTGCTCATCTGTAAAGTGGGCGGGATGCCTGCAGTAAAGGTGGCTGTGAGGCTGAAATGCGACAATGTTTACTAAAAAGGGCCAGCACGGTGACCCAAATTAATAGGTGCTAAGTGTTGATTACTGTCACTAGAATCTAAAAGGCAGTGCTGGGCTCAGTGCAGCTCAGAGAACGCCCCCGGGAGGGCATGACGTACCAGGTGGTGACATAAGACATGCAGTTTTAAACCCACTCCAACTGTTCTGCAAGAACGAGACCTTGTGGCCAAGGTCACCCATAGCAGAGAGGGGTAAGTTGTGTCCTAGTTGCCCGAGGGTGCTCGGGAGGGTTTGTGGTTTGCAGGTGGGGGGCAGGAGGAGGGGTGGGCTGAACATGGCTCTCCAGATAAGGAAAGGGAGAAACTGAGGCAGATGCAGGAGCATGGGACAGCTTCTCCTCCCATCCAGTGATAAGGCAACGGGACAGAGTGCTGGCCCGGGAGGCCAGAGACCTGGGTCTGAGGCCCAGTCTGCCTCTAGCACTGTGTGTCCCAGGGAAAGCCCCTTCCCCTCCCTGAGCCTTAATCTCTCCACCTGGAAAAATGAGAGGCTCATCCTAGATGACCTTGACCATGTGTCTCAGACCTACAAAATGGAAGCAGAAGCCTCAACCATGCCCCCGCCCCTCTCCCCGGGGGTGGAGGGAGCTGGCTGTACAGCCCTTAGCAACAGTAGACACTCAGTGAGTGCTCACTGGTGGCTCAGTCCTTACAGGATTATAACGTGAGAGTGTCTGTGCTCTCCAGCTCCTGGAGTCTCAGACCTCCGTACAAACTCAATCCTTTCCTCTGCAGGCATCCGGGAGAATCAGACATTATTGACCCTCCCTTACTTCTGTTTTAAAAAAACAAAACACAGTGTTATGACTGAGCAATGTTCTCAGACCACCTGTGCCACGTCCTGGGGCAAGCCTCATCAGCAAACGGAGGAGTATGACTTAACGCCACACCTGTCTGGGAACTGGGGCTCAGCAAGTCACCCTGGAGGCCCCATTCGGCTGTGAGATACGGAGTGAAAATATTCTGTTTGGCTAGAGTAGGGCCAAAAAATATAGTGTGGGTTTTGAGCCTTAGAGCTGAGCATCTCAGACTTTAAAGGAACCACCTGGGATCTTGTCAACGCACAGAGTCTGCTTCAGTAGGTCGGGGTGGTGCCCGAGTGTGGATGTCGACCAAAGTTCCCAGATGCTGACGATGCTGGTCCGCGGACCACACTGTGAAGAGCAAGGACTTAAGGCTCTTTCTTTTTAAAAAGTATGAAAGAAAAATGCATTCATCTCCTAATAAGAAGCCCTAAGGGACGGTGACCTCTGTGCTCTGCCGTCCTCGTGGACATTGCATTGCACTGAACGAAGCTTTAGTAGCTAGCGTGTGCGAGAAACCAGTTTCTGCGTCCTGTGGCATAGGCTTGAGGAGGTCCCAGCTCCCTACTCCCTTAGGGTCGCTGACCGCCATTGTGCCTGAAAGGGCCACTCAGGATCCCCCAGCTGGATCCGAACACCCAGGCAACTGGCATCGGGCAACCAGAATTCCAGAGACGGGACATCACTCCCGGTCGCTCTCCTGCATTCCCTCTATCTGGTCTCTCAGCAATTCTGCGGTCTCTCCGTCAGCATGACTCCTGGGAAAGCCCTCCCCACCCAGAATCTCTGCTGCCCTCCCCGAGGCCGTGTTTCCTCGCACCTGGCCCATGGGGACGCCTCCTACAGTCCGCCCAGGTGAAATGCACCTGCTCTCTTCCCCAGCTCAGCCGCCAAGGTGGCCCAAAGCCCTGCGCGCTGGGCTCCTGCCCCCAGTGACCTTCCCCCATGTGCTCTTTCCTCCCGTGTTCCCGCACATGCTGTTCCTGTTCTCGTGATTCCGCTCTTCCTCCTCCTCCCACCCTCCACTCCCCACGAGCCAGGGCTCCCACGGGGAGGCGGTGCAACGTTCCCTATGTACTTATTAAATGTAATTTTACGTAGTTTCCCCCCAAAGGTGTACCTTTCCCCCGTGTGATGGTTTGGGGGCTGTTGGCATTTCACTTGTCATTCTCTGCTCCTCCTCCCCGTTTGCCGTCAGAAGAAACATCGGAGGTTTTGTGCCAAAATCCTTCACCAGCCCAGGGAACAGAAGAAGCCACACGCCCAGTAACAGGGGAGCCCGGGCAGAGAAGAGGTGGTGGGGAGAACCTGATGTGGGGCTACAGGGGCGGGGGGTGCTCGTGAGGCAGCCCTGCAGGCGCTTGATGGAGAGTGCCCCGGGGTGCTGCAGGGGATGGACTGGTGACCCCAAAAGGTACATCCACGTCCTAGAACGTGGAACCTCCAACCTTATTTGGAAAAAGGGTCTTTGCAGATATAATTAAGTTAAAGCTCTCCAGATGAGGGCACCCTGTAAAACGTCCTTACAGGAGGCACGGAGAGGAGAGGAAAGGGAGGAGGAAGCCACGGGACGATGAAGGCAGAGACCAGAGAGATAGGGCCAGAGGCCAAGGAACACCGGGAGCTTGCAGAATCTGAAAGAGGCAAGAAGGATTCTCCCCCACAGCCTTCAGAGGGAGCGAGACCCTGCTTAACACCTTGCTTTCAGAATTCGGGCCTCCAGAGCTGGGCGAGAATAGGTTTCTGCAGCTTCAAGCTGCCCAGTGTACAGTAGTTTGTTATGACAGCCCTCAGGAACGAAAGTAGGTGGGATCCCACACTGCCGCTTGCTGTGCAGCCTTGGGTAAATCACTTAACCTCTCTGAGCCGACTTCCTCATCCACACAACGGGGCAGTAAGATCTATCTCATTAATTCATTCAACAGATAGCTACTGAGTCTATACTGTGTCCCAGGTGCTATGTTAGGTGCTAGAAATCAGCGGTGAAGAAAACCAGATGTGCTTCTGCCTGCCTGGCGCTTGCAGTCCGGAGGGGAAGCCTGCAAAGAATCACGTAACCATTCAACTGCGGTCGTGGCCACGTGGTGCTGGGCGGAGCATCCCAGACGGGAGGCCAGAGGCTTCCCCAGGGAATAGATGCCTGAGCAGAGGGTTGAGGGCAAGGTGGAAGTAACTGGACAAGAGGAGCAGGAAGGGCATGTGCAAAGTCCACGGTGCGGGAAGCGCAGGCGCTCGGGGAGGCCGCTGTGGAAGGTGGGGACGGGTGTGCTGAGAGATGAGGCCGGGTGGGCCGGGGGCCACTCCCCTGAGCGCAGTGGGAGCCGCGCGTGGTCCCATGTGCATCTGGAAAGATCACTGAGTTGCAGCGTGGAGAACAAAGGGCTGACTAGAATGGAGGCAGGAAGACCTGAGGACACCAGGAGGGGGCGATGGTGGCTTAGGCCAGGATGGCGGGTGGCGACCGCGAAGGAACCAGATCCAAGAGCTACTTAGGAGGTAAAACGACGGGGCCTTACGAAATAACTCTCAAGCACCCACAGTGTCTGGCATGAATGAAGTGCTTACTGGCCATGGGGGAGGGGGCGGGCCCACAGGGCGCCCCACCTGTCACTGGCTTTCCTGGCCACGCATGGAGATGAGCACCCCAAATAGACAGAACTTAGAAAATCAACTCACCATCCTGGAGGGAGAAGCTCAGAAGGTCCTGGGGGAAAAAGGGACAGGAATTAGCGATGCGTTCGATATGTAACTACCCTGCTTCTTTGAACGGCACTTGTTGAGTTTTACTAAGTGGGGGAACGAGACAAAATATCTCTGCCCTATGTTCCAGTGGTGAGCCAGACACACAGGTAGGCACATAAAGAAAGAAATGTGTGGGAATTTCGAGGAGGGAAATCCACGGATTCGACAACAGCCCGCGTCATAAGCCGCCTGCTGTAACTGCACAGAGCAGGTGAGCGACACGCCCAAGGACACACAGCGGAGCTGCTTCTCTTCCGAAAAGAGGCACCACAGCTTAGCACTCAGGAGCCCGGCTTCTGGGGTCAGACTGCCAAGGTTCAAATCCCGGCTAAGCCACGTGTCAAGCCGCACGACCCTGAACAAGTTCCTTAACCTCTCTGTGCCTCAGTTTTCCCACTTATAAAATGGGGATGATCACACTACCTGACTCATAAAGTGGCTCTGAGAATTAAATGAGCTAATATTTGTAAGGTGCTAGCACATAATAAGCACCATTTACGTAGTAAATTAAAGCCGCGGTAAATATTCAGTAGCGGTAACTCACTATGAGCTCTGATCAGCATCCTGCGATATTACGATGAACTATTTTATCTTTCAACGACCCCACCCCACTAGAAGCGGTTTTCAGACTGACTTTGAAAGGAAATCATTTGTTCTTTCCCCAGGAGCCAGCGGCCCCCCACCCCACCCCCATCCCCCTGGGGGTGGTGGGTGTACCTGAATGATCACCAGCGGGTTGTCCTTCAAGATGGGGTCCTTCAATAAAATGGGAGCAAACACGTCTGCTCCTTCGCCTCCCAGGCCGTTGGCAAAAGCGGTCATGGTTGGCAAGACGGCTCCAGGCAACTCCAGCCACTTCACCAGGCCCGTCACAAACTCTGTGCAGAACGAGCTGAAAGGCAGACACAGCTTAGATCCCGAGGCTCCCAGAACATGTCTCGAGAGGCCGCTGGGAAGTTGGGGTGAGACGCGTTCACGAGCGTGAACGGCCGGCTTGTACTAAACCCACGGTGACCGTGGTCCACGGAAGGAGTGGGAGAGCCACAAATTTAATTTCAGGGGAACGTGGATCTTAGCTCCTTCTCCCACCAGAATTTTTACCAAAGCAGCTGATAAACCACGGGGAGGAGGGGGAGGAGCTGACAGGTGCTCTGGGCCCGGCCAGCGCCCGGGGCTGTGCTGGGGGCCGAGGAATCGGGGGAACAGGACGCCCCTGCCTCAGGTGAGAAGCACACAGGCACATACGTGACTCACGCACCCTCCTGCCCTGTGACAGGCCAGGACAGAGGCAGGAATGGAGCCCCCTGTGTCCAGAGAGGCAGCGCTCAGACCCACCTGCAAGGTGAGGGGCAGCTGCTAGAAGCTGCTAGAAAAGGCATCCTACAGAAGGTGATTTGCTGCTGTCGGAAATCACTGAGGACACGCTTTCAGGAAACAAGTCGGTCACTGAAGACGTGTTAAGTGCACAGGAGGGGTCTTGCCCCAGATGGTGTCCACTGGAGTCCCCGGGCTGGAGACGGACCCCTGGAGGACCCCAGGAGGGAAGAGACCCCTGAGCTGTGGGAAGCACACAGCGTCTGGGACACTGGGGCAGAGTTCACATCAGGCTTTGCTTCAAAGCCACCGCCGTTCCTCGCAGCAACCGTGGTGAACCAGGTAGCGGGGACGGGGGTCCGGGGCAGGGGGTCAGTTAGGAGGTGATTCTATCAGTCCAGAAAAAAAAGGCTGAGGCCTAGAGGCCAAGTCTTTCTGCAAAGCCACGTCCCAGCCTGCCTCGACCACGCTACCCTGGGGCTCCTCACACTGGGTTCTGATGGGGCCAGGGTGGAATCAGGTCTCCCCAAAACAAACTGAGCACTCTGGTGGTGTGGGCAACCTCGGGGGTTCCCCATGGATCCCAGGCAGCCCACCCGCCCCCTCCCTAGAGCCACCAGTGCCCAAGCCCAGTGGAGAGAGGTCGCTGCCGACCAGCTACAATCCTGCCCTGACAATGTTCTGGTTCAGTCTCCAGGAAGCAAGACTGGGCCAGGCAGGTGGGGCGGGGGTGGGGGCAGGCAGGGTGGTAGATGGACAGACGAGCTGCAATGCTGCCTCAACAGAGCCTCAGCCAACCCTGCAGGGAGATGGGGGACCCTTCAGGGCTGCCCCCAGTGGGGCCTTTCCACGCCTGCCCCATCAGGCCATCACAGGAAGAGGACAGCTCAGGAAGGGGGCAGAAGAGTGGGCAAGACGGCTCTCTTCAGCCGACGCAGCTCTGGCTGTGCAGGCAGCCCTCTCTCAGCAGTGGCGGGGGGAGGCCATTCCCGAAGGGACATCTGAGCAATGCAGCACCCTGCCAAGTAAACTGACCTCCTCTTGCCTCAGTTTCCCTATCTGCAAATGGGTTTAAGAGAGCAACTTCAAATTTTTGTAATGTTTATTTATTCTTTGAGAGACAGAGAGAGGCAGAGTGCCAGTGGGGAAGGGGTAGAGAGAGAGAGGGAGACACAGAATCCGAAGCAGGCTCCAGGCTCTGAGCTGTCAGCACAGAGCCCAACGCGGGGCTTGAACCCACGGACCGTGAGATCGTGACCTGAGCCGAAGTTGGATGTTTAACCGACTGAGCCACCCAGGCGCCCCGAGACCAACTTCATTAAGTTGTTTGAGGATTCGGTGAGACGAGACATACAAAGCATCGGGAGCAGGGCCTGGCATGTAGGAGATCGTCAACTGGCCTCACTGCTTTGGTTATACCGTGGCCAAGGGAGGCAGTGGAGAATACGTTTCAGAGTCAGGCTCTGAAGTCCAGTGCCCGGGGGGTGAGGGGGGGAGGGGGGAGTCCTAGCTCCCTCAGCGGCTGGGTTCATGTCCTTACTTTACTTCTCTTAGCTTCATTTCCCTCTGCTATAAAATGCAGACGTGCCTTATAGATTGGATAGAAAGACTAAGTGACATTGTAATCGGGCCTGGCACCGGAGAGCCCTTCAATAAATGCTAGCTACTGCGAGTACGGTTATAATTTACCCACTGCAATCTCCTGGGATAACCCTGGGGGTGGTTACGTGGGTGTGTATGGAGGCAGGAAACGACTTGGTGAAGTGAACATTCCTTCGGGGTAAACTAAACAGGGCCTGGCCCCGTGTCCAAGAAGACAGTCTTGGATGTAGAGAAGCATCTCCTAATAAGAGTGGAGGGGTAGGGAGCACAGACTCTGGTTCAAATCCCAGCTCTGCCGCGAGCTGTGTGATCTTGGACAAATTACTCAACCGCTCTGTGCCTCAGTTTCTTGATCTATAAAATGGTGGTGATAATGATGAAACCCATTTCATAGGATGGCTGAGAAGGTTAGGTAGATTAACATTTGTCCTTGTGCTTAGAACAACATCTGGCCCATATAAAGTGCTGTGTATGTGTTTCTTTAAACGAACAAATGGATAAATATGGATGCCAAGAGGCAGCACAGCAATCGAATAAAGAACAAACAGCGTTTAGATCGGCAGGGTTTCGGCAATCGCTTCTAATGCGGTTGTCGGTGTATCGAAATGGGTGAGAATCAGCAGCAACCACGATTACAAATGACAGTCACAGAGCAGCCATCTGTCAGTCCCTGTGCTAGGTAAGTGCCTTATACACACTGACTCATCTGCTCCTCACCGTACCCCCACCAGGGACGGATGTGTTATTTTTACTCCGGTCCAGAGATCAGGATACCTAGACCCAGAGAGGTGACGTGACAGCTCTAGGGTTCAAACCCCCATCTCCACGAAACCAGAGGCCATGCTTACGCACTGCAGAGACGGCCCCCCTCCAGGGATTACATTCCCGGGCACTCGCCAAGCGCCGGGCACGGGGTCACTGGCTGGGCAGGTGCATCGAACATCCCCTTGCATCCCCCCCGCACCCCCCCCCCCGCAAATGGAGCACCTGGGCTGCAGAGGTTCAATGCCTTATCAAGGGTTTCACTGCTAGGAAGAGACAAAGCCTCAAGGGGAACCCAGCGTTTCTCACCAGGGGCCGGCGACCTCCCCACGTGGGCCACAGCTGGCCGGCAGCCTGCCCTCGTCAATGAACTGTTATTGGAACACAGCCACACTTCTCCTTTACATACTGTTTCCGGCTCCTTTCAGGTTACGGCAGCAAAACTGAGTGACTACCATAGAAGCTATGTGGCCCGCAAGCCCGTAAACCTGGCCCTTGTTCACAGAAGACATTTGTGGCCCCCTGCTCTACCCCATTAATTTCTCCATGTTTAATACACGGAGTTAATTTTAGGGAATATCATCTGTGACGTTTATAGCTCAGATAATAAATACATTAAAAAGGCTTGCTTTTATGTCCTGTGTGACAAAAAAAAAAAAAAATCCAGGGGGTTTTCTGAAGATTACTGAAACTGCGGCGTTTCGGGCGGCTCAGTCGGTTGAGCGTCTGACTTTCGATCTCAGTTCAGGTCATGATCTCATGGTTCACGAGCTCAAGCCCCGAGTGGGGCTCTGCGCTGGTGGCTCAGGACCTGCTGGAGAGTCTGTCTCTCCTTCTTTCTGCCCCTCACCTGCTTGTGTGCACACGTTCTCTCTCTCTCTCAAAATAAGTAAATAAATTTAAAAAGAAAAAGATTCCTGAAACCAATGGTGTATCTGGGTTGTGAAATGATTGAAGTCTTTTTTAAAATGTGTTTTGGGCCTAAGGAAACAGATCAGTCGTGTGGAACGAACTGCCATTCCGAATCGTAAACTTTCAGGAAGGAAATACCCCAGGGTGAGAGCTCCTGGCCAGGCCACAGCACGTGTGCTTAGAGTGGTACCTGGATGTGTGTGTGTGTGTGTTTGGGGAGCTGGGAGCACACAGGATAACTCATGTCTACATGTGCCGTCCTATGTGGTGCCCAGCATAGGCCTGGCACACCGTGCAGGCTCAGGAACATTTGTGGGCTTTTTTAAAATTAAAAAAAATGTTTTTAACTTTTTCATTAAAAATTTTTTTTTTAATTTTTTAAAAATTAAAAAAAATATTTTATTTTATTAAAACATTTTTTAATGTTTATTCATTTTTGAGAGAGAGACAGAGCATGAGCGGGGGAGGGCCAGAGAGAGAGAGGGAGACACAGAATTGGAAGCAGGCCCCAGGCTCTGAGCTGTCAGCACAGAGCCCGACGTGGGGCTTGAACCCACGAACCATGAGATCATGACTTGAGCCAAAGTCAGACATTCAGGTGATGGAACCACCTAGGCGCCCTTAACTTTTTTTTAAATGTTTATTAATGCTGTCATTAAATCTGTCAATCTTTTGTTCCTATGACACCTGGCTTAAACTCATCCAGGCACTTACCCCATCTGTCTAGTATAATGGTAGTCAGTTATTTGGGTGCCCTCCCCCCCAGACTATAAGGCCCTAGAGAGGGGCGCCTGGGTGGCTCAGTCAGTTGGGCATCTGACTTCGGCTCAGGTCATGATCTCGCAGTCCGTGGGTTCAAGCCCCGCGTCGGGCTCTGTGCTGAGAGCTCAGAGCCTGGAGCCTCCTTCAGATTCTGTGTCTCCCTCTCGCTCTCTGGCCCTCCCTGATTCATGCTTTGTCTCACTCTCTCTCGAAAATAAATAATAAAACATTAAAAAAGAAAAGGCCCTAGAGGGCAGGAGCCAGCCCTTGCTTGTTTTCTCCACAGGGCCTAGCATAACACTCAGCACAGAGTAGGTGCTCAACAAACGCATGCTGCATGCATGAGTAAGTATCTTTTCCCCATTAGGCTGTGTCCCATTTATGGGCAGGGACAGTGTCTGCCTTGCCCATCTGATTTGTATATACCTTCCATGTGCTCCAAATCATGCCTGGCACACAGTAGGTGCCCAGAAAATGCTTGGCGAAGGTATAAATGAGTGAGTACTGAAGGAGGGATATCTAATACCCTGGACTGTGAGTTCCTTAAAGACAAGGGCAATGACTTTCTCCTCTTTGCCAGTAACACCCGGCAGGTGGCTTGGCTGTCAGTAATGACCTCCCTCAGGAAGCATGACATTTCTTCTGTAAGGACAGGGGCACTCACCTTTGCTCAGGTTCTGGAAATAGCTGGGACAGGGAGATGCCACAGAGGGCGGCATAGGCAAAGCGGTTGGCCTCGGCCAGCTCCCGGCCCACAGGCAGATGTGGCTCCCCCTCCACGGCTGACTCGGCCACCGGAGGCGGCGCCTGGCTTAATTTGTCCATTTCCAGCCCTGCGGGGAAAAAAATCTCAGTGAAAAATGCAAACGGGGGTGAGGGGTTAGGTCAAAGTTACTTAAATGGACACAGTAACTACCAATCATGGAAGAAAAGACTGATAAATGAGCCTTCATCGTCTTCAAGAGAGTGAAAACACACACCGTGTACGGGGGAAGATATTTTCAATACGCATATCAACAAAGGATTTGTATTCTTAGTATATAAACAACTCCTGTAAGTCATGGCGAAAAAGAAATGAGGCAAACTTAAAAATGGGCAAAAGACTTGAACAGGTACTTCATAAAAAGATGCCCAATGGCCCAATAAGCACATGAAGAGGTGTTCTACACCATTAGTCCTCAGAGAAATATGAATTAAAATCCCAAGACACTGCTACTTACCCATCAGAATGGCTAAAATTAAAAGCCTGACAATATTAAGTGTTGATGAGGATAAGGGCCACCCAGAGAATTCCACACACTGCTGATGAGAGTATTCATGGTACAACCTTTTGGAAACTGGTTTGACTTTACCACTAAAGCTAAATGTATGTCCTACACGAAATTCTTTACCCCAGCAATGCTATTCCTGAGAAATGAGGGCTTATGTCCACCCACAGCGTGCACATGAATGCTCACAGGAGCTTCCTTCATAATAGTTGCAAACTAGAAGCAAGCCACATGTTTGTCCACAGTGGAATGGACAAACTTTGCCATATTTGTGGCATGGAATATTACAAAACAATGAAAGAGAATGAAGTCTGGCTAAGCACAACAATACGAGTGAGCCTCACAGACAATGATTAGCAGATATACTTATCTGTGGAACTGAGTTCGTTCCACACCTTACCAATCTAAGGTAAAAGAAGACAGAAAGAGAGGATGCCCATGGAAAGCCATGGGTATTGGCTCAGAAGGGGCACAGTGAGGCTTCTGGGTGATAGAAATGTTCGGTCTCACCCAGCGATGACTACATGCATGTAAATATGTTTAAAAACTTATCAAGCTCTAAGCTTAAGATTTGTACGCTCTGTGGATGTTATATTTTAATGAAAGGAAGTAAAGAAGGAAGTGGGGGAGGAGGTCTCCTTTTTCCCCTCCTTTTATTCTTTCCTTCCTTCCCAGGGGCAGAAGGGGAAGCAGGGAAGGCAGGGGAGGGAACAGACCAAGCCAAGCCAGGCATTCAAGGGGCAGGGGGGGTCCTGGGAGTGGATACCAGGAAGGGAACCCGCCTTGACCACAGGGCACTGAGGAAATGAATGCAGGCTCAGAACCAGACAAACCTGGGCACGGATCCAAGCACCTCCATCTGATAGATACAGAGCCTTGGGCAACTCGACCTCTCTGCACTCACATTTCCTCACCTGCCAAGGGGACTATAACATTATCTGCCTGGAGGAGCCGTGTTAGCAGTAAATGACATAGCCACGTGGGTGAGCATTGGTAAAATGCTTAACACAAAGCCTGCCACAGGGCTCATGCCACATAAATGTCTGTTAAAAAAATAAATGCATTAAAAAAAAATCAACAAACAAATCACCGACATGCTCAGCACAGTGCCTGGCACACAGCAGAGGTGTATAGATAATGGCGAAAGCTAACGTTATGTGCCTGTTACTGCGGGCCAGGCCCTGGCCCGTCTCGGCTGACTCTGTGAGCCCAGGTATCACCAGAATGTCCAGTCTGCAAACAGGGAACAGGCTCAGAGGAGAAGTAATTGAGTCTGGGTCACCCAGCCGATAAATGGCAAATGGGAGCCCAAAGCCAGAGCTCTTTAAACAGCCACATCTGTTTAAATACTCATCATAACTGCCAAGAGATATCAAGTCTAATGCCCACACTCAGCCCTGACCTTGAATGCATTCCTATCCAGCTGAGCAATAAACATTTCTATCCTCAGGGGCACGTGACTGGCTCAGTCGGTTAAGTGCCAGACTTCGGCTCAGGTCAGGATCTCGCGGTTCGTGGGTTCGAGCCCCACATCGGGCTCTGCTCTCTCTCTCTCTCTCTCTCTCTCTCTCCCTCTTTCTCTGCTTCTTCCCCATTTGAGTGCTCTCTCTCTCTCGAAATAAATAAATAAACTTAAAAAATTTTCTCCTCAAAATATTACTTCTACAGAGGAGTTATTTAAAAGTCTATGCACAACTAATATTTCATTAGTTTTTCAAAGTAACCCTGAAGTGGTTAAAAGCAACAAGTCAACTTGCGTACAGCACGCAACAGTTTGCAAAGCACTTTACAATCCATTTAAATCTCACAACTATCCTGTAAGGTTAAGTAGGACATGAGCTATTAGGATTCTGTCCTGTAGCTGAGAAATAGGCTCAGAGAGCCCAAAGGCCTTTTCCAAAATGACACAGTAAGTAAGTAATGAAAGTCAAACCAGACTTATGGCTCCAAACCCTGGGTTCTTTCCTCTACATATGCACAGGGATCCTCCTTCCCTTGTTTCAGATGGAGGAATTGAGGCCCAGAGAGGTTAAGACCTTGGCCAGTATCACCCAGCAAGACCGGCCTCCAATGGTTGCTCCAGAAACCCAAGTTTGAGGTTCGAGGCAGATTTCCCTGGCTCGTGGGATTAGCCCAGACCGTGGTGGTGGACAAAGGGGACAACAAGTCACGAACAGAGGAGCAGGGGCAGCACCTAGCCATGATGTCGGCACACTTAGCGATTTCTACCTTTAATCCACTCCATTCGGAGGCTGCAGTAATTGTGCCTCTCACGGAAGAGCCCAAGATGGCACTTTATGGGGCTGGTACTTGGAGAGCCCCACGTTAGTTCTTAGTTCAAGAATAAATAGCCTTCTAATCAGGGAAGCACGAGCTCGTCCGTCTCTATCCACAGGGGAGAGGGGATGAGCTTAGGGCACTAAAAGCTCAGATCAGGGAAAATTGACTCGTTCATCCAAAGACACACTCTTGACGTCCTGTGATCCATTCTCCACACAGCAGCTGGGGTGGCCTTTTTGTCATATACGCCAATCCTGTCACTCGCCTGCTTAAAAGCCTCCAAAGGCGTCCCCTTGCACCAGGACGGACACAAATCCCCTTATGCTGGCCCCCGCCCGCCCCTGAACTCCCTCTCATGCCCTGAGCCCGGCCTGCTCACCGCGCTGCAGCCGCACTGCCTGGTCATGGATGTGCCTTCAAACATGCAAGCTGGTCCCGCCTCCAGGCCTTTACGGCTGCCGTTCCCCTGCCTGGGACACTCTCCCTCTGACCTTCACATCATTCTGCCTCGGCCTGAATGTCACCTCCTCTGAGAGGCCCTCCCTGACCTCCCAGGCTAAAGTACTCCTGCCCCTCTCCCCCAGCACCCTGTTCGAGTTCTATGATACTTATTCCTAGCTTAAATAATATTAAGTTAAATATTAAATTATTTATTTACCTGTGTATACAAATAGAATATAAGCTTCTTGAGGGAGGCCCCTGGTTGTTTTGTTTTGTTTTGTTTTGCTTTATTTTGTTTTTTTTACTGCTATGCCTCTAGCTCTCTGAACAGGCTGTGGAATATTGCAGGCATTCAATAAATATGTGCTGGGTGAATGAAGAAGGGAAAATGATGTGTGATGCCCTGGTCTGGGCCTTGGGCCAGATCAGGTGACAAACTGACACATTCCCTGCTTGCATTCTGGTGGGACACAGGCAATAATCCAGCAATACATAATAACACAATTTAAGTAACTTGCCCAAGATCATGCGGCTAGTAAGTGGCGGAACTAAGATTCACACTCGGGTCTGACTGTCGGATCCATGAAGGGATCACCGGGGAAGATGCGTTAGGGTGAGGGGGATGTGAAGTGATGTGGCGGGAGGGGGTGGCGATGGTGTGCAGTTGAAAGGGACCACACCAGCGGAGGCCTGCAGGAAGCAAGGGCGACGGCCGGGCGGGTGGAGGGGAGAGGGTATTCCGTAGAAGAAACCATGCGGTGGTAGAGACAGACAAGTAAACAGACGATGACAAACCAGCAGGGTAAACACGAGGATGAGGGCAACACGGGCGGAGGGGTACAAACAGGGGCCTGCGACCCAGAGCCACCTTCCGAGAGAAGGTGGAGGTCAGACGGGGGTGAGGTGACAGCAAGAGCATGTTCTGGGCACAGGGGACAGCACGTGTCAAGACCCAGAGGTACAAGAGAGAAGACGCTTTTGAAGAACCGAAAAGATGCTCGGTGTAGCCAGGGCTTGGACAGCGGGTGGGCACGGAGGGGAGGGAGGGAAGAAATGAGCTGGCGGGGCCCCCACCCCATGCAGGGCCAAGTTCTTCCAGCTCAGGAGTCAGACTTCATTGTGAAGGCAGGGGTTGCGGGCGGAGCTGAGTTAGGGTATGTGGGATGTCTTCGTACTAACATTTTGCCTGTGAGACTATAATTGTTTTAAGATAAAGAGCTTTTTAAAAAGCACCGGCGGGTTCTGTGCTGCCAGCTCAGAGCCTGGAGCCTGTTTCAGATTCTGTGTCTCCCTCTCTCTCTGACCCTCCCCGACTTGTGCTCTGTCTCTCTGTCTCAAAATAAATAAACTATAAAAAAAATTATTTAAAAAGCAGCGGGATGTCTCTATAGCATATTAAAGAACTTTCCTTAAGTTCTAAGTAAATGAAAAGCAAATGTTCACCTCACCCCAAATTGCATAGTTCAATTTTTTAAGTTTATTTATTTTTTTTTTTTTGAGAGAGAGAGAGGGTTATTTATTTTTTTTTGAGAGAGAGAGAGGGAGAGAGAGAGAATCCCAAGCAGGCTCCGCACTGTCAGTGCAGAGCCTCATATGGACCTCGAACCCATGACCATGAGATCATGCTCTGAGCTGAAATCAAGAGTCGGATGCTTAACTGATTGAGCCACCCAGGCGCCCACAACTAGTTCATTTAATAAATGCACTTGATCTTAGCCAAAAGGTCAAGAAGCAATTAATTTAATAAACACACACTGGCACCCATTACGTGGAAGGCGTCATCCTATACGCTGTGGGAACAGCGGAGACTAAGACAGACAGACAGCAGCCCTCTATCATGGAGGTACGTTCCAGGGAAGGAGACAGACAATACGGAAACTCATATTCACAATAAGACAATTGTAAATAATGGTGAGGGGTTGAAGAAAAAGAAACCTTAAATGACACTTACCCAGATTTCAGGAAACAGTTGCCGGCCTCTCCTGGCCTCCCCTCTCTCTAAGTCTGGAAACAGGCTGTTCAGCTTCTTGAAGGTTCTTGGAGAAATATGCAAATTGCCCTGGGGGGAGCAAACCAGAAAAACCAGCCTGTGGGTCCATAGGGTGTGGGATCTGGAGGAGGAAAGAGAGAGGGAGCTGTTAGTGCTTTCTGTCCTCTGGGCCTTTGTCCCAGCAGGTTCCCCTACCTGGGATGCTTTTCTCTGCAGGAAAATGGCCATCACTGAGCACAGCCTTGGCATTTTGCATGGGCTCATGGATTTGTTGTCTCACTGAATATGCCTGTTCTGACTTCTCCTAACCTGAGATGTGGTTACAGTACCCACCTCCACGGTGAGCCTGGCAGTAGCCGGCAGGCACCGGATCTTCTTCATAGCTGTATCTTGTGCCCCGAGTGCTTACCTGCCACCGAGTGAGTGCTCAGAAAGTGTCTGTGGCAGGAACGAATGAATGAACTAGCTCTTAGGATTAAGCAAGAGCTAGATTTTCCTGCTAATTCTCTCCCCAAAAGCGCTCCTGTTCTTATACTTTGATGGGGCATCAGAGGAGGAGGGGCCAAGCAAGCATCTAGAATTAACCAGGGCTCCCCACAACCTCATATTATCTGCGCTTCCTCCTAATGGCCATTTTCCGTGCCAAAGAACCAGAGTATGATTTTTTACCTCTTTAATCCTTAAAATTTTTTTAAAGTTTATTTATTTATTTTGAGAGAGAGAGACAGAGTGAGAGAGAGAGGTAGAGGCAGAGAGAGGGAAGAGAGAATGCCAAGCAGGCCCCGCACTGTCAGAGCCCGATGTGGGGCTCAAAATCACGAACCGTGAGATCATGACCTGAGCTGAAATCAGGAGTTGGATGCTTAACCGACTGAGCCACCGAGGTGCCCCCTCTTTAATCCTTTTTAAGGGATAATCAGGGATAATGTCCTTCTCCTGGCTGTCCCCTTCCTACGAGGCGTGACAATGCGCCTGCACCATGCCTACAAACTATGAGATTCAAACTATGAATGCTAAAACCTGCAGAGAAGGAAAAAGGGCTGGAGGAATCGTCTCCTAAATTCTCCACGAAAGGTGAGATACCAGAGACTTCTCTGCCATAAATACATGTTGCTTTTGCATTCTGAAGAAAGTTATCTAGCATATGTATCTGTCCAGAGAGCGGAGACTGTGAGGACGCCTATTGGGACGGTGACCCTGGCGGTCTCTAATCGAAGTAGGGGTCTTTTGGGTTCTGGATCATTTTAATTGTTTTTCTTTATTGTCTACGTTTTGTGAACTTTCAGTAACGTGCTGATTTTATGATCAGAAAAAAAGGACATGATTTTAAATTATAACATGGGTTGCTGACACAGGCCCATTCATACTGGCTGGGGAGAGCGGATGCAACTCGACACCGGTGGCCTGAGACAGGCCACAGTGGGAGTATTTCTACTACAGAAATTGGCAGATGCTACAAATGATGGATTTTATTTTCCAGACAGGTGGTTAACAGTGTGCCACTAGATATACAACATGATTCCAGGGTTTGTTTTTCTTTTTAATTTTTTCATGTTTATTTATTTTTGAGAGAGAGAGAGAAAGAGAGCGAGCGAGCACAAGCCGGGGAGGGGCAGAGACAGAGGGAGACACAGAATCCAAAGCAGGCTCCAGGCTCCGAGCTGTCAGCACAGAGCACGAAGCAGGGCTCGAACCCATGAACTGTGAGATCATGACCCGAGCCGAAGTCGGACGCTTAACTGACTGAGCGACCCAGGGGCCCCTCCAGGTATGTTTTTTTAAAAAGTTTCACAGAACAAAAAGATTACAAGAAGGGGCGCCTGGGTGGCTCAGTCATGTAAGCACCCAGCTCTTGTTTTCTGCTCAGGTCATGAACTTGAGCCTCATTCATGAGATCGAGCCCCATGCCTGCTTAGGATTCTCTCTCTCCGTCTCTGCCCCTCCCCTGCTCGTTCTCTCTCTCTCCCAAAATAAATATACATGAAAAAAATTTTAAGAAACAAAGATCACAAGGAAATATATCCAAATGTTAATGATCACTATCTCTTGGTGGCAGTGCTGTGGGACTAGAAGTTATTGGGTTTTGTTCTTTCTATTTTTCTCTATTTTTAACATTGTCTGTCCTGAGCGTATTGATGTTTTCATAAAGAAAAAATTTTATTTTATTTTTTTAAGTTTATTTATTTATTGAGAGACAGAGAGCAAGAGCGAGAGCGAGTGCGTGCGAGAGAGAGCGCAAGTCGAGGAAGGGCAGGGAGAGAGGGAGAGAGAGAATTCCAAGCAGACTTTGCACTGAGCCCGACATGGGGTTGATCTCACGACTGTGAGATCATGACCTGAGCTGAAACCAAGAGCCGGATGCTTAACTGACAGAGCCACTCAGGCACCCCGGAAACAAATTTTTTTTTAATGTTTATTCCTTTTTTTTTTTTTTTTTTTTTGAGTGCCAGGGAGAGAGTGCGAGAGCAGAGGAGAGGAGGAGAGAGAGAGAGAGGCAGAATCCGAAGCAGGCTCCGGGCACTGAGCTGTCAGGACAGGGCCCAGTGGGGGCTCAAACTCACAAGCGGTAAGATCATGACCTGAGCAAAGGTCAGAGGCTTAACCGACTGAACCACCTAGGCACCCCCAAAAAATTTTAATTAAAGGCAATGTTGCTCTTGATCCCCAGAAGAGGAGTGCTTTATCTCAGAAAGCCCTGGCCTCATGTGGCCCGCCAAGCCCATGGAGCTGAGGTCACAGTTAAGTCCCATTCCATTGACCAATAAACGGGTCTTGTCATCAACAAAATGGACGAGGGGTAGAGTGACGGACTGAGGCGACTCCTATCTACCCAGGATGGTGTGACGGAGGAGTTCCTGGTCCCAACTCTAGGACTGTCCACTTGGCCCCCAAACTATTCCAGCTGAGGGAGTGTGGTGGCGGCTGCGAGGCTGGGAGATGTACCCCTGACCTGTGTACACGGGTCCTCGGGGGACCAGGATCCCGTCCAAGTTGAGCTGAGATTCTCAAGAATGTCTGAGAAGCTAAACTGACATCAAGAGGGAGTGCTGGATTCCTGCAGTGAGAAAAAGACCTTGATGGTCGGGGCCAGTGGTGACATGCCCTGGGGCCACCTAGTGTGCAGACAGCTGGTCCAGCAGCACCCAGGGCCTCAGAGGTCACTGATGGACGGAGTAGCTTCTAGGTACTGTGGAGACACCAAGGAACTCCAAGAAAGGCCTGCACTTGACCCAGAAGAGACCGACTGGCAGGGAAAAAACATAGCCTGCAAAGCCCAGTCCCGGGACGGACAGGCATGCCGGAGCAGGCCTCGTCATGAAGGTCTGTGATGATGAGTTTTGTCTAGCCAGCTACGTTGCCAACCACCAAAGAAAATACTGGTTGAGCTATTTTTGTCGGTAGCGAGGGTAGAGAGCCATGCCACATCTGTCCTCGGCTCTGCATGCACCCACAGTAGGCACGCAACCGGTAACTGTTAACTAACGCCACAAACAACACGGTGGGATTTCTTCTTGGGGAGATGAAAAATTCCAAAGTCAGCACCAAGGAGAAAACCAATATGATCAATATTATCCTTGAATATTCTTTACATCACCCTTAAAACTCCATGACCTGAGCCTTTCTTTAGAAGATCACATGCAAGCGTGATTTTTGTTTTTCTTACGTGCCAGCCCATTATGGGCTTTTTCTCCCCCTTGGAGCAGCCAGTGGAGGCCAAGGTCAAATTCGATGTGAATGTATGTGTATGGAGCAGGTGGGGAAAGATGTTCTCTTTCTCCCTCTTTCGTCCTTTTTCTGGTTAACTGGTTACAGTTGAGTTTTTATAAATGAGCCTGCAGCACATTAAAATAAGCATCACTAGTGGGATAACTACAATATCACGGGAGGGCTGGGGATGAACTGTGTTGAAGCCAAGGAGAAAGAAAAGCATTTGGCCGCAGAAATCCTTCACAACAAAGAGAGCCACAGCACTGTTCTTAGGTCAGAGGCTCTGAAGATGGTAGTTCAGAGTCCATGCCCACACACACCTATGCCACACACACACACACTCTTGAGATCGTCCTAGAAGGGAGGATTCGAGGCAGTTCCAGTTCATTCCCCGCCCTCAACCCCCTCCAGCATTTTAGGAGAGAAACCCATTCATTCGATACCTCTATCTGGAACTTACACGGGAAGCCAGTGGTAAATGTAGCATCTCAGGAGGTCTCCATGGCAACAGAAGAACCCCGAGGGTTTCAGACAATTCCACTACAGACCCAAAGGAAAAAGGGATGTTGGCACAGAGGGAAAGTTCCTACCTCATCTCACTTCAGCAGCCTGGAGGATGGGTAGGTGGTGGAGTAGGGTGACAGCATGCCACCGGGGTAGATACTCAAGTTGTATGACATTTTGTCCACGTGATGGACAAAATGCTCCATTCTTCCCCCACTAGCATAGCACCCTGGTACAAGCCGAGATCATCTCAGGTGGATCCCGGCATGTGCCTCCCCACCGGTTTCCTGCTCCGTCTGCCCTCCCCCTTAGCTGTCCACCAGGCACGCTATCACCTCAAGGCCTTCTCACTGCCTGTTCCCTCTGCCCGGAATGCTGTTCCTGCACACAAACACATGGCCAGCTTCCTCATGTCCCTCCCGTCTCTGTTTAAGCCTCACAGTTCAGCGAGACCACCCTGCCCCTGTCTTCCATGCCACTCCCCGTCACCTGGCTCCCCTGCTTGGTCCACAGCACGAATCACTGACATCCTAGATCATTTTCTGGTTTACACTTACTGCTCATTGTGTATCTCTTCCTGCCCTTTCGTAAGCACGGTAGGCGCTGACAAACATTTGTTGAATGAATGGTGGTTTCTACTTGGGAATAACTAACACATAATGTGAGGCACATTTGCCGAGGAAGGGGGTCGGGGGGAGGAAACGCTTGTAATGATCCACTTGATCCACTGGTTTTCAAACTGCCCCACAGGGCGCAAGGGACTTCTCTTGGTCCGAAGGGCAAAAGGAGATACGGTGGGGACCTTCAATGACCCACCTTCAAATTATAGCAGTAAATAATCCAGCAAGACTACCTTTGGGTATCTTCCACTCAAAAGAAATGAAAGCACGGTCTCAAAAAAGACATTTGTGCACCCATGTTCATGACAGCATCATTCTCAATAGCTCAGAGGTGGAAGTAACCCAAGTGTCCATCGACGGATGAATGGATGCACAACAGTAAAGAAGTAATCGATCCCAGGGAATATTATTCAGTCAAGGAAATCCTGACCTATTACAACATGGATGAGCCTTGTGGCCATTAAGCTAAGTGAAATAAGCCAGTCACAGAAAGACAAATACTGCATCATCTCACTAATGTGAGATACCTAGAGTAGTCCAAATTCTAGAGACAGAAAGCAGAATGGTGGCCAGGGGCTGGGGGGGTGGGGGTGGGGAAGTCGGCAGTTGATTAATGGATCTGGCGTTTCAGATTTGCAAGTGGAAAAGTTCTGGAGGTAGGTTGCATGACGATGTGAATATACTTAACACTACTGACCTGCACACTTAAAGATGGTCAGTTTTTTGTTATCTGATCACAATTAAATTTTAAAGAATTATAACAGTAGATTCTTGGTGCATGCTAGCCGTGTGCCACTCCTTTCTACACATCATTTCATTTCCTCCCAGGCAGCCCTGCAAGGTAGGTGCTGTTATCTGCAATCTACAAGAGGGACAGAGAGGCCCTGAGAAATGAAGGTTAAGGTCACCAGGCAAGTAATGTGGGATTTAAATGCACCTGGGTCTTAGCCCAGAGGCAGCCGTCTCAGCTACGATGCCTCTTTAGTCTAGTTGATGTCCCGAGGTGGCCCAAATTTCAAGATTTCAAACACAAATTGAAAGCCACCAAATTAGATGAATCTCACTAGCTCCCATCTGACCACAGGCTAACCCCTCCACTTTTCAGCCAGCCCAAGCACTTCTGGCACAGACCTAACCTGTCTTTCCATCTTTAATTTCCTCCAGTCCCCTTCTTCCAGCCAGGCCTCAGCCAAACTGCATTATCTGCAGCTTCCAGCCCACACTGGGACTCCGACCTCGGGCCTCAACTCATGCTGATCTCTCGGGGTCCACACGATGTCCTTTTTCAAAAGCACGGTTTAATACTAAAATCACTGAAGATTTCCTGCTGGTTTACTCTCATGAGCCCATTTCAGCCTCACAACAACCTTATGAGGAAGAAACTATCATTTTCCCCATTATACAGATGAGAAAACTGAGGCCAATAGAGGTGAAGGCCACACAGCTGGCAAACAGCCATGCCTGGATGCACTCCACAGGCCTGTGTGACTTCAAACCCCCTTTACCAAAGGGGGTTTTACCAAAGGGTCTCAGAAACTGCCGTGAGCCTCCCTGGATTTGTGCAGCTGAACTGGGGTCTGCTGTCTCTGGAGCCCCCCACGCTTTGTCTGGCCAGCCCCTCACCTGCTCTCGGGTCTAATGGCTGCTTGCCTAAGTGCCAGTCTCCTCCTCAGGAGGGTCAAGGTCAGAGTGGACAATGCTCAGGACATCAGTGCTTCGCCCCGGCACCCCAGCAAAAGAGCAGGCCCCACCCCTCCTCCCTCCCAGCAGACCCTGCGTGACTTCCTTATCAAATCTGCCACCAATGCACAATGGATTGATTGATTACAGGTTTACTTGTTTGTGGTCTGTCTCTCCAGAAAAAGCTCCACCAGGGCAGTGGCTTTTGTGTAGTTTCCTTGATGCACCCTAGAACAGTGCCTGGCAGAGAAGGCGCTCAATCCCTGCGTGTGGAATGTGACAGCAAGGGTTGTAAAGGCTGAAATGCTGACTGTCGCAAACATTCCGTTTCTCGAGCCAGGCAGGGAGCCTCAGCCTCCTCGCCTGGAAGTCAGCCACCCCCACCTCTGCCTCTTACATTTCTCTACCGAGGGCAGTAACAGGTTACCAACAGGGACACCGGAGCCTCTAAATAAGTACACCCTTGCTTACACCTGATTTGGCAAGGCCTCTGATACAGGCCACACTTTGGATCATGCTTCAGCGTTTGAGAAGCATTCTGACATGGTATCATCCATGTCAAATGGATAGCAAAAAAGCTATGCACTTTTAGACCCTGCTGAATAATAATGAAACGGAGGCCCACAGACGTGGTGTGACATATCCCGGCTGTAGGGTGGCAATGCCGGGTTTGCAGACTCCGAGGTTGGGTGGACCACTCTCTCCCCACCTAGCCCCGCCCCTGGGGAGTTGGGGAGACAGCTCCACTGGCTGGGCATCTAGATGGAGGCCCAGGAGGGTTTGAGGCTATGAGGTTCAGTCTCTCTCTGCCCTCTTCACCTATTTCACAGTTGGTAAGATCCCAATGGTCTCTCCTCTCTGCTCAGCCCTCCCCAATCTTCTACCCCCCGCCCCCAGCTGAAGAGCAGTATTTTATTCCATTCTTTGTAGTGTATTGCCCAAGGGCAACACTTAATTTGTTTGCTGCTGTATTTTCAGTGCCTAAACAGTACACACCGGCACACAGTAGGTGCTCAATTACTATTGTCCAATGAATGAAGGGATACCCCTGAAGCTTAAAGGGGTTTCATATTTTCTGCAGTGAAACAAACCCCGAGTCAAAGGAAAGAGAACATGTTCACTCCTTCGTGTTAGGCAGTAATCTTAGGCCAAGACCCAGAGTTTAGCCCCGCGGTGCTCCCAACTTTGACTCCAGGGAAAGGGCACGGTGAAAGCCTACTCTGTCTCTGTGCCAGGCACTGGGTCAGACTCTGGAGTCAGGTAACCCAGGGTCTTAAAATGTTCTCCTCCCTAGGGGTGCAGTCTTGGGGAAGTCATCTCTCTGAGCCTGTTTACCTAGCTGTCAAATCCCCTCACAAGTTAGTAGCACTAATTCTTCTTTCCTACTCTGTCAACAGGTGGCAGGGTAAGAATCGTGACCCATCTGTAATTGGGGGCTTTTTTCCAGAAGGAATTCCCAGCCCCACCTTGGAATTCTCAGTTCGAAGGTGTGCTGTGAGCTCAGAGGGCTGCCGGGGCAAGGAGAGAGGAGGTGAGGGGTGCCCGAGGCCTTCTTCACTGGTCCGTGGAGGGGCCACGTTCGACAAGGGAAAGCCCGTGACCCTGTGTGCCCTTGGGCAAGTTCCTTCCTCTCCCAGGACCAGAGCA
This sequence comes from Cryptoprocta ferox, assembly GCA_028646485.1. Classification (NCBI taxonomy): domain Eukaryota; kingdom Metazoa; phylum Chordata; class Mammalia; order Carnivora; family Eupleridae; genus Cryptoprocta; species Cryptoprocta ferox. Next base: position 87,578,222 of record CM053570.1, on the reverse strand, counting down.
GCGTCCTCGCTCACCAAGGGAGGAGCTGGGAGACCTTTAAAGGCCTCAGAGCCCTGAGCCGGGAGGCAGGAAGTGCCTGGGTGCTCCGCCCGGCCTCAGTTTCACTATCTGTCGCCCTACGTAATTTCTAAAGGCACTTTCCGTTCTGAAAGAAACCAAGCAGCAACTTGACAGCCTGAACACCTGCAGTCGGCGCTGGGAGCAGCGTGCGGCCGGCCACTCCTCGGGAGGCCTGGCGCCCACGAGGGGAGGAGGGCGGGGCGGGGGGCAAAGGCCCGCAGGGCCGGGTCGGCCAGGCCACGCTGGGGTAACCCTCGTGCGGGCACCGGTGGGGAGTGGCCCTGGCGTGGGGGAGCTCCGCCCGCGACCCATTTGAACCCGCGCTTCTTACCTGGCGGCGGCGGCAGCGGCAGCAAAGGATAGGACTCCTCTCGCTTCGCCCGCCCCTCGAGCCCCTCGACCCCGCCCCGCTGCCTCGGCCCCGCCCCCAACCGCTCGGCCCCTCCCCGTCCGCTCGGGCGAGTCCGCAGCCTGCGCAGCCCCGAGCTCCTGCCGCCCCGCCCCTCCGCTCGGCCCCGCCCCGCCCCTCCCACTCGGCCCCGCCTCGTCCCTCCCTCTCGGCCCCGCCCTTCCTTCCGGGGTGGTGCCGCCTCCTGCGCAGACTTTCCAGAGCTCGTGGGTCGGCCTTCCGCGTTCACATACTGCATGGAAGAGGCCTTTTCGCCTGGTCGCTACTTCGCGACAGGGCTGCCGGCATCAGGAAGTGACGGGCCAACCCGGGCGCGAAACGCGGTGTGTGGGCCTGTTTGCCTTCCAGGAAGCAGCAGGACCTCAGGGCCAGAGAGAAGGCCCTTCAAGGTTCCACCTTGCGGGCACTGCTAGCCTGGGGTTTGGTCCCGGAGTGGAGAGCCGGAGAGCACTTGGATGGAATCTTCAAAAGTAAAGCGTGTAACATCAAGGAGCCAGCCTTGATAATTCAGAACAGATAATTTCAGAACGGAAATTACCTCAAATGGTGATGCTACTATTATAATGGTAGTATTTACCACTGTATGGGATTAACTCATTTTCCTGTTTGCAGTCTATTGTCTGCCATCCCCAGTAGAACTTAACTCTGAGTGTAGGGGGTGTCGGCTACCTTGTCCTCTGCAGAAGCCAGAAACAGCCTTGCTGCATGTATATACAGCACTTTGAAATTTACAGAGTACTGAGATAGCCGGCTCTCTCTCATTCATTTTTCCATTTGTCTAACGCGAAGTTTGGGCCAGTCACAGAGCCTTTCCATTTGGGGTTCCCGTGCCTGGCACTCTGCCCCGAGATTTTCCTTTTCCTGTGACTGTTTCCAGCTTTCCACTCAGGGTGGCACCTTTGAGTCTTCCCTGACCACCAGGCACATTCAGTCATGGAACAAATATTTACTGATCACCTGCTGTGTGCCAGGTACTGTTCCGAGCACAGAGAATCACGCGCCAGGTTCCGTTCCTGTTCTATTTTAATGGTAGTATTTACCGTTGTATGGAATTAATTTATTTTCCTGTTTGCTGTCTATTGTCTGCCATCCCCACTAGAACTTAAGAACTCTGAGTGTAGGGGGTCTCAGCTACTTTGACCTCTGCAGTGTGCCCAGCCCCGGGACTGTGCTGGGCACTTGGTAGGTGTTCTGAATTTAATGAATGCAAGAATGGCTCTTACTCTTCTGTCAACCCTGCGAATTCTCATCATACCCATTCTACAGGACAGGAAACTTGAGGATCAGGTCCAGGCTGCGCAGAAGCCACAGAGCTAATGAGTGCCAGAGCCAAAGCCAAAACCAGAATCATCGTGGTCATAAAGGCCACAAAGCTCTTTCTGCTGGTGAAGACAGCCCAATACCATGAATGGAAAAGGCACTGGACAGGGTTGGAGACCAGCTTCCAGTGCAGAGCCGTCGACTCATGCCCCTTGTGGAATGCTCTAGGCTTCCATCTCCTCATTGCCCCACTGGCCAGTGATGACCAAAAAGAGCAGTGCTACCTACCTCCAGGGCTATGGTGAGGGTCAAATGGGTCAGTGGTCGGCACTCTTCAGGGGCTTAGGGCCTTATGCGTGATCATGTGGGCTTTGTGCAAGATGGAATATTAATAACCGTATGGAAGTGGACGCCAACGGGAAACCTTCAGCCAGCCCTCCTTTGCTGAATGTCTGGTGGCCCCTTCCAGCAAGACTGTGTTTCCGGAATGATGCTGGACCAGGCACCACTCCACACAATGGTTTTGCCTGATCTTTGTTGAACTCTTGACTCTGGACACTGGCTCTGGTTACAGCCACTCCCACTAACCATTCTGATCCCAGCCCCCGCCACGGAACAGCACCCAGGACCTAACCCATAACCAAAGCTACAGGTAGGAAAGGTGGAGAAAGATGTTTACCCCTCTGGTATATGCCTTTGAAAGTGTCGAGGTTTTGTGTTGGGCACTGAAGAATTTACTTTCGTCATCTATAAATCGAGGATAATTAGGGCCTCCACAACCTACAAAGATTGTTGTGAGGATTCAAAAACAAAATAACGGGAAAGTGCTTTTAACAGTAGCACGCAAGACATGCTCAGAAAAAATAAGAAGCGATTCCTCTCTGTTAAAGTATTTCTACTAAGATGTCTTCTATCAGCTCCTCCCAAAGGAATGTTTAGGGGGTTGTTCTGGAAGGAAAAGCCTTCTCATAACCACTATCTCATTCAACCAGAATTGGCTGAAAGTTGGTGCGGTTCTAGCCATTGTAGATACAGCCGGGGAAAGAACCAAAGGATTTCCAGCAAAGACATGGAGTTTACGTTCTAGTTTATGGGGGGTAGGGGGGAGGAAGATGGACAGTAATGGAATGAATAGATAGTCTGCCAGGAGTGGTGGTATAAAAAAAAAAGTGAAGCAGGGTGAAGGGCACTGAAGGAGGGGATGCTATCGCAGCGGTCAGGGAGGCTTGCTGGGGGCATTGGAAGTGAGAGGAAGCCAGCAGATTATGTGTCTGGCATGGACAGAACATTCCAGGCAGCCAGCAACTGCAAAGGTGTTCAGAGGGAATGTGCTCGACACTTTCAAGGAAAAGGCCAGAGGAAAGAGCTGGGGGAGGGGAATAGACGAGAGTAGGGAGGCAGTGATGGCCATATATCACCTTGAGCTTTGTCAAAAAGCTGATGCTGGGGTCACCAGATTTAGCACATAAAAATACAGGATGACCCAGTTACATATGAATTTCAGATACACAACAAATAAATACTTTTTAGTGTGAGTATGTCCCAGTATTACCCAAAGCATACTTCTATTAAAAAATTAGTCAGGGGCACCTGGATGGCTCAGCTGGTTAGGCGTCCGACTCTTGATTTCGGCTCAGGTCACGATCTCAGGGTTTGTGGGATTAAGCCCTCACCCCGCGTCAGGCTGTGGGCTGACAGTGTGGACCCTGATTGGGATTCTCTCTCTCTCTCCCCCTCTCTCTGCCCCTGCCCTGGGTCTTTCAGTCTCAAGTTGAGCATAAGGTGCTCTACAGGAAGGGATGAGGGGCAGCTTTCATCATATAAGTAAATAAACTTAAAAAAATTCATTGTGTATCTGAAATTCAAATGTAACTGGGTATCCTATATTTTATCTGGCAATTCTACTTGAGCCCCACAGCCAGAGATTCTGATTCTGTTGGTCTGGGGTCTGGTCAGGCATAAGCATTGTTCACAAGCTCTGATGTGTGCTTAGCTTCAGAGACCACTGATGTAGGGCCTTGTCTATGGGTTTTACTCTGCATGATATGGAAAGCTGTAGAAGGTTCGGGGCAGTGGTATGACATGATCTCATCTTTTAAAAGGATCCCACTGGCTCCTTGCAAGGACTCGGGGACTTGCTATAATAATAATAATAATAATAATAATAATAATAATAATAGTGGACACAGGCAACTGGTTAGGAAGCTATTGCAATAGCCAGGCCGGGGAAGGGGTTTTTATCTGTTGAGTGCCTACTGCGGCTAGGCATAAGAATAATACTGGAGGCATCGATTCCTCAGTCTAGCTCCAGAGCTATTCTATTTAGAATTTTTCAGGGGTGTGGAAACCTGAGGATTTATATTTTTAACAAGCTCCCCTGGTGATTCCGATGATCAGGCAGGTTTGGAACAACTAAATGGTTGGATTTGATTCTCTCCAAAATTGTAAACATGGATACTGTTTAGGGAACACTACCCTGTGGCTGACGCTACATGCTTTCCATACTCACTTTATATCATTCGGTCCTGTGCAGTGGATACTGTGATTAGCCCCATTTCAAAGGGGAAGGGACTGAGGTCAGAGGGGTTAAATCACTTGGCCAGCATCACCTAGCTGAAAGATGGGAGAGCTAGGATTTGATCCTAGACCTGGCGGATTCTGTTATCCTGCCCTTTCAGAGGGTTAAATATCAATACAGGTTCAGAAATACTTAGATGACTTTCAGGTCATGAATCCCCAGTAGGAGAAGGCCTCTTCACTATGTCCAGTAGATGTCTGTCCTTCCAGGTTGTGGGCGGGACTGGCCCGGCATTGGTTTTTGTTGGATGGAACTAAATTATGGGGGTGATGTCACTGAAGGCGGCCCCTCATCCCTTCCTGTAGAGTATCCTTATGCTGAACTTGAGACTGAAGGACCCAGGAGACTGTTTATTGTCACTTCTCTCCTAATGACGCTCAGAAACAAATAGGGCTCCCACAGGGCGGAACTGGACACACGTTCAGAGGAGGCCCAGGGTGGAGGGTGCTGCGGATGCTTTGTGGTTACCATGGATATTGTTATATTGATGACTAACCCCTTGTTTGCATTTCCAAGACATCTTTGACCCAGAGAACAAAACATCTTTTTGTTAAATTGGACCTTCAGCTGGTCCAATGAATTGGATGGAATTGGCTAAGCTAAGCAGTAGGAGGTTGGGGTGAAAGCCGCTTGGGTTAGTAGTTTCCCCCATTGTTCCTGTGTGTTAGGCGATAATTTTGCAGTCCTCTGCCTTATCTCTTACACAGAGTCTTGGGTGACGACCTCTGCCTGCTTCTTATCTAAGAATGCTTTGCCCTTGCCCCTGGTCTGATATTTTCTAATGGATGAGACCCACATCAGCAAAGTGCTGTATATACATGCAGCAGTGGTATGTGAGATAACTTTAGCTCACACATGAACTTATATTAAATCTCCTTGGATCATACATGAAAAAGTTATTCCTGTCAATCCTTATTCCACCAAGAGCATAGTTTAATGCTAGTGCATCTTTTTTTTTTTTGAGGTACAATATAAATTTTTTTAATGTTTATTTATTTTTGAGAGACAGAGACACAGAATCTGAAGCAGGCTTCAGGCTCGGAGCTGTCAGCACAAAGCCTAATATGGGGCTTGAACCCATGAACCATGAGATCATGGCCTGAGCTGAAGTCGGATGCTTAACTGACTGAGCTACCCAGGCATCCTGAGGTACAACTTTTTTTTAATGTTTAATTTTGAGAGACAGAGACAGAGACAGAGGGTGAACAGGGCAGGGGCAAAGAGACAGGGGGACGCAGAATCAGAATTAGGCTCCAGGCTCCGAGGGGTCAGCACATCAAACCCACAAGCCGCAAGATTGTGACCTGGGCCAAAGTCGGACACTTAACCAACTGAGCCACCCAGGTGCCTCTGAGGTACAATTTTTATTTGTTTCTTATAAAGTGCTAATCAAGGTCATTAATTAAACTCATATTTAAACCATTTTTCTTTGTGCCTTACAGGTTCACAAACTATATATATATATCTTTCTTCTTCAAAACAACATTATTGAGATATCTTTGACATTTAAAATTATATGCATTTAAGGTGTACAATTTGACATTTCTTGTGAAAAGATCACCCTAATCAAGCTGAAGAACTTAATCCATCACTTTTACATAGTTACCATTTGCAGTGTGTGTGTGGGCGGTATGTGTGGGTGTGGGTGTGTGTGTGTTCAGAAAATTTACTTTAAAGTCTATCCTCTTAGGAAATTTCAAGTCTACAACGCAGCATTGTTACCTATGGGCACCATGCTGTGCATTAGCTGCCCAGCACTCCTTCGTCTGGTGTAACTAAAACTTTGTACCCCCTGATCAACATCATTTCTCCCTTCCCCTCACCCCCAAGACCCTGACGACCACCGTCTATTCTCTGCTTCTATGAGTTTGACCATTTTAGGTTCCGTGCCTCAGTGGGCTCAGCCACTCTATTGGTCTTTCTGTATCTGGCTTATTTCACTTAGCACAATGTCTTCCAGGCTCATCCAGGTTGTCCCCAAATTGGAGGATTTCCTTCTTTTTTTAGGGCTGAGTAATCTTTCACTGTACTCTTAACATTTGCTAATCTCCCTTTTCTAACGAAGGGAGAAGAGGCCTCGGCTCAGAGCCTTTGGCTCTCCAAAATACCGAGTTAGGATTTGATCTTTCCGTTATTTATTTACTTAGTAGCCTTTTTATTTTGGAATGAGCTCAGGTTGATAGAAAGTTACAAAGATGGTACAGAATTCTTACCTGAGAACCATGTCCCTCCCTGTCTCCCCTGTGTTAGCATCTTACACAGCCATGGCACATTTGTCAAGACCGAGACACCAATAGTGGTAAATTATTATAAACTAAGTATGGACTTGATTCCCTGGGTTTTCTACTAATGTCCTTTTACCATTCCAGAATCCAGTCCAGGATACCACATGCACTTAGTTTTGTTTATTGAAGTATAATTAACACACAGTGTTATATTAGCTTCAAGTGTTCAGGGTAGTGATTCAACAGTTCTGTACCTTACTCAGTGTTCATCCCCTTTGTCCATGTCACTCATGTCCCCACTCACCTCCCCTCTGGCAGCCATCAGTTCATTCTCTGTATTTAACAGTCTGCTTTTGGGGTTGTCTTTTGTTCAGTCTTGATTTCATTTTTTAAGTTTTTAAAAATTACTTCCTGGGGCCCCCGGGTGGCTCATTCAGTTAAGTGTCCAACTTCGGCTCAGGTCATGATCTTGCCGTTCCCGAGTTTGAGCCCCACATCAGGCTCTGTGCTGACAGCTCAGAGCCTGGAGCCTGTTTCAGATTCTGTGTCTCCTTCTCTCTCTCTGCCCCTCCCCCAATCGCACTCTGTCTCTCAAAAATAAATAAACATTAAAACATTTTTAAAAATTACTTCCTATAATGCAAATATTTTTTTTATGTATGACAGTGATCTATTTCCTTTTAAAACATTAAGCACAGGGGCGCCTGGGTGGCTCAGTCAGTTGAGCGTCCGACTTTGGTTCAGTTCATGATCTCTCAGTTCATGAGTTCAAGCCCCGCATCAGGCTCTGTGCTGACATCTCAGAGCCTGGAGCCTGCTTTGAGATCTGTATCTCGCTCTCTTTGCCCTTCCCCTGCTCACGTTCTGTGTGTGTGTGTCTCTCTCTCAAACAAATAAAAAAAATTAACATTTCTTAAATAAAAAATAAAACATTAAGCCCAGGAAAATGGGATTAAAAAACAGTAAGAGTAAAAGTGGTATGCAGACATGGCAAAAAAATTCTTAACTTCCTCCAGGTTGACTTCACTTGTAGGAAAATCCTCCCCATGGGCTCCCATGATGGTTACCAGCCAGATGGGCGGTCTTCCAGCCAGGCTGGCTTCTTTCACTAGTCTTTAGAACATGTGTTTCCCTTAGGATGGTCGGCCACTGCTGTGACTATCAGACATTGACAGCACAGTGGCCCAAATCACGACATTGATGACTTAGGGAGCATAAAATCCAGAGGGAGGTGGTTCCATACTTGGTCTAGTAGCTCAGTATTGTCAGCAATGACCTACACTTTTTCTGCTTTTTATCATCCCCAGCATGTGGGACCACTCTGTCCTGGGGTCCAAAGGTGGCTTCCTCAGCTGCACTAATCCTTCAGCAGTTATGTTCAAGAAGAAAAAGGGAACTCTCCTCATGGTCCTTTCCTTGTGGGCTTTTCCCCCACGATCAGGGTGGAAATGATTTCCCAGAAGCCCCCTCATTAGGATCACATGTCTGTATTACATGACCATCTCTGGCTGCCAGGGAGTCTGGGAAAGCAAGGATCTGGCACGGAGACTGGCTCAGATCCATATAGATGGGAACAAGCCAGTCCTAACACTTGTGGAGCTCAGGGCAAAAACCACGAAATGATAAATAAAACATGTCCAGCCTGACAGATATACCTTCAGAACCATGCGGAAGATCTGGCGTGGATTTAAAATCCTTCAGCTCCTTGGAGTTCCATGCCAGGAGCTGGCTCCTGGCTCACTGCCCAGCCTCCCCTCTCCCATGCCCAGTTTGATCTCATACCACATGAGGCCTCACACACAGGTGTGTGGACACTCCAGCCTACACATCTGAGCTCTGTCTGCCCCTCCCACAAACGATGGCCCTTTGGCCACTCCTCAAACTTAGGAATGTGGGTACTGGCTGCACCCTTGGGAGAATGGGTCAGGGAAGAGGCTGACTCCTACAGGCTGGAAGTGATCTTGGGGCTGTTCGGACAGGGAACATCGGGGTACTAGGGATCCACAGTGTGGCCTTAGGTGGCACATCCTCTAGGTTTTGTAGATTCCTCTCTCCATTGGGGTGGGCATGGCTGTAGGAGGGTCAGAGTGGGGCTCTCTAAAGGCTGGGGCCCAGAGCGGAGACTGCTCTTGCCAGTATTGATTGGGCACCCTGTGGCCCAGAAAAATCTGGGTTCCTCTTAAGGCAGGAGGTAGAATGGCTATTGAGCAGGCCGCTCTCAATGTCCGTCAGTGTCCATTCAGTGGTCTTAAGTCTTACTGACTCTTACCTCTCTAGGACCTGGCCCAATGCCTAGTATATGGTAGGTGCTCAGTAAATACTTTCTGAGTGATTGAGTGCATTCATTCATTCATCATGATGTGCATTCATTCATCATGAATGCATTCATTCATTATGTGCATTCATTCATCATGAATGAATGAATGCTATTTGAAACTGTCCTTCATCTCCTTCACATAGGAATGGATGCTGTTGGAGGCCAGAGTCTAGAAGGTAAGCCCTGAGGGAGTTTGTTCAGGGTCCAGGGTGGAGCAACAGCCTAGAACTCCTGACATCTGTGTGCTCCACACCATGCCCACCTCAGTGGACACATCTTTGTCATGCACGTAGCCACAGACTTCTCTCCAGAGGGTGTGCCCATTTCAGAGTTTCAGGGCTGCTGGGACCTCTGTGCTCCCACACCAAGCCCTCCGTGCCCAGTAGTGGACCTCTGCCACCTGGTGTATGGGACCCCCCACCATCAGCCCCACCTTCCTCCCCCTGACAAATCCCCAACTCAGACACATCTGCTCTCTGCCCCTGACTGTGTTGTGTATAAACCAGCTTCTACGCTTTCCTCACACTTCCTGCTGCCTGCGATACTCTCATTCAACCCATTTTTTTCTGGCCGTTCAAATCAAATCCTTGCTTCAAGACCCAGCCGGTTCCCACAGCCTTCCTGAGGCTTGCCTTGGCTGCCCCAACCCCCTTCCTCTGATCTGCCGTAGGAATTCACAGATGCTGTGTCCTGCCCCAGACGCTCTTCCATTTAACATTCAACAGAGGTCACAGGCCTCACCAAGCGCTGGCTTTTATGCTGGGGAAGGGATGAGGAGGTATCGGAATTCTCTGGGTAGCTAGCTGACTTAAAGAGAGATATTCAAGGACATGACAGGGGTCGCATGGACAGGCAGGATAGGATTGGCAGACAGCTAGGACTCACCAAGACTGGTGATTAGGGACGTCAGGACATAAGGCTTATCTCTTTGCCACTCAGAGGCCACGTGGCCTCCCTCTTGTCCTCCTCTCTGAGTTTCAACTTTATTAGTCACTTGCATCCAATTCCTACCTTTGACAGGCACATGGCTCCATATCAGCTCCGTAATTTTCACTGCACGTGACCTTGTCACTCAAACACGTGCAAATGAGTCAGGGTTCCTTTGGTTACAAGAGAAACAACTCTGTCAAAATGGTGTAAGCAAAGAAAGGGGATTTACTGACTCATGTGACTACTGAAAACTCCAGAGGGAAGTCAGGTTTCAGACATGACAGACCCAGACATGCCAGACGCAGGTACTCAAATAAAATGATTAGGAACTTCTATCAGGGAGAACGCTGGGCTCAGCTTCCTTCTGGGTCGGCTTTACCGGTAGAAAAGTCTTTCCCTTAAGGGTGCCAAGGCCGACACCAGAAAATCCAGACAAACATTCTACCAGCTTAGCAACTCTGGTGGAGAAAACACTCCCTCCGGGTAGTGCCAGTAAGATTCCTAGGGAGAGCTGTCACTGGCTCAGCCTTGAACCAAATCCTGTGGCCAGGGCTAATGATGCTTTGATTGGCAGGTTTGGGACACATACTCTCCCCCTACCCCAAAATACAAATATGGTATTATTATCATCAGAACCCACCTGGGCAGAGATTGGGTGGAGAGGGCGCAAACCCCTCAAAGAGAACTCCACTCAAGGTGGAGGTTAACCTCTAATTAGCTGGGGGCAGGATGGGGGGTTGGGGTACACACCTGCTGCTCACATAGGTTCTCTCTGGGGGCCATCAACTACTATCTGCCTTCTCAGTGCCCCTCATTCTTCTGCAAATAGCACCACTCTTTGTTCCAGGTCCTTCTCCCCCTTCACAAGATGCTATTGGGGCTGCCAGTCACAGCCCTGCTGGTCACGGAGGGCATGTGACCCAAGAGGACTAACCAGAGTCCTCCCTTGGGATTTGTCATCATTTACCAAAGGAAGAAACTTAGTGTGTTTCTGGAGGTGAAGCTGGGAAGACACTGGCAGGAGATGGTCACATTTACAAGCTAATAGAAAAAGCTGGCTGGAGAGACAAAACCCTAATGCAGAGAGAAAAGGAGACAGAAATGGGGGAAAGCAGTCTGAATGAAGGCCCAGCCCTGAATTTCATCATTACCAATGCCCATGGGGAAACTGCCTTTGCCACTATTTGGTTATATGAGCCAGTACCTTCATCTTTTTGCCCAAATAGAGCAGTTAATGTTTGGGTAATTGGCATGTGGTCTGTGCCAAGATACCATGCTAAGTGGTCTCTACAGGCGCTCTTGTTCAATGCTCACTAGTCTGTGATTGTTTCCCCTTTTTATAGATGTGGGAATTGAGGTTCAGAGAGTTTAAAATAAGGAACTCATTGATACAGCCAGTAAGTAGCAGAGTTGGGACTTGACCCAGACAGACTGTCTGCAGAGTAACCCACAAAGCTCTATATAATGCTGGGGGAGCCCTTGAACCCTGGGCCACACCCCTCAGCATGGGATTAGCCCTGGAACCAGTTTCAGACTGAGTCTTTGTCCTCAAACTGCTTAGACTTCATAGCATTGTTATATTGGACTTAAATGATTTTTAAACTGTTAGATATATACAGAAAAGCACCTACAAGATGTAGGCACTGACAGCCCGGGCTTTAAGTCTTTGACCTGTGAAATGGGGATAATAGTTCAGTAATTCTCATATGGTTGTTGCAAAGTTTAAGGATATTTAGGAACTGTGGGTGATGACTCTAACTCCATCTCTAAACTTATCAGGCACTTTTGGTGGCAAAATCACTGGGCTTCTCTGAGCCTCCATTTTCCATCCATAAATGGGAAAGGTAGGATCTAGTCTTAGGAGTCAATCAGACTTGACCTGAACTGACATTGCTAGTTCCGTGCTGCAAGACTCTAGGCAAGTTATTGGCTGAACTTGAAGTAGCCCTGGCTGAAGGGCACAGTGCCAGCACAGGCCCAGGGCAGGTGCGGTATAGTTTCCCCGGGCTGTCATAACAAGGGCCACCAACTGAATGACTTAAATGCCAGAAGTTGTCCCTCACATTTCTGGAGGCTAGAAATCCAAGATCCTGGTGTTGGTAAGATCAGTTCCACAGTTCCTGTGGGGGAGAATCCATTCCAATCCTTTCTCCCAACTTGTGGTGGTTCGATGGCTGTCTTTGGCATTCTTTGGCTTGTAGAAACATCACTTCCTGCTGCCTTATTCTCCACAGGGCATTCTTCCTGTGTCTTACCTTGTCTTCCCTCTATGCATGTCTGTGTCCGTGTCTCCACTTCCTCCTTCTATAAGGACACCAGTCATATTGGATTAGGGCCCACCCTAATGACCTCGTTCTAACTTGATTATCTCTGTAAAAACCCTATTTCCAAAGAAGGTCACATTCTGAGATAGTGGGGGTTAGGGCTCCAACATATTTTTTTTGGGGGGGGGCACACAATTCAACCCTACCAGGTGCTCAGTTTATAGTAGTTTTCCTTCCTCATCGAACTTCCTTATTAAATAAGATTAAATACCTGGGAGGGAGCAGGCTCTCAATAAATGTTTTTTTAAGTAAATGCATGGATGGGCCTCTAGGTTCCAGAGTTTTCTGACTTCTTCAGAGAATTCTCTACTGACCCAGGAGATAATCCTCCCTTTTAAGAAGGTGATTTCAAGATATTCAGACAAGAATATAAAGTGCATAAGAACAGCTCCAGGCAGATTCAAAACCTCAGCTCTGATTTCTCTTTGAATCTATGGTGGTCCTGCAGCCTGAGAAATTGCAGGCAGGTCCTTCATTCCTGGAAATGCTTTCTATGGCCACGGAAAGAATTCGTTGCTCTAGCAAAGGCTGAAAAACTTCCTCCAGGCCTTTGAAAAGAGGTTCCAACAATGAGCAGGGGCTGTCCGGTGAGATGAGAAAGTGCCTATGGGTAATGGGGACAGGCGGATTCCCACAACCCTCTGCCCCGAGCCCCCACTAAGTCAGGAAGCTGTAACCACATGGAGAAACCCCGTCTCTTCTTAATTCTTTACCCTTCATGAGCCCACATACCTCGAGCACTCATGATATGCCGGGAGCGTTCCATCAGATAGATACAGCTAAGTGACTCGAAGTCCAAACTCTGGAGTTGGACTTCTGCGGTGCCCTCTGGCCCTACCACTGCCTCACTGTGTGATCTCGAGTAAGTTGTTTGACCTCTCTGTGCCTCAGCATCCCTGTTGGTAATTTGGGGGTAATAATCATACCTATCTTAAAGCATATGTGGTAACATATGTAATACGCTTTGCATGGTGCATTCAAGTCACGGCAGCAATTATTTTGTTAATTGTTGTTGGAAACGCTGGTGATGCTGAGGCTGATAACAGAAGAGTTCTAGTGCCCAGGCTTTAAGAGACTTCCTTATCTATAAGATCGAATAAAATAAGAGAAGCCTGTTAGTGCTTTCTAGAACTCAACCCATCTCTTTCTCCTTGTCTTCTCCCTCCCTTCTTTGATTCCTTGTGGTCCCCAGTGCCCAGCCATGAATGACTTCACTACTCGCCCGGCAACCCTATGAGATACAGGTGAGGTAGCTTGTTAATGGTGACGCTAGAATCAAGCTAGGGATGTCGGACTCGAAGGCCACAGAATAGGGAGATGGTCTGGTGAGGAGGGGCTTTGGCCCCTCCCTGCAATCCCTAATTCCTAAGCGCAGGTTTCTCCACCAGATTGGCCTGTCCTGGGCAATGTTCCCACTCTGGACTGGCTTCACCCCATTGTCAAGGCCAGCCCCCTGCCTGCAGTCATACTGAGCAGGCCCCAGAAAGCCCATTCACCCACAGGGATCACAGACTGATGATAAAGGCAGCCTGTTAGGACATGGGATTCTCATCCAGTAGCACTCTGAATCCTCATGGGGGCTCTGGGAGGTGTGTGGCATCCTTTTCCACGTTACAGGCAAGCAAAGTGAGGTTCACAGAAGTCCTTTAACTTCTACAGGTCACACACTGGGTCAGACTTGGCTTTGAGCCTAGCCCTGCCTCTCTTATTTCTTCCACATGCAGGTTTTGGCAGCCCTGTCTGTTTCCTCCGTTCTCCCCCCAGCCTGGGACTGCCTGCACCAATATTGACCTCTAGCACTCTCCATGCACGACCAGCCAGGCTTCCAAAAGGGGTGGGGACAGCAGTGTCAGGGCCTCTTTCGAGGGGTGGGGGGTCGGAGGGCACACTGGTTGGGGGCCATGTGCCCACACAGCTTCCTGCAGGGGAGGTTGGGCTGGGTTGTTAAAGTCTATAGGAAAGCCATTCCATGTTTATACTTCTGTTTTCTCTGTCTTTAGCATAGACAATGGGTTCTGGAATTCTCTGGCCTCTCTGTGCACCTGATCCCTGGAGTTTAGAGGCTCCTGAGGTTAGTTCCCTGTTCTCCCTTGCAAGCCCACAGACAGCAGCCAGCTTCCTGGTTGTTTCAGAACTGCATGTGAAGGAGGCAGCTTAATGGAGCAGAAAGAACACTGCACTAATTCCTTGGGGAGCTCTGGAAGCGATTGGCTGCGTGACCTTAGGCAGATGCATTTACCTCTCTGATCCTCAGTCTCTTCATTGGCAAGATGATTTCTACTGTATAAGGTTGGGCTGAAAATTCAGCTAGATAATGCATATAAAGCAGTTAGTGCAGTCCTTGGTGCATAATACACACTCAATAAACATGCGGCCCCCATCATGAAGGTAGAAATAGTGTCACTGGCAACTGAGACCTTGGTGGAGGTTTTCTTCTTGGTGGAGGGTCTAAGAACTAGATGGAGTGGGAGTGGAGGTGAGGGGGAAGAGAATGTTCTTACCTATTCTACTGGCAACCATCCCAAACTGCACTTGCCCGAGGCCAGCTCAGGAAATGTGGAACAGTTTTCATCATTTACTCATCCAGGGCAGACAGGATGTTCTTCAGGCCCACCTGGCCTTGGCTTAAGTGTGTGGGCACATGCACATGTACTCACACTCACATACGCTCTCAGCATGAGGAGTCAATAAGGCCCATAGCATGGGTGTAACAGAGTTGCCTTGGAAATACCTGTATAAGGAATATAGGCAGGCCAGATGTCAGGAACAGCTAATTGCATACATACTTCTATTTTGAGTTTTCTTCACGGGAGTTCAGAGGAGATGTGACTCGTGTCTACTGTCCAGGGACCCAGTAGCACTCGCAGTTCCTGGGCTTCAGGGGTCTTAGGAGAAATCCAGTCCAATTAGCTCATTTCAGGGAAAATGAAACTCGGAGAGGCAAAGCGCCTTGCTGGACAAGACATACCCACGGGGCCAGGATCAACCCTTCATGCTCTGATGTCAGAGTGCTCTCATTCCTCCCCGACAGAGGTACGGTCTCCAGGAGTGAGCGTCCAACCAGAAACTGTCATCTAACCAGGAGGAAGGGGGGAGTGGGGAAGGACAACGGATTGTGCCCAGTGAGCCCCTCTGAGGTTTCAAGCCTGCTTCCCAATTACGAGGCCTTTGGAAGGAAACAAGGTATCATCTCCCGCCCTCCACTCCCCTGCACCCCCGAGGGTCCCCTCCGGCGGAGACGTGGTCCTGGCAACCATGGGAAGTCATTCCCACCAGCAGAAGCCTCCTCTGTGTTCCAGAGCAGCCTTTCCGACAACCGGGACCGTCAGGGCGAGGCGGGAAAGGTGGCGTTATTGTCGAGGACCGTTGCATTTATGTGGCGTCTTATCTTTACGACAAAAGCTCAGATGGGAATTGAAATGCAATAAACCAGGAAAGCAACAGCCATAAAGAGTTGGTTCTGTATCGTGAGACGGTGCACCTGATGGGCTGCGGGACCTGCTGTTTGGGGTGGGGGGGCTGTTAGTCCTTGTAGACCTGCGATTCTCTGTTAAGCCAGAGCCCAATGACCGGGGGCTGGAAAATCCGGTGGGGCTGCTTGGAGCAATTCCTAGATTCCCCTGCATTCTCTCCACCCCTCCCCAACTCTACCAACTAAGAGTTGGGGGTCCCCCAACTAAATATGGGACCCCCGCAGCCACCCCAGAACAACTCCTGCACACAAATTCTCCCCCTTCACCTCTGGGGGCGATCAGGAGGACACCAAAACCACCGGGACCTTCGTTAAGATGAATGGGCATGAGGTGGGCAGCACAGGGGGATTTCCCATGGGCTCCGACTTCCCGGGAGGGAAAATGTGTGACAGCCACAAATATGAACAAACCGCCCCAAACACAAAAGACCAGACAAAGCGAGAAAATAAAACCGGCTACAGGAATTGCAAAAAAGGAAGTCTTGGTTCTATTTGTTTTGCAATAAGTTCATCAAGGTATATAAAGGAAAACCAGGGGTAATAGAATACAAGGAACAGGAGGTCCCTCGTGGCGTTCAGGGGACATGTGCCTCCTCCCCCACCCCAAACGGTTTAGATGGGCTGTACCGTGGGCACACAGAAGTCTATCATCCAGGCACGTAGTTCGTGACCCAACACAACCGTCTGGCTTTGGCTTGCAAGTCCAGCTGGCATTTAATCCCCCGAGGGAACGAGCCTTAGTTCATAGCCCCTTACCCCGTTCACATGAGCCTAACGGGGCCCAAGAGGCAGCAGGTGCCCATCCGGAGCGCACCTAGGCGATGGAAGAGATCTCGCTGTGTTTCTGTTCTCTGCAGAGAAGAGTGCCGGCGGGAGGCCAGCAGCTGCCCTGGCTGCTCGGGTGGCAGCAGAAGCAGGCGGACATCAGCAGGGCCAAGGCGATAATGATGGCTAGCACCCACCGGATGATGCCCGGGTAGAAGAAAGGCAGGATGAGGATGATGAGCAAGACCAGCAGGAGCAAGTGTGCCACCAGGCGCCGGGCCGCCACACGATTAGCACTTGCCGTGTCCTGCCCTTCCTCTCCTGCCCGGCCGGTGTGCCCTGCGGTCGAGGTGCCAGAATCTGCCAGTCCCTGAGGACAGAGCCGCACCTCCGGGCACGGCCGGGCCAGCCGCCCCACCACAGCCTCCTGGTCCCGCAGGCTGCAGATGAGGCCCCCGGGGACGGCGGTGGCCTTGCGGCACAGCGGGCAGGTGACAGACCAGGTGTCGTTCTGGATACACAGCAGGAGCTTCAGGCAGACGGCACAGAAAGGGTGCTGGCATGCCAGCAGCTTGGGTGGCCGGGCACAGCTGTAGGGCTCCCGGCACACCAGACACTCGAGGTCGTCCTCCGTGGGGCCAAGACAGCCCTGAGCAGGGCCTGCGGCCTCGGTGGCGGGGGCTCTGGTGGAGACGGGCTGGGGCTGCCGCGGGGCTGGCTGCTCTAGGACCTCGGTGCAGGCCATCCTGGGCACGGAGTCAGCGGGATGTGGCGGCGGGCAGCCTGGGCATTGACGGGGGGTGTCGGGCAGCACCGCTGGGGCCTGGATGCCGTCCGACCTCAGGCTCGGCGTCTCAGCCTCCTTTTCCTTCTCGGCAGGCGCCCGGTGACAGCAGCCGTCTGGAACCCCTCTCCCGGAGCTGCTCCGCTCGTTTCTTGGCTTACGTCTTCTCTTTAGTTGTTATTATTTCTTCTCTTGAAGCCTAGGGTTAATCAGTAACTTGTGGGTCTGGAGACTTTGAATTGCCAAAGGGGGCAGGGCCCACGCCGTGAATCAGGACTTTGGTGTTGAGGCCAGGAAACCTCAGATGCCTCCGAGCACCAGCAACATGGTGGCTTATGAGCTTCGAGACGCATTCGAATCCCCCGTCCACCCTCCGGCCCTGGAGACTTTAAAAATACAGATCTCTAGGCCCCAAACTCATCTGGCAGGTCAAGATGGGATCTAACAATCTTCAGGCACAGTTAGCGGGCATCGCGTCATGATGCTGACACAGGTGGCCTGGGGAACCCACTTTGAGAAACACTACCACAGCCAGGTTTCAGAGAAAACCGTCCCAGCTGTCGGGATCAGCGGAAAACAGTTTGCGCTTTGAGTGTATTTGCAAACAGATGGCCTCGTGAAGGAAAGAGAAGTGATGGAGCGCCTGGGTGGCTCAGTTGTTTGAGCGTCCGACTTCAGCTCAAGTCATGACCTCACGGTTTGTGGGTTCGAGCCCCGCCTCGGGCTCTGTGCTGACAGCTCAGAGCCTGGAGCTGCTTCGGATTCTGTGTCTCCCTCTCTCTCTGCCCCTCCCCTGCTCACGCTCTGTCTCAAAAATAAATAAACATTTAAAAAAATTTAAAGAAAAGAGAAGTGAAGGAAAAGAAGAATTCTGAGTGGGTGGTGGCTGGCGGGGAGAAAGCCCAGGTCAACACAGAAAAACCGAAACCCGAACAGCTCATGGGTCTTTATTTAGTTACTTAGTTTTTAATTTTTTTAAATGTTTATTTATTTATGAGAGAGAGGGAGAGAGAAAGAAAGAGAGTGAGCACAAGCGGGGAAGAAAGAGACACAGAATCTGAAGCAGGCTCCAGGCTCCGAGCTGTCAGCACAGAGCCTGATGCGGGGCTCGAACTCAAGAACCGTGAGATCACGACCTGAGCCAAAGGCAGACGCTTAGCCGACCGAGCCACCCAGGCGCCCCCCGACTCATGGGTCTTTAGCACCTACTGCTGGAGCCGCCTCCTTTTTAGTCCTAGCAGTTGTATTAACAGCCACGGACTCTCCAGCATCACACTCGTGGCCCGCTCTGCCTCCGCACAACTGACGATAGGTGCCGTTTGTTGTGTGCTAGACATGTGTGTACCCAGTGGTAGTAAGAACAGCCACCATTTATTTGGGGTCCCCCCCCGTGCAGTCTCTTGGCATTCCTGGCCCAGCCTGTAAGGGGGCCCACCATGAGGCCTGGGAGCAAAGACAGGGTGTGGTCAGGGCAGGCCTGCTGGCAGCTTTCCAAGTGGACTCCCAAGGGGCCAGGGCCTGGTGGAAACTACCAGTACCCAAGGTCGGTTTCCCAGCCTCGTGGGTCTAGGAACTCAATCGCGTCAGCTCATACCGAGGCCATTGGCCTCCGGGCAGCTGACTCCACCCACCGGGACTCATGTGGGACGGACAGGTGTAAGCAGTGCGACGATCAAGAAAACATGATCCCACTACCTTGCCCGGAACGGCAGAGGGCGGAGCGGCACAATCCACTCCCTCAAAAAAATGCATCGCGTAGGCCTCGCCGACTCCAGAAGGACGCACTGAATGGTCCTTTACCGCTCGTGTTATCTGTTGAGGTCCACGCGGAGTCTAGCTCTTCGGATTCAGCTCTTTCCTCCACCCCAAGGGGGCAGGCACTGCCTTCCTGCTTCACCCTCCACACACCCCCCCCCCCCGCCCCCGCCAGGCCTCTGTCTCTGAAATCCAATTCCCCAAATTCCAACTTTGCCAAAGTGTTTCTTTTCGGCCTTCAGTTTGACAACTGGCTGTTTCTTTTCTTCCTGTTTTCCCTCACGTCAAACCGAAGGGGATCTTGGATCTGCCACCGGGCATCTGTTTTTTTCCCCTAGGCCCAGCATCCATTCTGCCTTCTGCAGGTGCCTGTTTCTCCTTCACCTGACCTGACCACTGCCATTCTGTATAGTTCCCGTTCTGTGCAAGGGGGAAGGTGACGTGCTTCAGGGCAGACCAATCGGCATCTTCCACCCTGTTGGTTGTAGCAATTGCTTCAGACTCAGGCACGCGCTCTAAACCAAGCCAACGAGACTCAACTCTGGAACTTGCGCTGAGAAGTTTCTCTTCCCTCTGGGTTTCCAACTGGACGATGGAACTTTGGGGCTGCTAGGACCGCAGCGTGCAAAGAACCTGCCTGAGAGTAAGGCCAGCACAAAAGAAAGATGAGCAGAGCGTCAGAAAGAGCCCCGATGACATAGCTTGAATGCCTGGGTCCAGCCATACCTGCAGCGAGAGCTCTATCTTTGGGGTTTTTTTTAGTTATATTAACATACAAAGTCCACCCCAATTTTTATTCTTAAGCCAGCTCAAGTTGGATTTCTGTCCCTTGCATGAGAAAGACTTCTGAGTAACACGGCAGTCGATGGAAGAAAAGAAGCCTTTACTTTCTGTCTGACACAGGGTCAAGCATCGACAAGACAATCAGCCTGTTCATGGCTAAGAGGGAACTAATCCCTGTGTGCTGCTTTGCTCAAAGGGACTCTGTGTCTTCTCGCTGCTTTGACTTGAATCACATAATACTCTGTTCTATTTGCTAGACTAGGGAGGGTTGGGGATAGGAGGAGGAAAAATTTGTTGAGCTGCATTCATTTATAATGAGAAATAGAAAATGAGCTGGACAACCCAGTGGTGTCAGCTTGGCCAGAGCCCCCTCTCGCCGCTAGCCAGCTCTATGGAAAGCCAAATAATCAGGAAGTTAGCTGGATAAACTTGACATCAGACCAAGGAAAGCTATTTAGGACTAGTGTCTAAAGAATAACCTTTTGATATCTTTGGGCAACCACCATCAGGAAAATATATTGGTTATAACAGCCCAAACATTATAGGAGAATATAAAGTAAAACACGAAAGCTCCTGACTCCCACCCCCCTAAGGATGACAGGCTTTTAACAGCACATTGTGCCCATGTTTCTCGCATCCTACCATTGTGGCTTAGGAAACACTTTGTTTCTTTTCTTTCCTTTTTTTTTTTTTAATGTTTATTTTTGAGAGAGAGACAGAGAGACAGAGCATAAGCAGGGGAGGGACAGAGAGAGAGGGAGACACAGAATCTGAAGCAGGCTCCAGGGTCTGAGCTATCAGCACACAGCCTGAGGCGGGGCTTGAACTCACAACCGTGAAATCATGACCTGAGCAGAAGTTGGACGCTTAACCCACTGAGCCACCCAGGTGCCCCTGTTTCTTTTATTTTAGAGAGAGAGAAAGAGGGACAGAGGGGGAGAGAGAGAGAGAGAGAGAGAGAGAGAGAGAGAGAGAGAGAGAGAATCTTAAGCAGGCTCCCCGCTTAGCGTGGAGCCGGACACAGGGCCCTATTCCTTGACCCCGGGACTGTGACCCGACCCAAAATCAAGACTTGGACGCGCTCAACCAACGGAGCCACCCAGGCGCCCCAACTTTGTTTCTTAAAGGTGCCTTGGCTCAACTATCATCTGCACTGGCTTTATAGTTGGACATCCAGCTCTTGTCACTCTATGAGCTGTGTGACCTTAGGCAAGTCATTTCAACTTCATTGGGACTCAGTTTTTAATGTGATTGAATAAAGACAGTAACACTGTAGGAAATTGTGGGAGACTACTTAAGCCCCCTGCCTCCATCAAACCCTGCCCAGGGGAGACTCAGTAATGCGTACACCTTGCTTTAGTCACCAACCGTGATGTCACGGATCTCTCCCAGAGACATGGAGGTGAGATGCCTGGGTGACCGTTTGAGCCAGTGCTTCTCAAGGAGAAGTGGGTGTGTGCCGTTGCTGGAGTGTAGCCTGGAGCAGATCTAACTCAGGGGAAGTACAGAATGTCTCTGGAGACTTAACCTGCTGAATTCAGCCAGGATTCTCCTGCTGTTCTGTGTTCTGTTTGTGCTCGCTGTAATATTAGACTTTGAGAACTTAGAGTCCTTCCAAATCTTCAGATAAAATATAATTTTTAATTGCTGTATAAATACGAACTTATTCATTCTTCATGAAGCTTCCCTCACCACCCCCCCTTGAACCGTAGTTTCTTTTATCCTCTGGCTTCACGCGCCACCACCCCCTGCTGCCCAAGGGCTATAAGGAGTTTCATATGTACAGCCTCAGTGGAGGTTAGACTTTTCCCTGTCCAGTGCCAGAGCCAATTCTCCCAATGGACCCCCTGGGCACGCGGTGCAGGTCACCACAGCCCCACGCCCTGCAAAGACATTGCTGATCTGAGCTCACCAGGGAAGGAGTGAGAGAATAGTGATGTCATGAGGTCATGCCTGATCCATGCCCGGCCTCTGATCTTGGCCAACCCACCCTCACTCCACATTCCAGCGGCCACCGAGGGCTGTGTCCCAGCCAGACGCCCCATCGTCCTAGTTCCTTTCTGCCCTGGGCTGGCTGGTGCCTTAGCTCTTATTCCAGAATTCCTGCCTCCGTGCACCACGTTTTCTCTGCATTCACAGTGAAATCCTGCCCCTGTGCACCCCGCCGGCTACACCCGCGTCCTCTTCAGGGGACCTGTGGGTCTGAGGACAGGCTGCTGGGGTAGACCTAGGAAAGGGATTTGGTACAAAGTGACAGGAAGGGGATGATGAAAATCAAGTCCGGAGAGGGGGAGATGAAGCAAGAGAAAGTGCGAGTGCCTCATGCACCGACAGCAGGAAGTTCGAAACCGCACTTTGCTTTCTTTTCCTATTTTTAAAAAATAATTTTGCAAAAAAAAAAAAAGCCATCTTTATTTATAAGAAAGGGAATTGCCGATGAACAAAAAGAAAATATCAGTAATCGGGGATCTCCCAGCCCACGGAGAACCAGTTTTCGTTTCGAGATCTCCTATCAGACTTCTTTCCACGCATACTTGCACAAAAAAAAATGTTTTCCCGTTAAAATGGGACGCTGCTATTTATATTTTGAGAATCTGCATTTTTCCCTGCTAGTGTATCCTACATCTCTTTCCATGTTCATAATTGTACTTCACATCATTTGTGAAGGTTGTGGGGTATCCTGCCACACGAATGCACTGTATTTTCGTGAGTCAGTTCCCATGAGTGCAATGTCTAGGCTTTTCCATTTTCCACCACTATCAGTAGCCCAGTGATGCGCATCCCTGGACATGTGTCTTCCATATCCGGCCCTTTCAAAGTTTCGACATGTGCGTTATCTCTCTACCTGCCATTTTGGCTGGGGAGCGTCTTGTGGTTCAGGTCCCAAATCTGGATCTATGCTGAGTTGTCGACGTCCCTGATTTAAGCCACCAAGGTTGAGACTGTCAACTAGTGAGCGGTAGGTGAAGCCATTTTTGACCAGCTCAGAATTCTCACCATGCATCTCTCCCTGAGATTTCAAATATCAGGTGATGAACCTCCAAAGCCACGTTTCTCTGAAATCACGGTGATTCTGGGGCCTAGACCCATCTCCCACTGCCACCTCTAAACTTAACGTTCCTGCCCCTCCCACCCCTTAGCTCTTGGCCAGCTCTAGTTCACACTACAACTTGGAATTCTTCCTTGAACCCTTTCTGTTTATCTCCTGGGACACATCCAGCACAGCTAGTTCTGAGACCCCACCCCCTTAACTGCTGCCTCAACTCTGAGGAGCTAAGCCACGAGCAAAAGGAACCCCACCTTTGCACCTGGCCCAGGCCCCCAGGGGTGCACGCCTGTCCCTGGTTGGTGGAGGTGGAGCATCTCCCTGGTTCTCCTTGTCTTCATCCTCCACTAGTTTGAACTAAGAACGCGAGTCCTAGAAAAGAGGAGTTTGAGGAAGAGGTGTTCTAATTTTGTCACGAGAATAGCAGACCACCTGAGGCCTGGGCCCTGTCAGATGCCATGGCCTTAGACCATTGGATGGCCAACTGGATGCAACGCCTGCCTGGCTCAGACAGATTTCGCTTGGAGTTTAGCTCACCCATTCCTCCAAATCCGCATTTCTCACACTGTGGGCCACGGGTCTCCAGGTTTCTGTGAGCTTCTTGAGGGATCCTCCTGAAGAAACTGGTGGTGTGTGGAGAGGAGGATTCCAGGGACGAACCCAGGAAAGAATGGGTCCTTCACCTGAACTTGGAGATGCACGTGGATGCTGGAGTGTTAAAGGCTCTTGAAAACCCCCTTGTGAGGAAACCTGCTTGATTTTGTTTAATCCTGATTTCATCTTGAACCCCTCAACCTGTGGGATCTTTTCCCCACAGAATGTTTGATGTTTATTTATTTTTGAAGGGGAGAGATACAGAGTGTGAGCAGGGGAGGGGCAGAGAGAGAGGGAGACACAGAATTGGAAGCAGGCTCCAGGCTCTGAGCTGTCAGCACAGAGCCCGAAGTGGGGCTCGAACTCACAAACTAGAAGATCATGATCTGAGCTGAAGTCGGTTGCTTAACCCACTGAGGCACCCAGGTGCCCCCCCCCCCCCCAGAATACTTTTGAATGTGCTGAGAAGCAGTTTGGGAAATGCTATTGGATCACGCTAAACCATTAGAAAGTTGCATTTGCCTCTTGTGTTTTCTTTCTTTTCTCCTTCCTTCCTTGCTTCCTTCCTTCCAAGTAGGCTTCTACCCAGCATAGAGCCCAACATGGGGCTTGAACTCACAACCCTAAGATCAAGAGTTGGACACTTAACCGAGTCACCCAAGCACCCCTGCCTCTGTGTTTTTTAAACGCTCTCACTGAGCTGTATTTGGGACTATTTTGTCAGTTTTTCTCCAAAGACACTCTAAGAAACAGACCCATGAAACCCATTACTGCATGTCCATTCAGGGGTGTGGTCAGAACACCTGTGCATGACACTACTCAGTGTCACCTGTATACACACACACTACTCAGTGTCACCTGTATACACACACACATGAAAATTTTCCTTTTTGGGCAAGTGCTGGAAAAAGCTTTGTTTCCTCTGAAGGCGGACTGTGTCTGTCCACATATGTAGATATTCTAAACTACAAAATTGTGGTTTCTCATTTTTGCTTTGGCCACCAGGAAGCTCAACCATAGCAATCGTGAAATATCTCATTTAGCACATGATGTTGCAGTCCCCCTAGTGTACAATTCCTATTCTAGTTTGTGGTTTACCTGGTCCTGAGGTCTGATGTTCCATCTTTGTATTTATATTTCATTTGCATATATGTGTACATATATAGTGCAAAGAGGAGATGTAGAAAAAGAGAAGAAAAGACATGGAGATAGAAGAAAAGAGGAAAAATTGGTAAATCCTGGGTAGAAGGCGGAGGTGGGGGGACCGTGTGGGTGTGTACTGTGGCATTTCTTGCTTGACATGAAGCCCCTGGGCTCTTGCCTCTTTTGACTCATGCTGTCCTGAATACAGGAGCCTGGACACAACATGTGCCTATCTGAGAAGACCTCTCCATTTGTCCTCTGCTCACCACATTCCAGGGAGCACAGACCTGGGATCTGGACCACTGGCCATGTGAAAACTAAACCTCCCCAAGCATGGCCTGGCACCCATTAAACTGTTCTGCAGAGTGATCAGCCCAAGGTCAGGAGGCTGCCACACCAGCCTCTCTTTTCTCCACAATGTCCAGTCCTGGCCTTTGCAGAATCTTCTCGGGAGGAAGACCCTGGACTAGAAATAATAGAGCACTTGGCTTTGAGGCGGCGGTGGGCT
This sequence comes from Cryptoprocta ferox, assembly GCA_028646485.1. Lineage (NCBI taxonomy): Eukaryota > Metazoa > Chordata > Mammalia > Carnivora > Eupleridae > Cryptoprocta > Cryptoprocta ferox. The sequence goes on along the minus strand of CM053570.1, from coordinate 87,553,269 downwards.
GGTTATTTCTGAGCAGACTGGCGGGTCAGACAGACCTGTGTTTACACCTGAGCTGTGTGTCTTTGAGGAGCCAACTTAACCTCTCTGATTCCTTAGCTACTTAATCATGGAGATGAAAATAGCATCTGTGCCAGGAATCTTTGGGTCATAAGAGTCAGAAAACTCAACTCCAGCTAGCATAGCCCACAAGGAAAGGGCAGTTTGGGGGCTCACGTGACTGGGGGGTCCAGAGGCGGTCTGGTTTTAGGTGAGACTCGGTTAGCTGTGTGGCTTTCACAAGAGCTACCGTCTGTTGAATGCTTTCATTGGCGGCTCACCACACACCTGGGAAATATTTCTTCTGTGAGAAGACTAGGTTGCAGAGAAGTTAGGTGGCAATACATGGCTGGCAGTCTGCCACCAAGTTAGGTTCCTCCTTTGCCAGCAACGCATGGGGGGGGGGTGGAGCATGTGCCTTTAAGGGTAAGGAAGGAGCCCCAAACACGCAGCCCTCCCTATCCCGGCACTCCCGCCACACCACTGAGATCTGCCTTGAGCCCCACGACTCATCTCATGAGCCCCTTGGTTCTGGTGTTTGTCATTAGCCACCAGGACTCCAGATTCCCAGGTCGCTCCTCACCTTGGGTTGCTAATCTCCAAAAGGCTCTACCATGCCCTTTTCGGTCCCCTTCTCCCACTCATCCCTGACTCCTAAAAGCCTTCCACTGTGCCCTCTGGAACTGGGTTACCAGCAAAAATCTCCATTTCTTGACCTCTTCCCTGGACATTCCCTTTGCCCACACATGCTAACAGGAACCCAGCTCCCCCTTGGGATTCTGCTGCCCCTTCTGCCCTCTCAGGGGGTGCTTATTTCTCTGCTTGCCACCCTTATACGGATGGGGCTGGAGGTGGGCAGGTGTCCTCTTTACTCCTTATCACCACGTGTAGCCCCTTCTCCCTTCCCTCAACCCCAGACCTCATAGTTTTGGACCTCCTGTCTTCAAAGTCTACTTTCTACTGTCATCTGCTGACTTCTGGCTCCTTCCTCTCATTTCTGGGCTCCTGGCTCACTGTTGTTTTCCCCCTGACTCCAGTCTGAATTCATGATGGGTGCAATATATGTGTGGATGATCTTTGCAAGCCTGGGGCCTCTCAGTTCCTTGACGGCCCCACCACCCATGATCTTGACTCCCATCCAACCCAGCCCCTCACTCCCCTGACCATGTTTTGTTTTTACTAAGGAGCCACAATATCAGCTTTGTGCATCAAGCTCTCCACCTACCACTTCCTGTCTTTCTATATCGCTTTCTTTAATATCCAAACCCTGACAATCCTTGGACATTGGAACCTCCAGTGTTTCTATCAGGGTTTTATGGCCCGTTGCCTTTTAATGTCCTCACCCCTGTCCTTCCCCAGCTACAGTTTCATGGTCAATTATAACAGTCACTTGACTTCTTGATAAAATCCAACTGTCCACCTGTTCTGTGCCTGTCCCAGTGAAGCTAACCAAGGCTGGAGGAAAACACACAACCATGCTGACCATGATCTTCCAATGGGGCTTTAATGTTGCCAGGCAAGGACATGCCATGTCCTTAGTCCATTCTTTCTCCCCTCTTCAGAATGGCTAATTTGCATCTTCTGCTATCTTCTTAACCCCCCACTTCCTCCCTATCTTTAATCTCAACTGTTGACCATGGTGCCCATTTACTGAGATATTGAAACAATCAGAAGAGAACTTCTCTAGTCAGCCCCTCCTCAGCTGCCCACCCACTAGGCTCTGCCCCCACATTCTCTGCATTCCATTCGGCTCCCGGAGGTTCACTTCTATGCTTCTGGCTAAAGCCAGCCATCTACTTGTGAACTCAATCCCATCCCCTTGGGTCTGGCCAAAGACAGAGCAGAGGAGTTCTCTTCTCTCTTTTGTACAACATCACTTTTCTTGCTTCCTTCAAGATCTTTCTCCAAAGCATAAATGAAACATCTATTATTTTTCTTATAAATTCTTCTCAAGTGCACATGAAACATTTCTCAGCATAGACCATATATTAGGCCATCAAACAATTCTCAATACATTTAAAAGGATTGAAGTCATATAAGATATGTCCTCTGACTACAATGGGATAAAATTGGAAATAAGTAATAGAAGGGAACATGGGAAATTAACAAATATGTGTTAATTAAACAGCATATTCCCAAATAATTAATTGGTCAAAAAAGAAATCACAGGAGAAATTAGAATATACCTTGACTCAAATGAAAACAAAACCACACTGTACCAAAAGTGATGGTAGGCAGCTAAAGCAGTGCTTAGAAGGAAATGTATAGCTGTAAACGTCTGTATTAATAAAGAAAAAATACTGCAAATGAATTATCTGCCCTTCTACTTCAAAAAAAACAACAGAAGAAGATGAAAAAGAAGGAGTGGTGTGGGGGGATGGAGAAGGAGGGGAAGAAGAAACTAAACTCAGAGAAAACAGAAAGAAGAAAATAGTAAAGATAAAATGAAATAGAAGATAGAAAAATAATAGAAAAAATCAATAAAACAAAAAGATATTTCTTTGGAAAGATCAATGAAATGACAAAACTTTAGCTAGACTAACCAAGAAAACAAGAGAGAGGATTTAAGTCACAAAATTAATGAATGAAAAGGGGACTACTACTAACAGTACATAAATAAGATGGATTATAAGGAAATACTATGAATACTTGTATACTATCAATAAATCAGATAACCCAGATGAGAGGGAAAAATTCCTAGAAAGACACATGATAATAAAACTGACTCAAGAAGAAATCGAAAACAGGAATGGACTTATAACAAGAACAGAGATTGAATTATAATTTAAAAAATTCTCGCAAAGAAATGTATAGAACTAGATGGCTTCACTGATGAGTTCTAGTAAATGTTTAAAGAATAATTAAAACATGGGGTGCCTGGATGGCTCAGTCAGGTAAGCATCTGACTCTTGATTTGGCTCGGGTCATGATCTCGTGGTCGTGAGACTGAGCCCTGCAGCAGTCTCCATGCTGGGCATGGAGTCTACTTAAGATTCTCTCTCTCCCTCTCCCTCTGTCCCTCTCCCTTCTCAAAAATAAATAAATAAATAAATAAATAAATAAATAAGAATTGAAACCAACTCTTCCAGAAAATAGAAGTTGGGGTGGGGGGGATACTTCCAAACTCATTCTATGAGGACATATGCTTCCCTAATACCAAAACTAGACAGAGACATCACAAAGAAAAAAAGTAATAAACTACACGCCAACATTCCTTATGGGTATAGATCCAAAAATCCTGAGCAGAAAACTAGCAAGCCAAATCCAACAGAATATAAAAAGAATCATACATCGTAACCAGCTGGGATTCATTCCAGAAATGCAAGATTGGTTCAATATAAAAAACCAATTAATGTAATATACACTTTTAATAAAATAGAGAAGAAAAACCATATGATCATCCCAATAGTTGCAGAAAAAGCATTTGGCAAAGTTCAACAAACTTTCATTATGAAAACACTCAGGAAGCTAGGCATGGAAAGGAACCTCCTCAATTTGATAAAGGGCATCAACAAACAAAACCTATCGAGAGGCGGCTGGGTGGCTCAGTTCGTTAAGTGTCTGACTTTTGATTTCAATTAGGGTTATGATCTTGTGATGTGTAGGTTCAAGCAATGCATCAGGCTCTGGGCTGGCAGTATGGAGCCTGCTTGGGATTCTCTCTCTCCCTCTCTTTCTGCCCCTTCCCCACTCATTCTCTCTTTCTCTCTCTCTCAAAAATAAATAAACATTAAAAAATACTCTATTGAAAACCTAGCTAGGTTTTTCTTTTCGTAGAGAAATTGACAAGCTGAATTTGAGATTCACATGGAAATGCAATGGACCCAGAATAGCCAAATCAATGTTTAAAAAGAAGAATGAAGTTAGAGGGCTCATGTCCCGATTTTAAAACTTGCACAAAGCTACAGTAATTAGGACGATGTGGTCCTAGCAGAAAGACAGAGGTAGAGTTCAGTTGAATTGTGAGTCTAGAAGAAAAATACATTTATGGACAATTGATTTTCAGTGAGGATGCTAAAACAACTCAATAGGGGAAATTTGTCTTTTCAACAAATGATCTGGTTCAACTGGATATCCACATACAAAAGAGTGAAGTTGGACATCCTGTGTGAAAACTGACTCAAAATTTATCAAACTGAACTAATAGCTAAAACTATTAACACTCAAAAGAACACATAGCTGGGAATCCTCATGACTTTGGATTAAGCGATGATCCAACCAAAGGGAAAAAACAGATAACTTGATCGAAATTGGAAACTTTTGCACTTCAAAGACACTCTCAGAAACATGAAAAGAAAATCCAAAGAATGAAAGAAAATATTTGAAAATTCTATGTCTGATAACAAAACACATAACAAACTCCTATGACTCAACAGGAAAAAGATGACCCAATTAAAAAATGGGCAAAGGAGTGGACATTTCTCCAAAGAAACATAAATAATGACCGCTAAACAAATGCAAAGCTGCTCGGTATCATTAGTTATTAGCAAAATGCGAACCAAAATCACAATGAGACACCCCTTCACACCCACTAGGATGACTGTAATAAAACATGCAAGTGATATCAGGGAGCACGTGGGGAAATTGAAGCCCTCATAACTGCTGGTGGGAAAGTAAATGATACAGATTCTTTGGAAAACATTTTGGCAGTTTCTCAAAAAATGTAACAGAATTACCATGTGGACTCAGCAATTGCACTCCTGGGTATATACTCACGAGAGTCAATAACATGTTCACATAAAAACTTGTAAATGAGGGACTCCTGGGTGGCTCAGTCGGTTAAGTGTCTGACTCTTGGTTTCGGCTCCCGTCACGATCTCACGGTTTGTGAGTTCAAGTGCCATATCAGGCTTTGTGCTGACAATGTGGAGCCTACTTGGGATTCTCTCTTCTCCTCTCTCTGCCCCTCCCCTGCTCACATACTCTCTGTCTCTCAAAAATAAATAAGTAAACTTAAAGAAAACACTTGCAAATAAATGTTTATAGCAGTATTATTCATAATAGCCTAAAAAGTGAAAATAACCCCGATGTCCATTAACTGATAGACAAAACATGGTTTATCCTTAAATGGCATATTATTCAGCTATAAAAATGAATCAAGTCGTGACACATCCTGCAACATGGGTGAACCTTGAAAACACCGTGCTAAGTTAAAGAAGTCAGAGAGTAAAGGTCACATGTTGTTTGACTCCATTTATAATGTTCCAAACAGGCAAATGTGTAGAGTCAGAAACTAGACTAGCGGTGACAGGGGATAGAAGGAGGAGGAATCTGGGGAGTGATTCCTAATGGGTCTGGAGTTTCTTTTTTGGAGAGTGATGACAATATTCTGGAATTAGATAATCGTGATGTTTGCACAACCTTGTGAACATCCCAGCAAACAATAAATTGTGCGCTTTAAACTGGCAAACTTTTTGGTATATGAGCTATATCTCAATAAAAAAAAACCCCAGCAAGATCTAAGTTTTCACTGTTGGAAAAGGAAGATAACACACATGGAAAGGGAGAAAACTAGAATAAACTCTGAGCTTTTGAATCGGAATTCGAGGTTGATGTGAACTCATGGCGTTTCATAAAAAAAAGATACAGAAATATAGATGTGCATGTTTGTGTGTATGTGTGTGTGTATCCTTATCTCTGTCTGCTGAACGGGCCTGGGAACAGTGACTCCCTCGTAGTAATCCTCAGAGCATCACTAGCCAACCCAGAGCTTGGTCTCTAAATACCGTTCTCCACTAAGGACTCTGCTAAGGGGTCCAGGGAAACAGAACACCTTGGAGAAATGGCTGATTCCAAGGCTGGGGTGCAGACAGTACACAGCGAGCTTGGAACATCGTATGGTGCCAAAAAAAAAAAAAAAAAAAAGGAGGTGTTCAAAGAACGATGTCTCACTGCACTGTCCAAATGTCCCAAACAGGGACGATTTGCCTACAAATAATTAATGATAATAATGGATTAAAACTCATGAAATGAAATAGGAAACCATGAGCCCATATAGATATAAATCAATAAAGGAGTGAATTGCAAATGTCATGAGAAAATATTCCTCATGAGGAAGGGACTATTTATACAGTTTCAAAGTACCTCCCCACAGAATACTTCCTAATTACCAAAGGAAAGAGAATAACATCATGGTGCTGGCAAGATGCCTCCTTGATTGAGAGATAAAAATGATCATCTGTAATGGCATAGATCTAAACAGTGTTCCATATGAAAGGACACAGGGAGGACTCGACACTACTTCCCTAGTGTTCTTGCCGATGTTGCAAAACCTAAATAGAATCATGAAGGAGTATCAGTCCAGCCCATATGGAAGGGATGTTCTATAAAATCATTGGCCTGCAATCTTAAAAAAATATCAAGATCAGGGGGTGCCTGGGTGGCTCAGTTGCTTGGGCTTCCTACTTCGGCTCAGGTCGTGATCTCGAGGTTTGTGAGTTCAAGCCCCACATCGGGCTCTGTGTTGACAGCTTGCCTGGAGCCTGCTTCGGATTCTGTGTCTCCCTCTCTGTCTCTCCCCCACTCGTGCTCTTCCTCTATCTCTCAAAAATAAACATTAAAAAAAAAAATCAAGATCAGGCAAGCCAAGGAAAAACCAAGGAACTGTTCCAGATTAAACGAGGCTAAAGAGACTCAACAAATAAATGCAGCGTGTGATTCTGAACTGGATCTTTTTGCTCTAAGGACATTGTTGGGACAATCGGTGAAACTTGCATGGGGTCTCTGGATCAGATGGTGTTTATTACCTGATATTTATAGTTCTTTTTGTTTTTGTTTTTTAAATTTTTTAAATGTCTTTATTTTATTTTGAGAGAGAGAGAGAGAGAGAGAGAGAGAGAGAGAGTGAGTGGGGGAGGGGCAGAGAGAGAGGGAGACACAGAATCCAAAGCAGGCTCCAGGCTCTGAGCCATCAGCACAGAGCCCGACACAGGGCTCGAACCCACGGACTGTGAGATCATGACCTGAGCCGACGTCGGACACTTAACCGACTGAGCCACCCAGGCGCCCCATATAGTTTTAATTAATGTGGTTGTAAGAGAGAACGTCCGTGTGTGTGGGAAATACATACTATTGTGTTTGGGGGTGATGCATCAGATTGGGAATTTATTCTCAAATTTGGGGAGGAAAAAAGTTCTTTGTGTCAGTGGAGTCTTTTAGGTTTATATCTTCCCAACTATGCATTCAGTAACAAATTGGCTGTGGTGGGAGTATTGCACCGTGGAAATTAGCAAATGTTACAACTCAGGACTTATTTGCTCTGAAGAGCTGGTAGTTGAACATTCACCCTTGTATTATTCTTTGTAGCATCTTTCCAACATTTTGGTACATTTTTTGTTATTTCAAACATTTATTAAGTTAGGAAAAGAAGAAAAGGTCACTGTTGTCAAGTTACTGTTTCAAACCCTCCTTTGAACAAGGCTTGCAATAAATATACAAAGAGCATTTGTATCTTTTTTACTCATAATTAACATAACAGTATTACATTGTTTCAGGTGTACAATATAATGATTCAGCAATTCTATACATTTCTTCATGCTCATCCTGTTAAGTCTACTCTTAATTCCCTTTATCCATTCCCCCGTTCTTCCATCTACCTCCCCTCTGGCAACCACCAAAATGTGTTCTCTTTAGTTAAGATTTTGGTTTGTTGTTTGCTCTTTTTTTCCCCTTTGTTCATTTGTTTTGTTTCCTAAATTCCACAGGTGAGTAAAATTATATGGCATTTTTCTTTCTCTGACTGACTTATTTCACTTAATGTTACACCCTCTGGGTCCATCCATATTGTTGCAAATTGCAAAAGTTCATTCTTTTTTGGGGTTGAGCAATATTCTATTATATATATGTATATATCACATAACACCCCCCCACATCTTCTTTATCCATTCATCTATTGATGAATGAACACTTATGTTGTTTCCATGTCTGCTAATGTAAATAAACATAATAATAATATTATGTTGCAATAAACATAGGGGTGTGTATATCTTTTCAAATTGTGTTTTTCTTTTCTATGGGTAAATACTCAGTTGTGGAATTACGGGATCATATGGCAATTCAAATTAATTTTTAATTTTTTGCAGAACCTCCATAATGTTTTCACAGTGGCTGCAAAAAAAAAGGGCATTTGTACAGTGTACTATAGCTAACAGAAAAATATTTCTATACCTTCATTTAATATTCTTGACAACCCCATGAAGTAGAAATTATCATGCCCATTATACAGACAAGTCAATGGTCTTAAGGATCTTAAATTAAAATTTTTTAAATGTTAATTTATTTTTGAAAGAGAGAGAGAGAGAGAGACAGGGCGTGAATGGGGGAGGAGCAGAGAGAGAAGGAGACACAGAATCCAGAGCAGGCTCTGGGCTCTGAGCTGTCAGCACAGAGCCCGATGCGGGGCTTGAACCCATGAACTGTGAGATCATGACCTGAGCTGGTCGGACACTCAACCGATTGAGCCACCCAGGTACCCCAGGATCTTAAATTTTAGAACAATGGCTCTTTTTATTCATTGTTGTGCCCTCAGTGCCTGGCATATTCCTTGGCATATAATAGTTGCTCACTGAACAATGGCCAAATATCTCCAAGTGGAAAAGGAAAATCTCAAGTCCAGAATTTAGAATGGTATATACTCGTCCTGAAATTGAATGCTCTCCAGGCAGAGTCTAACTTCTCCCTGCCCACATTTACCACCTCCTTCCCGCCGCCCATGGCCCCAATCCCCGTCGTCATCTGTCAGCCCGGTCTTCTCCTCCAGACCTGCTCTATGCATTTGTGGTTTCCTCTGGGCCACACTGGGTGGCAAGTTCATGGCCAGCTCTGACAATCCTGGAGCATCAGCATTTTCCCTGGGAATGAGCTCCACCCACCTTCTTTCTTCTCTCTGTCAATTGTGATTTCCCTTCTATTTTTCAAAAAAAAAAAAAAAAAGCATAAAGTCACTGACCACCAATGGAGCCACCCTCCTCTGCACAGAGGCCTCCAGAAGATTTATTTTCACCTCAGAGTAAAGTCCTGGTTTGTCGTCTTGGCCCCATGTCACAGGAAAAATCGCCAGGGTTGTTGGGCTGCTTCTTGACAGTGACCGCGTGCTCTAAACTAAACAGCTGTGACCAGAAAAGAGGAGGAAGGACAGAGAAAACATTTTCCAAATGTAAGGAAGAGTGTGAGGGTGAGGGCACAAGGGGGTGAAGGGTGGGGCTTGGAATTTTTTCCCCTTTCTTTGGTCACCTTCTAGGGGGACCTTTTCACCCCACAGAGTCAGCATTACCCGTTCATCGTCAAGAAATTTGTCTGCCTCCAAATACAACTGACCCAGCAACTAGGGGGACCTCAGTCCAGCTGGTGTTGGGACCGAGGTCAGAGCATGTGGTTGGCACTGTAAGTTTTATGCCTGAGGCAGGGTTTGCTCACACAAAACAAACAGATCTCTTATTAACAAATAAAAGGGAACTCACCTTAAATCAGATTTTGTTTAAGGCAGTGTGAAGAACATATTACTTGTGTTCATGTGATCATTTGCTGAGATATTAATGTGTATTTTTGTTCTCATAACGGTGGGTAGTTTCCCCTCTTTCATCCCAAGAAGGTAGCCTGAAGCAGAAGTTTCCAGGCCCCCTTAAATCAGAGCCCCTCCTCCATCCCTATGACTTGAGCTACCCTGGGTGACCAGAATGGGACTGTCTGAGAGAGGATGGGGCTCCAAGGGCTGGCAGAAGCAGCCCCTAGTAGGAGGGGACAGAGGAGGGATTGGGGAGAGCTCCCCCCCAGGATAGGAAGGATAGGACAGAAAGATTTTCTGGGTTCCAGAAAAACACAGCTGGCAGGACCTCTGATGGGCATGGCTGTGGGCTGAGCAAATGGAGTTCTGACTCTAGGCACAGAGCCCCCCCGCCCCACCCCTGCACCACCGCTGGGGCAAAGACGTCCTGTGTATAAGCTTGTCTCCAAGGCAACGGAAATGCCACCTTCAAGGCAGGCTGGGACGGTGGACCAGCAAGTCCAGTGTGGGCTGATAGTTGGAGGGTCTTTCCTGGCATGTTCCAGATTGCTCGAGCTCCTGAGGACTTTCGTACAGTTTTTGGGAGAGGAGAGCTTTGCAAAATCTTACTCTGAGGGAATTTTCTGGCAGCCAGGCGGGTGGGGGCTCATTTACAGAACGAACATTTTCTTATGCCAGATCGTTAGGGAGTTTAATGCACACTCATTACAGAAACACCGACTTTGATCCCCATAACGCTCTTTATACGTCTTTTACTTTCAAATTTTATCTATATGGTTGTATGCTGCTGAATACTTTATGGGATTCAATAAAGCTTGGTCACGTACAAAATCCCATGTTATCCTCACATTACGCTTTGATGGTGAATAAGGGAGGTATTGTCTAATCTGGTGAACAGAGAGAAACCTGATCTATAAATGGGTCTTTTGTGGCTCTTTCCTGTGTCCTGGGAGGGCCAGGTTGGGCCCCATGCTGTTCCTCCCAACCTTGAGATCGGCCACTAGCACATCAGGCCTCATGGCTTTTCCTGGCCTTGAAATTTGCCAACATTTTCCTTCTCTAACACCCACTGCTTTGCGCTATGCATACGGGCCTACCCCCCCCCCCCCCGCCTTTTCTGTCCCCCATTGACACTTCATGCCTGTCTGTTTTCCCCATTATTTGCAGTCTTCTCAGCATGGGACACTTCTGTTTCTTTGCTTCAACAACTGGCTCAGATCTAACAGACATCTAATGAGCGCTGCCTACGTGTCAGGCATCATGCAAGGCATTCTGGTATGGTAATTCATTTACTCTTTATGGGGGAGGAAGCGCATGACTGGTTTTTAGACATCGAATCTAAGGCTCAGAAAGGTTAAGGAATGTGCCCAATGTCACCTAGCTAGGATGTGGTAAAACAGGGATGCATACCTTCCTTTTCCGGATCTGAGTCTCTGTTCTGTGCCTAACCCCACTTGGTTGCCTTACACAGTTTCTGGGTTCTCTATCCATTTCCAAAGAGAAAATAAGGTCAGTGTTAAAAAGGAAATCTATGCAGTATTTCTCTGAATCCCAACTTGAACGTTAGTACCTGTCCTGATTTAAAGTTACCCCTAGAGGAGGGACTCCATTTTGATTATCATCCACACCAATATAATAGTAACCTTGTCTTACAGCTCAGGTCCCAAAGTGTGTCCCATGGGACACCTATTGCATGGGACAAATTTTGCAAACAAGCCTGGGAAATGGGATCTTAAGTAGAGTTAAACAGGATTTGCTTTTGCATTCCTTATACAAACGTGAAGATAAAGAATATGAAACTAAGTCTATAAAATTAAATATGGGGCATTGGAGGAGGATGGACAAATGAGATACCCTGAACCTTAAGCTTTATTAGCTTTTCAGTAAACCTGTTCTGATGCCAGCTCAGTATCCATTCTCCACGTCTTAATTTTCAACAGAAACCAAATTTTGTTTGGGTGGTGCTATGGACTGCAAGTTTGTGTCCCTTCAAAATTCATATGCTGAAAGATAGTCCCCAGTGTGATGGTATTTGAAGTCGGGGACTTCAGGAGGTGATTAGGTCATGAGGTGGCATCCCCATGAATGAGACTGGTGCCCTTATGAAATAGGCTTCATCCCTTCTGCCATGTGAGGCTGCTTATGAGCTGGGAAGTGGTGTCTCACCAGATACAGAATCTGCCAGGACCTTGATCTTGGGCCTCCCAGCTTCCAGAACTGGAAGGAATAAATTTCTGATGTTTTAAAGTCACCAATCTGCGGTATTTTGTTATAACAGTCCCAAAAGACTAAAACAGATGGCGATTGTCCCAGCTAAAAAATAAATAAATAAATAAATAAATAAATAAAACCCCCTCCCCATTTTCTAGATTCTCTTGCGGCTAGACAGGCATATGTGGCCTACTTCTTGCCAAGGAGGTGCTAGTGGAAATCTATTGGTTGTATCTGTAGAAAAACAATTGTTTCCTTGGTTAAAAGGCACAGATGCAGCTGATGCACTTTGCCTTTGTTCTTTCTCTTCCTCCTTCTTCCTTCTTGAAATGAGGATATATTCCAGGAGGCGCGGTGGTTATCTCCCAACCATGAAGACAAAACCATGCGTTAGTATGGCTGGTCAGAAAGATAGAAGGCTCCTGGATCCTGGGCCATATCCCGGAGCCGCTGTATCCGGACTGGGTGGTCTATCTCCAGAATTATTGGTTGCAAGAAAAATAAATCTGTTCCAGCCACTATGGTCTGGTTTCTGTTACACCGAGCCAAATAGAATGCTAATGGAACAGGATCAGAAATACCTGGGCTCAAATCATAATTCTAACACTGTTTGAATGACGTTGGGTCATTTACCCCAATTCTCTGCAATTTAATCATCATATTTAAAAAACAAGGGTTATGGCGATGACTATCAGAACAGACAACTTAGAAGCAGACTGTGTATATGGGATAGAAATGGCTTCACAAAGGAGTTGAGAGGACAGATTATTTAGTAGATGGTGTTGAGGAAACCACTCTGTAAAATAGAAGTTGAATCTCAATTGCCTAAAATATGAGAAAAAAAATCCCCAGTGGACTTAAGACCTACCTATGAAAGGTAAAAACTATAAAGCTAGGGTACCTGGGTGGCTCAGTAGGTTAAACATCTGACTCTTGGGACACCTGGGTGCCTCAGTTAGTTAAGTGTCTGACTTCAGCTCAGGTCATGATCTCAATGTTCATGAGTTCGAGCCCTGCATTGGGCTCTGTACTGATAGTTCAGAACCTGGAGCCTCCTTCAGATTCTGTGTTTACCTCTCTCTCTCTCTCTCTCTGCCCCTACTCCAGAGAATTATTTTCTCAAGTCTGGGTTCTAGGCCTGCACTGTTCAATATATCACCAATCACATATGGCTATTGAACACTTTATAGTGACTAGTACAAATTGAACTGTGCTATGGTACAAAATACATAACAGATTTCAAAGGCTTAGCATGCACAAAGGAATGTAATGTGTCTGAAGAATTTTAAAGTGATTACCTGTTGAAATGCTATTTTAGATATATTGGATTAAATAAATATATTGCCAAAATTAACTTCACTTGTTTCTTTTTACTTTTTAAATGCAGCTATTAGAAAAATTTTAATTACATGGGTGGCTCACAATATATTTCTATTGGACAGTGCTGCTCTTAGCAATGCAAGAAATTCTTACACATCTGCAGGAAAAAAAGAGCGGCTCAGATCATGATTTCACAGTTCATGAATTCGAGCCCTGCATCAGGATCTGCACTAGTAGCACGGAGCCTGCTTGGGGGTCTCCCTCTCTCCCTCTCTCTTTGCCCCTCCCCCACTCTCATTCTCTCTTTTTCTCTAAATAAATTTCAAAAACTTAAAAAAGAGAGAGAGATTGGATGAAGCATGGATCTCTTTCTGCTTTCTCTCTGATTTTAGGCTGCTACTTGTTAATTGGTTTATTCATTTGGGAGGGCATTCATCAGTTAGCAAACAGATATTATATTTACGGGGAGCCTTTTATGGGTCAGACTAACAGCAGACAGATGGTAGTAGGTTCCAAATGTCTGGGAAAAGGTATTATTTGTGTGGGAAAAAAATGAAGATGGGCAGAAATTCAGGACCCTCTCTGTTTACATTTTGAAAGAGGTTTCCATACTTTTCACCAGAAGAGGACAATTCAGTGGTGGGGCTTCAGTCAGTGTGATGTGTCAAGATAAGAGACGGATTTGGGGGCAGGGATACCCTTCCAAAGCCACTCAGCTCATGCACCTGAGGCTTCACTTTCCTTACCTTGGCAGAGGCCTTCCCAATGGGTGGGCCTTGGTACCAAAATATATTTGAAGCTTCATCCTAAGGTAATATGAGAGCAGGGGTCCCCAGGAGCACCATGATGGGACATGGCCTTTGGACGACTCTGAAGAAACGAGAAGAGAATAACTGGAAGAGCATGACCTGGTGCCACTTGCCCCATTCTTGGCCATCTGGGTGGTGGAGCAGGTGTTTCCAGGCGTGTCCAGGTTGTCATGTTGACAAACGCGTCAGTCTGCTCTTCCCAGAGAAACCCTCTCCTCTTCCTTGTGTCCTTTGCTCTGGGGTTTAGCTTCCTCCCCAAGGAAGCCCTATGTCCCCACTCTGTCTCTCAGTATCTAGAGACATGTCTCTAGAAGGAAAGGCAATAGAAGATCGATGACTTCAGACTGTCAAACCAAAGGGCTGCTTCTAACTAGGTGGTCATGGCAGGTTGTTTTAAGGCCTTTCCTGGGCCTCAGTTTCCTAATATGTGAGAATAATAATAGAATCTTCACTAGAGGGTTGTCTGAGTATTTTAAACAAATGCATAAAGGTGCTTTAGCACAGTGGTGAATGCTCAATTAATAGTAATTTCGATAGTTATTAATGTCCCAAAAATTCAAGATATGGGACCACCCAATCCCCAGAGAGACTCATGGATCTTGTGTGAATCTGTCTCCCACTGTCCTCTCCTTGGCAACCCAGAGCCTACTTCGCATATTTCTTAGAAGAGAAGTGGCTTTCTTTATAGAGTAAAGTCCCCCACTAGGGAGGGAATTCAGAGGGGTGGAACAGACTGAATGTTGGGTTCTGATCTCTGTGGGTGACTCACCTGCTTTGGCTTGGAATCTACCTTTGCAAAATGGGGACAATAAAACATTTTCTCCTTCACTGCCTCACCCTTGTTTCAATTTATGAGGCTGGCGGGAGCACTGATTAGCCTGTAACCTCTTCTGGTCTCCCTTGGAGAATAACATCTGATAGAGGCGATGAGAGGGTTGTAGTTTATAGAACTGAAGATTTGTTTTCAAAGCAATCCTTCCCAATACCTGGAAGTGAAGACTTTGTCTTGTCTGGGCTTAGGCAGTGTAGGTGAAAATAGTATGGGGAACCAATCTTGGAGAACCATTAGTTCTAAAATTCATATTTGTGACTGAATCCACATGGTAGGATAAATGATTCTCAGGCCCTAGGCAGCAGGACAGTTTTGTTTAAAACTTTGCAGTCAGGAACATGAGCTCTAGAGTTGGACTCAGGTTTGAATTCCAGCTCAATTCTTGCTAGATGTGTGACTTTGGGCAAGTTTGCTTAATCTGTGTGTGCCTCAATTTCCTCATCTGTAAAGTGGAAACAATGATAGTGCCGAACTCATAAGATGGTTGTAAAAATGAATAAGGTTAATAATCTAAAGTTTTAGAACAGATGCTTGCAGAGAAGAGGCTTAGTAAGTATGAGCTTTTATCTGTCTATCTGTCTATCTATCTATCTGTCTATCTGTCTATCTATTTTGTCTGTCTATCTATTTATCTACCATCTGTCTGTCTATAACATCATCTGGATTGAGCAGTGCAGTGTAGAATACAGAATCTAGGATTTGAAACAGATCTTTCCAATCCTGCCTGCACTACTCAGAAGATCTGAGATCTCTGGAACATACTATTCTTAAGTTTCTGTATTCAGTAATGACTAAAAGCTGATGATACCTAAATTAGCTGTATAAAATACGAAAACATCTAAAAAGTATCAAAAAGCTAAAAAGGTAGTGAAGAGTGCTGGCTGAAATCTGGGAACAGATAGGATCCCAGAGACCTGAGCCATACTCTCAGGGCCCCTTTTGCTCAGGAACACTCACTGATGTCAAATAAGCAGCTGAGATATGGAGCTGTCTTTTGGCAGCCTCTCAGAGCTAGGAGGATTAACGTAGGATTTGGAATCCCATCAAGGGTAGTGATCCTGGTCAACCATTTCCATTTTTAGCTGAGACTCTAAGGTGCCATGCCCTGCGAGAAAGTGTGGAGTGGAACCAGACCAGCTCAGACTATCGCTAGTCTTTGAGTCATGAGAATGGTCCAGAAAACCCCAATCTTTTGAATTTGATTAAATTGTCTCAGGCAGCTAGTACATTCAGGTATTTGATAGAAGCTAATGAAAACCTTTTTTTGGGGAGAACGTAACATCATTCTAGGCCTTAAGTTATTTTAACAAGTATACTTAAAAACACAATATGCAACAAGTACTTAAAGTACAACTAGGCACACTAAAAGACAAGACACCATGAGCAAGTGTCAACAGAAACAACAGACACCAGAAACAGACCCATAATGATCATAAGAATGGTCAGAAACCAAAAATAAAACAACAACACTTACTTTGTTCAGGGAGATATGACCTAAGCTGGAAAATTTGGGTAGGAAACAGGAAGTGATAAAAAGTGACATAACAGATTTTAGAAAGAACCAAACAGAAATTTTAGAATTGAAAAATAGAAGAACCAAACCTAAGAATACGATAGACAGTTTTTTTAAGCTTGTTTATTTGTTTGTTTGTTTGTTTGTTTGAAGCAAGCAGGGGAGGGGCAGAGAGAGAAGGAGAGAAAGAGAATCCCAAGCGGGCTCTGCATCACCAGCATAGAGCCTGATGTGGGGCTTGAATTCACAAACTGTAAGATCATGACCTGAGCCAAAATCAAGAGTTGGATGCTTAACCTATTGGGCCACCCAGGGACCCCTACAATGGACAACTTTAACATCAGATTAGGCACTGCTAAAGAAAGGATTAACAGCATACGTTATAAGACAGGTGAAGAAAATCTCCAGAAAAAAAGGATAGGAACTCAAAAAGCTCTGAACTATAGAAGAGGTAGGTGACATAGAATGCCTCATTGAAGATTAATTCGAGTCCCAGAAGAAAAACCAGAATGGAGCACAGGTTGTATTTGAAGAAGATGAGTGGAAAATTTCCAGAGATGAAGGTATATCTCTCCACATTTACAAGAAGCCAGAAATTCCCAGACAGAATAAATAGAAAGAAATCAGACTTCTGGGCACCTAGTAATGAAACTGCTCCAGTGGTTCCTATATCTGGAACATTCTTCGAGAATGCCCATTCTAGCTAAATCTTATCACAAGTTATATCTCAATTTACATCTAATGTAAATTAAAATGCTTTGTTTCTCATCTCCTCTCCCCAATTCTGAGTTAGGTAGCCCCTCTTGTTTGCTTCTATAGTGTTCTGAGCTTATTCAGATTTTTATTTTTATTTATTTACTTAATTATTAACTTTCCCCATTTTTTAAAATGTTTATTAATTATTTTAAGAGAGAGACAGAGCATGAGCAGGGAGGGACAGAGAGAGAGGGAGAGGGAGACACAGAATATGAAGCATGCTCCAGGCTCTGAGCTGTCAGCACAGAGCCAGATGTGGGGCTCGAACTCACAAACTGTGAGATCATGACCTGTGCCAAAATCAGACACCCAACCAACTGGGCCACCCAGGCACCCCCCCCTTTTTCTTTTTAAATGTTTATTTATTTCAGAGAGAGAGATTGTGATCCAGGGAGAGACAGAGAGAGGGACAGAGAATCTGAAGCAGGTTCCACGCCATCAGCACAAAGCCCAGTGTGACACTCAATCTCATAAATCGTGAGATCATGACCTGAGCTGAAGTCAGACGCTCAACCGACTGAGCCACGCAGGCGCCCCCAAATTTTTAAACTTATCATACTAGCGATTGCCTCTTTACCTGGCTATATCTCACGCCAGACTGTGAGCTCTATGAGAACAAGGAATGTGTCTTTATTGCTTATTGTTGACTCCCAACACCCCAGCACAGAGCCTGGCACACACAAAAGTACTAGAAAATGTTGTCAAAGAATGAAAGTTGTTTATATCTTTGAACCTCAGTTTTCTCATCTGGCAAATGGGTACAATAATACCAATCTCATGCCTTCGCATATGCTTGTTAGAATTAAATAAACAGTGTACCATTTATTGATATAATAAAGCTATATATTTGACCTCCCTGAGGCTCTGTTTTCTTATTTATCCAACGGGGAAAATAATGCCAGTTAAGTCATTTTTATTATGGCTGAGATAAGCTATCAATCATGTCATAGTTGATAGTGAATTCACAGGAACTAAATGAGCTAAAGGCAGACCAGTCTGATCTGTCAAATTTCTACTATGTGTCATTTGCTGGGCTGGGAACTGTATATTCATTACCTCATTTTATCTATCTATCTATCTACCTATTTATATTTATTTATTTTTAGAAAAACTCCATTCTTCTTTTTTTTTAGAGCTTATTTATTTATTTCGAGAGAGAGAGGGAGAGTACAAGCAGGGAGAGCCAGAGAGAGAGGGAGAGAGAGAATCCCAAGCAGGCTCCGCCATGATAGCGTGGAGCCTGACATAGGACTCGAACTCACGAACCGTGAGATCACGACCTGAGCCGAAACCAAGAGTCGGATGCTCCACCAACTGAGCCGCCCAGGCGCCCCCGTTATGTCATTTTGAAATGTATGATAAGGGATGCCTTGGTGACTCAGTTGGTGGCGCGTCCGACTCTTGGTTTTGGCTCAGGTCGTGATCTCACGGTTCGTGGGATCGTGCCTCACATTGGGCTCTGTGCTGATAGCATGGAACCTGCTTGGGATTCTCTCTCTCCCTCTCTCTCTGCTCCTCCCCTAAAAATAAATAAATAAACTTAAAAAAAATAAAATAGATGAAAACATGAGGCCTCTAGTTCTTTTCTTCCCTCTTAGATGCCTGAGAGCAAAAAGCCGTATCACAGAAGAGGTGTCCTGGAAGAAAAGGAAGTAAAAAGAGAAAAGATGTTTTACATTCTGGGTGAAGCTCCACTGTAATCTCCGAGCTCAAGAAGGAGGGAGATTAACTTGTTGGGCAAGAGTTTTTTCTCCTGTATCCCTGTCAATTAAAAAAATTTTTTTTGGACAATATGAGTCCTCTAAGTCCAAGGGGCCTACTATTCCCTCGTCCTATAGTTACTGATCTTCCCAGAAATAAATATCCAGTATAGTAAAAAAAAAAAAAAAAAAAAAAAAAAAAAATCCCCTTCCGGAAGGGTAAGAAGGGGCAGAGGGTCAAAATCTCATGTGGCCCACGGGGTAGGGTTCAAAGCCCTGTCCTCAGTTATGGTCAGGCAGCAGCCACTTCCGGGCACTGCCTGACACACACTTGAAGGCTGCATGAGCAAGTCCAGCAGGGCCGACGCCGTCATGAATACACCCTTGAACTTCAGACGCTGCACACAATCAATGCTTGTGTTTCCCTGACTTAGTCCGGCGAGGGTGTTCCTGGCCTCTCGGTGGTTTTCCTTCTTAAGGTGACTCAGCAACCCAGGCCTGTGACCCCCATCACTTCCATTCACATCTCAGCGGCAAAAATGTGGTTTTGGCTGCATCTGGATGCCAGAAGGGCTGGAAAATGGACTCTGTGGTTGGGCAGCGGCCTTTGAGCAACAACTTTAAACTCTGGAAGAGGAATCACGGATTTTCTAGTCATCCCTTTTGTAAAAGTATTATTACTAATTATTAATCCTCCTCCTCCTCCTCCTATTTGAATGGGGAAACTGAGGCTCCAGTGCTTAGGTAACTTGTCCCCGATCTGTAGCTAGTAAGTGATGGAGGCAGGATTTGAACCCAGGCAGTGTGGTTGCAAATCCCACGTGCTTGCCATAACATCCTGCTAGGTCACGGTGATGAAGGAGACTGAGTGCCCACTGTCCAGAAGAAGGTGATGTCAGACACGTCCCTGAAATCACCTTTTACTTTCAGGATCAGAGCTCTTGACAAAAGTCTTGACAAAAGCTAAACAAGTACTTGAAAACGAATACTTTCACGGTTATCCAAAGTCAGAGCTCAAATGCCACCTTCTCTGAGGGGCCTTCTCTGCTCCCCATGCCTTCCAACCACCCGGAACCCCAAGGCTCTCTGTTTCCTATGATTTTACAACCTCTGTGATTTCCTCACAGTGCTATCACCGTCTGAAACCAGACACACATTTGTTTCCTGGTGGATTGACTATCTCCCCAGCCGGCATAGAAACTCTCTGAAAGCAGCGAGCCTGTTTGTCTCCCTTGATGTCCCGGTGCCCATCCCAGAGCCTGGCGCACGGTAAATCCGCAAAAACTTTTTGTGAAATGAACAAGCAGTCATATCTACAAAGTGCTGCTGGAGCAGATGCATGAGCTCATTCATTCACTCACATATTAGTCACTCACTCATTCATAGACTCTTTCTCAACTGCCAGAGTCTGATATGTGGAGAGAGAGATGACAGTCCTTGGTCTAAGGGTAGCTTGTGAACCCCTGGAAGGCTTCTTGTAGTTACTGGTGTTAAAGGGAGCATTTAATTATGAGCTGGGGGGGGAGGGCGTCATGTTACTTCTTTCGATACTTAAACAGCTTCCCTTGACCTGTTACCAAATGCGTTGCTGCCCCTGGCTTTGTAAACTACCACGGTTCAGCAGGGAGACTAGCCTGCTTCTCATTTTATGGTTGCAAAGCTCCTGACCCGTAGAAGGAGAGACTCACAATGGGACAAGGTGGGCTTGTCCTTTCTGTCTTCTTTAGAGGGAGGTCACGGGCAGGTTCTAGGTTCCTAGCAAAAGGCTGCAAGCTTTTGTTAGCCTATAAATAAAATGACCCAGCCATTCACGGGATGACCAGCCCATCTCCAATTCCGGATGCCACAGCAATGCCAGTGTCACGGCTGTAAGCATGAATGCCCCCCAAGGAAAGGTACTTGATGTTTTTCTTAAAAATCTGAATTCGGGGCGCCTGAGGGGCTCAGTCGGTTAAGCGACCGACTTCGGCTCAGGTCATGATCTCACGGCTCATGGGTTCAAGCCCCGCGTCAGGCTCTGTGCTGACAGCTCAGAGCCTGGAGCCTGTTTCGGATTCTGTGTCTCCCTCTCTCTCTGCCCCTCCCCCACTCGGGCTCTGTCTCTCTCTGTCTCAAAAATAAATAAAGTATAAAAAATTTTTAAAAAAATATCTGAATTCTTACTCTCCAAGTTTCTTTTGGGGCAAGCCAAGCCAGTGGATGTGGCCGCTCCCGCATTCCTGATACTAGTGAATATGCTGAGACCCTGTCCAAAAGGGACATGCACGGCACAATTCAAAGTTAAGGTCAGCTACTAGAAAATGAAGGGTTTCCACCAGAAGAGGCTGCAAGATTTCAGGAACAGGTTAGGGGCAAATGACTATTCATAGCTTTGGGAAGGCGTTTTTCTTACAACCATTGTAAGAAAATTTCAGGGCCTGACATTGAGAAAACTACAAACCCTCGACAATGTAAACTGAAGAAAATAAAAGTCACCTCCATTTCCAAGAGCCCAGACATGATCAGTTTGGCAGTCTGACATCATTCTTTCATTCTTTCTGTGTGTGTACATGTGTGGTTTTTTTTTAATTTTATTTTTTACCCCTATAGAAATGGGATCCTTACCTTTTTGCAAACTGCTTCTTTTCCCTACTAACCTGTTGCATACATTATTCCATTCCATTTTATTTGATTGATTGGCTATTTGGTGTGGCTACAAATTACGGTTGACTCTTGAACAGTGCAGGGGTTAGGAGCACTGGCCCCCAAGAAGTCAAAAATCCCTACGTAACTTTGCACTCCCCAGAAACTTAGCTCCGGATAGCCTATAGTGACCGGAAGTCTTGTCAATAACACAACCAGTTGTTTAACACATACTTTGTACGTCATATGTATTATCTATTGTGGTCTTACAATAAAGTAAGCTAGAGAAAAGAAAGTGTTA
This sequence comes from Cryptoprocta ferox, assembly GCA_028646485.1. Classification (NCBI taxonomy): domain Eukaryota; kingdom Metazoa; phylum Chordata; class Mammalia; order Carnivora; family Eupleridae; genus Cryptoprocta; species Cryptoprocta ferox. The sequence goes on along the minus strand of CM053570.1, from coordinate 87,531,667 downwards.
TTAAGAAAATCGTAAGGGGGACACCTGGGTGGCTCAGTCAGTTAGGTATCTGACTCTTGATTTTGGCTCAGGTCATGATCTCACAGTTTATGAGTTCAAGCCCCATGTCTGGCTTAGTGCTGACAGCAAGGAGCCTGCTGGGAGTTCTCTCTCTTTGCCCTTCCCTCTCTTTCTGCCCTTTCCCTGCTCACACTCTCTGTCTCTCTCTCTCTCTAAATAAATAAGCAAACTACAAAAAAAACAACAACAAAGAAAATTATGAGGAAGAGAAAATACATTCACAGGACTGTATTGTAAAAAATCCACATATATGAGGACCTGTGCAGTTCAAACCTGTGTTGTTCAAGAGCCAACTGTTCTCTGTGGTGTGGCGGCATCCTAGTTTATTTGAAAAACCCCCCATTGGTGGACGTTTAGGACGTTTACCACTTTTCCCACGACAAATGCCATAATGTGTTTTTTTTTTAACGTTAGGCATTGAGTCAAATGGTGTGTAGATTTTTTTAAATGTTTATTTCTATATTTGCTTTTTATTTGAGAGAGAGAACAAGAGAGAGCACAAGCAGAGGAGAAGGACAGAGGGAGAGAGAGGGAGAATCCCAAGCACAGAGCCTAACTCGGGGCTTGATCCCAAGAAACTGGGATCATGGCCTGAGCCTAAATTGAGAGCCGGACGCTCAACTGCCTGAATTACCCAGGTGCCCCAAATGTGTTCATTTTTTTTTTGAGATAGAGAGAGAAAGAAAGAGAGAGAGAGCGTGTGTGTATGAGGTAGGGGCAGAGAGAGGGGGACAGAGGATCCAAAGTGGGCCCTGTGCTGACAGCAGAGAGCTCGATGCGGGGCTCGAGCTCATGAACCGTGAGATCATGACCTGAGCCGAAGTTTGACACTCAACTGACTGAGCCACCCAGGTGCCCCATTTTTAAAGCATGACTTAAAATGGCAGCAAAATGGGGAAATCCCAGTGGCTCTAGCTATGCTAATTAAAAGACCAATTTAAATAAAGTATGAGTATATAAGATGTTAAAATTAACTAAATACAAAATACAGACATTAGACATTAAGTTCTTTGAATAGATCTATTCCAAGGGGGTCAATTTGACCTCAGTTTATTTTTCTCTAACTGGAAAACAGAGAGAGAGAGAGAGAGAGAGAGAGAGAGAGAGAGGTGTTTGCCTGGGAAGCAGTAGGTGTGGTGGAGCCAGCTGATGCCACCTCCTTTCTGGATGCTTTTGAGTTGTGCTTATGCAGCTGGTGATTTCACAGGGGACACTTACAGGTGTGGGAACAGTCCATTTTACTTGAGAGATCTCATCTCTAGGTCTGGGTCTCTCCTGAACTCCGCTGATACATACGCTTTTATTCAATAACTTCCATCTTCTCAAAGAAGAGAAATGAGCCCAGAACCCCAGGCAGCTTCCTGGGATATCAAAGGACAGATGTGCTCTTGAGGAGGGCCGAGAGCAGTGCTCCCCAGCTGCTTTGCAGGACCGGCAGCTCGCCCCGGCAGTCCTGGGGAGATTCTGGGGTTTCCTAACCGGGAAGAGTTTTGTTCTTTCTCAGCAAGCATGTCCAGCTTCAGTAATCAATGGTAGTTCCCTGCCACCCCAGCTTGCGAATAAAAGTTGCTCCCATTTATAGAAGGTGCACCAGGCATCACAGCAGGGAGGGTGCAACCATCAACTCGCGAGGTGGTATCTCTGTTCTGCAGACAAAGAGAAAGAAATGGAACGAGGTTGGCTATCTCGCCCAGGGTCCCACATTCAGGAAGCGGAAGAGCCAGGATTCTAACTCTGTCTGATTCCAGAGCCCCAAAACTCTTGCCGCTATGCCTCATTGCCACTGTTGCTTCTGGTTATCCTTATATTTTATAGTTCAGTTTCCAGGCAAACTTTAAACTCATCAGGGGCAGGAAGATTTTGACTCTCAAAGGAAGAGGTTTTTTTTTCCCCTCCCCGGGTTGCCTGTGTTCTCAGGCTCTGACAGTGTCATTGTAACAACTCCAAAGTTAAAATTGTCTGAAAAACTCGGAGACCAATATAACCAGAGAATCCAGAAAACATGTCAGCGCCTTTATCTGAAAATGTGTGCTTTGGGTTGTGATGGTGAAAGGGACCTATTCCTCTTTCGGGAGTGGGCGCAGGACCCTCTGGAAGCTTTCCTTGATGCTCCTGCCCTTCCCCTGCGGTTCTGGACAAGATGGCCTAGCGCCTGTGTCTGGCACCAAGCAGGTGACATCCTAATGTTCTGTTTGGCTTTGGTGTCTGCCTGTCAATCATTTCGCAGCCTTCTGACTAAGGTCAAGTGCAGCTTTGATGTCTGCCTGTTTAGATCCGAGAGACTTCTTGTCATCAGGGTGCTCTGCCTTGGGTCCCCAACAAAGGAGTCTGGGTTTTTTCAGCTCAGTGGTTCTTATTCTCTCACTCCCTGCATTTATCCATTTATCCGACACCCATTTGTGGGTCCTCTTGAGCCACAGATAACTAAGACAGTCTCAGCACAGAGAAGCTCCGTTTAGCGGAGAGAGAGGCACACAGTGAACCTGAATATGTAACAGCAAAACTTGAAAATGTATGAACAAAAGCTCTATGTGTCGACACGGATAAATGTTGAAAACTATAATGTTTAATAAGGTATACAAGTCACAGGATGATAGATCCACTTTGGTATCATTTATATAAAGTTAAAAATGCTAACTGCGTGGTGATACAAATCTATGTATGAAAAACACCAGGTTTATGAGAATGGCTACCTCAAGAAAATAGGGAGGGGATGACCATTGGGGAGGGGCATATCTGGGGCTTGAGTTGTATTTGCAACATTTTATTTCTCAAGGGAGCAGTGGTAGGCATGTTAGTGTACCTATACACGTTTGTTATTAATATTTCTTTTGAAAAGACAGGCTTTAAAAAATGTTTATTTGGGGCACCTGGGTGGCTCAGTAGGTTAAGCGTCCGACTTTGGCTCAGGTCATGATCTCGTGTTTGTGGGTTCGAGCCCCGCGTCGGGCTCTGTGCTGACAGCTCAGAGCCTGGAGCCTGCTTCAGATTCTGTGTCTCCCTTTCTCTCTCTGCCCCTCCCCCACTCATGCTCTGTTTCTCTCTGTCTCAATAATAAATAAAAACATAAAAAATTTTTAAAAATATTTGTTTATTTTTGAGAGAGTTGGGGTGGGCAGAGATTGAGAGGGAGAGAGAGAATCCCAAGTAGACTCCATACTGTCAGCATGTAGGCCGATGCAGAACTCGAGTTCATGAATCATGAGATCATGACCTGAGCCAAAAGTGAGAGTCGGACACTTAACCGACTGAGCCACTCAGGGATCCCTGAAAAGACAGGCTTTAAAGATATACACACATATGTGCATATAATCCCATCTTGAATTTGTATTTAAAAAGGCATTTATGGGGCGCCTGGGTGGCTTAGCTGGTTGAGCATCTGACTCTTGATTTCAACTCCGGTCATGATCCCAAGGGTCGTGGGATTGAGTCCCCTGTTGGGCTCTGCAGTGAGCGTGGAGCCTGCTTAAGATTTTCCTTCTCTTTCTCTCCCCGCCCCCGTTTGCACTCTCTCTTTCTAAAATAAAAAAAAAAAATGCATTTGTGTTTGTCCTAAAGATAAAGGTATGAGGAAATGTTAGGTTAAACCACATGAAATTGTCATTTTTTAGGTTAAAAATGGTCAGTTACCAACAATCTCCTACGGTTCAAGTCAGTACACAAACATGCCTACAATCACTCTCTCTGAGAGTGGGATTATGGATGGTTTTTCTCCTTTGTTATTCTTTAATGTCAAGATTTCCTCCCATGAACATGCTGTGTTTTTCGTATCAGAGACATCTCCATGTGTGTTGTTGAGAGGAAGAAAGTTGCCTTTCTGCTGCCCCCTCGTGTGCCCTCCAGGATCTGGTTTCTCTTCTCTTCGCCTGCGGGGTTAACCTGGCCACAGGGCGGGGTCCTGGCGCAGGTGCTGATGGTGTAGTGGCAGGTAGTTTACGCAGGGTAACTATAACAACAGACTCTGTGGGCAATTAGGAGCCTTGGCACAGAGACGCCAAACAAAGAAAAATTGCTACAGAGCTGTAAAGACAAATTCTGCAGCTCAAGGACTAGTAAAGTCGTTGAAGGAGTATGAGCATCTAAAATCTAGCCCAAGGACAGAAGGCTCCATTCCCACACCCCATCACCTTCCCCCCTCATCAAGGGCCGTTGATGAGATGGAGAGATCAAGCAAGGGTCACACGAAAACAAAGACTGATGCCTTTCATTCCCCACGAGAGCAATGAATATTCTCTTTAGTAGCTAGAAAAGAGAGTCGTGGAGGCTATTTTACATATCCTACTCACTTTACATATATAAATAATTTAGTATATGTACCATATTTCAGTGTATTATAGTATAGAGTCTATAGTCATTTAAGGGAAAGTGGAAAGAATGGGCAGTGGTGAGGTAGGTCGACAGAGATGGGAGAGAGGAGGAAGGAAACTGGTATTTATTTATTTATTTAGTTTTACTTTTTAAAAGCCTATTTATTTTAACAGAGAGAGAAGCAGAGCGTGGGAGAAGGGTAGAGAGAGAGGGAGAGGTTGAGAATCTCAAGCAGGCTGCGCGCTGTCAGCGCAGAGCCTAGGTGGGGCTTGAACTCATGAACCGTGAGATCATGACCTGAGCGGAAGTCAAGAGCCCGATGCTCAGCCGACTGAGCCACCCAGGCGCCTCCGGATATTTATTGAATCAGGCACTACTCTGTTCGGGTGGTGATCTCAGTGTCTCAGGACAACTCTGAGAGGAGGTCACGACTGCTGTCATTATGGAAAATACTGCTGGTCACAGGGGTTTAAGCAACAGAAATGGGATCTGGATTTATTTCAATCTGACCACTCTCAAATTCTGTGCTTTTGGTCCACCATGTGCTAAGTGAGGGGGGACAAGGGGGTGCTGTAAGTCCAGAGAAAGAGGATAAGTTCTGGGAGGGAAAACGGGGGCCACAGGACCAACCACTACCAAGAGCAGCAGCCACAAATGGAGAAAGAGACGAAGGAGTGACAAGGCTCCTGGTGTGTGCATGCATCGATCGGCGAGACTGCGCATGCGCACGCGCGCGCACGACGACAAAAATGCAGAAACAAAGAGTAACCAAGAGAAAAGACTTTGTTGAATAAGCTTCTTCCTGGTGGTCTGTTATGGGACTGTCCCAGGAGAGAAATAAACTGTGTTGCATTTCCACTAGGGTAAAGTACAGGGTTGAAGTTAAAGACCTGGCTTTGGTACCAGAGGTTCCCTGCCCTGAACTTGTTCTCAAGTCAGTCAATGAGCTGCACACAGCACCCATCTGGTCAAGTTCACTTGTGGAGTGGGTCTGGGTGGGTGGGCGGTTGGGTGATGCTCTTTGTCGTGAGTATTTAATGTCTACATATGTCCTCTATGTCCGTCAAATAAAGATGACGTCTCATTAATTCAAATTCTACTAGTCCATAACCTGTGATAGTTTGGACATGGCTGAATGGATACCTAATTTTGCTTCAAAGCCCTGCTCTCCCAGAAAGAGCAAAGTAACACTAAAACAAGATTGATCCAAGAGTGACATGGTGGAGAGACAGGAGAACAAGATGCCATGAACTCTAAAGACACGAAATACCCATTTCTCAGGAAGAGCAATATGCGTATTCCAAATTCATGTTAGCTGATAAAGCATTCCCTAAATAATTCTGTAGGGCTTCAATTTGAGGGAAAGAATAGATTGTTAGGCTAGTAAAAATAATTTAATTAATGAAATCATATGCATCATACACAATTACACTGCCTTCCTTAAAAAAGAAAAAAAACATATGGGGCGCCTGGGTGGCTCAGTCGGTTAAGCATTTGACTTTGGCTCAGGTCATGAACTCATGTTTCATGGGTTCGAGCCCCATGCCCGGCTCTGTGCTGACAGCTCAGAGCCTGGAGCCTGCTTCGGATTCTGTGTCTCCCTCTCTTTCTGCCCCTCTCCCACTCACACTGCATGTGTCTCTCTCTCTCTCAAAAATAAATATTAAAAATAATTTTAAAAAATAAAAAAAAAACATATAAAGATAAGGCCACTTTTACTGTTTTATCTTTCCAGACCATTTTTTAATATATTTAAGTCCACATATATACGTGCAGAAAAAACATAGTTCTTCTGTTTTATATTGTTTTGTGTTTTACGTAAAGGCTGCTTGGAATGCATTGTTCTGCCAAAGGGAGCTGTGTATGTTTTAGACCAACCTCATTCCTCTCCCCTTCATCCTTTTAAACTGTTGCAAAGTATCTAATAAATGGCTGTTTCATAATTTCAGAAGACGTTTTCTTGTGGATGGATATTTACATTGTTTCTAATCGTTGACTTTTACATACCATCATGCCTTACACATCCATGGACATACCTCCTGGTGCATGCCTCCAAGATCTGTTTTAGAATGGATAACGAGAAGCGGTATCTCTGGGTCATCAGGCATTTAAAACCTTACCAGAGACTGCCCCACTGCCCTCCAAAGTGCCCAGACTAGTTTGGCTCTGAACAGCAGCGTATGACGGTTCTCACCTCCCCACACCCTTCACGGTACGTTCTGGCATGTCCTAAAGCTGCATTTTTCACGAAAATTCTGCTAATCACACTTTCCCCCCCTTTTCTACTAATTTGCAAGTAGTCCCTACTATTCCACGGTTTTGTTTTCCACAGTTTCAGTTACCTGTGATCAACCCCAGTCCAGAATCAACCCCAGTCCACACGCGGATGATCCTCCTCCTGGACCATTAACAGTCAGAAGGTCATAGCAGTATAGGACCACGTCACATGACTAGTCATTCCTTGCAATTCATCCTGTCACGCGGGCATTTTATCATCTCACATCATCACAGGAGGAAAGGTGACTACAAAATATTGAGAGAGACAGAGACAGAGACAGAGAGACTCCACATTCACGTAATTTCTATTACAGTACCTTGTTATAACTGTTCTATTGTATTGTACGTTATTATTGCTAATCTCTTACTGTGCCTAATTTATAAATGAAACTTTATCACATATATGTATGTATAGGGAAAAACATAGCTTATATAGGGTCAGGTGCCATCTGTATTTTCAGGCATTGGCTGGGGGGGGGGTGTCTTAGAATGCGTTCCCTGCAGAGAAGGGGAGACTCCTGTACTAAATACCACCCATGAGGTTTGATGAGTCTTTGAATGAACTCTGATCAAGCTTGTAGAGCATCCATTTAACTCACAAGTGCTCCTTCCCTTCGGCCTTTAGCTATAATATTCATTTAGCTAAATATTCATTTATTTAAGTGCAAATGAATAGTCAAAGGAGTATTACTTAAAGGGTGACATGGTCTAGCATAGGTCTCTGCTGATAGAAGACCACTTGGCTCCTTCAAGATTTTAGGTGTGGGCTGGAAGGTCACGGACCTGTGGAAGACAAGAATATTACAAGAAGGGCAAGTGCTTGCATTTCCAAGCCTCCCTCTTCTGGTTTCCGAAGTTGGCAATGGCAGGCTTTGCCTCGCTCCCACAAGCTTCCCACCACAGGGGAATGATTCAACCAACTTCGTTAAGTTGCCAGGCCTGGGGCTTTCCATTCCTATTAATGTTTACAGCTCTCCCTCCCATTCCTACCTGAGCATGGCCATTTGAAAGGATAGAAAACTGAGGTGAAGTGAAATCACTCACCTGTGGTGAGACCTGGATGGAAATCCAGGCCTACAAGGCCCTAAACTGTGATCTGCTTTAACGCAGAGAAAGTTAAACAGAAAATTGGACAATAGTGACATGTGACAGCAGGGGTGGTTAAAAGACTGTATCAGCAATGAGTGTGGGACACATCAGAGAGTTAATAACAAAATAAATTCATGTGTTACAGAGAATTTCATGCAGTTTATGAAAAGGTGTATGTGTAGTGGTTAAGAGCCTATAGTCCTGGGGTCCCTGGCTGGCCCAGTGGGTAGAGCACGTGACTCTCAATTGAGGGGTCATGAGTACAAGCCCCGCAGTTGGGCATGGGGCCTACTTAAAAAAAAAAAAAAAAAAAAAAGAAAGGTGCTTGGATGGCTCAGTCGGGTAAGTGTCCAACTCTTGATCTCAGCTCAGGTCTTGATCTCAGGGTCATGAGTTCAAGCCCTGTGTTGGGCTCCATGCTGGGTGTGAAGCTGAAAAGAAAAGAAAGAAAGAAAAAAGATTATATAGTCTGGAGTAAAATGGCTTGGCTTCAAATCCTGGCTCTGCCACTTTGCGACTTTGGGCAAGTTACTTAACCTTCTCTGTGGCTCAGACAGTACATATTTCACTGGGTTGCTGTAATGAATAAATACTTTAGTATTTGTGAAGCAATTAGAATAGTGCCTGGCATACAGTAACACCATAGAAGTTTGTCATTACTACCTTTACTATTGCATTTGGTCTTTGCTGTTATTATTGCTATTTTAAAGACAGCAAAAAGGACCTTGGGAGGTGAAGCAACTAACCCAAGGTCATGGAGTCTGTCAACGATAGACCCGGACTAGAACCTAGGTCTCTGCCAATCCTATCCAGGGGGTTTCCACTCCTATAACTGCCCCGCCCTCCAACCTTACTAAACACAGCAGAGGGGTCATCTAAGGCCTCGGAATGTCTGTGCAAGAAAAGGTGGGCCCAGGCACAATTCACACTCTTTCTTCCTGAGAACAAAAGAGGGATCTGTGCAAAAGAATTTCAGGAACTTCAGGGAAGCATGTGAAACATTCCAAGACAATTCAGCCCAGTTCCATTCTAGCATGTGAATCTCTTTTCCCAATCTCCCTCTCTTCCACTCTGTCCTAGACGCAGCATCACATCACCGTCACCGGTCTTTGGACATCTACAGGAGCCTCCTATGTGGCATCTGCCCTCTGACCCATTCTCACCAAAGCTGAAGACATATTTCTAGACATAGACCTGATCAGGTTTGTTCCCAAGATGGCGCCCCACAGCTCTAAGGACTTGAGCTGATCTTCTGTGAGATTGGGCTGGAGCTGGGCTTTCCTTCCACTTCCTGCCCAAGCCCCATCAGATGAACTTCCTTCAGTTCACCTCTGCGTTTGTTATGAAGCATTGTAATTTTGCTGTGTTCTTGCCTATATGTCCCACTGGAATCTGGGATTCCTGAGGGCAATCGCCCCCTTTTGTTTCAGGGTTATGCTGGGCACCTAGCACAGGGTCTGAGATGACAGTTACTGATCAAAGACAAATACATGTGCTGGTTGACACTGAGCTTGCAGATGCTGCTTTTGGCCATGGCCCAAGAGGAGCTTGTAGGTAGAGAAGACAATTATTAAGGGCAGAAACATTAGGAACATTCTCAGAGACAGCGAGATTGGTTTAGAGGGCCAAGAGGAGGAGAAGGCAGTAGCATGACTATGGGAAGGGAGAGAGATAAAGGAGTTGAGATGAGGGAGGAGAGGGAGAGAGGTCATTAGACCGAGGTGGCTGTAATGCCTTATAACCACTTAAGTGAACTCAAACCCAAACCTAAGCCAGAGTCAACGCGCTGGATTCTGAGAAAATGAAACTTAAGAACCAAGCACAGTCAGATAGGTTTTCCCAAATAAGACTGCTTATGCTACAGCCAAACAAATAATTTCCTTGCTTAGCTTCCTGTCTTCTCTATAAAGTCGCTCCCCTAGCTCCTGTTGGAGGAGCATCCCCAACGACCTTTGGTTTGGCACTGCTCGATTCCAATTCCAGTGATGTACACTCAAATAAACCCTCAAAAATGTTGGTATACCGCAGTTTGCCTTTTAACAAAGGCATTACTGCAGGGGAGATGAGGTTACAGATGGGATTAGGTTCCAGAGTAGGTGAGTGTGAATGAGAGTGACCAACTATCCTGGTTCGCCCAGGACTGTCCTGGTTTTAAAACTGAAAGCCTTGTGTCCCAGGGAACTCTTAGTTCAAGGCAAACCTAGGGGTGGGGAGGGGAGGGAGAGGTCACCCTCCAGTGGAATCGAGATGGCCAGAGTTGCCAGAAGTTTTGGACAAGGGCAACTTCTCCCTTGAGTTATGAGGATGGTAGAGAGGTAGAGAAGGGAAGGATTAAATAAACAAAGCATATGGGCTTTGGAACCAGGGCAAAGCTCTGCTTCTTTACCGTGTGATCTTGTTGAAATTACTTAACCTCTCAGACCCAGTTTCCTGTAGTATGGGGATAATTAAACAAGACTGAGCCATGTGAAAGCACCTCCCCAACTGTAGGCTCGTAAGTAGAGTTAAATTAAAAAAAAATATTTTTAATCTTTATTTATTTTTGAGAGAGAGCGAGAGAGAAAGCGAGCGCAAACAGGGGAGGAATAGAGAGAGAGACGGAGACACAGAATCCAAAGCAGGCTCCAGGCTCTGAGCGGTCATCACAGAGCTCGACGCCGGGCTGCAACTCAGGAACCAGGGACATGATGACCTGAGCCAAAGTGGGAAGCTTAACCGACTGAGCCACCCAGGCGCCCCAATAGAGTTAAAGTTTTCAATTTCCTTTCTCTCCTCACTCTTCTTGCTGCTCTCGCCTCCCACTTTTCAATTCTCCCTTTCCCTCCTTAACCTTTCCTTGCTTCCTTCTCTGGGGCCAGCGGCTCCTCAGTTAGCACCACCCACCACCGGGGGGAGGAGCCGAGCCAACAAAAATGGGTGCCCCTCTAGCTCTCCCAGGCGAGCTCTCTATGGTGCCTGCCCACGGAGCGGGGCGGAGGGGGCGGGGTTCCGTCACGTGACCCGGGTGCCTGGCGCCCGCGCAGGCGCGGTGGCCGCGTCGCCGTCGCTGGGTTCCGTCGCTCGCGTCGCTTGGCTTTCTTGACACCTGAGACGGCCGCCCGGCGGTCCTGCGGCTTTCCGTCTTGCCGCTGCGGGCCGCGAACCGCGGCCATGTCCCGAAAGCAGGCGGCGAAGGGCCGGCCGGGCAGCGGCAGCCGGAAAGCCGAGGCCGAGCGCAAGCGGGACGAGCGGGCGGCGCGCCGGGCCCTGGCCAAAGAGCGGCGGAACCGGCCGGAGTCCGGCGGCGGCGGCGGCTGCGAGGAGGAGTTCGTCAGCTTCGCCAACCAGCTGCAGGCCCTGGGGCTGAAGCTGCGGGAGGTGCCGGGGGACGGGTGAGGCGGGCCCGGGAGCGCGGGAGGCGGCGCCGGGGGACGCGCCGGGCATGGCGACCGTCGCCCGCTCTCGTCCAGTCATTCATTCCAGCGGCTCCGGGAGCCACCGCTTCCCAGAGCGGGGGGTCCGGTGGCGGGCGAGGCGGCGAGGCCCTTCCCCTCGGGACGCTCGAGTAATCCCCAGTTGCCCTAGTGGTGGCAGAGGCCGCGAGGAGACTGTGAAGTGGTCCCAAGAGACGGCCCTGGGGCAGGTCTCCTTTAGGTCGGTGCCCAGGAAGGGCTCTGAGTGGTGACGTTTAAGCTGAGACCCGGAGGAATAGGAATGAGATGGAGCCGGTCCCTGGCAGAGCGGGACAGCCCGTAGGGCTGTCGGGAAGATGCCGAGACGCGGAGAAAGAGGCGAAGCCCCACTTGGGATATAACACTTTGCCCCTTTTGAGTTCTTACTGTTGGGTGTTGCCCTCCTTTTACACTCGGGAAATTAGGTCTGCGAGGGCCTGTTGTTTACTGAGCGGAAGGTATCTTCTCTAGTTCTTACTTCCATGGGCCTCAGTTTCTCCTCCTCTCCGAGCTTGCGTGGGGGCCTAGACTGGAATCTAGGGCCAGCTCTTTTAGGGAACACAGGCTAAATAAGTGTGGTGGGAGGGAGAAAATGGGGAAGGGAAGGGGCTGTGGATCCAGGAGCTTGGATGGCCGAAGGGAAAAGGGAGGGGGGAGGGGGAGGAGAACAGCTAGCATCCTCCCTGCAGGGGTGGGTGAAAGGGAGTCTGGTTACGGGGTGTGTCACTCCGGAAGAGAGAGGATTGATAACAGCCTGGCCCTTCTTGTTGGTCCCTTCATTTGAGGGCTCAGATAGGGCAGAGGGGGCAATAAGGTGGAATTAAAGACGGTGGAGAATTGCCTCCCGTGTTACGCGTGGAAAAGAGGGATTTCACATTGTACTGTAGCTTATTAATCAAGACTGTTTATGAACTGGCCCTAGTTTACGTATCGCACCTTTCCTACATTGGCTCGGTGCTTGGGCACTTGGTGTAGAGCTTGGTCGCGTTTTACTCACCGCCACCTAGTACATAGGGGGCACTCAGTGCAGTTGTGTATGAGTGAATGATAAAAATGTCACCCAGGCCAACTAGAGCCTCAGCAGGGCCTCTCACAAGGACATTTTCCTCCTTCCTTCCTTCCACCCTCCGTCCTTCCCTCCCTTCCTTCCTAACTTCCTTCCTTCCATCCTCCGTCTGTCCATCCCTTCCTTCCCTCCAGAGCAGGGGAGGGCGCAGAGGGAGGGAAAGAGAGAGAGAGGGAGAATCTTAACCAGGGTCACATTCAGCATGGGGCCCGACGAAAGGCTCGGTGGCCACGGCTCTAGGATCATGACCTGAGCCGAAATCAAGAGTCGGATGCTCAGCCGAGGCACCCAGGCGCCCCTCAAAGGAACATTTTCTCAGAGGAGTCACTACAATTAAAGTCGTGTGTTGCCGGGTCTTGCTTTTAGCCTAGTACCTTGATTTCACCAAGTACAGTTTACTAGCTCTCCTGGGCCTTACTCAACCTAATCAGACTCACAAGCACAAGACTCTGCTCTGTGAACCGGAATACCAGTGGAATACGCTACACTGGGATTGGGGTGGGAGTGCTCCTTGCATGTCGTTGGATCGCTCGTGTCTTGTTACACTGGACATATTGTCCGTGTCGGGGTGTCCGGGACGCTGAAATATGAGTAGGAATCGCAGCGCAGGGAACTGTGAGATCTCGGGGGAGCTCTCACAGTGCTGTGGGAAACTTTGGGGGGATTACCTCTGCTCTGCCCCGCCCTAAGAGAACACACTTCTTTAGTTAATTCAGCAGATGCTGATTGAACAAAGTGCTGGGAATCCGTTGATGACGAAAATACTGGAGGAGTTCACAGCCTAGTGAGAGAGAAATATATTAGTGGGCTCAAACATTGTGGTCTAGGGACCCCTCTGCAGTCTTCAGAATTCCTGAGAACTCCAGAGAGCTTTAGTTTACGGGTTAGAGCTGTCAGTATTTACTGTATTTGAAAGTAAAACAGGAAAATTAGAAACCCAGGAATGCACAGAGACACGTTCCCTAACTGTCAGAGTGATGACCTCATGTCTCAGGTAGCCTCTGGAAGTCTTCACGGGACACTCGTGAGAGAATGAGAGCGAAAAAGATGAGCCACGTCTTCGTTTTGAGCTCAAGAATACCGTGAAAGGGTCTCAGAGATACGCACCCCCCACCCCCCAAAACTGGGCCACACTTTGAGAATGGATGATATAAATCAAGTCCGGTTTGGTGTATTTTTAACGGTGACTGATTATAGTACTATTGCGCAGGAAGTGGCCACACTCCCTGAAGGCATCAGGAAGGCTTTCGCTTCCATTCAGCAAATGTTTATGAAACGGACACGGGGCTAGATGCCTCTCGGAGGAGGCCCTCCTCAGACTGGGTCCCGAAGGACCAGCAGGAATATGCCAAGAGAACATTTCAGGCTGAAGAGTCACATATGTAGAGGTACGGGAGCCCATTATTTGTGAGAGGTATCGAGTTGTTTAGGATGGCGGCGTCAGGTTACAAGGTAGAAGAGTGGCAGCGAGGCTGCAGAGGCCAGCTTGCCCGGAATGTTCATGCCTCTCCCTTCCGAGGCCCCTGTTCTTGAGACAATGTTCGGTGAAATGGTAATAATTCCTTCTGTGTGGGTTCCACGAAGCTCCCCCCGTGTTCACAAATTCTCCCCGTGGGTACCACGAGACGGACTGTGGTTCGGCCCTCTGGTTTTGTGGCGTTTTTGGAGATGCTGATGACAGTCTTTGCCACTGTGCGGCGGACGGTGTTTCCTGTGTGGGTTGGGTTAGTCGGTACCAACAGAGTCTGTCTCGATATTCATTGAGTACTCTTGGTGAAACATAATAAAGTTGTGGTAATATTAAAAAGCTGACAGCGTCCGCTCTTCCTCCATTCTAGTCTGATTCCAACCTTGACTAGCCTGACCTGACGTAGCATCTCGCTATGCAGGCATATTCGTTGTAGGCAGTATGGTACTTCTAGCATCCTCGGACCTCTGGGTGCTTGGGGATAAATTAGCTGGTGTCCTCTAATGTAGCCTTTACGTGAGTTGAGGCAATTTAGCATAGAGTCATCACGGAGCTATTTATAGGGTTTTGTAATGCATCATGGGCCGCCTTCATATTTGTCGTGTTGTATGGACCCACATAAATTAGACTGTTTCAAAACAAGAAAGAAATATGTTAACCTTGCTGTTGTCCTTAAAAACATGGTCGGCTCTGGTGTGAAAAGAATGTCTAATTGGACTAGGCAGGACAATAGTAGCATCTCTCTGAACCGTATCCATTTGCATCTTACTAAATGTTGCTCTAAGTTACATTACTAGTTAGTAGTGTTCTAAAATTAAAACATTAAAGAATCACTAATTTTAACCATTTATCTCTGTCCTAAACAAGTTATTTTATTTTTTTTACTTAAAAACATTTTTTTAATGTTTATTTTTGAGAGAGGGGGGTGGGGTAGAGGAGCAGAGAGAGGGAGACACAGAATCCAAAGCAGGTTCCAGGCTCCCAAGCTGTCAGCACAGAGCCCGACGCGGGGCTCCGGACTCACGAGCTGCGAGATCATGACCTGAGCCGAAGTTGGACCGTTAACTGACTGAGCCACCCAGATGCCCCACAGGTTATTTTATTTTTCTGATTTTTATTTTGTTTTTATAATCCTAGGATTTTAGTGATGGAAGGGTATTCACACATCATCTTGCATAATTATCCATTGGTTCCTGCATCCCCTGTACAGCAGCTGTGTGTCTAGCCCAGTGCCTTTCGACCGTGGTGGCACCAGAGAATCCCTTTGGAAAAAATGCAGTGTCTGAGCTCTCCTAGATCAGCTCTGCCAGAGTCTCGGGCACCGGGGCCTGGTCATTGGTAACCTTTAACACGTCCACAGAGATTCTGATGTGCGACCTTCATTGCAAACCACTGCTTTAGAGTCTAGATTCGAGGCTAGTGTTTCTCGAACTTCAGAATGCAACAGAATCATTTGGAAGAGCTCAATTGCTAGATTGCCCTAGTAAGCCTGGGGTGAGGCCTGAGAATTTTCATTGCAAATAAATTTTCAAGTAGTCAGATATTACACTTCGAGAATCAGTGATCTAGACTGGTGCCGGTGTAATAGAAATTATACAGGAGCCAATGTGTAATTAAAATTTTTTCCATTAGCCATGTTAAAAAAAAAAGTAAAAAGAAAGAGGTGAAACTAATTTTAATGCATATATTTAAGGCACTACTTATTAAAATATTATAATCAATCAACATATAATCAATATAAACATTTTAAGTGAGATATTTTGTATCTTTAAAGTACTATTAAAAATCCAGTGTCTTAAACTTACAACAGGCCTCAGTTTCGATTAACCACGTTTCAAGTACTCAGTAGTTATACGTGGCTATTGGCTACGTTTTGTACAGCACATAAATGTAGACAGTTCCTGAGGATTGCCACCAGATAGAAATTTACAAGATCCTTAGTTGACAGTCTGTTTCCGTAGAGCTAAAACAAAATTTCCTCTCGTTTGCCCTAATCTGTGTCTCTGGAGCTCCCACGTTTTAGTTTTAGTTTTATTGTAGAGACGCAGCGTCCCTTTCATCATGACACATAGTCGAAGGTAGCTCTCACGTCCCCCTGAGCCTTCTTTAGGCTAAACATCACTCGTTTATGCTCTTCGTACTGTCAGTGAAGTTTAAAGCCACGTCTTCTCATCTGCACATGTCTCTGTTAAAATGTGGTGACCGGAATCATATGTAGTCTTCTAGCGGTGGTCTGACCTCAAAGAAGACTACAAAACCTGCCCCTCCTCCACCCCACCCTGCCCTTTCTGAACACTTAATGCTGTTACTGCAGCCTACAAGGCCATTATAGGTCTTTCCAGGGCCATAGACACAGAAACAATGTTGTCTCAAACTACGGAGCACCCAGAACTCTTACATGCTACTTAATGGAATTGCTTTTTTTGGTGAACTCAAAATATAAGACCTTCCCTGTCTCCTGATAGTGCAGTGGTTCTTAAGTGGAGATGATTTTGATGCCCCGAAGGGACGTTTGACAGTGTCTGGAGACAGTTTCGGTTGTCACAACTGGCAGGGAGGGAGGCGGTGGTGGGGCTACTGGCTTCTAGTGGGTAGAGGCAAGGATGCTCCTAATCACCCTACAGTGTTCAGGATGACCCCACACTACAGAGTGATCCCAATGTCCATAGTCTGGGGGCAGAGAAGCCCTGCTGGAGGGTCATGGGCGACGGCGTGGGCTCGGGAAGCAGTTGGGATCTTCTAGAGGGGCCTTTGGGTTCTGGTCGCATTGTTATGGGTAGCCTGAGTGCCCTTGCTAGGCCCCCTAAGGGTGCCCATTACACTAAGGATGTAGCATTTGCTCACTTTTCCCATGTCACTACCTTGTAACTTGTCAGAAAAGAAAGTGATTTGTCTATCTTGGCTTTTCATTTTGACTATTTATTTGTAGGAAACTCAAGTAAATATAGAAAAATATATTGAAAGATGTTTAACAGGTACTGTTAGTTCCACTAGGTAGGGGTAACTACAGCTAACACTTTGGTGCCTGGGTTTGAATCCTGGGTCTACCAACTACTGGTTTTATGACCATGGATAAGTTACCCTAGAGGGACAGTGGTAGTACCCAGCCCGTAGAGCTGTGAGGACTGACCACATCTAATGCACATGGTGTTTAGAACGTCCCTGGTGCATTGTAAGAGCTCTTTAAGTGATGCTTTCAGTGTTTTTCTTTGTACACATTCGTGTGTATTTCTGTGTGTGTGTGTATAGCACGTAGACGACCATGGTCAAGCCCATGCCGTGTTCATAGTTTTATCCCTGTTGTTTGGCTTCTGTGGAGAACACTTGCCCATGTCACTGAAAGTTCTGAGAAAGCATGTTACTTTATGTAGAATACCATGAATTTAACGTAAGATAACTAAATATGTAATTTTGTGCTAAATCACACCTCTTAAACTAGATTCAAGAATAGACTGACTAGAGGTGGCAGGTACTAAATGTGTAAAGAAGTTTGAGAGAAGCACTTAAAATTGAGAACGCTTCATCCATTAGCTTACTTTTTGTTTTCTGTGGGTGAAAATATTTTAAGCAACAGACACCTCAGGGTAGTGTTTAGAAATGGCTGTATTCCAGTCTGTTCTAGAATCTTGCCCCAAATTGATGCATAGTTTCTTGGTATCTAGTTTATAGAATATGCATGCTTTAAATCTCCTTCTCTCCCTTTGCAAATATATATATATGTATATATATATGTATATATATATTTATATATGTATGTGTGTAAATATATACACATCCTTATATGTTTGAAGAGATTCCTGCCGTCTCTGTAGCTTTCTGTTGAAAACTCAATTTTCTGAACTGAAAACAAAAAACCTCTTTCTCCTACACATTTAGTTCTGAAGTTTAAAGTGAAGAGTTTATATTTTGTGATTAGACTATCCTAGGTTTTCATTTGGAAGAGTAAACAGTTCGGTGCGAGACTGGGCATTGGTTCGGCTTCAGAATGGTTTATTCCCTTAGTTTTCGGGAGACTAGATTGTGGTGGTCTTATTTCAGTTTCTGTGTATGTGGGCTCTGTGTTTGTGATGCAGTTGGGAATTTGAGAAGCCTTTGAGGGGCCTCCAAGTAAAGATAGCTCTTAAAGTTTATTACCAGCACCTTAATTTTAGAAGCAGACAAGTTTCCATTTGTCGGGAAAAGCGACGGCACTGTGGCTCCCTGGATGGGAGAGGAGCAGGGGAGGGCGAGTGTCACTGCATAGTTCGGGTGTGTGTCGCACACGTGCTTTCCTTCTCACTTTCTCCACTGTGTCCCTAGCACTCAAACAGGATGTCGAGTTGAATTGCTTGTGGGAGCTTGACAGATTGCCATCTTTTGGGTATTCTTTGTTAGATGAACAGTTAGCTGGGCAGCTGAGGTGGAGTCTGCTTCCAAAAAGAAGCAGTAGATATAATTTATTATTTTGGAAGGGGCTCTAGGAGTCCCCGTCCTTGGGTGTGGGATGGCCTGTAATGTCTGGACCCTGCCCTGAGGTGGCTAGTGTATCACCACCTCCATGAGGTCCTAGTTGGTTGCCTCTGGACAAGGCACTGTAGTTGTAAGGCCTGCCTAGTGCTCTGCGCACGGAGTTTGGGGAGAATCCCGGACTGCCAGACTTGAGGCTTTCTCTCCCCGTGAAGGATTTCCACGGATGGCCTTGCCATCTTCATGTCAGATGATCTAAGTTCCTTTCTAAAAGGTCTTGACCGATATTTTTGTTTTGATAGCAATTGCCTGTTCAGAGCACTTGGTGACCAGTTGGAGGGACACTCACGAAACCATCTCAAGCACCGACAGGAGACTGTGGACTACATGATAAAGCAGCGGGAGGACTTTGAGCCCTTTGTAGAGGATGATGTTCCTTTTGAGAAACACGGTAGGTTCGCCGTGGGACGCTGGGTCCTCCGGGAGTAGGGCGTTGGGTGATTACATCCCTCGGCACTCCCCACCCTCCTAGCCAGGGCTCTGCTTACATAGAGTATGGCGTTCATTTATGCAGCAAGTATTGATTTGTTCGCTCTGTAATAGGCAGCAGGCTAGGCAGTTGGGAATTAGTAGGTTTAGGTGTATGTACCTTTAATAAAAATGATGACATCTTTAACCTGAAGAGTTGTTTACAACTTCTTATTCAGTTGGAGGTAAAAGCAGACTCTAAAATGTATGTAGACTGATCTTATTTATTTATTTAAAAAAAATTTTTTTTGGTTTATTTTTGAGAGAGAGAGAGAGACACAGAGCACAAGCGGGGGAGGGGCAGAGAGAGACAGGGAGACATAGAATCTGAAACAGGCTCCAGGCTCTCAGCTGCCAGCACAGAACCTGACGTGGGGCTCGAACCCACGGACCGCGAGATCATGACCTGAGTTGAAGTCGGACACTTAGCCGACTGAGCCACCCAGGTACCCTGATCTTATTTTTAAAAGGTATACACACGCACACATACACACAGACACACACTAGGAAAAGTGGGCAGATATATTTTATGGTTGTTGATGCTTGGCTCCACTTATTTTTCAGAAACCACTCACTTTCAACAGCTTCCCATAAAGGAAAGATAATAACACCTAATTTATAGGGTTTTTGTGCAGATTAAGTTAGATAATACAGTTAAAATAAGTTCTTAATAAATGTCAGCCATCTGGGGATGGTGGGACTATGACTATTTTAAGTGATCTACATATTTTTCTGATTTTTTAAATAACCGTGTATTGCTTTTATAATCAGCAAAAGCAATAGTCATTTTAGTTTCTCATCAAAAACCCAAACCCAACCACTTTTCTTTGAGGCACATTAGTGATTTATTTATTTATTTATTATTATTAAAAAAAATTTTTTTTAATGTTTATTTTTGAGAGAGAGAGAGAGAGAGCAGGTGAGCAGGGGAGGGACAGAGAGAGAGGGAGACACAGAATCTAAAGCAGCTTCCAGGCTCTGAGCTGTCAGCACAGAGCCTGACATGGGGCTCGAACTCACGAACCATGAAATCATGACCTGAGCCGAAGTCGGATGCCTAACCGACTGAGCCACCAGGCGCCCCTGCAAGTTAGTGATTTTAATTAATTTCTTAATATGCTCAAATCTAGTAGGAAAGTACATAGGAGCTTTTAAACTTTAAGGATCTACTAAACTAGGTGTTGAAACATTTGTGTTTTACAACTACCATTTTCATCACACAGTCAGAGTCTTACCTGTCCCTTATGAGGAGACAGAATCGTTCTGTGTTTTAGGGAACTAACTCTGGAAACCATGTCAACAATGGATGAGAGAGAGACTGAGGAGAAGGGTGAGTTGGTAGGCTCTCCGCATTGGCCCAATGAAAGCATGAGAGGGTCTTCACCAAGGCAGCTACTGGGGACAGTGACCAAGACACAGTTTGGCAGTGTGATGGACAGGTCTCATTGGAGGTGGGGAGGAGGGGAGAAGGGGGAGACCAAGGTGATTCTGAAGTTTCTGCTCCGGGAATGGCTAGGTAGCTGGATCCTTAGCCAGAGAGAGGACAGCAGGAGGAAGACCTCTGGGAGGGAAACTATCCATGACCGCAAAGCCTTTCTCATGCCTCACGAGGGAAGGGCTCCTTCACTAGGCACCAGCGGCAAAAGAGACACAGCAGCAGAACCCCCCTGGCCCCCTGCCCCCGTGGGTAGTTTGTACTAGTGACTGAGTTCTGACAGTTCCTCTCGCTGGCTCACCTTCTGTCTAGGTACAAGTTTACCAGACGGTAACCTGTTTACAAGTGTGGGTCTGTGGGGCAAGTTTTATAGTTTAGTGCTGTACAAAATGCCTCGTGTCATTAGTCCGATTAAAATCATCATTTTGGATGAGAGAGTTTAGTTTGTGACCGAAATTCCTCTCTGAATACCTTCAGCGAAGGTCACGTGGTAGAGTTGGGGGTGTGGCAGGACAAGGAACTCAAACCTTCTGTCGCCTGTGTGGCAGTCACTGTAGACGTACAGTGGGAAGGTGGTGTTTTTTGAAAGGCCACTGTGTTTGCCTGATGGTTGGCTGGTGTTCTGGAAGGATTTGACATCGCAGGAGTTGAGAGGTGGCTCTGACTGCCGCAGCAGAGGAAAGAAACCTGAAAGTCTGCGCTTGCCGTTTGCACGTGGGTTGAAGACTGTACTTATAGTCACATGTTTTTAATGCCTGTCTACCTTTTCATACTGTGAGATGCTGGAGGGACAAGGACTGTGTCTGTCCCCTGCTTGGTAGGCGCTCAGAAGATACTTGTTAAGTAAGTGAATGGTTCCCTTAACTCTTTAGGGCCTGGTTGCCCTGGCATGGGGCTATATTTTTTATTATTCCTTTCCTTTAGACGCTGGCTTCTCCAAATATACAGAGACGTTCTTTCCTTCTCTCTCCATAGCCAGTCATTCATTGCTGCCCCTCAGTATTTTTTTCTCTTACTGCTTCTGCCTCGTAAAATCAAGCCTCTGTGGCCATTTGCCTAGATTTCTTCGATACTTTTTGGACTGATTTCATCGCCTCTTGACCCCTTGAGTTTGTTTTCCATGTTGCAGCCAGGGCGGCGATCTAAATGTACATCTAATACATCTTCCCCTATCTAAAACCTGGTGGCAGCTCCCCACGGACCTCCGGATGAAGCCCAAACTCTTCAGCTCTTCTTAAGTCTCTCCCCTTGTCTCTTGCTGTTGCCGCTGCGTCTTCTGCTGCTTCCCATCCCCTGTCCCCCGCCACTCAGCAGTGTAAGTTCCTGCCGTACTGTACAGCGCGAAAGTTCATATTCTCTCTCTCTCTCTCTTTCTCTCTTTCTGTCTCCTGCTTGCCCTTTGGGAATCGGTGTGGTTGTGTCAGCTGAGCAGCTTATTTGAAACCCTTACCTTCCCCTCCCACTACCAGACTGGCTTGAGGTCCCGATCTGGAGTTAGTCAAGCGGCAGAGTTTGAGGGCACAGTCTTCTGCAAGATACCAGCTGCAAATCTGGGGTTTCCAAAAACCACTCTGAGGTTCGATAGTTTGTTAGAAAGACTCCGAGAACTCAGTGAAGGCGGTTATACTCACAGTTATAGTTTATTGCAAAGAAAGGGTACAGATCAAAATCAGCCAAGAGGTAGAGTCTGGGAAGGTTACACAGTCACAGAATACTGCAACCAGGGAGCTCACACACACTTCCGTGATTGGATTATTGGGGCTTCATTACGTAGATATTATTGATTGATTGCCTAAGTATCCAGCTCCCAATCCCCCAGGTCTTCCTCATGTCACATGGTCGGAGAGGCCCACCATCTGTCACCACCATGAGCATAAGCTGTCAAGTGTGGCTAAGGGGCCCATCATCCTTGCACTTGGGGCATTTCAGTGGGTTAGAGGTTCATTACCCAGGAGCCAGGGACAAAGGCCAGACCTCTCTGGTAAGGCCAGATTCTTATCTATACATCCCTCTCCTGCAGCACTTATGCAGTGGTGCCTCTTGTCTTGTTGTCTGCCCCTCACTGGTTGTAGACTCCTTGAGCTCAGGCTGTGACAGGCTGCGTAATGGAGTGGCCAAGAGCCAGGTCTTGGAGTCAGACTGCCTGGGACGAAATCTCAACTCTCCTGTGTCCTGGTTCTGTGACCTTGCGCACAGTCATAAGCTACTCTGAGCTTTGGTTTCCTTATCTAGAAGATGACGTGCGGAGCATATCTCTTTCAGAGAGTGTTGAGGATTAAAATAATCCAGAAGCAAGTGGAGGAGCTGTGCTTACCACATAAGAAGCACTCATTAATGCAGACTTAAGGTTACTCTGGTTATTGTTCCATTTCCGGTGTCTTTCAGAGTTAGGGATATAGGAAGCATTCAGTAAGTATTTAGTGGAGGAAGAAAGGAACCCTTTCTTTATAAATGACTGGTACTCTTCTGAGTAGCAGTCGATGTACTCCTGTCCAACCGGCTGGATTCCTAGGTTCTGACAAAGCCAGTGGACTTCCCAGATGTCTACTTCGTCTCTTACCATTTGGAACTAAATAGTGAAACATGTTTGCATTTGGATTTTTCCATCATAAAGACTTCATTTTTCTTTCTCCTGTTTCTGTGCAGTGGCCAGTTTGGCAAAGCCTGGCACATTTGCTGGCAATGACGCAATCGTAGCCTTTGCAAGAAATCATCAGTTGAATGTGGTGATTCATCAACTTAATGCCCCTTTGTGGCAGGTAGGTCACCTACCGAGGGATTTATCTTAAGCTCTTGTTTATAAATTAGCTTCGGGGGTGTCCTGAGATGGCGCAGCAGGGTCCCTTGGACTGTAGGCTTAACCAAAGATGGGGACCTCCTGGTGGCTTGGACTTCAGCCCCGGGCCATGTACAAATGGAGTCCGAAGTAGAATTCAGAGACCTTTAAGACGTTATTGAGCAAGGTGATGGGGATGCAGGGGGGCACATGTGATGAGCACCAGGTATGGTACATAAGTGTTGAATCACTAAGTTGTACACTTGAAACTAATACTATGCTGTATGTTAACTAACTGGAATTTGAATTAAAACTAAAATAAATATAAATGTGTGTGCGAGAGAGAGAGAGAGAGAGAGACACCTATATATAATTCAACAGTCAGTTAACTGGGTAGTCTGAGGGTAGAGAGGCTAATGTGGAAATACTTTAGAGAATGCTGTTAAAAATATTGAAGTGGAGGCCTAGGGGATTAGCGCATACACGTTCTGGCTTGAAGTATGCCTATTCCACCTGTTTGTTTTTTAGGCGGAGGGAAATGAAAACCAAATGCACTTAATAAGCATCGCTAACGGTGTTCTGAACAACAGAATTTATTTCATGGCCTAGGACGTCAGTCTCTGTTTCTGGGCTCTGCTCGGCTATACTAACGGTTTTAATAGTTCTTCTACGGCAAATAAGATTTTATGACAAATGTTCAGGATGGCTTCCCAGCCCCTGTTGTGAAGTGCCCGTCCATTTGACTGTGTTCACTTTTCTTTACCTTCGGTATCCTAAATGAACCTCATCTCCCCCAAACGGTCCATCGGACCGAACATTCTGGAGTATGGAAGGTCACGGGTCAGGGGGAAAGTGTCTCCAGGCCACCACCCACTTGCTCTTGCTCCTTGCATTCAGACCGCTTCTTTCACTTTGTGGCTCAGCTCCTGAAGACTGTGCCTAGGGACTTCTGTCAGTCCTCCTGCTCACCACTCCCCCAGTTCTATTTTTTTTTTTTAATTAACTGAAACATGTTAATCATAGAAAAATGTGAAAATTCAGAAAAGCCCATAAAAGCAAAAATCACCCAGAGCCAGGTTATCCAGAGACGATTACTGTTAACATTTTAGTGTGTATCCCTAGCATCCACATATACTCGTAGCTGAAAACATTCATGCTTAACTGAGAAGAGATGTGTCACCATGGTTTTAAACATTTTAAGCACCTTTGTAAAAAAAATTAAAAAAAAAGCACCTCCACACGTGTAGTCATGTCCACATGTACATATCCCTGTGTGTTACTGGTCTGGTAAAGGCAATGGTGACTTTTGTTTCTCATTTTTTTCCACAGACCACCTACATGCATATATTCCTTTGAAAGTGCTTATTTCTAGCCTTCTCTCATTAAAAATAAAGTTTATAGAGATATAATTTATAGATAGCAGAATTCACCTTCTCTAGTGTGTACTTACTTCCATGTGTTTTGACAGACATAGTCCTGTAAGTACCGCTGTCAACATGCAGGACCTTCCCACTGATCTAAAAAGTCTCCTCCCACCCCTCTGTGGTCACCCGTTCCCTCTCCCCATTCCTAGCTTCTTGCAGCCACTAATCTATCTCTTGTAGTTTTGCCTTTCCAGAATGCCATATCAATAGAAACAGTCTTTTGTGTCTGTTGTAATGCCCTTTAATAAAATTATAGCAATGTAAATTAGATACTCCATGGGTTGGTGCAGGACGCAGTGAGCAGGAGGGAGCCAGTGACTGTGTGTGTCATTTTTTGGGGCAATGTTGTCAGATGTACTGACCTCAGGGAGCGCTCTCATATTTTGTGAGACTCACTCTTTCTAGGGATGGTCTTTGAGCCAAGAATACTGGTTTTGGCCTTTGGTGTCCCAAGTTTTGGTCACGAAAGTTTTACTGTTCAGCAGAAGTCATTGAAGTCATTTGAATATATAGCATAATGACCCCTCTCTTGAAGAAAAATACTCTGTGCCACCTTGGGAACCACAGCCTGCCTTTCCCTCCATTGAGAACTGTTTTTTCAAGTTTTTAAATTATC
Organism: Cryptoprocta ferox; assembly: GCA_028646485.1. Taxonomy (NCBI): domain Eukaryota; kingdom Metazoa; phylum Chordata; class Mammalia; order Carnivora; family Eupleridae; genus Cryptoprocta; species Cryptoprocta ferox. The sequence goes on along the minus strand of CM053570.1, from coordinate 87,506,743 downwards.
TAGGTGGTTGTAGAAGATAATTCTGCATAGTTAAAATTTTATTTCCAAATGCATTTCTGTAGTGTTCTTTTTCATGGATCGGTAAACATTGAAAGTATATATATTTTTTTGAGGGGGGGTGTGGGGGACAGACAGTGTGTGCATGTGAGCGGGGGAGGGACAGAGGGGACAGAAAGAGAATCTTGGACAGGCTCCATGTTCAGCACAGAGCCCGATGTGGGGCTCGACTCATGAACCGTGAGGTCATGACCTGAGCTGAAATTAAGAGTCGAACGCTCAGGGCGCCTGGGTGGCTCAGCCAGTTGTGTCCGACTCTTAATTTCGGTTCGGGTCGTGATCTCATAGTTTGCGAGTTCGAGCCCCACATCGGGCTTGGTGCTGTCAGCGCAGAGCCCGCTTCATATCTTGTGTCCCCCTCGCTCTCTGCCGCTCCCCTGCTTGTGCTATCTCAAAAAAATAAAACATAAAAAAAAAAAAAAAAGTCGGATGCCTAGCCAACTAAGCCACCCAGGTGTCCTGAAAGTATACGTTTTTAAAATAAGTATGTTTGCTTGTATATTAGAGCTGTGTGCTGGATCTCCCCCGTCTTCCCGCTCCCCAGTGATGCTTCTTATAACATTTAAGAATTGAAACTGCGCCGGTTTCTACTGTCTTGGGCAGGAGCTCTTGCATGTATAACAGGGAGGCCTGCACTCACAACGTGGAGGTGCCGAAGCCTGCATTTTGTCCTGGTCACAAAAGGAGCGTGTGCGTCTGTGGACAATACAGACATGTGTAGCCCAGAAAGTGAAAGTTGTCTGTAATCTCTTCGCCCATGAATGTTGCTGTTAACAATTTGGGTGACTATTCCCGGTATTTTTTTCATTCGTAACGTGTATATAGTGCTGTTGTTTAAATGCGTACGTGCCTTAGGAATAATGTTATTCAGAAATTCTAATCGACTAGTTTCCTTCCTCGGTATCCTTCCTCGGAGATAGATGGTACCCGCTCTATTTTTTCCGTGTCAAAATCAGACTCCTTACTTTGAGACCTCGGTGTTCTCCCTGGAGGAGGTTTCTGTAGTTCTGACCTAGACTCGTGTGGTTCTGTTTGTTCCATGGCTTTGGCTGTGTTTTTAGACCACAGATACCGTTTAAATCAATGAATGGTAGTATCTTATTACCTACGACTTTCAGTAACAGCAAGAAGGAGCTGCTGATGTTTGGGGTTTAAACAAAGAAACAGTGACTGGGCTCTTTAGGGGACGGATTCAGAAGGACATCAGAGTTTCTGTGGAGGTGGTGGGTTTCTGGGGGCATGCCCGGGCTGGACCGTCACCCCATTCTAGTCGGGCTGGGCTCCGTGGGTACATCCACACAGACTGCCTCGGCAATAATCCTTCAGGGTTGTGTGCCGTGGTAGCACTGCGGGACTCTATTTGTTTTGAAACTGATATGAGTGGGAGATTTTTGAGTTTGTTCTTGTTAATGTTTCTTAGTACGTGGTTGATGGAAGATGCTATTTTTGCTTGAATCATGGGTGGATTTACTGTGAAGCCAATAAAACCTAAGTGTCAGGTCCCTCGTTTTTATGGTCCCCTTTCAAGGTCTTGGGAGGAGTTCTAGCAATTTAATATTTGTAGTTTTGTATTCTTTTCCTCATAAGAGAGCCCCAAGTTGTCTGAGCTTCAAGCTCAACAAATCTGCATCTGCTCCCAGGCCTTCCATCCGGGAAAGGGCCTGTGCATTTGAGGGGCTGATGGGTGCAGATGCCCCTTGAAACTTAAGCTTATTTAATTTCATTGTAAATTTGCCGCGACTTTTGAGTTTGTGTTTCCGTATGGATTTATTTCTATATAGTTACATGGTAAGCACATCGAAGTGTACTTACATGGACACACGGGTGGGAGGAAGAGAATTTGGAAATTGCGTAAGCATTTTTTTTTTAAGAGAAAGTCTTTCCTTTATTTTTTTCCTGCACATTAAATCAGAGGCTAAAAACACACGGCGCACAGTCCAGGTGTGTAGCACCAAATCCCTTGTTGCGGTCAGATGCCCGCTCTTCCGGTCCGGCCCTCTGGCACGCCCCGGGCCTACCCCGAGTTCGGGTCTGCATGGAGCCTGTTGGCTGGCCTTTCTGGACAGTCCGGGTGGCGTTTCTCTCCCACAGATGACACCATCCACCTCCTCGCTGGCATCTCTGTCCCCTTCTTTTGCCTGCAGATTCGTGGCACAGAGAAGAGCAGCGTGCGGGAGTTACACATCGCGTATCGGTGCGGAGAGCACTATGACAGCGTGCGGAGGCTCAACGACAACTCAGAAGCCCCCGCCCGCCTCCGGACCGAGGTGAGAGCCGCCCCGTCTGCGGTGCGCTCGGCCGGCCAGGCGCTGGGCTCCGGCCGCTAAAGCCAGGGGCGTGTCAGGGGAAGTTGTCTACGAATCTGTGGGCTTGATTAAAAGAATTTATTTTTTAGCTCCAGGCAGCTTGGTAGATAAAACTACTGGTCATTCTTCTGCTTTCCCTAATAGTGTTTGTTGGCTATGATGTGGCACAAATAGAATTTATATAAAATTCTGAAATTACTTTTATGTTTAAAATTAATCCGTGCTGGAGGGGCGCCTGGGTGGCTCAGTCGGTTAAGTGTCCGACTTCGGCTCAGGTCATGGTCTCAACGGTTTGTGAGTTCGAGGCCTGTGTCGGGCTCTCTGCTCTCAGCGCAGAGCCTGCTTTGGATCCTCTGTCCCCTTCTGTTTCTGCCCCTCCCCTGCCCATTTTCTCTCTCTCCCTCTGTCAAACATAAAACTTAAAAAAAATTAATTCATGCTTCATATCTAAAGTTTGAAGTATAGAAAAAGTGAAGTAAAAATAAAAAGCACAAGTGTCACCCACATGGGCACAGTTTTTGTTACTGTTTTGGTGTTTTAGATACACCTGGGTTTCCTTTCCTGCTTTGTTCAGTTAACATTATTTCAGGAGCCTTTTCTCACATCATTACACGCTTTCTTTGTAATTTAAAAAAATAAAGTGAAATCGCTCTTCAGCGTGTTCTCCTGCCTGAATGCAACCAGTGTTTTCCGTAAGTCATAAAATCTCTGGAGGTACTTTTCCCCTCAAGCAACCGTGCGTGTGCACACACGTATTCCGCTTTTGCTGTCTTTACACGCTCTCTGCCCCCGATTGTAGCATCCTGCACATACTGTTGCGTGCTGTGCTTTTCAAATTGAACGCGTCTTGGAGTTTCACTCACAGCAGCTCACAGGGAGCTTCCTCAACCGTATTGAATGGCCGCATGGGATTCCGTTGGGTGGATGCCCAGTCACGTGGTTGACCAGTCCCTGGGGCGGACTTTTAGACGGTTTTCACACTTTTGCTTTTAGAAACAACATGCGGAGCCGTATATATACATCTTTTCACACTTGTATGAGTGTGTCTGTGGGATAAATTTCTAGAAGGTTCTCCCTGCATCAGAGGACGTGTGTATTTATAATTGTGACAGGTACAGTGGAGGCTTTCCCAGTTTACACTCCCACTCTCGGTGCGCGTCTCCTCCTGCGTCTTTGCCAGCACAGCGTGTCGTCACATTTCCGAATCTTTGTCAGTGCCGTGGAAAAGATTGCTGTCTTAAACAGTGTTAATTTGTTCTTCTCTTATTAGTGAGTTTATGCATCTTTCCCTGGGTTTACAACCTATTTGTATTTCCTTTTTTTGTGAAATGTATTCATTTTCTTTGCCCATTTTTTTCCCTATACAGTTTTTTTTTTTTTAGTGATTTTTAGGAACCTTTATAAATTAGGGAAATTAGCCCCAGTCTGTGGCGTGAGTTGCCAGTATTTTTTCACAGTCTGTCGTTTGTCTTTTTATTCTTTCACCACTGGTTTTTGCAGTGATGGAGTTTTAGATTTTTATGAGGTTAAATTTATCAAGGTTTTTTTATTAAAAAAATTTTTTTTAACATGTCTTTTGGGTTTGGGGGTCCTAATTAGGAATGTCTTTCCTACTCAGAGGTTAAAAAGAATTCTCCCATGGTTTATTTTAGTACTTTTGTACTGGTTTCATTTTTTTTCAAAAAAAAATTAAACTCTGTCTTTGGAATTTATATTCATATAAATGTGTGAAGGTGTGGATCCAACTTTATGTTTTCCCTTGTGGTTACCTAATTGTACCCAAAGCATTTATTTATTATATATCTTTTCCCCACTGACTTAACGCACCCCTTTTCTCATCTATAAAATTCTCATATGTAGTTGGGTCTATTTCTGGATGTTGGTTCTATTCCACTGGTTTCTCTGTTCACGTGTGCATTGTTTTGATTAAGAGTATATTTTAAAATCTGGTAGAACTTTTCACTTATATTCTTTCTTTATAATTTCTGCATATTCTTGCTTTTTTTTTGTTTTATATGTTGAATATTAGAATACGGTTGTCATGTTACAAAGAAGTCCTATTGCCTTCGTTTTTATTGGGCTCTCATTAATAGATTAACTTCAGGAAAAATTGACATCTTTATGGTGTTGAAGCTTTCTAGCCAAGAACCTGATAAGCTTTGTGTTTGTTTGACTGACTTTTTGGTGATCCCTGCAGGGGCATTTCCTTCCTGGATCTTGCCCATTTTTTGCTGAGTTTCTACTTAGGTCCTCTGCACTTTTTTGTTCCTATTTTTTTTTTTTTTAATGTTTATCTATTTTTGAGAGACAGAGTGGCAGAGCGTGGGCGGGGGAGGGGCAGAGAGAGAAGGAGACACAGAATTTGAAGCAGACTCCAGGCTCCGAGCTGTCAGCACAGAGCCCGATGCAGGGCTCGAACCCACGAACTGCGAGACCATGACCTGAGCCGAAGCTGGCCGCTTAACCGACTGAGCCAGCCAGGCGTCCCTTTTTTGTTCCTATTGTAAGGAACTGTATTGTATTTCCTAGTTGGTTATCATTTGTATATATGAGAGTTGTTAATGAAATGTTAATTATGTACACACCCAGCTGTCCTGCGGAATTCTGTCCTTTTAAAAAATTTGGGTAAAATTCACATAACATAAAATTAACCATTTTAAAGTGTACAATTCAATGCCACTGAGTACCTCCACAGAGCTGTGTAAGCCCCTTCCGCCATCAGGTTCCCGAACCTTTTCCTCCCCAAAAAAGGAAACCACATGCCCATTAAGCAGTCGCTCTCCAGCGCCTTCCTCCCTCAGCCACCACCAGTCTGCCTTATGTCGCTACGGGTTCACCGGCTCTGGACCTTTTATATAAGTGGGATCATGCAGCGTGTAGCCTTTTGTGGGGGGCTTCTTTCATTTAGCATCATGTTTTCAAGGTTTGTCCACGCTAGTGTGTGTCAATCCTTCTTTCCTTTTTAAGGCTGAGTCCTATCCCGTCCTGTCGTTAGGTCCCGTTCATGTATCCCTTCATCTGCTGACAGTCATTTGCGTTATTTCGACTTTTGGCTGCTTTGAATATTTGTGTATTGTATTTGAGTATGTGTTTTTAGGCTTTGGGATACATACCTAGCAGTAGAATCGCTGGGTCATATGTGTAACTTCTTGAGGAACTGCCACGCTGTTTTCCACGGCAGCTGGGCCATTTTATATCCCACCATCGAGGTTTTCAGGGTTCTACTTTCTCCACAGGCTTACCAACACTTGCCATTTTTCTTTCTTTTCTTTCTTTTTTCTTTAAAAAAATTTTTTTAAAAGAGTTTATTTAGAGAGAAAGAGAGACAGAGAGTGAGTAGGGGAGGGGCAGAGAGAGAGGGAGACACAAAATTGGAAGTAGGCTCCAGGCTCTGAGCTGTTCACCCAGAGCCTGATGCGGGACTCAAACCCATGAACCTCGAATTCATGAACTGAGCCAAAGTCAGACACCTAACCGACTGAGCCACCCAAGCACCCCTCCCTGATTCTTTTTTAAATGATGGCCCTCCTACTACGTGTGTAGTGCTCTCTCGTGGTTTTGATCTGCATTTCTCTAATGGCTAATGATGTTGAACATCTTTTCGTGTGTTTGTTGGCCATCCATATATCTTTGGAGAAATGTCTGTTCAGGTCCTTTGCCCATGTTTTAATTGTGATATTTGTGTTTTTGTTGTTGAATTATAGGATTCCTTTATATATTCTGGATACTAGATTCTTATAAATATATGAGTTGCAGGATTGTTTTTGTTTGTGGTAGTTTTTGGTCGATTTTTTTTTTAGGTATAGAATTATATTATCTGCAGATAGGGATAATCTTTCTTATTCCTTTTCAGTTTTATACTTCTGTTTTTGGGGGGTAGGGGGACTAATCGCATCTGCTCTTACTTCCAAAACATTGTTAAATAATAGTGGTAGTGAAAATCTTTGTATTCTTTACGTTAATGGAAATTAAGCATCATCGTGTGGATTTACCCTGGTTATTTAACCATACACATAACTGTGAAACTGTTGTTTCCAGTTATTCACTGTTCGTAGCACTGTGGTGAGCACAGTGCTTAAATCCTTAAATCCTTACTATAGTTGACATTATTTGACATTATTTCCTTTGGATAAATTTCAAAGAGTTGATACACATTGCCAAGTTCGGGTATAATTTTATAATAGGTCGCTTTTTATTGTAAGGAAGGTCCTGCACACTCTGATATCCTCCTTCTACTTTTACATGCAAACAAGTAGAGATTTGTCCTTCCCTATTTCCCATCTCTTGTGTTAATAGGAAGTGAAGGGAGAAGGTGATTGAGCAGCCACAGAGGAATGATTTTAGCTTTTCTGAAATAAGCTTCGGTCGTAAAAGCCTCGTGGATACCAAGGGAACTGCTCTTTGTGTCCTTAAAATTTGGATCGGTAGGTTCAGGTGGGGTGGTGCGCACCTGGGTAGGTGAGGTTACATGAGTCGTGCTCCCCTGTGACCGTGGCCGGGAGAGGAACTTCACACCAACGCTTGCTGATGATCAGATGGGGCCGAGGGACGCAGATGAAAGATGTATGTCTGTTTCTTCCAACTTGTCCTGCTGCAGAGGCTCATCGGGTGAACTTGTATTACTAGGCTCCTGGCTCTGGAAATGGACGGACACAAATGTGTGCTGTTCGAGTCAGCAGTCCTTGCCAGAATGTTGGTATCCGGACACTACGCAGGAGCTCTAATGCCATTCGTACTGAACCCCTTACCTTGGGCCTTTTTCATACTTCCCTTGTGGTCTGGAATCTCAGTGTCTGGATGAAATTGAGCCTCGTCATTGCCATTCCCCTAAGATTGTTCCTGGGATCTTTACCTCATAAATATTTTATTAGGATGAGTTGAGATTAGAGTGTTTTCCTACAGTGAAGATTCTGAACGTAATTTGTTAATGTTCCATGATTGTTACTCTTTATATTTCCTTTATATTAGTTTCAGATGCTCCATCAAGATGAATCAAATAAAAGGGAAAAGATCAAGACAAAGGGAGTTGACTTTGAAGAGGACCTGAGAGACGAAGTAGAAGACGCTGTCCAGAAAGTCTGCAATGCAACTGGATGTTCAGTCAGTGTTTTTGTCCTGCAGTAATAATGACGGATACACAAGCATTGCTGGCCCTGGTTTACCTGCTAGTTTCGGAGTGCCAGCCTGGCACGCTGCGGGCCAAAATAGGTTCATGATGCTCGTGGCTTGATTAGCTTGAGTGCTAAGCCTTAGGTTGAGTGCAAAGACCTGTTTATTCATTTTTCTCTTGTTTGCTACACTTTACCCAGTACTGCTCAAAATCCTAAGAAGTATGTGGATTTGTTTTCCCTCTGACTAGTGTTTACACTAGCAAAAGTGCAGTTTTATAGAGGAATTCATTTATATTAAAGGGTTATTTCAGGTGTCCAGCCTTATTGAAAATTAAGACCTTTTCTAAATGGAAACGGTCTTCAGACCATGCCTCCATTCTCACTGTTACATCTTTTTGTGCAGTGGTTGAAGTACAGGTTGCTGGAAGAACATACCCAGTCCTGAAGTGTTCCTTTGTTTCTTGGATAGGATTTTAACTTGATAGTCCAGAACCTGGAAGCTGAAAATTATAATATTGAATCTGCAATAATTGCCATGCTTCAGATGAACCAGGGGAAAAGAAATAGTAAGTCCTCAATTGATATTTATGAGCTTTCCAGCTGGTTACATTGGTGATTTTCCAAACATTTAATTTTAATCAAGTCACAGGTAGTAATTATACTGTCATTTGTTTGTTCACCAGCAGTTGTTTATTGAACACTTTCTACGTGCAGGCATGATTTACTAGGTCCTAGCCCTGCATCAGGGAGAAGGTAATCTGGGGTCCAGGAGGGGATGGGGGTAAGAGATAAGTAAACAGATATAATAGACTGGAGGGGTGGGGTGCGGGGAACTGGGGGAATGCATGAAAAGGCCACTTAACCCAGTCGTGGTGGGATACACAGTGTCAGGAAGACTTTATTCTTATCGAAAGAAGAATCCCTTATAAAACCAAAATGATAACTGAAGTAGAATGGAGAGAAAAATTACTTATTTTTCTTTCTTTCTTTTTCTTTTTAATTTTTTAAGTATTTATTTATTTTTGGTATTTTTATTTAATTTATTTATTAAATTTACATCCAAGTTAGCATACAGTGCAACAATGATTTCAGGAGTAGATTCCTTATCTGATGGAAATATTTAGATTACTACCATCTATCAACAGGTAAAAATTCAGAATTTTCTTTACTTGAGCTGGGTTTGATTCTGCGACTCAGAAGAAGGAAAAAAGGATGTGGAGTCTTACCGTTTTTTCACGTTAATTACCTAAACTGATTTCAGTGCATATTGCCAGATATGTGCCCAGATCCCGTTCCTGGCAGCACAGCCTCCTTTGTGATTGGGTATTTTATCATCCTCTTATATATTTGCTGTGCTGTCTTAGAAAGCTATAAGTAACTTGGTCTTGCGATGTTAAAACAGCCGTGTACACTACGGTGTGTACTTGACATGTGTGGCTGAGACCAAGGAATTAAAGTTTAAATTTTATTTAACTTTAATTAATTTTATTTTATTTTTTAAGGTTTTCAAAAAATTTTATTTTATTTATTTTGAAATAGAGAGAGTGACACAGCGAGCAGGGGAGGGACAGGGAGAGAGAGGGAGGGAGAGAGAGAATGCCAAGCAGGCTCTTTGCGTCCGCGTGGAGCCCATACGTGGGGCCGAACCCATGACCTGTGGATCATGACCTGAGCAGAAACCCAAGAGTCGGATGCTTACCCGACTAAGCCACCCAGGTGCCCCTAATTAATTTTAATTTAAATGGCTACAAGTGGCTGGTCACCGCTGTGTTGGACAGCACAGGTTTAGAGCCTGTTTCCTTTCTGGTTTTGGGGTGCAAATGAAAGCTTCCCCCACAGAAATACATGTTAAAAAATGGTCTAGTCTAATAAAACACTCTGCGGGTGGGAAGCCGATGATAAGGTTGGTCAGCAGGTTATTTTTAAATTTACCTTCCAAATATTACCAATTATTCCCCCTCCCCCCCATATTCCCCATTGTGTTGACTTGATGTTAGAATTTTGCTTCAAGGAAACTTGCTTTTCACACCCAGGTGATTTGGGAGTCATTCAACAGTGTACATTGTTACGCATTGTTTAACTATTTTAGGTTCTAGATTTTAATAAAAGGTCTTTCTTTGGAAGATGCAGAGGAGAACCTAGAGTCCAGCGGCCGAGCACCCAAGCCATGTGGCCCTCTGTGGGAGGAGGGTGGCAGCGGCACGAGAATCTTTGGAACTCAGGGCTTAACTGAAGGCAGGACTGAAAACAATAAGGAGCGGGCCAGCCCGAGCGAAGAAAATAAAACAAATAAAAACCAGCTCCCTAAGGTATGAGAGATGGGGCTGCCTGGGCAGGTGGCGGGCTGCTGCGGTTCAGTGGCAGCGGCAGGGGCTGGGAGCTCATTTTAGTGCTCTCTTTCGATTTTTAAAAAAGTAGTCATTGTAGAAAACAGGGGTGGGTGCCTGAGGGTATATCCGGAAGCAGGACGAGGACCTTGCTTGTCCAGTTTGATGTGTATAGTGATTAGAGGTGTACCCTGAAGTCCCGCTCTGGGTGCACTCTGGGTGCACCCCTGCAGCCTGCCTTCCCTGCACGGCGTCGCTGTGGGCCGGCATGCTGCCGTGATAACCCACGTCCTAAGATCCCTGTAAATGCCGTCATCTAGCTAGAGAACTGTGTGTAGAAATCTTTGTAGTTTGCATCATTTGTGTGTGTGTGTGTGTGTGTGTGTGTGTGTGTAGAGTCCCAGAAGAGGAATGCTCAGGTTGAAGGGTATGAATATTTGAATTTTTTTAAGGCTTTTTGATGAATTGTCAGATGCCTCCTAAAAGGGTTGTACGGCTCTCTCCCTGCCCCTGACGCCTGCAAGTAGTATACGGCGCCATTCTTTTTATTGAATTTGGAATTTATGTTAAAGACTTCCACCACGCGGTTCTGAGCTCAAAACACAACATGATGTGAAAAGCCACAGGCAGAGGTAAAGATGCTCTAAGCTTCTGAGGATTTTGTGAGGATGCCCCGGGGCATTAAGTTACATAGAGAAAAGTGTCCTGTGGCGTGTTTGAGCATTAGCCCTAGCAGGGACTAAGGTGACTGTTTCTGAGGTCGCTGTGAAGTGGATTAGGAGGAGAATGGAATTGATTTCATTTGACAGCTCAGCGAGGGGTTAGCAACTTAAATGGAAATTTGAGCAGTGATGAGAAAGACATCAGTTCTGGTCTGTTCGGTGGGTTTTCTCTGCTCTTGCAGAGAGGCTGTGTGTGCCCCGTCAGCCGGTCAGCCCCGGGTCTCCCTTCGGCAGGAGGCCCGCCATGCAGCCACCTCACCAGCCTTCTCTTTCAGGCCACCAACAAGCAGAGGAGGGAACAGCAGCGACTGGAGAAGAAGAAGCGGCAGGAGGAGAGGCACCGTCACAAAGCCCTGGAGAGCAGGAGCGGCCACAGGGACAGCAGCTGGGGTGAAGCGGAGGCCAACACGCAGGTCACCTTGGTGAAGACCTTTGCTGCTCTCAACATCTGACTCTGACCCTCTGGGAACTGCGAGAAGCAAATGAAAAATGGAGTGCTGCGTTCCAGACTTTTCCAGTGAGGCCTCTCACAAACGAAACACAACCCACAGAGCTCACACACAGGCTCACACTCTGACTTAGTTTCCTTCAAGCTGCCTCTTTTTTGCTCGGACTTTTGTTAGTGATGTGTTTTATTTTATGAAAGTTCAGTGAAGCCATTCACGTTCTGTAATTAAAATACCGAGTTCCAGGGTTGGGAGTGAGTTCAGCAAAAATCTTTCAAGTGTGGTTTCATTTGCCCCCGAAAGTCAGAGTTCAGTGACCCTGGGATTTTTTCCTTAACACTGGGGTGTGTTTTGCTGTAATTGTTCATGAAGTAGTTTAGATTAATTGCTAGAAATTCAGAATGACAAGTTTCCTTTGTGTGTCTTTCATTTTCCAGCAGATATTCACATACTGGATAGTTTATAAACGGTCTCCAACTCAGGAACACGTTTAGATTTAATTTTCTACTAATCCAAGTTAATCAGAAATTACTTCAGGAAGTATTTTCTCAAAGTAATAGGATAGGAGAGGGCTGCAGCCTGTAGTCACGGTGGAAAATTAAACAGCTGCTCCTTCCTGATTCCGATGTTCTTTCAGATGGGATGCAGGTGCTGTGAGTCTGTTTGCACTCAAGCCATATGATAAATACACCTGACTTAATTAGGCCTGGACCTTGCTGGAAAAGCGATAGTGTTGTTGAGTTTTTGGTACTTGTTTCTCGACAATGAGAAGGCGGCATGATACTGCTTATGAAGGAATTCTGAGATTCTGATGGTCTGGAGGGCAGACGCCATTGGTGTAAAGGGGAAAACCAAGAGATTCCTGAGTCGTAAGGAAGAGTCTAAAGAGTTCCTTGATTTTGTAGGGGCAGAAGTTCTGGAGAATAAGGTTTTTCAGGTTCACATTTTAAGTGATTGTGTTTTCTTCCTTGCTACGCTAGACTTAGATGCCTTCAGAGAAGTCATTTGACCTGTTGTTCAATTCTCTCAGTACTGTGAACATGGCATCCCATAAGATGCTGTATCTTTCTTTCCGTTCAGTCCCTGTTGGGGATTTTGATGTTGGAAAAGCTTTCCGGCGCTCTAATAATTGTCAGTGACGTAGGTTAGCCCAACAGGGCAGAGGCCATTGAATGACTCCACAGTTCTGATGTGGATTTGGGTCGTGGAGAAAGGTCATTCCTAAAACTCGTAGATGGGTGTGAACTCTCAAACTGTAATATACAAAGTGGCCGGTCGTGGGCAGTCCTTGCCTTTTAGCGACCCAGCATTTGGACAAATAAAATCTGCTGAATCAAAAGGTAAATTAGTTACTTTTCCACTCAAATTTCAAAATTATAGAAGTTCCAAGGAGAAGGGAAAACCATACAAACATTCTGGCTGTCTACACGTATCTCTGTCTGGGCTGGCCCTGGATTCGTTGAATTGTCTTTATCAGCAGGTGATTTGTTTCCTTCTGTTGTAATGATGTATTTTAATTTTTTGTTTGTTTGACTTCGGTGACTTTGTGTCGTTGGAGCATCAGTAGTTTCCTGGAATTGCTCTCAGGATGTTGCCGTTTGGGCTACTTCCTGGTCCAGCGCCTTGTAATATTTAGCAGATTTGGAAACTGTGCAGCATTTTTTCTTTGCACACTGCAGAGTTCTGAGTGTGACGTCCAAACAAGGGAAGGGTCTCCGTCGCCTCACTGTGTCCAAGAGCGTGAGATCCAGTGCTGAAGCATCTGTTGTTCTCTTGGCTTTTGAATCTGGACCCAGTCCTGACTGTGGCTGATCTTTTCTGAGTGAATGTTCTTTCTCGTCTGTCCTGTATGGTGAGAGTGCAGGAGACCAGATCCTCTCCACAAGATCGAGTTTGTGTGCCAGCAACTCCACAGAATTAGGAGCCCGAGATAGCTTACGGGATACATACCCCTTGTCAGAAGCAGTAGAATTGCTTTATGTTCCTGGTTAATGAAGGTGGCCTTGGGCCCTATTGCGTTTTAGAAGTTTTACTGGAAGCTGCTAAAAAGTTATTCAGGAATATCGGGCACACTTGTGTACAAATTACCAACTTCTGATAATAGGCTTCAGCATTTCTGGGGTAAAAGAACAGCGGTTTTAAAACTAATCATACGGCTTTGGTAATTTTCTTTTATTACTATTTCATAGTTTTCCAGTTAAAATTGGTCTGTGTTTAATAAGTTAATTATTAGGAACAGGGTATGTGTATCCAGCTTTAGTGATCTCGTCTAGCTAGGGGTTTGAATTTAGACTTTACTGCCTCAGTCTCACTGAAGTGCAAGGTAATAGAATCCATACGCTTAGTTGCTTTGTAGGCATTTGAAAACTATGTTATCGGCAGCCGGCATGGAGGGTGCGGACGTGGGTTTAGTTCCGGGGTAACTGCCATCGGCGGCTGTGCCCTCGTCCGGTAGCTCGCGTGCACCCCGTGTTAGGAGGTGCATCCTTTCGAGCCTCTGTGTTACCTCTTGGCTGTTAGGGGTTTACATTACGGTGGATTGTCTCGGTAGCTTTTAGGGGGGTCGGGAGAAAGGGGAGGGGGCGGTAGTCTGTAGCTGCCTGCTAGTCTTAGAAACTGTATATAAAGGTTTTATGGATTTTAAAGCGATTTTTTAAAGGTCAAAATAAAATAAAATTTTAGTGGCAACAGTTTTGTACTGGAGAGGTAGATGTATTAGAACAACATAGAACCGAGTGTTCTAGATAAAGTAGTTGCCCTCAGGAGATATTAGAGAGAGAGAGAGAGCTTGTCTGTATATTTAACCTTTCCGTAGTGTGAACATACGCTTTCAGGAGTGGAGCCGGGGCGAGGGATTGTGGCAGAAAGAAGGATCTTGAATGTCAGCCGAGGCTGTTGTCTGTAGTTTCTTTTATAAGCTCTGAAAACCCTTCCAAACGCGTTTTGATCCCGAGGGCTCATGAAATGGGGTCCACCTGTGAGGCAGCTCAGGTGGGCGCTGCGGGGGCCTGTGGGTAGGTCATCTGTAGCGCTCTGCCTTGCCTCCCTGGGGTTTACACTGTGAGATGACACGGTCCTGGGGAAGGAGGGCTGTGCTAAGTGGGGGAGAGCCGCTCACATGTTAAGTAGGTGTCAGGTGGCCTTTGGCCTTGAACTGTGTGCGCAGTGAGTCCCTGTCGTCAATGTGCAGTTTCTCTCGTTCTGAGAAACTCTAGACTCTGCCTGGGTTTTACTGGGTTGACGCAGAATGCTGTCAGTTTACCTCTGTGAGATGTTAGACTCGAATGTGCAGTCAGTGACAGGAAACTTGGATTTCTAGTCGGAGTTGCCTAACAGTCTCCCTGAACAAAAGGGCCTTTGTGGGAGGGATGAAAATGGTTTCTTGGTTTCCATGTGTCCCATCTGTGGCCCACTCGACTCTCGTTTTGGGCAGACACGTAGCTCTTCACCTCTTTACCTTTTTACCTCAAGGCTCTGTCTGTAGCAGACGTTTCGATTCAGAGCCTGATGCGGTTTTTCTGTTTTGCCATCTTCATTCTTCACCAGTTCGCCCAGCTCAGCTTTCAGAACAGGTGTTGCTAAAACCCTGGGCCCTTCCGGCAGTTGTTCTGGGGTGATTTAGTCACGGCACTTTGTACGAGGTGTGTTTCCCTGACTCTAGAGCAAATTGTATTTTTCCACTGACGCTGAAGCGAAGATCTTCTAGATTGTGGATTTGTGGCGCGTCTTCTGCCGTCACATACCAGAGGGGGAGTGGACCACCGGTGTGAAGGTAGGGGAGACGGTGATCCGCAGTCACAAAGTGCTTGCACTGCATGGGGCGCTCCCCGCAACCTCAGGCTCTTAGCCACCTCTTCTGAGCTCGCTGTCTAGTCTCTCTGTGCTGGGTAGGGTGCCCTGCAGCTTGGAAGAAGGTTTTGCATCCTTGCAGAGTTCCTTCAGAAGGGGCTGCGGTCCGCGAAGAGCGTCCCCGGAAAAGCATGAACTTCCTGCACGGTGGCCTTCTTTTCAGCAGGGCGTCCCCGTGATGCAGAAGTGCCGCTCGCTGTGGCTGTCGGGGGCGGTGACGGCCCCTGGATGGAACCGCTGTGATCCGCCCCCGCGCCTGTCAGGCGCCCGTGGGCCACTGTGGCCAGCCGTCCGTGACGATCACTGGAGCTCAGCCTGTGGTTTGGTCCCCTGGCGGGTCCCGCGGCCAAACTCCGAGGAATGCCGGCGTGGGGCTGCTCCATCTTCCCACTCTTGTCGTTCTGTTTTCTGTGGCGGGAGGGGCCTTCGGCCTTCCCAGCCACCCTTCCAGCAACCTCCATGAGCACCGAACTCAGCGAGAAGGAGGACGAGGCTGGGAGTTAGACTTCAGACCTACGCGTTCTTCTTGCTGACGAGGTGCTGCTGGGCATGAACCCCCTTGGGAGGGAGGGTGGGTGTGTCTGTGCAGAGCACGGGGCTTTGGCAGGCTCAGGAACCTTCTCTTTTTTCTAATTGCACTATACTTGTTCTAGCTTCAGTCCGGAGATACTTAAGACCTCCATGGGGTCATGACCCATAGACTTAGCAAGTCTTGCCTTATCTCTGGAGCTCAACGGGGAGAAATGTGACCACTGTCTGACGTCCATTGTTCATTTCCTCTCGGTTGTCTCTTTCCACAGATTGTGTTCATCCGAACCATTTTATTTTATTTTATTTTATTTTATTTTATTTTATTTTATTTTATTTTTACCAGAGTACTGTACTTGGCTATTTGCAGTGTTTTCAAAACCAAATGTTTCCTTCTTTTTGTGTTTTTAATCTTCAATACTTGGTGCAATAGAAGCTGCAAAGATGTGCCACTTTATCTATGACATGGGGTTTTGTACGCCAATAAATTCTAGTTTAAAGACAAAGCTTCACGTTGTTTTTGCTGGTCTGACCACCGTTCGCGTGCATGAGACACAGCATGACAGGAAGCGGCCTTTTTAGAGACCTTTGCCTGGAAGATGGGAGGGGACCGTCGTTTGGGGATCTCACAGAGCTCAAAAGAGCTGACTGGCTCTGGTGCAGGTTACCCATCAGCACCGGACCCTGAAGATTTCTGCCGAGTCCTAAGAACATCTCTGATAATTTCGAGTTGTCTAAATACGGAGCAGCTGTCTGTTGGCTTCCACCCTGGGTTTCTCTAGAACTCTGAGGGTTGGTTTGGCCCCATTCTAGGAGAAGACACAGCCCCCCAGACACGGGTGGACAGCTGTGGCCGGAGCACAGACACCTGCCAGGGGTCCTTGGAAGGGGAACGGGGAAGGGAGAAGGGCCGCAGAAAACCAGCGGGTGGGGAACTCGGCATGTGCAGCCCACATGAGGGCTCCGGCCAGTCTTGGGGTCAAGGTTGGTACGGTTGCACCAGGCCTTCCCGTGTCCTTGGGATTTTGGCCTTGAGACTCTCACTCTCTCTTGGTCTGACTTTGTCCTCGTCAAGCAGCCTTTGGGTGGCCCCCACTAGTTCCTTGATACCACAAGGTGCCCAGGGCCACCCTGGAGGGCAGAAAACGTTCCAGCTCTTGGCGAGGACATTTCCCCTTGGTCACTGTCCTTGTGTGATTTCCACCTCAGTCCACGACAGACAGAGCTCTGCCTGCACAGACACCATCCAGGTCCTGAGCCCGTGAGGCCTGGGCTCTGGACCCTGTAAACCCGACTGAGAATTTTGCCGAAAGATCCTACTAGAACCAGAGTGATGTCCCAATTTAGGGTCTCCCTCAGCTGGAGAACCTCATGGCCTCAATTCCATCCCTGCAGTGATTCACGGGGGCCAGGAGCCACCTGCTAGGTCGGGTGGTGGTCAGGGGGCTTCCTGTGAGGGCCTGTCTGTGAGACTAGATGAGCCCAGAGGGACAGAGAAGAGTTTGCAGGCCAGGTAGGGAATAATTTAAGTTGGTTATTTGGATTTTCCTCTAGGCTGCGGCATTGCTTACTCGGGGTGAGTGACAGTTTATGATGCCAAAGACTGAAATACCATAAGGGGGAAAGTGGCTATTCCCATGTCCCTTTCTGGTAACTTCATGGTTGCCTAGGAGAAAGCTGGGTTGAAAACCCAAGTTCAAAATTTGCCATTTGCCAGACATACCACAAGCCTTTACCCCCAACGTGTGGAAAGAGTATGGGTGCCTTAAGAGTCAAGAAAACTTCGTCATAGGATGTTCCGCACCGTGTGGTGTTTATCTGGGCTGCTGGACAGAGTGGGTTCGGATCCCAGTGATGCAGTGATCTAGAACTTGTTTGGTTGTAAAGGATCTGGATTTAGAACTTACTCGTTCGTAAAGGGTTGAGATTAATCCTGCTACTTCAGAGGTTCTGATTTGTCACAGGGAAACTTCCCCACCTCGGAGAAACTGGTCTGAACCTCCCGATGGCAGAGGGCCTTAGATATCTCAAGATACCCTGTTTGTATTTAATGTATTCACCTATCCAAGCATCCAGGAATCCATCCAACATTTACTGAACCTGTATGGTCTATGGGTTCTTATTTCTGGGCATAGCATCAGACATGGACCCTGTCCTCAAACACTTTCCAGTCCTGGAGTGAAAGAAGACACCCCCCCCCCCCGCCCCCGCCGCACACACACATACTCACACCCACTCACGATGTAAAAGGAGGTACGGATAGCAGGGCCGTGGTCTCAGAGAGAAATCAAAGAAGTCTTGTTTGAGAAAGTGACTTTTGGATTGGGTTGAAAGAGGAGATAGGAAAACCCCAGAGTGGGGGACAGAATTTATTAGGATAATACAATTCGTTTGGGGAAAGACGGTATTTCTTCGAACACATGTCCAGCGGCTTTTGCTACCAGTTCCTGTGACGAGGCGTACTTTGCCCGGCCTGACCATCTTACGCTGTCAGGAGTTGACCTCGGTGTTGTGTTTTGACTTTGGGCCTCGCCACAGTAGCGGCCCTCGAGGCACAGTGCTGCGCACAGTCTCTCCAGCCAGTTTTGCCTCATTTCCTCTATGGGACGTCAGCTCAGGGCAGTGAAGGTTAATGACTTTCAAGCATGTGTCCACTTAAGATAAATGAGCACTCAGAGTGGCGAGCTCCGGGGCAGTTCAAATAAATGAGCATAGTATTTATCATATGTATGATGCCACTTCCCTAAAATAATTCTGTGTCTGTGGCTTCAATGGAACAGATGTTTGTTTACTTGTTTATTTATTTATTTTTAATATAATTTATTGTCAAACTTTGCTCATCCCAACAAGCGCCCTCCTCAGTGCCCATCACCGACTTTCCCCTCTCCCCCTCCCCCATCCACTCTCTGTTCTCTGTATTCAAAAGTCTCTTTTGGTTTGCCTCCTTCCCTCTCTGTTTGTAACTTTTTTCCCCCTTCCCCTCCCCTATGGTCTTCTGTTAAGTTTCTCAAGATCCACATATAAGTGAAAACATATGGTATCTGTTCTCTGACTGATTTAGGTCACTTAGCGTAACACCCTCCAGTTGCATCCACGTTGCTGCAAATGGCAGGATTTCATTCTTTCTCATTGCCAGGTAGTATTCCGTTGTGTATATAAATCATATCCATTCGTCAGTTGATGGACATTTAGGCTCATTCCATGATTTGGCTGTTGTTGTGGAAAGTGCTGCTATGAACATTGGGGTATGCGTGCCCCTGTGCATCAGCCCTCCTGTATCCCTTGGGTAATTCCTAGCAGTGCTATTGTTAATCTTTTGAGGAACCTCCACAGTTTTCCAGAGCGGCTGCACCAGTTTGCATTCCCACCGACAGTGCACGAGGGTGCCCGCTTCTCCGTCTCCGCACCAACCAGATGTTTACTTAGCCTGTACTGTGTGACGGACGCAGGAGGGGAGGCGGATGCACACAAAGTGGCCTGGCGTAGATGGAGCCACCGTGGCGTTCCAGGCACCCTGACTACGTCGTCTCCCTTAAACCTTCAAGCCACCCCGTGAAGCTGGTGGTCTGTCCCCGTTCTACACACAAGGGAATAAGTAACCGGCCCGAGATCACAGGGTGGTCGCAGAGATAGGATTTGAATCTTTGGCAATCTACCCCCACCACATAGGAACCCCAAACAGGCACCCAAGTAACTGGGGTAAGCGGCACCAGAAAAGGTATAAATACATCGCCTGGCAGTTCAGAGGAGGGTGAAAGCTTCCAGCCTCCGGCTGGAAAAGCCTCATGCCAGGTGGCATTTGAGATGCACCGGAAGCGTGTGGATGTTCACATGCGAACGGGAAGCTTCCAGGTTGAGGGAAGCAATAAATTGTATAAGATGTGAAGGCTGGAAGGCAGCGGGCAGGGGCAGGTTCTGGGAACAGTGGAGAGGATTAAGAAATATACATGGCTGATCAACGAGGCTGGAAAAGCAGATGATAACGAGCTTGAATGCCAAGGTTTTGGTGGACAATGGGAGCTATTGACGGTTCAGGGGCAGAGGAGGGACGTGATGGAAATGAAGCTGGCCTCGGTGAACAGGATGGTGACTGGCGGGAGGATGGAGGTCCTGGGAGTCCAGTCTTAGCTCTGTGAAAGCACTCATTAGTGTAGAATGACAGTGTCTGTCGGTTGGCCCCGTGTAACTTGTCCCTACATCCAGCATTCGGCAAGGGGCCAGCAGTGTACACAAGCTTTCTGAAGGAAGGAACGAGCATTAATGCAGTGTTCAGTTCTCCATCTGTGACACTGCGAGGAACCCCGAAGAGGCAGATGAAGGTCTGTGAAATCATAATCGGACTCTGAAGTTAACTCGGGAATTCCAACGTGATTTGGTTTCTAATCACTCACTCAGCAAGTTCCTTAATCAAACATTTGGTGAACAGCTCTTGTTAGGGGTTAAGTGGGTACAAAGCAAATCAGTCCTGATCGTGTCATCAAAATCGAAGAGGCGATCTATGAAACATTCAGGTAACACAGTCCCTCTAGCCTTGATACAGCCCCATGCCTCATTCGTTCGTTCGTTCGTTCCTCCATTTTTTTGTTCGTTCATTCAATGAATTGATAATCATAAAGCACTTAGAGCCTGGTAAATGCCAAGTACTTGACAAAGCGTTAACTATTATTGTTATGGCCATCATTCATTCATCTGTTCATTCATTCGTAGAACATGAATATATAGTACGTGCTAGGCATTATTTTGAGTGCTTTCACAAATGCCAACTTATTTAAGGGAAGTGTCATTGTCCCATTTGGCCCCATGTCAGTGCTTTTTTTAGATTTTAATGTGCACACAAATCACCCGGGGGTCTTGTTAGCCTACAGATTCTGCCTTATTAGGTCTGGGGTCAGGTCCAAGATTCTGTGTTTCTAACAAACTCCCCGACGCTGCTGCCGCTGTTGTCCACGGGCCTCACCGAGCAGCAGGTCTGGAACTGGGCCTGGGTCTGTTGCTAACTGGCTGAGCAGAGAGGCCTTGGCCAAGAACTGGAGATCTCCAGTTCAGGGTTTTTCAGTCCTTTCCATGAGCCTGCAGCTGGAAATGAAGTGTGAGGACCACAAACACATACATGGAATTTAGACCCATTGCTTCATTCACCAAACATTTATTGATCACTGGCTACACCAGGTCCACTTCTTAAGTTCCGCTTTTCCGGAGGGCCACACAGCTGGCTGGTCAGCAGGCGCCTGTCTGGTTGCTGCCTTACATCAGTCACGCCCAGAACATAACCTCCCTCCACCTCTCCAAGCCAGTTCCCTCGTCCTGTGTTGCTCTTATGTGGCCACATCGATCACTGTGAGACGTCTGTAAAGGCTTCGTGGTTACTTCTCAGCATATGTATTACTCACAATGCCGAGGGACCGGTTTCACTAGCCCAGAAGCAATATCCCCCACGGATGAAGGGAAATCCAGGTTTAGGCTGAATTTAGGCTTCTTCCTCGCAGCCTAAACCAAATGGACACCAGAGGGCGCCTCAGGACCACTTTCCCCAACAGACGCGCGCTGGCTCTCTTCCCCAAATCCCACTTCTGCTCTAAGACCTGGTCTTCCCTGGACTCTTTACCAAGGATTAGCCTCATTCACAACGTCAGAGTGCACATACCCCCTCCCCCCGCTTTGTGTTTACTGACACAGGACTTCTTCACCTTTCAAAGTTTATGATGATCATCCTTTGATTTCTTCCTGCTCTTTCCTGCCCTCAAAGTCCTGAAAGTTGCACATAAGTCATGAAAAGGACAAAGGGCATGAACACTTATTACATAGCTGCTGTGAGCTGCCCCCCGCCACGTGATCCCTTTTCACACGCTTGCCCGTTAAATGGGGGCATCCCAGTCCTGGCAGATCTTATCAGCATACTGTAGATGTGGAGATACTCTGTCCATATTTAGGAGAATTTGGTGTACGTTGCTTCCGGGATAGGCTGCATCCCATTTGGGGGCAATCCTTTGGGGGCATTCAGTTCCTCATGGCACCAGAGTCAGCCCCACGGTGGCTGGGGGCTGAAACCTCTCCTCTTCCCCTCCCTGTATCAGGAGACTGACCCGGCCTGGGCACCCTCCCCGTGGACCTTCCCTGGCTACTCTAGGCTGTCCAAGATGACAACCAGAGCTGCTTTTCACACCTAGCCGTCCTGCTAATGGGAGGGATTTGAAGCCTGATGACACAGTGGGACAATATTTTTAGGTTGGTATTTTTCATGCCTCTCACATTGTACCATAGATATATTCCCTCTGGAGATTTTGCCATTATTGTCTTGGATGAGATTGTAGAATGTTAGAAAAAGAGAATCACAAAAGCTTACTATAAGGGGAAATGAAAAGGACAGAATATTAGCATTGCGCGCAGGGGCCACCCATGTCCCCTTTGTTCCTGCTGTGTCCCAGTGCTTAGCATGATGCTGGCACGTGGTAGAGGCTCAGAAAAAAAAAAAAAGTGAACGAATGAAAGAAACTGTCAATTAATTAAATTCTATAATGATGGAATCTGAGAATCAGGGACTGTTAGGATTATGGGACATTATTCACTTGTTCAGAAGAGGGAACGGAGATCTCAGGGCTGGGTTATAGAATCTTCTGGGGACTAAAAGGGTCCCCTGGCTCCTGGGCACGGACGGCGGCTCTTCCTAGCTGGGTGGGGGAAGCTGTGGCCCAGGAGGCCAGTAGTGGTCCAGGCCACAGTCTGGGAGCTCTCAGGGAGGGATGGGTTTGCAGGAAAGGAATTTTCCGGAGAGAGGGCCGGTGGTGGCAGTGCTGCCCAGGCCTGGGGCTAGGAGACTGGAGGCGGGGCGCGGGGAGGAGGCGGGGCCAGGCCCTAGCAGGGCGGCGTGGGGCCGCTGCACAGCTTGTTGGGGTAGCGAACGAAGTTGCGGTTGTAGGTGCCCAGGTTGTGGCGGAAACAGAGGGCGGCCCTCCGGTCACACTCGCAGGTCTGGCGCTGGCAGGCCGTTCTGCCGGCTGATGGGACAAGGTGAGTCAGGGACCATGCATGTGGCTCAGGCCTCCCCCTCTCCAGGGCCGCGTTCTCTGTCCCATTCTGCTGGAAGCCCATTGCCCCCCAAGGGGTTCGGGTGTGGGTCAGAGTCGAGCAGGGCGACCCACGGGGGCCCAGCGGCTGGGAAGGTGGGATGACTGGTGGCTGCTTTTCCTCTCCTAGGCCCATGCACCACCCTCCGCACCCCTGCTGGCGGGGAGACCGCCTCGTTCATTATGCACCGCTCCAGCCTGGGGTGGGGGGTTTCTAGGCAGCCCCTTTGCCACGTGAGGCATGGCTGGTGGTGGAGTGAAGCCATCCGGCTGACGGGAGCCATGAAATGACAGCGACTCAGTGCCGAGTGCCCTGGGTGTCCCAGAGCAGCCTGGGCCCCGACTGGAGCCTTTTGGGACCAAAGCTCGGGGCCTGCTTGGGCCCTGGGCCCGTCTCTGCCTGTGTGGACATTTTTCTGGCATTTATCTTAGGGTCCCTCCCTGTGTGTGTGCTCACACCCAGCTGGCATCAGAGCTGGCACCGGGGGTCCCCAGAGCCTGCACTGCCTCTGTCTGCCCTCAGCGGCCCTGGCTCCTCTTTGTCCCCTAGAATACATCTCACAGAAATGTCCGGGGCTCCTCATTTCCCTCATCAAGGTCAGCCTCCACTTCCCAACAGGGTTCTGCCCACATCTGCTATTCCAGCAAAACAGCCTTGGAGGGGACTTAATAGTCTCTCGTCATGTGGGTAGAAGGGGCAGCCCTGAGCCTCTGTCCCTATTCTCCTGACATCTCTCCTCGATCATCCTCTCAGTGCTATCCCTGACAGGTGGCTGTTTCTACCTCGCATGAACTGCCAGGGACGGGGAGCTCACTACCCGTCAAAGCTGTCTAGCTGAGTAGATGGATGGCTGCAGCAACAAGGAACTGAGCTAAATCTGCCTCCAATTGTTCTGGTCCTGGCGCTGCCCCTCCCCCAGCATAGACCTTAGCTATCTGAGCTGGCTTCTTTGGTCCTTCTGGGGCCTTCTGCTGTGCCCCTCACTCAGCTCCCCCTCCTTGCAGGCTGCTCCTGGTTTTGCATCAGGGACAAGGTTTGGTGCTCTGATGTGGTCTCCCTCCACTGGGCTGGGCTGCATGGAGCCCTTCACACTGTTGCTTGGCAGGCCACTTCCAGGGGCAGGGACCAGATGAAAATGAATTGGTCCAAGTGGGCATTGGATCTGGCCAAGCTGAGCCAATAGGTGCAGCGTGACAGCCCCCAATGCGGGGAGGGGGGTCAGCCTTTGAAATGGGGTTTGCTGTCCCATGTCGTAGCTCCAGCTCTCTCTGTCTGGGACCGTGCCTTCGACTCTGTCCTGGGGACCTTGCCCTGGACCTTGCTGCCCAGGCTTTGGAGAGGCTGTGTGAGTGCAGCTTCTCTGGGCCCCTCTTGGCTCCTCTTCCCTGAGGCTGGAGTTGGGAGGCCTCTGGCGGGGAGGAGCACCTGGGGCCAGGGCAGGAGGCCGTGGGTCATGGGATCTTTCGACCGGGTGCCAGCTGAGCATCTGGGTGGAGGGACAGCCCTGTCTACAATTCCGTGGTAGTGGAAGACCTACCTCTCGCGCCTCTCTAGCCCAGGGCCTGGCCCTGATGGGGAATGAGCGGCCACCATCAGGAAGGGCTTCCTGTCTGAAGCCGCCACCCCTCCCCGGCGTCTGGGGCACGCCGGGGGACTTTACTTACCGCAGAAGATGTTGTATCTGCTGGCAGAGAAGAGATACCTTTCCAGTTTGGGTTCACAGCCCAGCTTCTCCACACGCCCATAGCAGCAGTCATGGGCATGGCAGCACCTGTAAGGGTCACGGTCAACCTGGGAAGGGGGGCCTGTGAGTCAGGTTGGGCTGGATCAGGGGCTGCTGGGGCGCCCAGGGCTCAAAGGGGCTTGCAGGAGAGGTGGCCTCCACTTGCTAGGTGTCCCCGCCTCCACCCCCTGGGAAGTCCCTCCCAGGGCCCGTCTTGCTCACCAGTCCGTTGGGTCCACGGGCCAGTGGGAGCCGCCGACGCCACAGTAGCAGCCATAATCATTGTACTGCAGAGCCGGCTTCCCTGTCACCCTCTCAATCATTACCCCAAACTGGACCAGGTTCCCGCCGGCCAGGGCCACTGTGGGCAGGGTGGGCAGAGGGCAGATCTGTCAGGGCCCCACGCTCTGCAGCCGGCTTCCCCCATGCCCCCTCAAATCGGAGTCCAGACACCTCCCCGGCTGCCCGGTTAACCCTACCTTGCCAAGCACCTTGCTCCCAACAACCGTGGTGCTAATCAGTAACAATGTTCCCAGGACGTGCACCCCTCCCTGATCCCTAGTCCTAGTGCTCACCCCATCCCCCATGGCAACGTGCCCACTCTCCTCCCTCATGTCCAGAGCACCACCCACTCATCCTGCTTGCCCCCCCTCCGCTGCCCCCTCAAATGTCTCCCAGTGGGCCCCAAGTTCTCCCCAGGTGGCAGCTCCAGGCCCTTGGACCACTCTGTCCCCACCAAGTCCCATCAGATGCTACTGGACAGGCCTCATGACCACCTGCGCTTACCCGAATGCCTCCAGATCCTGCTGATACACCCAGGCAGGCTGGAGCCCAGAACAGAAGCTAATGGGGGAGGGGGTGGCGCACAGGTGGCAGGAGACCCGTGTGTGCTCTCAGGGGTTCCCACCAGCCCCTTTCCTGTGCCCTCCCAGGCCACCCAGCCTGCATTGCCCCCCCACCCCGCCCCAGCCCCAGCTCCCCCCAGCCTGTGGTGGCTTGGGCACAGCTGGCCTCGCCGCCATGACCCACCACACCCTCCGGGACCTCCGGGGAGCAGGAAGGGGGAAGGTCACATAGGTCACTTACCCAGGAGGCAAAGGACGGTCAGAAGAGGGGGAGGCTTCATCCTTCGGGAGGAGGGGAGGTGAGCAGGGGGCAGAGGAGCTGGGCTGCAGGAGAAGGAAGTGAGCGGGGTGCCTCTGATCTCCGGGCACCTCCCCAATTAGTTAAATACTGGGTCCTGTCCACTCCCCATCATTAACCCCTGAATACCCAGTGATGCAACAGTGTATTTCCAGGTCTTTGGCCAAGTCCCCAGGGGAGGGGCTGGCCTGGGGCCTGTGGGCTTTGCTTCCAGGCAGTTTTCGGGGAGCAATCTGTGGCTCTCTCCACCGCCCTTCCCTTCACCTACCCCTTTCCGAAAATCACGGTGCTAGCTCCCACCGACTGGGCTGTGAGCCAGGGGCCTTGCCAAGGGCTTTTCATCCTTGGCACCTTTTCCTCATACCCATTTTACTGATGCAGCAACTGAGGTCCATGAAACTGTCCTGTTTCCATGCCGCCAGCTACTCGGGCATGCCCTCTGCTCCTTGTCCTCCACCCCGGCCACCATGTTACCCAGAGGGGACAGTGCCAAGAGCAGCGGGAGCCCTGGGGAGGCAGGACCCTGGGGACCTGGAGGGCCATTGGTCCAAGATCGGAGAGGCCGGAGGCTGGGAGCTCAGCCAGCTGAGCTTCGGGATTTTTCTTCATTGCTTTTTTCCTGGGCAGGCTCCGGCCTGTTTGACAAGTAGTGAAAACGCTCCTAGATGTGACTTCTGTGTCCTTAGTCCCCAGGCAGTGGGGCCGTAGAAGTAGGCTGTGTCTGAGTCAGCTGGAAAAGGACATTCCAGCATCGACCGGAAACTTCCGTCCTTGTGATGTTATCGTAGGGGCTCAGTTGGGGAGACGGTAGCCCCTGGCCCAGCTTGTCCCCCCACCGTGAGCTGCTGTCCCCACGGGCAGGTCAGAACATGGACCCCAGGCTTCAGGGCTTGGCTAGAGGTCAGGGGGAGGGACCCGGTTCTGTCGTCGAAGCAATCTCAAAGTCCCGGCGGTCGTGGGCTCATGAGCCGCCTCGTTTGCCGACTGCTGCCCACCCCCCTGAGTCCACGCAGGCAGAACTAGAAGCAAGGTGGCCCCATCCTGGCCGGCGACTTCCTCCTGCCCTGCCCTCGCCGTTCCCGGTCTGCAGCTGGGATAACTTGACCAGCTACTTCCATTTGCACAGGGCCTGGGAGCGGCTTGATCTTTGGCCTGGTGGTCCTGACTCTCCCGCTTCCTCCACGGCCTTACGTCCTTTCCCTTGCTCGTCACCTCAGTTTTCCTGTCTGTATTATGGGGATGGAAGGCATCCCACCCTTGCCTCCTTCCTGGGAGGATGGGAAGCACGAATGCAAACAGGCAGCTAGCCCTGCCCGGCTCCCCCCCGCCCATCCCCTGGAGTATTTACTATGCACCAGGATGATGCCAAAAGCCCTTCTTAGGCGAGATCTCAAGGAGCCTTCGGATAGGGTGCCTGTGCTCCTATCATCCCCATTTTACGGAGGGGCAAACGGAGGCACACGTCTAAGTGCACGGTGAGCCAGAATTTGGGCCCAGGCAGTTCAAAGGGCTGGAGGCACAGTGTCTAGCGTGCACAATACCTGTAGTAAGACACCCCCCCCCCATTCACAAGAGCCCTGACACCGAGGTCAGGGACACAGGCCCTGGCGAGGTGCCACCCCGGGACGGGAAGAGACGGCTGGGTGGTGGGATCTCTGCCAGTGAATTGAGGTTAAAAGTTTTTTAACACAAGTGCAAAGCCGGGTAAACACTGACACAGTTGGGCTGCAGGCCGGCCCGCGCCCCTCCCATTTCCTGCTCTGGACTCCTCCTCGGAACTCATCCCCCTAGACAAGTGTCGGGGGGCCGGCCAGGGAGGTGAGCGCGCCTGGCCAGGATCCCCCAGCAGCCGTGAGTCACGGTCCCCAGAGAGGGGCTCCCCTTTGCTCACCGTTGCCTTTAGATTTTAACAAGGGCATCTCTAGGCAGCCCCTGGCTCCTGGCCTGGGTCATGAGAACCCAAACGGTGAGTCACTGAGGAGCTACGTCTAAACAGCTGAAAATGAGCTTTGATTCCTGGGAGGTTTGGCTCCCAGCCCTTCTGGCAGAAGCAGAAGGGTGTTTCCCGGGAAGGGCTGGGTTTCTGGGGCATTTCCTCTGGTGAGCCATTTTGACTCCTGGCCTGGTCAGGATGGGGCCCCTACCAGCCCCTGCCCATGTGTACCCGGGGCAGAAAACCAAACGACTGCGACTGCGGGGCCAGAGCCAGGCAGGGCCACTCTGGCAGGCTCCCAGGCAGAGGTGTCCTCATCTGAGGTTTCGGGGGAGAGGAGGGCCTGGGGGAGGACTCAGATGCGGATGAGCGTTTCAGGCGTTTGGGGAAGTACGGCTGGTTTTCTGGTTTCCACCCAGTGGCACAACGTGGCTGAAAGTGTCGGGGTCCCTGCAGCAGCGAGATTAGAACTGGAGCGTTTGCCCTGCAGCTCAGGGCCTGGGTGACCTTGGCCAGCCCTAGCACCTCCCCGAGCTTAGCTTTGTCATTCATCATGCGGGGATAATTAGGACTACCTTTCCGGAGTGTGGGGACGGGACAGAAGGGAAAGGAAGGGTGTCCGAGTTCTCTGCGGGACGCCGTGGCCGCGGGAGGCACCCACAGACGCCGGGCCCCTCCTTCCCTTCCTCCTTACCTGGCCAGAGGGGTGGCAGCTGCTGTCCCAGGCACTGGAAACACTCACCCCCCGCTGGCGGGTATCAGTGCGGCTGGGCGAAGCAGGGTGGTCAGGTGGGGCTGAGTGGAAGCGACAGCGCCCGGTCTCGAAGCAGCGTCTTCTTTCTCCGGGTGTAAACCTGTTCCTTGTGGCCTAGAAGCTGTCGGCATCATCGTGGTCACCTTAACAATAAAAATGGCGAAACCACTACCATTTGCTGAGCCCCAGATGTGTGGCAGGCGCCGTGCTGGGAGCCCTTCACCCGCTTGACCTCTTCCGTTGCTTCCCTCAGAGCCCCGAGAAGCCCGCAGACCTCCCCCCGGCAGTGCCGGGGTTACCTTCTCCCTGAAAGGATTCGTTGCCTGTTCAGTCGATAGCCTATACTGAGGACTTCCTGCGGGCTGGGGATTACACGGAAGAGCAATAATACACTGTGGTTCCTGCCCTCATGGGGCTGACAGTCCGGTAGGAGACAGACCTTAGTCATTACGTACGGAAGGGAAACTTACAAATAGGGACAAGTGGTTTGACAGGAAGTTCCATGGGGCCATGAGAGCATTTATGGTGATGTCTGGTCCGGGCAGGGGGCTAGCAAAGACTCTTCTGGGGAAGAAAAGATTTAGCAGAGATCTCAAGAAGTTAACTGGGTGAAGAGGAGAGCAGAGGGAGTTTAGATAGAGAGACAGCCTGTGCAAGGGCCCTGTGGTCTGAGGAACGTGGATCCAGGAGGGGCTGAAGGGAGGCTGAGGTGGCTGTGCTGCGGTGGGCGGGCCTCAAAGGGCATGATTCACTGGGCAGCTGACCTCGGGAACTTGACCTCCTGTTCACCTCACGGTACGTCGAGCGTGCTGGGCAGGTGGTCTTGAGCTTACAGAATGCTGGAGAGGCCCCCGGAGTCCCCCATGAGAGGGAGAGACCTGGGGTGTTTGCATCCCAGTGGGGAGAGGCGAGGGGCACCTGAAGGCCGGGGAGAGTCGCCCTCCACTGGGAACAGGCTTTGTGCAGCTGTGGTCACACAGTTGGCCCCGTCCGTCTGTGATGGAGAGCACTGAACAAGGATCCTTGGCGTGGGCCTGTCGTCATGTTTCATAAGGTCGCCAACGTCCTTGTAAAATGGGACAGCCGCGCCCTTTTGGTCTTTGTCCAGGGAATAATGGAACGCCAGTGAAGGGTTTTACACCAGGAAGCATCCCTGCTCATGTCTGAGTTGGGACCAGATGGTGCTGGCTGCCGAGGGAACCACCGGGAGAGACACCAGCAAGGCAGAGAAAAGCCCAGTTAGCAGGTGCTGCCGGCTCCCGGGTGGGGTGACAGGCGGAGCTGGGCCGGGACACACTGGGTAGGTGGTGGCGTCTGCGGGATGGTGTGAGTGTATGGGGCCAGCGCCGTGTTCACGGAGCCTTCGTGGGTGCGGGGGTCATGGGGAGGGACAGGACACAGCGGACGCTCGTCCCGTGAAAGCTCTGCCCCGGGCTGCCCCTAGGAGGTCGAGGGAGGGGACGACTCTGGGGAGTAGGGAGGCCCGCACAGGTGTAGGCAGATGCCCTGTGCAGCGCGAGGGCCCGTGCGTTTTGCTGGGACACGCGCAGCCCCCGCCCACTGTGTGGGAGCCCTTTGCTCCCGACTGCCGCAGGGTCCTGGCCGAGAGGACGTCATCATAGGCTTCGCATCCGACTTCGCGGTCAGGATGCCTGGCTTTACCACCGGCCAACTGGATACTCCGGAGCAAATGATCTCACTTCCCACGGGCTCAGTTTCCTCACCTGTACAATGGGGATAATAATAGCACCCACCTGTGATATGGCTGGGAGTTGATGGAACAGAACCTGCAAAGCACAGTGGTTACGGCTGCTGTCACCGTTGGGAGCACTAGTACTAGTTAGCATAGGTTTGTGGGCCTCCCCTACCAAGCCCCTTCCTGCTCGGAACCCCCTCCCCGTCCCTTCTTTCCTGGAAGCCTCAAGAACCTGTTCTGGTTGGTGGTGGTCAGCCTCGCCCCAACACCTGAACGTTTGTGGGGTCTGGGGCGTGGGTACACGTGGGGGGTCCCCACGCCGTGTGTCTAGAAGTTTTAAGTTATCAATCAAGTCGCTAAAGTGGGAAATAAAGTATGTTCTATCCTTGTATCTAAATATACTTTCCTGGGGCGCCTGGGTGGCTCGGTCGGTTGAGCGTCTGACTTCGGCTCAGGTCATGATCTCACGGTTCGTGAGTTTGAGGCTCCTTTGCTAACAACGGATTAGAGAACATGCAGAGCCACAGTTTTTGTATGACTGAAAGGCAGAAATTATGTCCTAGTCGCTGGGGTTTAATTATTATTGCGTGTGTCCAAGCGTTCTGTTGATGAGCTGGCCGTGTTTGAATGACTTATAAAATAATAGGCATACGTACTTCATAAACGATTGCTCCTTGGTTCCATGAAATTTGTTTTTCTTGCTTTCATTTCAGCAAAATTGCCAATTTTCGTGTTCGAATGACTTCTAAAATAATAGCCATATGTACCTCATAAACGATTGCTCCTTGGTTCCATAAAATTTGTTTTTCTTGCTTTCATTTCAGCAAAATTGCCAATTACGTTCTAATCAATTTTTTGCATAATTTTTGCTCTCCTGGCTATAATGATATAAAAGATTTTTAAAAAATGTATTTGTATTCAAAGTGTATAAAATCTATGTTTCATAAAAAAATAAATCTAAAGAGAAAAATTGAAATTATTTTGTTACGGTTTCAAAAAGATTTTTCCTCTGGGGTGCCTGGGTGGCTCAGTCAGTTAAGTGTCTGACTCTTGGTTTCGGTTCAGGTCATGATCTCACGGTTCGTGAGTTCGAGCCCTGCTTGGGATTCTCTCTCTCTCTCAAAATAAATAAATAAACATATTTTTTAAAAGATTTTTCTTCTAAAATGCTCTAAACTCTATTAAAACTAATAGGCAAAATATAAAATATAGCTAATGAATATATAAAATTTAAAATAATTCAAATGAAGGTCACTCTTCAGTCTTTGGAAGTACTTTTGTTGAAATTTAATAACATCTCGCCAAATATTTATTTATGTATTTATTTATTTATATATTTATATGCTTATTTATTTATTTTGAGAGAGAGAGAGAGAGCGCGCGTGAGTGGGGAAGGGGCAGTGACAGAGGGAGAGAGAGAATCCCAAGCAGCCTCCACACTGTCATCAATCTCATGAATCGTGAGATCATGCCCTGAGCTGCAATCAAGAGTCGGATGCTTAGGGTGCCTGGGGGGCTCAGTCGGTTGAGCGTCTGGCTTCGGCTCAGGTCATGATCTCACGGTTCGTGGGTTCGAGCCCCGCATCAGGCTCTGTGCTGACAGCTCAGAGCCTGGAGCCTGTCTTCAGATTCTGTGTCTCCCTCTCTCTCTGACCCTCCCCTGCTCACGCTGGCTCTCTCTCTCTCTCTCACAAATAAATAATAAAAAAAAACATTTAAAAAATTAAAAAAAAAAGAGTCGGATGCTTAACCGACTGGGCCACCCAGGAGCCCTATTGCCAAATATTTTTTTTAAATTAAACTATTCGCCATTCCAGTGTTCAGTGCCACGCAGCTGCCAGTTTAAGACACTGCATTCACGACATAGTGTTATGTGTCCACCTGCATTATATACATTTCCGCATGACATGCGTGGTTTGATATGGCCCAATGATCCTTAGTCGCCCTGTGAAACCGTGGTCCACAAGCACCTCCACATCGTGAATTGGAAATGACCAGGCACAAGGAAATGGGTGTTTGGAATGCATGCAAAGTGATATTTGCTAAGCGAGACCTGGTGTGTCTGTCATCGGAAGGGTCTGACAAGTTGATCCCTTCCTCCAATGACCGTGCGACCGTGTGGCAGCAGCGTGGCCCACGGCCTTCTGATATTTTGATGCAGGTGCTTTTTTTGCCAGGACCCGGGGCAGAGGATGCCGGGAAACAGTTCACAGGGCTGAAAGGTGTCAGTTATTAGAACAGAGGAGAGAATTACAACTGAGGGGCCAAGAGGCCAGAGACAGGGCTGAGCCGGTGCTGGGTGCCTGGCAAGGGACAGAGGCACACACAGATTTGGGACGTGTGTGCGTGTGTGTGTGTGTGTGTGTGTGTGTGTACTTACATGTGCCTGTATGTATGCATGTGTGTTTGTGTGTCTCTCTGTGTACAGGGATCTGTGCGAACATGTATGTGTGTCTGTGTGTGTAGGTGCATGTGTGTGTACATGTCTGTGTGTGTGCACATGTGTGTGCGTGTGTGCATGTGTGCGTGTCTGTGTGACACGCGGGTCCTCTGGAGCACGGGACCCAGGGTGGGGCCTTTTGCCTGCATCTCGGGCTGGTGCTGGTGGTCGTGATGCCACCGTCCGGTCAGCACCTCCTGTGTGTTCTAGTCTTTACACTTCGCCTCAGCACAACCCTGTGAAGTGAGTGTTATTGTTTCTGTTTTACAGATGATGAAGCTTAGGCTCAGCGCCCTGCCCCGGAAGCAGCCGCAGGATGGCCCGCAAGCCCGAGCAGTCGCATGCTGGTGCTCCATGCTGCCACCCAGTGGTGAGTTTGGGAACAGGCCCTGATGTGTTTGCTCTCCCAGATGCCCTCGAGTCCGGGGTCCTGAAAACTGGTGTCTAGTTCCATGGATGCACCGAAGCCGACCTTGGTCACCTCCTCGGAGCACTGTGCTTTGGTTTTCCAGAAGCTGCTGCTCTGCCCTCCCTAGAGGCACCAAGGTACCCAGAACCCAATCCTTAGGGTTTCTTTGGCTCCTGACCTGGATTTCTTGAAACTGAGAACGTCCTCCCCTGGGATCCATCATCTGACGGCATCACTGCCCCGACACTCAGGGAGGCTGCTCTTCAGAACTTAAGAAGCCTGAGACAAAGGCTGGAGGAAAGGATTCAAAACAAAGTGGTGAGAGGTCAGGCTTCAGTTCTGCCACTAACCCAGTGCACCCAATCCAAACCAACTCAGTAATATGGTGGAGCTGAACTACTCGTGGAGAAAATCCAGAAGAAGCCCTTCTGGGTTTGGGACAGTTCCAGGGATCTTTTCTCTAAGCCCTAGAGTCTTAATCCAAGAACGTGAATCTTGCTGTCCTATGTCATTGGGAGATAATGTAGGTGATATCAGGAAGTCCACGTAACAAACAATGGATTCCCTTACAGAGAAATGCTAGTCCCGGGAAGACAACCCAGCAAGACAAAAAGCCAGACCAAAGGGAACATCTCAAAAACAAGGCAAAGCAGCTTGGAGGCTCCCAGCAAGTCTTTCAACACAAAGGAGCTGCCAGAAGCCAGAAGAGAAACGGACAGCAGCAGGGAACACCCCAGTGTTGCCCGGAGACCCCCAAGTGGGTGCAAATGAATGGTTACCAAGTCCTCACAAAGAAGGAAAAGAACCCAACACATTCAATTTGTTGAACGTGGCGGCCCTAACGCCATCGCCAAGATGGAAAGGCTCCGCCACTGACCCCAGGAGACAGAGAAGCAAACGCGCCAGGCGCTCCAGCAGCAGCCACGGAGGGGACACTTCACGCTGCCTGAATGGCCTGCAGGGAGAGCTGCTGGGAGGAGCTGTCACCTGAGCTGGGCCCAGAAGGGGGAACTGGGGTTCAGCTGATGATGGCCGCTGATGACAGCCCCGAGAACGGAGATGCGGTAAGAGCCGTGGCTACAGAGGTCCAGGGGCTCGGAAGTCCTGCGGACATCTTTGCTTTTCTCTGCTCAGAACCCTTTCTCCCCTCCTTCGAGGCCATCATCCCATTTCCCTCCTCTCATTTTCTGCGGTCCTGGCAGAGCTGCCAATCACAATGAGGCCCCACCCCCAAAGCAGGTGCGTGTCCTAAGCTGACCAATCAGGCGGGGGCTCCACGTCCTCAGGTGAACCCCGCACTAGTTCAAGGCACAAGGTCGGAGACTTTTGTCCTTAGTGTTCTAAGGGGATTGAAGAGGTCTTGCTAGAGACTCCTTGCCTTCCGTCCCTCCCAAGGCCAGCTAGATCAGCTTTTCCTTTCTTTCTTTCTTTCTTTCTGTGTCTGTCTTTCTTTCTTTCTTTCTTTCTTTTTTTTTTTTTAAAGTTTATTTTGAGAGAGACAGAGAGAGCCCGAGCAGGGGAGGGTCAGAGAGAGAGAGAGAGAGAGGGGAGACACAGAATCCCAAGCAGGCTTCACACTGTCAGCTTGGAGCCTGATGTGGGGCTGGAACTCACCTGTGAGATCCTGACCTGAGCTGAAACCAAGATTCCGAGGCTTAACTGACTGAGCCACCCAGGCGCCCCAAAGCCTTTCCTTTTATTTCCTGAGACACCCAACGTCCTTTAGCCAAATTCTTTTTTGGCTTTGGTCAGTCAGAAGTTTCTGCAGCTTGCAAGCAAAGACGTTTGATACCAGGAAGAAGGTTGGAGGAAACAGGCCCTGAGGGGAGAGGCGGAGCCGAGATTCGGCACACTAGCTGCCCAGAACACCCACGGTCCCTAAACAGCCACCTGCTCACCAAAGGCAGAGCTTGGAAGAGGGACGGTTGCTGCCATCTGCAATTTAAAGTGGACAGGGACTGGGGAGGCCTCGAGGTCGGATGGCTGCTTTGACAAAATAAGGTGCGTAAAGACGGAGGTATTTATCCTACGTGGCACCGCCTTACACATTACATGTCAGGTGTCTTTGTTCATTTCTCCTGTCCTCCCCCAATAGAGTGTGTGGCTCAGTCAGTTAGGGGTCTGACTTCGGCTCAGGTCATGATCTGCTGATTTGTGAGCATAGATGTTGGGGCTCCTCCACCAAGAATAAAATGTTGGGTCAGGTTGGGTCAGCATATTACTACGGGTGTCCTGGTCCATGGTTCTGAGTCTCACGTTTCCTGGGTTGGCACATTCAGATGTTGGGGTACACCGTGCAACATGGAGTTCCTTTCCATTTGCCTTGTTTTGAGTGGCCTCAGAGCCGAGGGACTGAACTGTAGAGGATTGTTCTCAACCAAGGGGGATCTGGGGACATTTGGCAATGGCTGGAGATGTATTTGATTGTCACAACTGGGATCCAGTGGGGGCAGGCCAGGCCATGAAACATCCCATGATGCCCAGGACGGCCCCGCAGCAGAGAAAGTTAACAGTGCCGAGGTCAAAAAACCCTCCTGTGAAAGGATTGGCCTTGAATTTAGATGGCTTGTCCAATGTGGTCAGTCCCGTTTGAAGTCTCAAGTTAACTTTCATTATTTATTGCCGGAGTCCAGCTCCAGCAGGTCCAGGGTTCCCTGAAGGATGG
This sequence comes from Cryptoprocta ferox, assembly GCA_028646485.1. Classification (NCBI taxonomy): domain Eukaryota; kingdom Metazoa; phylum Chordata; class Mammalia; order Carnivora; family Eupleridae; genus Cryptoprocta; species Cryptoprocta ferox. The sequence continues at coordinate 87,471,569 of CM053570.1, read as the reverse complement.
ATGGTGTCAGCATGAGAGAGGGATGAGAGAGCCTCAAATTTCTTTCTGATCGCCAGGCAGGGATCTCTGCTCTGTCGGTTTTTGTGTCTTTATTTATAGGTTAAGTGATAACAGGACATCAGCAGGTGGAACTTTTACAACGAACAAATCTCCGTGATAGGATGCTTTGAAAAGTGTACAGATACAGTTTTACAGAGGCATTTTGGCAAAAAATATCCTAATTACAGTGAGCTAGTAAATTGTATGACTAAGAGGAAAACAGGATGTTCTAAGTAAAAAGGCAGATGTCATATACATTTGTTTGAACCGGTAGTAAATCTTACAACTAAAAAGACAACAGGATGTTCTCAGTGAAAAGTGGATAACATACACATTTGTTTATATCAATAATGCGAAGATTAAGTCATAAGTTGAGCAATATATAGACAGGCTAGGAGTTATTTTGTCTGGCTTACAAGAGGAAGAATGCATTTGGACTGGTTAGTAGATTGCTTGTGTAAACGCTTTTGTTTGATGCTGAGGGTGCAAATAACCATAGGGGCCCTAAATATGTCAGCCCTTATATGTGGGTTTATGTTTTAGTTACTCTTACCCATCCTCATTATTCATCCTCATTACGGATGTCAGTGTAAGGGAAGGTATTTGTGGCTCCAATTTGCAAAGGTATATGTAGCAACTTATGTCCGGTCCTTGTCTGTTTCTTATCTCTAAGTTAGGCTCTTCTTCTCCAGACCAGAGTTAATCGTAACTCTTGTGCTCTTAGCCCCCCCTTATGTCTTGGGTCTGCAAGGCTCATTAGAAGAGCCTTTTGGCAAACATCTGCAGCACTTTGATCTAAAATCTTTTATGCAGGGGCAAGAATATGCTTTTCCTTATGGGGTAACTGTGTGGGGAATATCGGTCTGATTTGGAACAGTGTGAGGCCGAATCAACAATAGCAGTCCCATTCCCAATATGAGCCAATAATAGGAGATACCAGTTTCGCTTCATGGCAGGAGCTGTGCAAACGTCTGCCATTTCTTCGCTGTGACTGTGTCATCCAGCAAGGACGATGTGGCTCCCAGCAATTTATAATTTATTAATTATAGAAGTCGGGTCATGGTCAAACACTGGATTCACCGATGGACAGATGGTAGGTTCTATATACAGAAAAAGGTTCCAAAGGAGCAGGCCCTCTTATGAGAAACAGAACATGACATCTATCTGCACTGAAGTATAGAAATGATGCAACCAAATTATTACCCACCCGAGGGGCGCCTGGCTGGCTAAGTCAGTTAAGCATCCGACTCTTAGTTTCGTCTCGGGTCATGATCTCCTGGTTCATGAGTTCAAGCCTTGCCTTGAACTTGCTCCACACTGCCATCGCAGAGCCCGCTTGGGATTCCCTCTCTCTCTGCCCCGTCCCCACTCATGATCACGTTCTCTCTCTCACTCTCTCTCTCAAACTAAATAAACTTAAAAAAATTATTGTCCATTTGAAGGATAAGAAGGCAGATAAAGCAGCCTGCATTTATAACACTCTGTTGCTAGGGATCAAGATTGTTCAGGACATTTTTAAAAGACTCAGAATTACTTGGTTTTTGTTTGTTTTTTAATCCGAACAGGAGCCGAAGGAAGACAATGGAAGACAGGCAGGTGAATTTAGGGGGGGGAAGATGTCCTTAGAATAGTGGTTCTTAGGGTCCCCTACCTGCAGCTCAAGTCTCACCTGAGAACTTGCTGGACATGCAAATTCCCAGACCCCACCCCCACCAGGACCTTCTGAACCAGAGACTTTGGAATTCAGTTTTTAGAGGCTTTCTCGGTAATTCTGACGCCAACGCTGGTTGGAGAGCCTCTGCCTTAGGAGAAAGGCTGAGCTGTTAGGGGGCTGGCTAGAACATAAAGGGGGAGTTGAGATCTTGGGCTGAGACTGAGCCAATGAGGAATTGGGGAGGATGCATTCTGAACCATAATTCCCTTAGTGTGTAAGGCAAACGTCAGACTCTCTTTAATCTATGCGCTTTGACGCTGGTTCTTTGATCTTATCTGAAGTGATCAACAGAATGTTTTTCCACAACTAGGTCAAGAATGCTACTGTGAGACAACTGTCAACTGACATTGATTTTAAGGTGGGTCTGGATAGCATTAATGCATCAAATCTGGATGCATTAAAATGAAGGGGCGGGGGAGAATGTGCATTTGAGAATAAATGTATTAGGGTAATTTCCAGACTTCACTTTCTTCCTGGGAGTTTGATCACGGGAGAGGGTTCGTATTCAGCTGAGGAATTTGTTACTAGGGTTTCTTTCTTTCTTTCTTTCTTTCTTAAAAAATTTTAATGTTTATTTAGTTTGGAGAGACAGAGAGCAAGCAGGGGTGGGGCAGAGAGAGAGAGGGAGACACAGAATCCAAAGCAGGCTCCAGGCTCTGAGCTGTCAGCACAGAGCCCTACACGGGGCTTGAACCCTCGAACTGTGAGATCATGACCTGAGCCGAAGTCGGACAGTCAACCAACTGAGCCACCCAGGCGCCCCCACTGGAGTATCTTTCTGATGGCATTTGAACTGACTGTGGGACAATGAGGCCAACATGAAATGAGAACCAGATTGTGGAATGGATTTTCAGCCTTTGGGTTCAGGGTGGCATATCTGAATTAGGTTCAGTTGTGAATAATAGAAACCCCAAATAATGATGGCTTCAATAAGACAGAAGTTTATTTCCCTCTCATAGAAGTCTGGAAGTAGGGGCTGCCGAGTGTAAAAGTGAGTTAAGCATCAAGGACTGGGTATCCTCGATCCTGCTGCTCTGTTGTTCTAAGCGTAGGGCCTCATGGTTCAATATAGTTGCTTGAGTGCCAGCCATTGTGTTCACATTCCACTTAGGGAGAGGGCCAGGGGCCAGGAGAACTCATTTGACCCGGAGAACTCTGGCCAAATCAAGGAGGATGCCTGCAGTGGAGATAGAGAACGAGTGGCCAGTGAGGAGAGGGAAGACTCAGGAAGAGTGTGGATCAGAGGAGGAGAGAATGTGAGGAAGCTGCAGGAGGGCTTCTCATTCTCACTTGGTTCAGGGCCACGGTGGTCTTTTCCTGTCACGTGGATTTACTCTGTGTTCCTTAGAAACATTCTGTTGGAAGGTCCATCCCACGAAAACCACATCATGTTTCTCATCACCTCACCATTTGAACTTAAGAAATTGTCTTTCTTTTCAGCAAGTCCTAAAAAAATGCTGGGGAAATGCCTCAAAACACAGCAAACACCATTTTCTCAAACCCGCTCCCTCCTGGATGCTGTCTGTTTGCTCTTCCAGCTCTGTTCCCACCCTGCCTGCATCCTGGAGGCCGACCTCCCTGCCTCCGTAGGGTCCCCTGCCCTCTGGCTCCCTGTGGGGTTTGGCTACAGGGATGACAAGCAGGACAGTCAGAGGAGAGAGGAGAGCGAGGTCAGGGAGTTCCTCCCCCTGGGGCTGGGTGCGTCCGTCAAGCCCAGGCCACAGCCCCTGGGTCCCTCTCCTCACTGCTCTCTCTCTGGATCCCGCTAGAGGCTTCTTTCCTTTGACTTCTCCGATGTGGGGATGGTAACAGCTACCCGCTGTTACAGATCTCTTGGGGTTTCCCTACACCTGCCCTTACCTTTGACAACAGTCCCTTTATTCAAGTCTCCCTGAGTTACCCAATTCGAAGGGGCCTTTCCTTCCCATGAGGATTCTGATGGATACACACTCTGGTCCATCAGCCTCCCTCCCAGGGCTCTACATGGCCCATCCTCAGGTCACTGATGACCACCATGTTGCTAGTCTAGTGCCTAATTCTCAATTCTCATCTTAGCTTAGACCTGTCCCAGCGCTGAACATGCTGGTCCTCCCCGCCCCCCTCCACCCCAACCCCCAGACTCATCCTTGCCTTTCAGAACCTCCCCTCTTGGGGTCTCCATCCCACCTCCCTGCCACTCCCCAGCCCCCTCTGCTAGCTGCTCTGAGTCTTCCTTCCTAACGGCTTCCACTGGGTTGCCCCAGGCTGTCTTTGAACCTTTTCTCTTCTCCATACTGGCAAACGAACCCAAGCCGTCTGCCTGATGTCTAGCAAAGCAAATCACTGAGACATCTGTTCGCAGCAAGGAAAGGGTTTATGGAGAGGCAGCCAAAGGAGACCCTAGGACAGCCTCAACCCTGCCTCCCCAAAGGCGGAGATACATTTTTATAGTCACGGGGGTTGAGTTACACACAGGTTGATGAAAAGGACTGGGGAACTTAGGAGGAGTCATGGGGAAGGACAGAGCATGTGCGCCGAGTGGCATATATGTAACCTACATCCCACGTTCACCGGAGGGGGAGGGTGGTGGGTGGAGATTTTGCATCGGAGCCAGGCACAATTCAGTCCTGCTTTCTGGAGGTTATCCCAGGACGAGGAGAAGGGCGGTGGGCACTCTCCAAGAGCTGGTACACACTGGATGGCATCTTGGGCTCATTGTCTTGGGTAAGGAATGCAGGGCCTCCGTCGTTCCTAGGCTGGAACCTTATCGGCTGCCCTGAGTCCAGGCTTCTGCAGAGACAGCTCAGCTCCTTAGTGGGGTCTGAAAAGACACAGTCATAGTCGATTAGGGAGAAATAAGCTTTAAACTTTCTGCCGGTCTCAGCCTCATCCCCATGGGACACGGTTTCAAACTCACTCGTGGGGTGAAGCCGTCAGCTCCCGCGCTGGATGCATTTACTCAGCTGCGTGCTTGCCATCTCCACATGGGTGTCTAGTGGGCATCAAAGTCCGCGTGACCGGGGGCGCCTGGGGGCTCAGTCGGTTCAGTGTCCGACTTCGGCTCAGGTCATGATCTCACAGTCCGTGGGTTGGAGCCCCGCGACGGGCTCTGTGCTGACAGCCCGGAGCCTGGAGCCTGCTTCGGATTCTGTGCCTCCCTCTCTCTCTGCCCCTCCCCCGCTCACTCTCTGTCTCTCAAAATAAAATAATAAAGACATTAAAAAAATTAAAAAACAAAAACAAAGTCCACACGACCAGGCACAAACTCCTGGCCTGTCGCCACGGAATGTTCCATGCCATCTTTCCCATCTCAGCTGGGGGCAATGTCTGCTTGCAGGTGTTTCAGCTAAACACTGGGAGGCATCCTTGTCCCCCGGGATCCAATCTGTCAGGAAGTCCGGTTGGCTCTCCTTTCAAATTATATCCAGAAACTGACCACTTCTCTCCGCCCCCATGGCTGCTGCCACGCCCACGCCGCCGCCACGCCCACGCCATCGCCACGCCCATGCCACCGCCACATGTCCTTCACCTGGATGATCTCGACGAGCTCCTTCCTTCCTGCTTCGGCCTCTGCTTCCTACAGGCTCTTCTCTACATGTCGGCCAGAGCGATCGTGTCATGTGCAAGTCACGTCACCTCACTTTGTCTCAGAGTAAAAGGCAAAGGCTCACTGCGGTGGACAGGGCCTGCCCTGTTCCCAGCCCTCCTTATGTTTTCTTGTTCCCTCTGCTCCGGCCGCCCTGGTGTCCTGGCTGGCCCCCCAACATGCCAGGTGTACCCCTGCCTCGGGGCCTCGGCCCTGGTTGTTCCCTCTGCCTGGCAGGCTTCCCCCCCAGGATATCTGCGTGGTTGACATCCTCTTGTCCTTCAGTTCTTCGTTCAAATGTCACTTTCCCAATGAGCCCCGCCCCCGTTTGCAATTACAACCCTTTCTCCTGACCCTCTTTCCTCTTAACCTGCTGTACTTTTTTATTTTCACAGCACGTTACCTTCTAACACCCTATATAACTTACTTGTTAATTACTCTCCTTGGTCATTGATTATCTCCTCCCTCCTCCCCACTCCCCACCGCCCCCCGCTCAGCGACCTTGGCCAGACATCTGGTTTTGTTTTTGTCTTTTAAAGTTTACTTATTTATTTTGAGAGAGAGAGAGAGAGAGAGAGAGAGAGAGAGAGAGAGGAGGAGGAGCAGAGGAGGGGCAGAAAGAGAGGGAGAGAGAGAATCCCAAGCAGGCTCGGCACTGTCAGCGGGGAGCCTGACGTGGGGCTCAAACTCACAAACCTCGAGATCACGGCCAGAGCTGAAACCAAGAGTTGGACGCTCAAGCAACAGAGTCACCCAGGCACCCAGACATCTGTTTTTTTTTTTTCTGTGCTGTGTTCTGAGAATATGGAACAGTGCTAGACCATAATAAATGCTCAATAAATGTTTATTAAATGATGATATGAAGAATCTAATTAGTCTAATTCTATGCCCTATAAATAGCAGCTATTGCTTCTAGTCAAGTGTGTGCCAGACCTAATCAAAAACTGACCATATGTAAGGTCTTGAAGAAACCATCAATTCATAAGAAAAAAGTAAAAATGGGACAGATTTGGTTTACAATGCACTAAGAAGCACTGATAATTAATAAAAGACAAAAGGAAAGTCTGTAATCACTTGGAAGGAAATTTTTCTGAATGACCGTTATATACACGAAGGTATTTTTAGTCTTGCAGAATATGGAAAACATAACAATGAAAACACAACATTTCACATTTCGGGGTCACAGGTTACACTGGACACAGAAAACTTACTGCCTTCCAAGCATGCGTACTCTAGGAAGAATACAACAAATGCATTAACTATTCCATGAAGGAAGTCAGGAAAAGAATGACAAAATAAACAGAAAGGACAGAAAGGAGAGTAGGAAGGAAGCAACAGAGGTAGGAACGGATGTTAATAAATCACAATATAGAAAAAAAGCAGAACCTACAAATCGAAGAGCTGATTCGAGGGAAAAATGTGAAATAATACAATCTGTGGTCAGTTTGATCGTGAAAAAGAACAGCACAAGTGTACAGAATTAGGAAAAAGGAAAAGGAATAACTACGGATGGGGTGGTGACATCTGCATCCATTCTGTCCTCTCCCGGGGCGGGGGGGGAATGAGCACCCAAAGATCGGCTGGACCACAGCTGGACCACTGCGATCGGCTTCCCGAGCTCCTTGTGGGTCAGCTGCAGCCCCGGGTGGATTGCCCATTGCCAGTTGCAGGTAAGTGGTGCCTGCTTGGCTTCGCCACATTCACCACCCAACATGCCCATCTGCTTTGCCCCTTCCGTGGTCTCTGTTGGTCTCGTTCTGGTCTTGGACATGGGCTCAAATTCTGGGTCCTCTGCCTCCAGGTCTGAGGGAGGGGGCTTCCAGATTCCCAGAACCACTGAGCACACTCCTTAAGTCACTAAGGGACATCCCTGGGGTTCCACCCCAGGTGTTGCTTCTCCGCAGCCACCAGACAGCGACATCCGCCTGCCACTGCCTCCTTGTCTCTAGGTGAGGGGGCAGCTGGAGGTCCTCTCTGGCCTGGCTTGGTTCACCCGCTTCTCTGGCCCTGGTCGTTTCTACCTTGGGACTGGGTCGATTTCCCCCTGTTCTTCGAGGAGGTCGGGGCTGCGCTGCCTTCTGGAGGCCCCGGGCAGGATCTGTCTCCTGGCCTTTTCCAGACTCTAGAGCTGCATTCCTTGGCCCCTAGCACCTGCCTCTGTCTGCAAAGCCAGCAGCGTGGCGTGTCACTGCAACGGTCACTTTGCTTTCTTCTTCTGTCCTTTGCCTTCCTCTTGTAATAAAAGACACTTCGTAATTCCATTTAGGACCCACCTGGATCATTTAGGAGAACTTCCCCATCTCAAATTCCTATTTTAATCACACTTGTCACGTCCCTGTTGCCACATTAGGTACATCTGCCATAGTCACAGATTTCTAGGCATTAGGACCTGGATAACTTTGGGACGTTTCAGCTTACCACAGTCTCCATCATTGTACCTACTCGCAAGGGTGTTTAAGTTTTTCTTGCCCTGACACCTGTCCCGATCTCCTATGAGCCCCAAGATGCCAAAGGTGGGGTGCCCAGTGCAGGTGGGGCAGCTGGTCCTTTAGTTGTGGGGGGCTGTTACCCCAGGGACCCTGTGTGGGTCTGCCATGTCCCACCACAGACCCCACAGACCCCTTCCCTTCCTCCTGCTGCCTGCTGCAGAAGTAAGCACCCCTCTCCCTGGGAAGCCCCAGGCAGGGCCTTGCCCTGAGTAGGGCTGGAGTAGCTTCCTTTGCAGCGACATCCTCCAATAACCCAACCTGTCTGGGCCCAACTGCTGTGGTGGTGCTCCACCCGCTGGGGAGGAGTGGTATTGCACCCAAGTCTTAAAAAGTCCTGAGGTATTTGCGTCCTTTTCAGGTCCAGAGAAGTAAAGATATTTGTTCTTAGTGACAGACTGGGAATTGAGAAGTCCATTCGCTCTTTACACCACCATGCACCGTTTTTGTGAAGTGAGAGTATGTGGGGTTGAAAGACACAAAAACACGACCGCAGAAAGGCCAGACCTGGAGGACAAAGCTCTCTTCTTTCCGGGGTCGAGGCAGGAGAGACACCCACAGGGAGGGTGGCCGGGGGCTTATCCTGAGACCCCTGTGAAGGTGTAGGGAGAAGCTCATCATACACACGCCGAGTAGAAGAAACCGGCCCTGCTGACACCTCGCTCTCGGATCTAGCTTTCCAAATTTTTGTTCAAGGTACCTGGTCTGCCGCACTTTATCATGGGAGCCTGAGCAGACTCATACACCCAGGCGAGAGATTGACTGGAGGAGACAGGCGGGAACTTTCTGGGGAGGTGCAAGTGTTGCATGCTGCGATGGATGTGGATGACGTGGGTGAATCCACTTGTCAAACTTGTCCAGCTGAGATTTGTGCACTTCGGCATATGTATCTTTTCCCTCTAAGAAAGAACCGTAAATAATAATGATGGTTATAACTGAGTGCAGGTGCAGAGTGGGTGGGGGGATAAAAGAAGGCAGAATATTGATAAATGTTGAAGCTTGGTGGTGAGTACAGAGTTCATGATATAATTTTGTTTACTTTGTATCTGTCAGACATTTTGAAAAATCACAAGTCTAAAATAAAAAGGTAAAGCACATAGAAGTGATGCTCTCTTCTCTCTCTTCCTTTCTCGTGGTGAACTTCCTGGCTCTCTCTTCTGTCCTTTCATGTGACTGGTTGAGGTGTGGAAAGATCCTGAGATTCAGGCTTCGTGGGAGACTTGTCACTGTGGTTCCACAGACCTGATATATCCTGGAGATTAAGCACTCAGTCTTTTTTTTTTCAGTTAAAATATTTTTTTAATGTTTATTTTTGAGAGAGAGAAGAAGGAGCAGGGAGATGGGAGGACAGAGGATCCAAAGTGGGCTCTGAGCTGACAGGAGAGAGCCCGAAGCGGGGCTCAAACCCACGTATGGTGAGATCTGTGACCTGAGCTGAAGTTGGATACTTAACTGACTGAGCCACCCGGGTGCCCCAAACACTCAGTCTTTGGAAGGCTGAGTTGGAATCCCAACTCCCACTAACCAAGAATTTGTGTTAATCATTTGACTTTTTTCATTCTCTGTTTCTCATCTACACAGTGGAGTTAATAACAGCTACTTCATCAGGGAAGTTGAAAAATATTAAACATAAGAATGTATACAGATCACTTAAGATGCTTTTAATGCAAGTAACAGAAAACCCAGCATGAACTGGTTTAAACAATAAAGGAAGTCTATTGTGTAAAAAAAATAGATTAGTGGCTTTCAGGTATGGTTTGATCAGAGTCACAACTTCTTCTTCTTCTTCTTCTTCTTCTTCTTCTTCTTCTTCTTCTTCTTCTTCTTCTCCTCCTCCTCCTCCTCCTCCTCCTCCTCCTCCTCCTTCTCCTCCTCCTTCTCCTCCTCCTCCTCCTCCTTCTTCTTCATCTTCTCCTCCTTCTCCTTCTCCTCCTTCTCCTCCTCCTTCTCCTTCTTCTCCTCCTCCTCCTCCTCCTCCTCCTTCTTCTTTCCAAAAGCCTCCATATCTCTGTATACCTCTTACCATATTTTGCTCCAGATCTTTAAGACTTTTCTTCTTCTTTTCCCTCCCCCCCGCCCCGGCTTATCTACCTGAGAAGAGATTTTACACATAGGCAAGAATAAGCAGCCTCAATTTCATTTCCTGTACTCTCCTGCTCGCTAACTGCACTGCTTTTGTTTTTTCTGTTTATGCTCTGCACCATAATTTCCTTCCTTCTGTTCTCAAATATGTCAAGATCAGTCCTGCCTCTTTGCTCTTGTTTTAGCTGCTTCCTCTGCCTGGCTTGAGTTTTCCCTGATCATCTTAGGGCTGACTTCTTCATATCATGCAGGACCTCATTTCAGATATCCTCTCCTGTGCGGCGCCTTTCCTGACCACTCTCTCTCAAATTCAGACCCTGCTTTCTTTTATTCTCCAGGTTTCTTTTCTTTACATTAATGACGACTATCTTTCCCCCCCCACCTTGTAATTTGTTAATTGGCTGCATCTATCTCCTCCCAGGGGCTTATAAGTGCCAAGAGGCAGGGACCTTGCCCGTCTGGATTTTGCCTGTGCCTGCTGTTGTCAATATTCCTGCTTCTGAGCACCTTTCTCCATCACGCTTTCTTTTGGATGGAAATTACTCTCAGGCCATGACCCAGTTGAAAAGTGGGAAAGTCCCTCAGTCAGCCAGCTGGCTTTTTTTCCGTCTCATCCAAGCTGCATAAAACCATTGATGTGATTTATTTCCCTCAGGGGATGGAATTCATCAGCAGCTTTGCCCTTGAAAAGCCTCCTGGGCTAGGTTTGAACTAAATGTGGGAAGCTCAGATGGTCTGGATTTCATTGTCAAGGTCTTCAGAGACCTCGATGAGAGCTTCTTCGCTTCATGGGCCAAATAAAAGCATGAAAATCAAAGGAAAGATGTGCTTGTGGGAAGGTCGCTAGGAAGAAAGTCTGGCTTCTTCCAAAGGTTTAGCCCTTCCTGAAAGAGCCTCTTCTTTGGGCAAATCTCTCCAAAAGTCCATTCTCAGAGTTTCTTGAGCCAAGAGGAGCAGCAGTACCATTCTCATACCCAGTAGCTGGGGCTCCTGCCCTGAGGTGAGGACTCTGCAGGTCGAGGATGTGCCTGTCTTGTGCCTGTGGTCCCACATTCTGGAATTTTCTTGCCCAAATGGCCCTGAGTCACTTCCAGGGCCCATGCAGATTGTTTGCTTAAGTTCATCCTCTTGAGTGAAGGGGACGGATGCCACATGAGCAAGAAATAAGTCTTTTAGGAGATCTGTCCATGGTCTTGAGGAGACTCTGTGACCCATTGGCCTTGTACCTCCCTCTCAGTGCAGGAGTGAGGGCATCCTGTTACCACAAGATGAGGGGGCGCCGTGCTGTACAGTGGAAGCTGAGTAATATGGGAAGGCATGAGTGGAGCTCAGTGGCTCAAGGGGTAGGCTGTGTTAGGCACCCTCAATGTGTCTCCCCCAATTCTTGGGGCCCCACCTATGTCCTGGCCCCTCAGCAGTTGATTGCATCATGGCCAGGACTCAGGTGAACCAGTGGTTTCTATCCCTGGGTTGTTCCCCGTCTACCATTCACTCATTCATCTACCTGATTTTGTCTCCTTATATCACATCTGGAAGATTTCCAGTCTCAGATGGTCACCTTTCTGCCACTTGGCACGCACCTGACTTTATTCTACTTGCCACTGGGCAGGATGCATCAGTTGAACTCTATCCTAAAAGTTGGGACAAAGGCAAAAATAAAAATGATTTTTGGATTAAATGTGTGATTTTTTTTTAATTGGAGAGAAAGAGAGAGAGAGGGAGAGAGAGTGCTAGCAGGGGAGAGGGGCAGAGAGAGAGAGAGAGAGAGAGAGAATCTCACGTAGGCTCCATGCTCAGTGTGGAGCTTGAGTTGGGGCTCGATCCCACGACCCTGGGATCATGACATGAGGTGAAATCAAGAGTTGGACACTCAACCAAATGAGCCACCCAGGTGCCCCTGATCTCTGTTAGTATAGATGAGACATACTATAGGGGCCAAGGGCAGACCACCACAAAATGTGCCACTTTAGCATATTGATTATTTTATTTTATTTATTATTTTTTTAATTTTTAGTTTTTAAAAATTAAAAAAATGTTTATTTATTTTTGAGAGAGATTGAGAGAGCGAGCAGGGGGAGGGGCAGAGAGAGAGAGGAGAGAGAGAATCCCAAGCAGGCTTCAGGCTGTCAGCGTGGAGCCCAACCTGGGGCTCGATCTCATATGAACCGTGAGATCACAACCTGAGCCAGCATCAGGAGTTGGACGCCCAACCGACTGAGCCACCCAGGCGCCCCTTGTGTTTTTAATTTTTAATTTTTAAAGATTTGCCTTTAAGTAATCTCTAGACCTAGTGTGGGGCTTGAACCCATGACCCTGAGATCAAGAGTCCCATGCTCTACCGACTGAGCCAGCCAGGCGCCTGGCATACTGGTTATTTTAAATAAAAGTTACTTAAGAGACAGCCTGTGAATGAAGGACAGTCAGACCCTCCCCGTCCCCCCGAAAGCAAGAAATAAATCTCCCGTATGAAAGGTACCCTCCCTGTCCTAGGAGGTAAAAAACATCCCTATCACCAGAGGTAGGAAATTTAGAGCCCAGAAGGCGGTATTAACAGCCCTTGTTATTTTTACCCGTTTACAACCCCAGCCCCAATTCAGTTTAGAATTCTTTACTCACGGAAGCTCCCAAACTTAAGTTTTGTGTTCTTTTCTACCAATTTCTCAGATCTTTTGTCTTTTTGTCTGCAAAGTGTAGGGACTGCCTGCCCTTGGTCATTTCCTTAGGTCTCAATTTCATTACTGGGCTCCTGTGACTACGTAATAAAACCCTGTTTTTTTCTCCTATTAACCTGTCTCATGTAAATTTAATTCTTCGTCCAGCTGGAAGACCGTGAAAAGGGTAGAGGAAGAACGTTTCCCGCCCAGTGAGAAGAAAAATTGAGAAATTGTTATTTCATCCTGGCCGGGCTGTACGAACTACGACCCAGAGGCCGGGCTGGCAGACGTGTCCACTCACGTGGACATTCCTGTCATGCTTTCTAACATCAGGAGCAGTAGAAACAACAGACTTTGGATCAAGACAGCGGTGGGTTTGAATTCTCACTGTCCCTGTCACACGGCTCATGCACCCGTGTGCAGAAGGGGGGTTGCTGAGTCAAAGGGGTAGATGCGTTCATAGTTGACCAGTGCTGGTCAACTCTAGTTGAGCTGTTACACCGCAGTTACACCTGTTACATCAACCCCTCCCCCCCCCCCAGCACGCTGTTATCGTTGTTTGTACAAGACACGAGTTTTATTTCATTAATTTCATCCTCTTGCTCCCCTGCCAATTTACTTTTCCTATGTTCATTTAGATATATGGTTCCTTGTAAAATATTTAGTGTCTCTGTCTGTGCTTTAAAATCACACGCAAAGTATTGTGATATGTATTTCCCTTTTTCTTCTGCCAACATCGCAAACTGGCACAGGGGGCTGGCTCCCTTGGCCAACACCAATCTGGCAAAGCCACAGATCTGAGAGAAGCTTGGGTTTGAAGCACAAACAAAAGAATGTCTGTAGGGTCCTGCAGGGAAATAGGGAGCTGATCTCCACTGGCAGAGGTGGTTGTCAGAAAAGGGGACCAGGGACCAGCCGTACCCTGGAGCGGAAGACTGGCCCTTTTGGCAATGACTGGATGGGTTGGCAGGAAGCCTCTGGAACGCTCTTCTTCCTCTTCCTTTGCTTCTTCACCCCAGAAACCAGAGCTGAAGTGCTCAAGTGCTGGTGGTAAATATTAGGACTGTCCAGAGCCCTGCTGGGTGAGGAGTTGTTGAAAACAAGATGCAGACTGCTAAACTACCCCAGGCCTTCATTCTTTCATCTCCTCTTCCTCCTAACCCGGCAATCCCAGGGGCGGTCGATTTTAATCTCGGGGTACGCTTTCTGCCAGTGCTTAATGAGGAAATCCTGATCAGAATAGTATAACCTTTCAGGGGCCCCTGGGTGGCTCACTCATTTAAGCGTCCAACTTCGGCTCAGGTCATGATCTCACAGTTTGTGGGTTCGAGCCCCGTGTCCGGCTCTGTGCTGACAGCTCAAAGCCTGGAGCCTGCTTCGGATTCTGGGTCTCCCTTGCTCTCTGCCTCTCTCGTGCTCTGCCCCTCTCGTGCTCTGTCTCTGTCTCTCTCTCAAAAATAAATAAACATTACAAAAAAATGAATAGTATATCCACCCTTTCAAATTGTTATTCAGTGTGAGGTTGTAAAAGCAACCTTCTCGGGAATGGAAGGCCTCTGAAATTCTGCACACAGACTTATACTGAAACTATTCTTGGAAGAATACTCACTTCAGGAGTGCCTGGTCTTTACTGGAGGGAGAGGTTAACAGAACAAGTAAGCCACTCCTTTCCTTTCCCCTAGAGGAAGGCACTGAGGAAAGAAAAGCCCTTGGCGAGCATTTAATTGTGGTTTTTTCAAAGGGCAGCTTTGGAGCCTCCCTTGAAACTGAAAAGCAGTGGTGGAGGCACGGTGGGGTCCATCCTTTCTCCGGCCAGTCCTGAGGAGTCGCTGGAAAGGCAAAAATTTTACCTACACAGTAGTCAGTCTCTTACCGAAATCAAAGGAGAGAAACATATAGCGAATGATGAAGTTGTAAAGGGCGTCTGTCTTTCCTCAGTACAGGTTCAACTAGCGCTTCCCAAAGCCGGGTCCACTGGCCAGTGTCGGTCGGGTCCCGTCTGCAGTGAGGTACGTACAGAGATTGAGAGCAAGCGTTTAGAAATTTCAAAGCAATTTGACAGGGTGGTTTTATGTCCCTTGAATCGAATAAGAAAACATTTGGCTTCATATTTCATGTCTTTTATTTTGCAAAAGTAATGATCTGAGGCAGATCAAAGACAACTATGCCTTCACCAGGGATAGTTTGAGAAGCACTCTGTTAGACCAGGAAGGAGCGAACTTTTCCTGTAAAAGGCCAGACATTCTTTGTCACACTCTTCAGTTCTGAGACTGGAACATCAAAGCAGTCATAGACAAGATGTAACCCAAAAGTCAGGGTTGTGTTACAATAAAACTTCATTTATTGCCACTAAAATTTAAATTTTGGAGCATTAAAAAATTTGGGGGGGGGGTGTTTCGTGTGTCACAAGATATTCTTCTTCTTTTTCTCCAACCATTTAAAAATGTAAAAACCATTCTTAGCTTGCAGGCAGCTGATAGATTCTGCTGGCAAGCTGTGGTTTGCCAGTCCTTGGATTAGATTATATTGTCTCTGCGAATTAGTGTCTGTTTTAGGGAGAGGAATGTTTGCGTGTGTTTGATGATGCTAATTTTCTTTGGAGTAGGAAATATATTCATGGGGCTAAACATTTTTAATTAAAAAATGAGATCTTGAGAAATCTCCCTTGCACCCCATCTGTCCCCATTCATCTCCCTGCCAGCCAGGCTCCCTATATAGGTAATCATTTAAATTAACTTCTTGTGTGTTAACTGTTTCTGGCAATATTAGCAAATACGCATTCACACTTGCACCCTTCCCTACCTAAGTGGAGCACACTGTTTATACTGCCTTCTACCTTATTCTTTTCTCTTGCCACCCCATCCCGGGGGCGGGGGGGGGTTCCATACTGCAACAGAGGAAGCTTTGCTCATTGAGCAGATGTCTGTTGCAGTTTGAGGATGTATCATTGTTTGTTTAACGAGTCCTCTCTACATGGACCCGTGTGTTCTTTGCAACCCAATTCAAAACAATGTGGCGACGAAAAACTTGCTCATCAATCACGGGACACGTGCTTGTGCGTGTGTGTGCACATTCACAGGGCAAATTTCCAGACGCGGAGTCACTGAGCCAAAGGGTAAATGCATTTATCACTCTGATAGCTATCGCCTGGTTGCCCTCTATGGGCATTTTGCTCTCCCACCGGCCGCTGATGAGGGCTGGCTTCCCCGCGCTGGCTTGCCAATAGAACAGGTTGTCACACTTCAGGATTTTTGTCCCTTCTGACAGATAGAAACGGTACCTCAGTGGCGCTCTAATTCGTGGTTCTCTAATCGTGAGCGAGAGTGAACATGATGAGGGTTACTGCCTGCAAACGGAGGTTTTTTTTTTTTTTTTTAAGTTTTGTTATTTGTTTTTGTGCAGAATTAGAAAAAGTCACCCCTTCTGGGCAGATGCACTGCAGAAAGGCACACTTCTGGGTGAATGCAGTACTAGCTGAGCGGGGCATGGGTAAGGCCCCCACGGTGCCCCGTAAGCAGGTGCCTTTATGTGGGGATCCACACCCAGCAGTCCTGACGATTCAAGAAACGGGTGGGGCTGTAGTCGGTCCAGAAGGGAACAGCCCAGCGGAACCCTGGACCTGGGTGACGGGAAAGGAAGAAGCATCCAGGTGAGCGTAGGACTGGTTGCCTAATGTGTGGGTCCCAGTGCACAATAAAACGCAGGACCCCTTGTTATTAAGAATTTGGAGATGGCTGCAGCAGGGTATTAAACTAGGTCCGGTGTCCTTCTGAGCACCGGGCCCAGGAAGCTGGCCCTGGGGGAGGGGATAATGCCCCGAGGGTCCAGCTGGTGGCCAGCATTACACTGACCCACCTTCAACCAGCTGGCCACACAGGGGAGGAGTGTGCTACACAGAGGATGTGGACTCTAGCTCCCTGAGAAGACCGATGCCCATTTCCGCCCAGCTTGCCAGCAGGAAATGCTCTCGCCAAGGGGAGGAGGGACATTCTACTGGGTTTCACGGGTAATAACAATGATAACCTGCAGACAAGCCAGTCCCAGGCATTATTTCTTTTAATTTACATCGTTATCTCTTTTAATGCTCCAGCAAGCCCGGGCAGTTGGTACCAATGTGTCTCCATTCCGATGAAGAAACTAAGGCTCGGGTTGGGGGTAGTGCAGGGATCTGACTCAGCCAGCGTGACTCCGGTCTGTATTTTTAACCCCTTACTCTATATTGCCTAGTACCGGTTTCTTTACACCCTAACAGCACGCACATGTGCAGACATACTTCCACACCCACACAGTTGACCCGTGAATCGCTCCATTCAGAAGAGCGTTCCGGGAATGGAGCTGCTACTGCTAGGCAGGAAGCTGGGCTTGGAGACAGTGGAAATTGAGAAATCTACTGCCCAAGGAAGCAGGGGGAGAGGGGCCAAGGCATACATGGCCCAGGCTGTGGGCTGCTCACTCTGCACAGAAGACTTCTGTCTGAGGATAGAAGGCTCCAGGCTTGTCTCTAGAATGGAAGAAGGGTGGACCCTTCTTTGCCAAGGAGCTCAGTCAGGGTAGGGAGTGGGGTGCTAGAGAAGGAAACTCGGTATTAGGTGGGGCGACTTCCAGGGTGAGGGGGCTCTCAGCACCCGGGGGCCCTCCCTGTGCCCCACAGACTGTTACCACATTGGCATTTTTTTGGGGGGACGTGTTCCGGTTTCTTGCAAAACAGTAAGCAGCTGTTTCATCATATGGACACAGGTGCCTCCTACCCTGGTCCTGTTAAGTTGAAATTATAAGAAATAAATACCAGATGGGGGTTTGTTTTAATATTCTATGATTCTTTGTGGGAACCCTGGGGGAGAAGACACAGCCCCTGTCTTCCAGAAGCTTCTAATCTGGGACGAGTGCCTATGCTCCAGATGTTTCTGACTGATGGGGAGACAGAATTCCTGCCCTTGGGATGCTAGCCCCGGTCTGATGGGGATGCACAGCAGCCAAGCATCGGGACACTCTGCTGAAGACCTTCCTAACAGCCATTGCCTCTTTCTTCTTGCTAATAGATGTGTCCAAATGCAAAGGACCCCCTCACCTTCTTTTTTTAGACCACGATGCTTGGAGCTGCAGCATGAGTCCTGGCATCGTGAGTGTAGAGATGGCCAATATGGCGGAGCAGAGGTTGGGGGAAAGGCTGAGTCTTTGCCAACACGGTTGGGAGGCTAGAGATGGCCATTATGGTGGACCAGAGGTTGGGGAAAGGCTGAGTTAGGAAGTTGCCTCAGATCTGGCACTGCCCTCTTTCCAGACTCCTGCCATGTGACAGTCAGGTTTCCCCATTATCTAAACCTCTTTTTGCTGGGCACTTTGTCTTGCAACCAAAAGCCTGCTAAAGCTACATACATGACTCCATGAAGAGGTCATGATAGGGAGACAAAAGTTCTGCTCTTAAGTAACTCAGGCTCTTGGGCAAGAGCCATGCTCCCTCAAAATTCCACTCGTGGGTCTGCTGTCTGGGGGGCATTGAGCAAAGCCTTCCGGCTACCACCCTTCTCACTCTGTCCCTTCAGAGCCCATGTTTTCTCCAGAAAGTTGTCTACACTTCTTATCTTTGCCTTGCTCTGCACGTGCTCCCCTGCCTGCCCTACTCGGACTTTGTCCTCACCACCTCCTGGAAACAGCCCCGTCTGAGGTCCTCAGCAGTCTTCCTGCCCCCAAATCCAAGGAGGCTTATCGGTCCTGGAGGATTCCTCTTGTGGCATTGGCTGCCACGGATGATCTCCTTGCCAGCACCCTGACCTGTCGGCTCAGAGCCTCACGTGGGGCCTGATCTCACGAACTGTGAGCTGAAATCAAGAGTCAGACGCTCGTAGAATGGAAGCGAGTCAACCAGGAACGGACAACCCAGCACCTTGAGTTATCCAGCCGATAGGGTAGGACCTGAGAAGGAACGAGGGGGAGGGGATGAGGGAGGCCTGACCAGAACCTTATAAAACAAGGACACTTGCCTAGAGTCGTGGGCATTCACTTCCGAAAGTCCCCTCTCTGTATAGAGAGCTTTCCTGCTGTTCCTCCTTTCCGATCTTACCCTCCAATAAACTTTTGTCTGCTGCTCATTTTGTGTCCACTTCTTCATCCTTCGAAGCGGCAAGACAACGAATCCCGGGTATTGAGGTAAAAAATCCTGCAACAGTCTCACTGCCTTGACCCTGGGCGGAGACCCAGTGGCTTTGGAATAGTCTAGAGCAGAGTTTCCAACATGGCGGCTGCTTTTCCAGCCGCAGCTCCTGGGGTTCTGTGCTGATGGGGCGCCCGCATTACCCTTGCAGCTCCTCGCCCTGCTGGGGCCACAAGAAGGCAGAGGGAAGGGAGGTCTGGGCAGTTTCATCCTTTATCCGCACCCCTGGGGGACCCTTTGCTGGGGGTAGCAACTATGGAAGGCATAACTGAGCCTAGCTTCCTTTCTGTTTCCAGAAAGTCAGCACATCCCCAGGCCTGGAAGGAAATGGCCCAGTGATGGAGCCTGGTGCCCTGTGTCCTCCCTCTCTGCCTCTCTCTGCCACTCCCCTTCCCTCCCTTCTCCCTCCGGCAGAGAGATGGCCTGCTGCCCTGGGATGGGAAACGGGGGTGGGGGGGTGATGGTGTGTGAGGGCGCGTCCCTCCCTGGGCCAGAGCTCGAGGTCAGCTCTTACCAAAGACCATGAGCTCTGCCAACAGCAGGAGGGTATTCATGTGGGAGTTGTGTGTGGGAGAAATGCAGATGGGCAGGCCTAGACTCCTCTCCCAGGGATGCCAGCTCTGCCCTGGCACCTGTTTGCCTGCTCGCCTGCTCGCACTCAGCAAGCCTGCGGAAGGGAGTCTTCGAGGGAGCACGCAGACAAGTTCCTCAGTCCCAGGTGGGGTCCAGGGTGACTGCCCCCGTTTCACACAGAGCACACAAGGAGTGTGCACACGCGTGACCTCCACGCCCTTCCCGGGTCTGTGGAACACCTCACACACGCGCAGGCCTTGGACCCATCGAGACCTCCCCGCCCCCCAACCCCATGATGCACTAATGAGACCTCCATGCTCCTCCTCTGACGGAAGTTTCTGGAAGGTTCCGACCAGGTCATCCCAACAGACTGGGGGATCGCTGAGGTCATTGGTTGTGTCCCCCATTAGACACATCGTACCTGTCCCCACACTGGATTCCATCCATGGAGCTGGGTCCTGGATGTTTTTCTTCACAACCAAAGCAGCCCCCTTTCTGGGCAAGGCTCTCCAACCCCTCCCACGTATCCACACACACAGACATGCACACCCCCACGTACATATACACGCATGCACACGCTCTGGAGGTCACCCACCAGTGCAGACATCCTTTCCTACGACATGCCGACATGCGCACACGACACATGTGTGCACGTGTGCCCTCTTGTACACGCCAAGTCACGTGCACACCTGCTCGCACTCACATATGCCTGCACACGCACGAGCACACACACGCACAACACAGTCCCTCTCAAAGCCAGTGAACAGGGACTCACGCTCCTGACAGAGCATGAATTTCTGGGCGTTGACCCTCGGAGGATGCTGAGTTGCTATCTCGGCGACAGCCTCGTTTATTCTGAATTCCGTCCCCCCTTAAACAGCTGCTCCCTCTGGGAGGTTGGGGGTTGGGGGAGGGGGAGGGGAATGGGGCGGGGGTGTGGCCAGTGGGTGCATGCCCTGTATAATCCCCTTTTATAATCCCCTAGAAGGCTCCCATATAATCCTCTTTTCTTCCCCTTCATAGTTGGCAGGACAGAGATGAAGATGGAAGAATTTTATGCGCCGTTAGCGGATACCTACATTTTAGATGATTTTAAAACAGGTCCTATGGCCCTCACTCCTGACTGAGCGAATTCCCATGAGTGACTTGGAGTGTGACTGACTGGCATCTGCCTGCTAGCACTTTCGGGAGAGCGCAGAGACCTTCTGCCATTATGGGGACCAACAGGGCCATCGACTGAGTGACGATCACTCATTTCTTCTGCCAAATGTGGCATTTGGGAACAGGAAACAGGGCATTTAGTGTTATTCATTCCATCGAGCATTCACGAACAGGAAGTACATACTAAGCCTCTACGAAGGTCCTGCAGGCAGGAACCTGTTTGCAGACGGAGCGGATGCTCTCTGGGTCGATCGATCTTTCTTCTTCAGCCTTTAGGGACGCAGTGACTCCAGTTTTCATTTCTACAGCAAGTATCTTTTCCCCCTGCCCTGCAGTGCTTGCTAAGAATTTAGTTTCCATGCCTTAAACAAACACTCGCTGATACCAGTCCCCAAAAAGTCAGTGTGGGGAGGCTGTGCAGTTCACACACACTCCGTCTGCTCCCCACATTCTCCAAGCCCCCCCTCCAGGTACCCAGGCCCAGAGACAGGCTTTGGCTGTCACAGCCTGAGCCTCAGTGCTGACAGCCCTGTCCAGGCTGAAACACCGGTAAAAACCATGTGCAACCAACGTCTCTGCCTTTCTCCGCCCCCATGGTAGAAGCAGAAGATGAAAGCAGCTTGGATCCCTGAGTCACGGCCCGGAGGTACGTGTCCTGGAAAGTCCCCCAGACCCTCAGTGGTCTTAGTGTTAGTGACATGGAAACGTTTGCTATCACTGAGGCTGGTGGTGGGTGCAGGTACTGCCGTGTGCCCGTCTCAGCCTCTGAATAATTAATGCGGTGGCTGGGCCAGCCCTTGCGGTTCTTATTGTGATTGCAGGACGCCCTTTAGCGGGGCGTCTGCGTGGCTCAGTTGGCTGAGTGTCCGACTCTGGATTTCGGCTCAGGTCGTGATCTCACGGTTTGTGAGTTTGAGTCCCGCATCTGGCTGGGTGCTGGCAGTGGGTTGCCAGCTTGGAGTTCTCTCTCTCTCTCCCTCTCTCTGTGCTTCCCCAGCTCTCTCTCTCTCTCTCTCTCTCTCTCAAAGAAAATAGATAAACCAACCAAATAAAAAAAAAAAGATGCCCTTTAGCAATAGCCATCAAGGAACTTTTAAAAAATAAAGGTCT
Source organism: Cryptoprocta ferox (assembly GCA_028646485.1). NCBI lineage: Eukaryota > Metazoa > Chordata > Mammalia > Carnivora > Eupleridae > Cryptoprocta > Cryptoprocta ferox. The sequence continues at coordinate 87,450,034 of CM053570.1, read as the reverse complement.
ATTACTTATAGGACCTGGGAATTGCATAGCACACCCGGGGCCACACAGAGAGTGCATATTGACTTCGGGTTCTGCTTTTCTTAGAGTGAGGGGGCTAGGGTTTTGCGGACTCACTCTTTATTGGTGAGTTGATCTTCAGATCAAGTTGGGAAGAACTGACATCTTAACAATATTAAATCCTCGTATCCATGAACATGGATTATTTCTCCATTTATTTAGTTCTTTGATTTCTTTCATCAGAGTTTTGTAGTTTTTTTTTCCATATAGATCTTGTATATATTTATACATAAATATTTCATTTTGGGGGGTGCAAACATAAATGATATTGTTTTTAATTTCAAGTTTCAATTGTTCATTGCTAGTAATAGGAAATCAATGAACTTTTATATACTAACTTCTTAATCTATAATCTTGCTATAATTGCTTATCAGTTCCAGGGTCTTTCTATTGTTGTTGTTGATTCTTCGGGTTTTTGTACATAGGCAATGATGTCATCTGTGAAAAAGGACCATTTTATTTCTTTCTTCCCAAACAGTATCCTTTTATTTTTTTTTCTTGCCTTATTGCATCAGTTAGGAACTTCAGAACAATGTTGAATAGGAGTGATGAGGGGGCTTCCTTTTCTTATTTCTGATCTTAGCAGGAAAGCATCTAATTTTTCACTTAAGTATGATTTTAGCTGTAGGTTTTCTTTTAAGATGTTCTTTATCAAGCTGAAAAAGATCCCTTCAATTCCTAGTTTGCTAAGAGTTTTTTTTTATTGTGAATGAGAGTTGGATTTTGTCAAATGTTTTTTCTACAGTAAGATCATGTTACTTTTCTTCTCTAACTTGTTGATGTGATGGAATACATTAATTGGTTTTCAAATGTTGAACCAACCTTCTATATTTGGAATAAATTCCACTTGATTGTGAGATATAGTTCTTTTAATACATTATTGGATTCTTTTTACTAACTTTTTTGGGAATCTTTACACCTATGTTCCTGGAAAATGTCAGTTTGTGGTTTTCCTTTCTGGTAATATCTTTGGTTTTGGTATCAGAAAAATGTTGACCTTATAGAAAAAGTTAGAGGATTCCTTCTATTTCTATCTTCTGGGAGAGATTGTAGAGAATTGGTCTAACTTCTTCCTTAAGTATTTAGTAGAACTCACCAATGACATCATTTCGGTATGGTAGTTTCTGTTTAGGAAGGTTTAGGAAGCTTATTAACTACTGATTCAATTTCTTTGATACTGACCTTCACTAGGGAATACAAAATTGGTTCAATTAAACTGAAAGTTAAGTCCACATGCAAATACTACGTGGCCATTGTTGGACTCCTCATGAAGAAGGACCACTTGGTTGGAAGTGAGGTACAAATAAGAAGAGTGTGTTTGCACTTGAATAGGCAAAGAGAGAGACCATGGAAGAAATCTATGGACTGGCTTGTTCAACATCTATTTCAACTCCTTCTGGTCTATTTTCTTGTACCGCAGAGGCTGGAAAGCCCAACACTATGTTCATAAGACTGGCTTGCAGGTAAGATTCTATATAGTTTAAGGTTCTGCCTATCTGATATATCAGTTCGAGGTCTGAGTGGTTGGGAAGAGGGGCGGAAAGAGCAAAGAGAGAGCTGTGGCACCAGCTCCATGACTGGTGGGGGCCACCAGTCATGCTGTTGTTACAGCAGCATCTCTCACGGCAAATCGGTTCTGTGATGCGACTCTGGGAGAGTTCTTTCTGGCAACTCAGCCTGCTTTTCGGCACTCCCAGTGATTCTCTGGGATTCGCTGCCTTTGTGTAAATCTACATGAGCTAGAACTCCAGCCCTGAGTGGTGCCCTAGGGGAGGTTTGCTGGGGTCATTCTAGGCACTGGAAGCTGCGTTGTGGCTGGCATAGGAGGAAGTGTGCTCCTGGAGGAAGTGAGAAAGGGCAGCTGGACGACCCAGAGCGTGGTGTGCAGGTGGAGAGGTCCGCGGGGATCAGATTACGGCAGGCCATCCAGCCTTCTTGGCTCAACCTATGGCGCTGGGAAGCCATATTGTGAAAGATGGAATATCGATTAACTATTTTCGAGAGAGTGGGAGAGACAGTATTGTGGCAGGTTTAGGCTTGCTGTGAAGAAAACTCATTTGGGGATGGTTTTAAGACCCACAAGCTAGTGTTAGAATGACCTTTAGGAACAAACCAAGAGCCCATGGCAGGCTACATAGAGCGAGTCTTTCCCTGTAGTAGGAGCTGGGACTCCATGATCTTCGTGGACCATGCAGCTTGGTGATCCCATTTCTCCCTTCCAACTTGGCCGTGTGTCTCATTGCTCGGACTGTTCTCTGGGATTCGATCCAGGGACACAAATAAAGTCACTGCTCCATCTTTTCCAGAGAGCGTTTTCCACTCTGAAGAGTTGGCACCGGGCAGGGCCTCTGTACACCTGCCCCGTGCCGGCCTGAGTACTGCGCTCATTAAACCTCTCAGCACGACTGTGAACGTGGGCTCCTTCACACTGGAAATGAGCAGGGCCTAAGAGAATCCCTCTTTCCACATGTCTTTTGTCACAACACCTCTCCTGGGGATAAGCCACCTGCCTTCCTTCCCTCAGCAATAAGCCAGCCCACTGCTCTTTTAATAAGGAGCTGCAAGTCTTTGGATATTAGTACCTATAGATCCAACGTGCCCAACCGGACAAGGAGGTGTTTGGACTCTGTGGGACTCTCCAAGCATCGAGCTGTGTCCCCTCTTTCCAATGCAATGGGAAGCTCCCTTCCTCTCATATCCCTCTGTGTCTCCATGTCACACTCCAAGAAGCTATAAGAAACTTGTCCCTTCAATTCAGACCACACAGATAGTGCCAGAACACTGGAGGTGAGCAGAGAAGTCCACTGCGGAGGAAAAGCTCTGGGGTCACAGGAAAAGCTGAGCTGACAACTCAGAGGACACTTGCTGTGGGCTGACGGGGTGAGGCAGTAATCGACCTGGGTCTCATTCCCCGGCACATGGCACAGGGCCGTAAATGTGTGTTGAGTGAATGAACGAATGAATGAATGATAAATATGTGGATACAGAGGGCCAGTCCCAGTACTAGGGCAACGTGATTAACTCTAGGCCGCACCTTTGGGAACCTCTGAACCGGCCTGTAAGCTGCTTGTCTGGGTCATGACTGGCTCACAACTGGAAAGAACTGTGGTCTGAAGGTTCCAGAATCCCAGCACCTGCAGATAAGGGAGTCCAGGGAAGATTCAGGGAAATGTTTGCTCACGGCTTCGCGAAGAGTTTGTGTTTGGTTTAAATCAAGAGTTTGGAGGCGCCTGGATGGCTCAGTCGGTGAAGTGTCCAACTTCGGCTCAGGTCATGATCTCACGGTTCATGGGTTCGAGCCCCGCGTCGGGCTCTGTGCTGACAGCTCAGAGCCTGGAGCCTGCTTCAGATTCTGTGTCTCCCTCTCTCTCTGCCCCTCCCCAGCGCGCTCTCTGTCTCTCTCTCTCTCTCTCTCACAATAATAAATAAACATTAAAAAATTAAAAAAAAAGTGTTTGGTTTTCTCACAGCAAGTAGGTGCTATGGTTCGTGCTGGCTGCCTAATCAGGCATTTTCTTAGTTAACTTTCTGAATCTGTTCAATGGCTGCACTAAAATCTTCTTTGGCTCCAGGACGAAGCCAGGAACTTCTCCAGCAAGATGTCCCCAAGGCCATCTGCGGTCAGTGGAGGCCGTAACCAGGCTCGGGGGAAGAAGGTGTTCTATCTGTGCCCAGTGTCCTGGGGTTTCCCGCCTGCCCAGGAGAGGCTGAGTCTCCGGAAAGATTCTACCTGAGCTTTGAGTGCGAAGTCAGGCAGCCGGATGGCTCTAGCCTCGTGTGACCGCTGCTCGATGGACCAAAGGAGAGATGGGCACGGGGGCGGGAGTGGTACAGCCAGAAATCTGAAACCCCTGCTCTGGAAAAAGAAGAGGCAAAGCCCTGGTTTGGAATGAACATGCTCAGAATGCATATAAAGAATGCAGGGCTGGAAGGGCCCTTAGTGAGAAGGGGGCTCTATCATCTCCTTCTGCAGATGTGTAAGTGGAGGCTCAGGCCCCTCCGGGTTGTTGTGACACGCCACGGCTATCTGGGAGCGCGGACTTTGTGCAATACAACCACCTCCCTCTCACGGGGTTTGCCTCCTGACTCAAGAGTCTCCTTTCAGTAAGTAGCGTGTCCTTACTAACTCCAAAGTGGCCATTGTCTGGGCAACCCCAGTAGTGACCGTCCAAGCCTCTAGAATCTGTATGCCCTTGACTTGTACACACACACACACATTTGGTGGCCCCGTGGGCTGTCATTAGAGTGTTACTGACCTTTTGTTGAGTTTCACCGAGGCATATGAACTTCTGATCTCAGCTGCCTTGTTTAGCTAAAACAAAAGGTTCCAATGCCTTTGGAAACAGAAAATAGATGTGATTCAGAAAGAAAAGTGCAGGGAAAACAGCTTTTTAAAGATGGATTTAGGGGCACCTGGGTGGTTCAGCTGGTTGAGGGTCTGAGTCTTGATTTGGGCTCAAGTCACGATCCCAGGGTTGTGGGATCGAGTCCCGAGTCAGGCTCTGTGCTGCTTTGCTCCGTGGAGCAAAGTGGATTCTCCTCTCTCTCTCTCTCTCTCTCTCTCTCTCTCCCTTTCCCTCCCTCCACCCCTCTATCCCACTTGTGCACACTCTTTCTCTCTAAAATTAAAAAAAAGTTGGATTTAAAAATTACCCTGGTAAACACTGATTAGCATTTCCGTGAAATTAGATATTTCTTCCTCCTTATTTAGAAAACAGAATACAGAGGGTGGAGACTGGGTTTTCTGGTCCTGTTAGGTTGTCTGTTTGCATGTCCTGCTACTCTTGAGTACAGACCACTTACCAGCAACACTGGGCTGTCCTGGGAGCTTGTTAGCAATGTAAAATCTCTAGCCTCACCCCAGACCTGTGGATCAAAATCTGCATCTTGGCAAGGTCCCCGGGTAATTTGTAGGCACAGAAAGATTTGAGAAGCACTGTCTTAGAGCACGGAAGCTGGGGAAACACAAAATAGTCTCTGAACAAAGAAAGAAAAGAAAATCATTACCATGCGTGTGTTGTCGTCAGGAATATGTGTCATCATGTAAAAGCACTTATTGCAACAAAGGTTCTTTTACAATTAATAGGCTTTGTTTTTTTAGAGTGGTTTTAGATTTGGGCAGAAGTTCCATATACCTCCTTCTAATGCGGACGTAGGTGCACGTAGTTTCACCTGTTAGTAACATCTCGTATTAGTGTTGTACGCTTGTTACAATGAATGAATCAATACTGATACATGATTAGTAATTAAAGCCTATAGTTTATGTTAAGAGTGACCCCTGGTGTTGTATATTCTATGGGTTTTGACAAATGCATAATGTCATGTCTACCATCACTATGTCCTATAAAATAGTCTCATTGCCCTAAAACCACCCCACACCCCACGTTTCACCATCCGTTGTTCTCCCCATCCCCAACCCTTGGCAACAGCTGACCTTTTTACTGTCCCCATTGTTTTGCTTTGTTTCCAGAATGTCAGATTGTTGATACCATATGTTATGGTTTTCAGATTGGTTTCTTTCGTTTAGTAATCTGCCTTTAAGAAGCCTCCATATGTCTTTTCGTGGTCTGATGACTCATGTCTTTTGTCGCCGGATAATACCCCACTGTATGGCTGTACCACCGTCAGTTTATCCAGTTACTACTGAAGGACATCTCGGTGGCTTCCAGATCTTGGCAACTATGAATAAAACTGCTGTCAACATTCATGTGCGTGTTTTTGTGTGGGCGTAAGTTTTCAACTCAATTGACTAAATACCTAAGAGTGCAATGGCTGGATCATATAGTAAGATGATAGTTAGCTTTGTAAGGAATTTTGGAAGCCAAACTGTCTTCCAAAGCGGTTTTACCATTTTGCATTTCCACCATCCTCGCCAGCATTTGGTGCTGTCAGTGTTTTGGATTTTAGCCATTTTAATAGGTGTGTCCCGGTGGTTGTTTTACTTTGCGTTGCCCGGGTGACGTGCGATGTGGGGCATCTTTTCATCTGCTTATTGGCCATCTGTATGTCTTCTCTGGTGAGCTGTCTGCTCAGATCTTTTGCCCATTTTGTAACTGGGTTGTTTGTTTTCTTACCGTTGAGTTTCAGGGGTTCTTTGTATATTTTGGATACAAGGCCTTCACCAGATACGTGTTTTGCAAGTATTGGCTTCCAGGCTGTGGTTTGCGTCTTTCACGGAGCAGAAGTTTTTCATTTTAATAAAGTCCAACTTAACAATTCCTTCCCATTCCCACATCCGGTGCTGTCATGTTGGTAGCTTGAAATCAGTTGTAGTGGGAACACTTACACTTGGGAATTGGCAAACTCCACAAATGAAGTTTTGCTTTGCTTTCTCCCCCCGCGAGAGTTGGCTGTAGAACATTTGCTGGCACACCACCGCCTCCTGCTACTCCCGGACCATCCCAGCTGCTGTACTGCTTTTCTAATGATTTGTTTATATGCACGAGTTTTTTGTTTTGTGTACATAGGTAAAATATTGGTATTTTCTCTTTTTTTGTTTGTTTAATTGCTCTTAATTTTCATATGTTCTCCACTAACACAAGAGATACGGTTATAGTCATTTCTTGTCTGGGGATATTTTCATTCTAAATAATACAAATTGTTTTTATCTCCTCAATTTTTGCTGTGTTATTTATTTATAAATGACTTTTATATATATATATATTTTTTATTTTAGAAAGAGAGTGTGTGAGTAGGGGAGAGAGAGAGAGAGAGAGAGAGAGAGAGAGGGAGGGAGGGAATCTTAAGCAGGATCCACACTCAGCACGGAGCCTGATGTGGGTCTTGATCCCATGACCCTGGGATCATGACCTGAGCCAAAATCAAGAGTCAGATGCTTAACTGACTGAGCCACCCAGGTACCCCACAAATGACTCTGATATTAATCATTAGACAAATTTCTGACTATTGATGCAATGTCACCACAAATAATTCTTTGTCTGAAAAACAGGTTTGGATCTGAAATGAATAATCACAAATAATTTAGTGAAACCCATTCAACAAAGGAGACAAGGAGCTTTCGTAACTTCAGATAACTGATTTTTTGGAACATATCTAAAGTCACTCAAAGTGTAAGTAATAATTATATTTGTGAACTTTTCAGAATTTAAAGAGCTAAGAGCAGTTTGATATGACAAGCCTCCTATTTTGCTTTGCTGCATGCTTGGCAAAATGCCTGTCGTATAGTAAGCACTCAGTAGATATATGTTAAAACAGAAATCAAAGTCAAGAGTAAGACACACCTGGAATTCATTATTGTACTAGAAGTCTTAGCCAATGGGATAAGACAATAAAAATAAACAGGTATAAAATTTAGGGAAAGAAGACAAAATTATCATTTGCAGACACTACGATTTTCTTTGCAGAAAATCAAGAGACAATTACCTTTATAAACCAAGAAAATTTGACAAAGTTACTAAATATAAGAACAACATACAAAAACCAAAGTCATACTCACACACCACCAACCAAAAACCAAAGTCATACTCACACACCACCAACCATCAGTTAGAAATTGTAATGGGAAAAAACTCCATTCACAGTAAGAACGAAATACATACGACTTGTAGAAAAAAATCTAAATATATGCAAAAGCCTTTTTGAAGAAAAATAATAAAACTTTATTGAAGGACATATAAGAAGACCTAAATAGTAAGACCATGTCATGTCATGTTCAGAGTTGGCAAGACTAAATATCATTAAGCTATCTACAAAATCAAAATTCAAGGTAATTCCAATAAAACCCCAGTGGAAGTTGCCACGGAACTTGAAAAAACTGCTCCTAAAATTCATGTGGAGGAGTAAGGGTTTAACCAAACCCTTGGGAATAACCAAAACATTTCTTCTTCTCCTTCTCCTTCTCCTTCTCCTTCTCCTTCTCCTTCTCTTTCTTCTTCTTCTTCTTCTTCTTCTTCTTCTTCTTCTTCTTCTTCTTCCTCTTCCTCCTCTTCCTCTTCTTCTTCCTCTTCCTCCTCTTCCTCTTCTTCTTCTTCTTCTTCTTCAAGTAGGCTTCACACCCAACACGGCGCTCAAACCCATGGCCCTGAAATCAAGAGTCACATGCTCCACTGATTGAGCCAGCCAGATGCCCTGAAAACATTTCTATAGAAGGAAGAAGAAAGCTTTTCTTTTGGATATGTAAAGACTTAAGTGGCCATAGTCATCAGGTGGAGTGATTCTAGGGCACCTGTACACAGGTAGATGAATGTGAACTAGGCAAAGCCCAGAAATAGACCAAAGCATTGGTGGAAACTTATGTCCTAGAGGAAGTATTAAAACTGAAGGGCGCCTGGGTAGCTCAGTTGGTTAAGCATCCGACTTCAGCTCAGGTCATGATCTCGCATTTGTGGGTTCAAGCCTCACGTCGGGCTCTGAGCTGACATCTCGGAGCCTGGAGCCTGCTTCGGATTGTGTCTCCCTCTCTCTCTGCCCCTCCCCCACTCATGCTCTGTCTGTCTGTCTCTCTCTGTCTCTCAAAAACGAATAAACATTAAAAAAACAGGAGGGGAAAGTTTGGATCATTCAACCAAAGGTGTTGAAATAATTGACCTTTATGGGGACACGAAATTAAATTCCCGTCTCATATCATACTCACAAGCAAATCCCCGACAGAAGAAAATGCAGAAAACTATTCTTTTGACCTCAGAGTCATGAAGGACTTTGTGAATGAGATACCAAAGCAGACCAATAACTTATTACATAAGAGTCAAACGTTTGTATACGATACAAGATGCCATAAATAAAGTTGAAAGACATCTGGCATGCTGAGAGCACGTATTTGCAAAATATATCGCAAAAGATTGATGTCTTGCCAGTCGTCTGCTTCCTGGAAGCAGGTGATATTTACCCCTCTCACCGCCCCTCTGCCCCCAAATAAAGCTGAGCAGGGGAAGGACAGGGAAGGAGCTGGGGGCAGATGGGGGCAGAAGTAGCACAAATACAGACAGACCATTCATGAAAGAAGAAGTCCAAATGGCCACTAAGGATATGTGAAACTGCTCATTTGTACCAATGGCCAGGGAGCCAAAACAAGTTAAAAGGACAATGATGTACCACTTCATACTCATCAGATTGGGAAAAATTGCATTTTGCAAGACAAATGGCCTAGATTAAAAAATGTCAGTCATTAAAAGATGAAAAACTATTGAGTATGCAATGGAATACTACTTGGCAACGAGAAAGAATGAAATCCTGCCATTTGCAGCATCATGGATGGAACTAGAGAGTATTATGCTCAGTGAAATAAGTTAGTCAGAGAAAGACAGATACCGTATGTTTTCACTCGTATGTGGAACAGGAGAAACTTAACAGAAGACCGTCGGGGAGGGGAAGGGGAAAAATAGCAAACAGAGAGGGAGGGAGGCAAACCATAAGAGGCTCTTAAATACTGAGAACAAACTGAGGGTGGATGGGGGGTGGGGGAGAGGGGAAAGTGGGGGATGGGCATGGAGGAGGGCACTTGTTGGGATGAGCACTGGGTGTTGTACGGAAACAGTGAATCACGGGAATCTACCCCCAAAACCAAGAGCACACTGTATACACTGTATGTTAGCCAACTTGACAATAAATTATATTTTAAAAAAAAGATTGAGGAACTTTGGAGATTATTAAAGGAGATTTTAAAAAGTACAAAGATTACGAGTAAATGCAATGCCTGATTCTCGTCTGGATTCTGGATGGAAAAAAGAAAATAAAAGGGATATAAAGCACATTATGTTGGCAATAGGGGTAAATGTAATAATATTAGACATTTATAATGTCCACTAGCTAATAGTATTATTGTATCAATGCTGAATTTCTTGAGTGCCATATTGTATTGGGTTATGCAAGAGAATGCTTTGTCCTTAGATGGTAGATGCTAAATTCTTTAGGGTAAAATATGGGTAATTTATCCTCCAATGCCTTTGTGTGTGTGAAACAGGAGAAGAGCAATTGTAGCAAAATCTTAACAATTGGTGAATCAAGGGGTTTATGGGGTGTTTACTGTATGGGTTTTGCAACTATCCTGTGGATTTCAAATTTTTCAAAATAGAATTTTAGGAAAAAAGGTGAATACTCTGACCCAACATTGCCATTTCGATATATTCCTAAGAAAAAAATCAGACCTGGAGGGATCAATATGGATTGAGGGACCAAGAAAATTGTGGAATGTGACATGTCATTCCATTTGTGGAAGGAAAGAAAGAAAGAGATAGAGAGAGAGGAAGAAAGAAAGAAAGAAAGAAAGAAAGAAAAGAGAGAGAGAAAGGAGAGAGAGAGAAAGAAGAGAGAGAAAGAAAGAAGAGAGAGAAAGAAAGAAGAGAGAGAAAGAAAGAAAATGAAAAAAGAAAGAAAGGAGGAAGGAAGGAAGGAAAGTAAGTTAGTTACATATTGTTTTGCTTACATGTATACAACAGGAGCATAAACTCTGGACTGGATACACATCAATTTCAGAATCTTGTTACCTGTGGGCAGAGAAGGAGCAGGGAAAGAAGGATGGAAACAGGACCAGAGAAGGGGCAATGAGGAATTTCCACTTAATCCATAAGGCTTGAATTCTTAAAAAACCAAAGCAAAAACAAAAACTAAACTAAAAATAAACAAACAACAACAAAAACCTGAAACTGACAGAAAAGCCAATGGAGACAAAAACAAACAGAAAGAAAAATTATTCTTACTAGTGATTATCTTGGGTGAATATGGGGAAGCATCGGGGAAGCTTCACTTTTGACTTTACGCATTTCTAGATTGTTTTCTTAACGATTTTTTCCTCCTCTCTGAACATGAGGGAAAAAAGATTTAATGTCTGTATTGTGTCAGGGACTCTAGCAGTCAAACTGGGAGTTGCCAGTCTGAACAAACAGAGACCTTCTAGGCTCACGGGAGCCTCTGGTTAGCTGTGACCTTGGCCACCTTCCTGGAACCCCCTGTCTGAATAGCACTTTTCCCCATGGAACTGAGGTCTGTATTAAGGGGGTAAATCATGTGTTGCACTTAGCACAGCACCTGGCGCACAGTAAGCACCCCGCACGCATTAATACCACCGCGAGCATTGCAGCGGCGGCTGTTACTATTATTCCCCAGCCCCTGTTGGCCGGGGCAGGGAGTCCCTCTCCACGCTGCTGCTCTGGCCTTATCCGTCCCTGCACTTCCGCACTGTTTTTGGTGGCCTGCTCATTCCTGTGCTGTCTCCACCATTAAACTCCAAGCAAGGAGTCCCCGGCCCACATTCGTCTCTGTATCCGGCGGCTGGCACGGAGTAAGTACTTGGGGAATTATTTTTGAGTGAGTGTAGACACCACCGCATTTCCGGCCACTGGTCCCCTCTCGGAGAGCTCACTTCCAGTACATTTGCTTCCCCGATGGCTCTAGTACCTTCCACTCTACCCTGCCCCCTGCCATCTGTGTTCCTGGGCGTCTCATCGCCCGGCTCTGTGTTCGTGCCTCCATCTCAGCCAAGACTGAGGACCCCAGATGCTCCAATAGCCACGTTACTTAGCAGACTGTCAGATCCCTAAGGGAGTTCTGAGCTCAGGGCCAAGGTGGGGGTGATTCCTCCAGGCTGGGGGTGGGGGGGATTAGCAAAGGCCCTGTCAAGCCGGATAAGGCTGTGACCTGGATCATTCCGGACTCCCCCCACTGGAATTCTCTGGGAGACTGCCCAGGCCCCTCTGGGAGGAGGACCGCCAGCCCCAGGCTCTGGGTTTTGCCTGGACTTCCTGCATCTGTGAAGGCAGTGGGGAGCTGAGCAGGGGAATACCCTGCTGAGTGCGGGCACAAGTCTCTCTCAACACCCCCAGGCCTGTCTTCACTTGCTCCCATTCACGTCTTTAAGCTTCTGGAGACCAAGAGTCCATTGGGATTCGCAGCCTGTGGACCTCAACGTTGTGGCGGGAGGCAGGGAGCCGCAGGGCCTGGGACCCTATGGGGCCGCTCAGGCCGCAGGAGCGAGAGCGGAGGCCAGGTCAGAGAGGTCAGTGACAGTGTGAGGCTGCCTATCCTGGGAGGGGCAGGCCGGGTAGGGGGAGAGCCCGGAGGTGGGGGGAGAGCTGGGGGGCGGGGTCCCTGGGGACTGTGGGCAAGGCACAGGCCCTGCTGGAGGAGTCCCCAAGGGCCCTGGGGTCCCTTGCCCTTAAGGTGGCAAGTCTTGTGAGTGGTGTGGTCCTTACAGACGCAAGGCAGCACCTGAAAGGTGTTTCAGGAGGTGGGAGAGACCCTGGCCCTGGTCTCACGGAGTCAGAGAGTGAATCTCACAGACAACAGAGAGTGAGCAAATCCATAGAGTTTACTGAAAGGATAAAGCTCTCAGGAGTGACAGGGGTCCTGACCGGGTAGCCACCAAGGATTTTTGTCCTTGACTTTTTATTGGGACCTTATCGGAAAGTTTGTGAGACTCCATTCACGGCACCCAACCCAGGCAGGTCTGGAATATGCTTATTCTTTTTTATCTTATCCCCAAACCCCTCCACTTCAGCCTCCCCCTTGCAGCTGCGCCCTGCCTCCCTGAGGGTCTCTTTTCTCTCCCTGCCTAACGTTAACCCTTCCCCCACTCAAACGGGGCCGGAGGTTACCCAGAAGGTGGTCCCTGAAAATGGGGGCAAAACCAGGCACGGGTATGGAGAGGGTTGGAGTTGGAATCTGTGTTTATGTCAATCTGAGGCTTTGCCTGAATTTCTTTTTAACGCAAACTGCAAGAAAGTATCCGTCTTTGGGAAAAAGAATCATCACCAGTTCCTTCACCTTTTCGGAGCGTCCGCTGTATGAGGACACTTTCGTCCCCGCGGGAGGAGAAGCAGAACTGGGAAGGTGCCATCCCAGCCCTTACAGGGAGACCTCTCTGGCCTCATCCTCGGCCCCCGTCGCCCTCCTTCCCCCCCCCCCCGCGCCCAGCCCCCTCTCTCTGGAAGGCAGCTGAGCTGTGGGCTGGGTTTATGTAGCCTTGGGAGGTCAGACCTATGAGGTTCAACTCAGGGCTTTCCTGCTTAGCAGCTGTGTGCGATTTCTTTCCCTTCGGGCCTCAGTGTCCTCATCTGCAAATGGCACATGATGGCAGTGCCCACCTCATAGGCTTACTTTAAGGGCGAAATGGGATAAGCCAGCATGGTAACTGTGGTTGGTAAGCCTTGGCTTTTTTATTAGTCATTCTGCAAACTTCCTTTTCGTAGACCCAGTCTGGGCTGGTGTGCTAGGTGCCGCACACATAGACATGAAGGACGCATCCTCACAGATTCCCCGTCTACTTCGTTCATTCATTGATTGAGTCACTTGAGTCAATAAGTGTATGTTAAACCCTATGCTGGGCACCGGGCATGGCAAAATAAAAGACACAGTCCCTGTCCCCAAGTTGCTCGCAGTCTTGTCGGGGAGACACTGCGATAGACTATGCTTGTCCAATGATGAGTGAGCTCACAGAGTGCCTGGGGACAGAGAGGGAACCTATTGGTCTCGGTGGGGCAGTGGGTTGACAAGAAGGCTTTTTGGCAAAGGAAGACCTCATTTCCTTATTGTTTCTCTAACCCACAGCCATGCTTCTACCCCAGGATCTTTGTACGCGCTCTCCTCTCTCTCTGCGATGCTCCTCTCCAGGATTTCCCCGGGGCCTGCTCCCTCACCTGCTCCATCGCTTTGCTCCAATGTCACCTCTGCAGTGGGGCCTTTCCTGGCCACCCTATTTATTTATTTATTTTAAATGTTTATTTATTTTTGAGACTGAGAGAGACAGAGCGTGACTGGGAGAGGGGGAAAGAGAGAGAGAGAGAGAGACACACACACACACACACACACACACACAATCCGAAGCAGGCTCCAGGCTCCGAGCTGTCAGCACAGAGCCCGACGCGGGGCTCGAACTCACGGACTGTGAGATGATGACCTGAGCCGAAGCTGGGCGCCTAACCGACTGAGCCACCCAGGTGCCCCCCCGAGCATCCTATTTAAACTGCCAAAGCCCACCATCGGGCTCCCTCTCCCAACAGGCACGCAGCACTCCCGTCCCCCTTCCCTGCCTAATCGTCTGTCCTCTGGGCACGTTTATCACCACCTGCCAAATTGCATTTTCTATGCGGTAGATTTGGCGAACAAAAAGCGTCCTTCCCAGGAACGCACTGGGGAGCAGGGGGTTACCTCAAAGTATGTTCCTTGGGAATGAACAGTTTAAGCGGTTTTTCAAAGATAAAACAAAGCAGGGATTCGCTCCCAGGTGGGTGTTTGAATTTTGCCTTTTCAGCAAAGGTTTTGGTGGAATACAGATGAGTTTGTTACCCAACAATAGCCGTTACACATGTGGGAACAGGCTGAGCCCACGATAAGACTGGCTGTGTGTGCCTTTATTTTATTTCTTTTTCTTTTTTTCAATTTAACGTATGACTTCTTGAAATTTATTTTTTGACATTTATTATTCCAATGCAAGTTAGTTAACATGCCTTCATTTTATTTTTATTTAAGTCATCGCTACACCCAACGTGGGGCTTGAACTCATGACCCCGAGATCAAGAGTCACGTGCTCTGCCAACTGAACCAGCCAGGCGGCCCTGGGTAGATCATTAGAGCAGGCTGCTGATTTATAGAATGGCTGAAATCTGGTGAGGCCGGCTACTTCCTCAAGTCTTGGCTCACTCCCCCTGCTCCCCCAATTATTCTTTATTCCACAGATAAGTATCAAACACCATATACCTATTAGGCTGTGTGCCAGCTGCTGAAAATATGGGGGACAAGACTGATGAGTTTCCTGGCCTGTAGTGGGAGGGGTGGGAGACAGAAGTCCTAAGCAAGTCAAGAAAATATGAAAGAGAGTTAAAAACGATGGTGAGAGTCACAGAGCGGGAAAGCAGGGATACGAGCTTAATTGGGGGAGGAGGAGCTACCTTAGGGAGGTGGTTAGGGAAGGCTTCCTGGAAGAGGTGGCATTTGTGCTGAGACCTGGAGCTAATGCTAAGGCTAAGTATTAGAATTCCAGGCAGGGGGAGCAGCAGGTGCCAAAGGCTTCAGTAGAAAAGCTTGGTGTGCTCTTAATGTGAATGTGACAGCATGCACTGTCACAGAACGTCAGAGCCGGTGGCTGTCCTGGAGCCTATCCAGTCGGTGTCCCACTCACTTGAAGTTGCTTTTGGCCACAGCCCTGAACCTGACTGTGGCATGGATCAATGTTGGGGGTGGGGAGACCCACGAGGCAGGGGGCACAGAATATTTGACATCTCTCCCCACGCCGTAGAGCACGGGAAGGCTCCTGACTTTTCTCTGTGTGTTTTTTAAAATTTTGCTAAATGTAATTTTTTTTTACCCTTTTACAGACTAGAACTTTTGCTCCATAATTGACTTAAGGTCACTTCATGTACTGTTGACAGGTCTCTCGTGTTCCGAAAACTTAAAGAAAGTTCCTTTGCCAGAGAGGTCAAGTGTGGGGGGGGGGGTGGCATGTCCCACGTCTTCGGTCCCCACCTTCCGCACTATATTTGTTCCTAAAATGCAATAAATAAAAAGTGCCTCTGGGGACAGGAAGTTCACCTCCTTCAAGACGGCTCATTCGGGGCGCCTGGGTGGCTCAGTTGGTTAGGCATCCGGCTTCGGCTCAGGTCATGATCTCACGGTTCGTGGGTTCGAGCCCCGCGTCAGGCTCTGTGCTGACAGCTAGCTCAGAGCCTGGAGCCTGCTTCGGATTCTGTGTCTCCCTCTCTCTCTGCCCCTCCCCTGCTCACGCTCTCTCTCTCTGTCTCTCAAAAATAAATAAAAAACGTTTAAAAATTTTTAAAAAAGACGGCTCATGCTATTCCCAGGACACTTGGGCTGCTAGAAAAGACATCCTGGGCTTGAACCCCAATCTGCCTCCTCGGGGCATCCTCGCCTGCTGCTGACGACGCAATCTGGAGTCACACGGGACAACTAGGGTGCTTCTCACCCTCAGCAGCCCCTGAGAAATTTGGAGACAGAGACCGGGTGCCCCGAGCCCCCTTCCAAACACCAGTCAGCCCCTGATCCCTCCATCTGACAGGCGTCCTGTGACCAGACACCCCATAGTTTTCCAGAAATGCTCTCAGATGGGGGTCAGGACCAGGCACAATCCCGCCCCCCCTCCATGAGTCTGGCCAGGAGCCCTTCTTGCAGACATCGCACTTCTGCCGTCACCACAAAGACGGCCGCTGCCTCGGTGATCTGAGTGACAGCAGGCTCGGGGTCACAGGTCTGGTTGCTACGCTGGGTCATCCTACCCTGTTCTTGTGGGTTTCAGTTTGGGGGGATCTGGGGGTAGGACTTCTTCATCTCATATTGAACGTATCTCATCTTGGTCTTGATCGAGGCCATCTGGGACCCCATCGGGAGAAAAGTCCAAGCTCCTTAGCCTGACGCCCCCGGGTCTTGGTGACCTACCCAGCTTCGTCTCTTCAACCATTCCTCCACGCCTGCTAAACACGTAGAGAAAGTTCCCTTTTCTGAGAAATGACGCGGAAGCCCGCCCCACTTTCCTAGGAAAAACTGCCAACCTGTGTTGAGCCCTTATTATGTGGCGACTCAGTTCTAACCGCCTGCCGCGGATCAGCCTAGAACGTAGGCGAGGCAGGCAACATGGTTGTCCCCATCACTGAGGTCGGTAAGCCGAGGCACAGAGCAGTTGAGAGACTCGCCCAAGGTCACACGGCTAATAAGCGGTGGTTCCAGAATGTGGGCTCGTCACCAGCAGGCACCGTGCACGTCTTCCCCACGCTGCCTCCGGTGACATCCTGTTAGTAGCGAGATTGCCCACGGTGCGAGTGTTTACAATACAGCAACTGGCAGATGTTAAAAATCGGGGCTTTTCTTCTCCCTGGAGAGCCGGTGATTACATAGTTACTCGAATTCCACTGCCCAATGCCCTCAGCTACCTCATCCTTTGGTAGTTCCCCAAACGAGCCATTGTGACACATAGGCTGTTCCTTCCACCCGGGATGCCCTTCCTCGCATCCTGGCCCAGTGAACTCTGATCCACTCTTTTGTTTTTTTCCATTTTTTTTTATTGTGGCAAAATACACACAACTTAAAATTTACCATCTTAACCGTACTAAATGTACAGTTCCGTGGTACGAAATACATTTATAATGTGGTAGAACCACCACCGTCATCCATCGCCAGAACTGTTCTCATCTTGTAAAACTAAAGAGTCTGTTCCCACTAACACTAACTCCCTCTCCTCCCTCCTCTCTCCAGGCAACTCCCAGCCCACTTGCTGTTTGTATGGTGTTGGCTACTCTCGAAGTGTGTCCTACAAGTGGAATCGTACAGTATTTGTGCTTCTGTGACTGGCTTGTTTCACTTTGTGTAACGTCCTCAAGGTTCAACCTTGTTGTAGTGTATTGCAGAATTGCTTTCCTTTTTAAGGCTGAGTAATATTCCACTGTACGGACAGCCTGCGGTGTCTTTATGCATTCGCCTGTTGGTAGACCGTTGGGTTGCTTCCACGTTTAAGCTGTTGTGAATAATGCTGCCATCAACATGGGTGTGCAGACATACTTCTTTGTGACCCTGCTTTCAATTCTTTGGGGCACATACCCAAAGGTGGGATTGCTGGGTCATATGGTAATTGTACTTTTAATTTTTTTAAAGTTTATGTATTTATTTGAGAGAGAGAACGAGCACACGGGAGGGGCAGAGAGAGGGAGAGAGAGAGAGAGAGTCCCTCTGTCACAGTGCGGAGCCTGATGCGGGGCTTGAATTCACGAACCATGAGATCATGACCTGAGCCAAACTCAAGAGTTGGTCGCTTAACCGACTGAGCCACGCAGGCACCCCCACTGCTTTTAATTTTTTAAGAAATTGTCATACTGTTTTCCACAGCAACCGTACCATTTTACATTCCCACAACAGTGCACGAGGGTTCCGATTTCTCCAACCTACTTTAAAAGATTCAGTACAGGCGACTTTTCTTCTAGAAAGCCCTCAGCGATCTCCTTGCCCTGGGATCGGTGCCCCTAATGTGCATTTACTGAGCAACTGCTTTGCTTTGAGCTCAGCCCTTGGAACCCAAGTTTGCACGAGAGATGATCTCTGCTCTCAAGGGCGTCACTACCATTACTGAGGGATCGGCTGAGAGGGTAGAACTCAAGCCCGAGTTCTATGACAGCCCAATAGAGTGCCCTCCAGGCAGGAAGTAGCAGGGAGGCAGGTGGGGACAAGACAGTAAGGAATGGCGGAGACCAGGGCAAAGCTAAACACATGTCCAGTCGATGGGGGAAGCTACTTCTCCGATCTGGCCGTTGTGGCCATGGGGGAATCCAGAGCCAGGACTTTTAAAGAGAAGCCGAAAACTTGGATTTATGTCCGAGATCTCTTAACACTAACACCTTAGCCACCAATCCCAACGATCTGAGAGGCCATGTAGCACGTGCACAGCACTTCCTAGCACTGCCTGGAGGCCTGGGCTGAAAGTTTATAACCTAAGACCCAGTTCTGCCCATCAAGCAATTATCAGGAATTATGAGCTCTGACTGTAACTCAAGCTTTTACTTCTCCATCTTGTTTATAAGGAAATCACGTGACACTGGTCAGATGTCCTGTGAAAATCATGATCATGACATCTTTATTGGGGGGGGGGTCTACCCCCTTGTGTAGTGGCAAGAATGTGGACTGGGGTGACAGGCCAGGCTTTAGATCTTTGGGTCCGCCATTTGTAAGCTATCTAACATCTGCTCCTCAGTTTCCTTGCTTACAGAATGGGTTCCTAACGCCCCAGGAGGTTTTGTGAGGAGTCAAGATCCCAAATAGTGAACCTGTCTTGTGCTCATGGCACAGTGGATCCTCACTGAGGATTGAGTTCCTCTCTCATTCTTTCCTTTTTAATTTAATTTAATTTTATTTTATTTAGAGAGAGAGGGCGCAAGCGAGCAAAGGGCAGAGGGAGAGAGAGGGAAAGAGGGAAAGAGAGAGAGAGAAGTGGGGCTTGTGCTCACCCGATGTGGGGCTTGAACGCATGAACCATAAGATCATAACCTGAGTCAAAGTCAGATGCTTGATGACTGAGCCACCCAGGAGCCCTCTCTCCTTCCTTCCCGAGTGATCAGCCTCGAAACTCCCTCCAACAGGAAGTGCCAAAGTGGGCAGAATGTGTGATGAGTTCTACAACATTCCAGAGACAGGCAGGCTTCTTGTGGAAGGAGGAATCAGGTAAAGCTTCCTGGAGGAGGAGGAGGACTCAGTGTGGACCGTCTGCCAGTGAGCTCCATACGGTCTCACTGCTCTATACGCCAGCCTCCTGGGGGTGGAGGGGGGGGGGCAGGGGCATCTCGCAGCTCCGGGGTCGGGATGAGAGAGTATCTAAGTGTCTCTGGCTGGCCTCAGTGGGGCTTCAGCCCTGGGACGAGTCTGCACAAGATCGACACAGCAGGTGCCAGAGAATAGGCGTGTTTATGAGATGTGTAATTTATCCCACAGATATTTCTTTTTTTTAAAAAAATATAATTTATGGCCAGGTTAGCTAACATACAGTGTATACAGTGTGCTCTTGGCTTTGAGAGTAGATTCCCGTGATTCATCACTTACATATAATACCCGGTGCTCGTCCCATCAAGTGCCCTCCTCAATGCCCATCACCCACTTTCCCCACCCCCCAGAACCCCCATCCACCCTCAGTTTGTTCTCTGTATTTAAGAGTTTCTTGTGGTTTGCCTCCCTCTCCGTTTGAAACTATTTTCCCCTTCCCCTCCCCCATGGTCTTCTGTTAAGTTTCTCAAGTTCCGCATATGAGTGGAAACATATGATATCTGTCTTTCTCTGACTTATTTCACTCAGCATAATACCCTCCAGGTCCATCCATGCTGTCGCAAATGGCAAGATTTCAGTCTTTTTCATTGCCAAGTAGTATTCCATTGTATATATAAACCACATCTTCTTTATCCATTCATCAGTTGATGGCCACTGGGGGTCTTTCCATGCTTTGGCTATTGTTGATAACGCGGCTATAAACATCGGGGTGCGTGTGCCCCTATTCCGCAGATATTTCTTGAGGACCTACCAGGCACCAGATGTTGCTCCAGGTGCTGGTGTCAGAAATGAATCAGAGAAGGATCCTGCCCTCAAGGGTCTTCCACTCGAGGGAGGCGGGTGGAAATAGTTGGGGCACTTTAGTCACCGAGGTGTGAATGACTGGATCCATTACCAGAAGGAGGGGAGTTGGGCGGGGCCGGGCTGTCGGGGAGATGATGAGATTGGCTCTGGGGTTCCCGTGGGACACTGAGCTAGACGATCAGACAGGTATTTGGATTGTACTTATTATATATATTTAATTATTATATTTGAAGAGTGGGCTGGGGCAGCGGGTGTGAAGCTAGAGCCGGAGGAGTCATGCATTCACTCAGCAAACCTAACTGAGCACCTACTGTGTGCTAAGTGTGGGGGGTATGGGAGTGAAGCAGACCCAGTGCCTACCCTCACGGGGCTCTCAGGTTAGTGCAGGGATGTAACAACAATCATACTGATAATAGTTATGACTCACTGAACACCTGCCACGTGCCAGGCACCGTGCGGAGCTCTCTGCCTGCATCATTTCACTGAATTATCACAATTACAGAATGAAGCTGGTTCCGTTCTTATCCTGCTCTACAGGTGGGGATACAAGGGAGACCTCAGGAGGCCAGGTGACCGCAGGTAGTCAGAGGGGACACCCAGATTTGAATGCAGTTCTGTCTGACTTGAAGCTCAGACTCTTCGACCTGACATTGAACTTCCTCCTCATGCCCATACTCAATCGTTTGTTCCGGGAGTGTCATTGAGTTCTCGGTCCAGAAATTTGACTTTTTTTTTTTTTAATGTTTGTTTATTTTTGAGAGAGAGGGAGAGACAGAGCATGAATGGGGGAGGGGCAGAGAAAGAGGGAGACACTGAATCCGAAGCAGGCTCCAGGCTCCTAGCTGTCCACACAGAGCCTGACGCGGGGCTCAAACCCACGAATCGCGAGATCATGACCTGAGCTGAAGTCAGAGACTTAACCGACTGAGCCACCCAGGCGCCCCTAGAAATTCGGCTTTTAGAGTGGAAAAAGGAAAACTGGAGCAACAGGTCTGCAGAGGCTGGGGCTGTTTTCTTTTCTCTGGCTTCATTTTGTTTGGTTTAGGATGGCGAGGCCCGTGAGTGTCAGTAGGAGGAGGAAGGAACTGGTGGAAAAAAGTTCAAGCAGGACAGAGAGGAATTTTTCCAGAGCGGCTCTCAGCCCCGGACCTACTGGCCCGTATTTATTTGATGCCTTTGCTCTCTGTTCCCTCAACCCGAAGGGAAGCTCGTGGGCTGGGGGGAGGCGGGGTGCAGGGGGTGGGACTCGGTCTTGTTCACGGTGAATCCCCCACAGGGCCCTGCATGTAGTAGACTTTCTGTATTGCACTGAATTCCCAGGGTTCCGCAGGGTGCCCAGCGGTTAGGTCTCAGGAGGAGAAGGGCCCTGAGGCCTGGAAGGAGGGGCCGTGATTGGAGGAAGGAGAGAAAAGAAGTCAAGAGCGAGTAGACAAAGGAGATCACACCCATGTCTTTTCAGAAAAGTGGGTGCCCATGGGTCAGGGCCGGGCCGGGGGTAGAGATTAACAGACGTGAACAGAGCATAGAAACAGCTACCTATGTTCCTCCAGAACACTCTAGAAGGTTACTTGTCATTTACTTACGAGCATTATTTTGCCACTCCTCTGTTATAAATGCATTCATTCACTTCATTCTAACAAGGACTCTGAGGCAGGCTGATTACAGTCAGTTGGGAGGAGATGTAGCTCGTGGTGGGGAAGCCAGGACTTGAACCCAGGACTCAAAGCTGATCCAGAGTCTGTGATGCCAGCCCGCGAGCCACACACCTCCCCACTTGGCCTTATTTTGTACAGTAGGTTCCTCACCCCGAGCCTCTGGGTGGCATCTAATGTCTCTAACGGCAAACCTGGAGGGCTCTCTTTCTTAGGGAGGAGTGCAGGAATTCCGTAAGGAGTCAGGTGCCGACAGGGAGGTGCTAGCTGGGCCCAAGGGACATTTTCCAGCATCTCCAGAGCGGGCCTTTCACAGGCTGCTGGGCCTCCCCAGCCCAGGAGCAGGGCGACGGTTGGCAAGTCGGCAACAACAGGAAGAGGACGAGGGCCGAGCCTGGGAGGGCTGCCGCCTGGCTGCCGTGGCGTCCCTGAGCTGAGGCCCAGCGAGACGGGATGAAATATGAGCAGGAGCCGTGGGCCAGAGGACTCGACTGAGATGCAGGGGTGGCGGGCGGAGGGAGGCTGCCCTGGAGGGGGGGTGGTTCCAGCTTTCCTGCCCCCCGTGGAGAAGCCTGGACCGTGGGTGGCCCAAGCCAGACCCTCTTCGGTGTCTCTGCTGACAGTCACCGAAGCACCGTGAGACACTTCGGGAAATAGCTGCTTCTGAACAGAGAGGGACTGAGTCCCCAGGGGTGATGGGGGGGAGAAGCAGGGCTTCCCCTGTGAGGCGTTGGGGCTCCTCGAGCCGCCCGGTCAGGAGCGTGGGAGGCGGGCAGGGAGGCTTTTAAAACCCGCAGGCCCAGCCCCTGTCTCTTCTGCAGGCCTGGCACCGAGAGAAGGTCTCCCCGGTGAGGAATCTCATTCTGGGGGCTGCCTTGCTTGGGGTGGGGTGGGCAGGGCGCAGGGAGGGAGAG
Source organism: Cryptoprocta ferox (assembly GCA_028646485.1). Classification (NCBI taxonomy): domain Eukaryota; kingdom Metazoa; phylum Chordata; class Mammalia; order Carnivora; family Eupleridae; genus Cryptoprocta; species Cryptoprocta ferox. The sequence goes on along the minus strand of CM053570.1, from coordinate 87,427,404 downwards.
GGGCTGGGAGAAGAGGCTCCTGACCCCTGGTGCCTCCCCGACAGATGGAGGGGAGGTCTCTCACGTGCCTGCTAGGCAGTGGGACTTGGTCCTGTCTGTCCTTTCTAGCCCGAGACCCGACCCGAGGGTCCTGGAGAATGGGGGGCCACTGCGCGTGGACTTGGAGGGTCTGTCCCTCCGGCGACCCAGCCACTCCTAGGCCCCCACGTTTTCACGCCACCGTTAGGCTGTCTGTCTCCACTGTCTCCACCTCCCATGACCTCAGCTACCACTTTACTCCTCCTAAATTATCTTGTGGCTGCTGCTCATTTCCCTCTGTGGTCACTCGATAAAAATAGCCAACCGCACATCCTTCTCCTGGGGGACGGCTCTGGGCTCCGCTGATGGGCCACCTTCCCGGCCGCTGGGCAGCACTTTCTAAGCATCTTGCCGCCTCCTCCATGAGGCCTCTTTGTATGCTCTCAGACCCCTTTCCGTGGGGTCTTGTGCTGCTCCCTCGCACCAGCTGCCCTGGTCCCAGCCGCTCTGAAATGTACCTGGGATTTTGATTTGATTACGGTACATGGTGAGGCCAGTAGATCAAGAGCTGGTTGCCATTTAAAAGATAGTCTGTGGGCGCCTGGGTCGTTCAGTCGGTTGAGGGTCCGACTCTTGAATTTGGCTCAGGTCATGATCCCAGGGTTGTGGGATGGAGCCCCACGTAGGACTCGGAGCTGAGCATGGAGCCTGCTTAAGATTCACTCTCTCCCCGCTCTGTCCCTCTCCTCGACTGTGTCCTCTCTCTCTCTCTCTCTCTCTCTCTCTCTCTCAAAAAAAAGGATAGTCCATCACTTACAGTTTCTGGGAGAAGGGGACATAGCACGCCACGCGGGGCCACACAGGGAAGCACCAGGTAGATCAGGAGGCAGCAGAAGAAATGAGAGAAAGCTCAGCCCAGAGCCTTTTTCGTGTTTTCCACAGGAAAGGCAAGGTAGGGCAGGGTAAACAGTTTGGAATAAATGATTTCAGCAGACTCCGGGCTGCAAGGGGGGGCAGGGGTGGTCCCTAGCTGTCTGCTTTTGGCCCTGGGGTGATATAAGGCAGGGGAAATACTGGCCGGGAGTTGGGAGAGCTAGACGGAGAGGTTGGGGTGTGAGTTTCCGACTGGCTGGTTTGCATGTGAAAGCCACGCTCACAGAAGGTCCCCAGCACATCAAAGCGTCATCCAGTATGGAAAAGGAATGCAGTGAAGGGGAGTAGCTTCCTGGGCTGAATCGCTGGGCACATCTCCTTCCTGAGCCTCAGTTTCCCCATCTGTAAAGTCAACAACTGCTATCCCCTCATTCAACAAATGACTGCTGGAGGGACAGACATGGTGCCCGCAGGTTTCACAATAGCCACCTGCTGGGGTCCTTGCCAGGCTTAAGGAGCAGTGGACAGAACCTGGCCCACTGTGGGCGCCCGTACACGGTGACTGGCACCTTTCTCCTGTTGTGGCTCCGGGAAGCAGCGGAGGAAGACTGGTGTGGAAGCGTAGGGTCTAGGGCCATTTTCCTTGGCTGGTCAGAGTCCTCAGGGTGGAGGTCAAGGGTGGACAGAACCCTCAGGAATGTTCTTGGAACTCAGAGGAGCTACTGGACAAAGGGTGGCATGGAGAGGCCGGCCCAGTAGCCAGGAGCCCTGGGGGCGGGCCACAGCTTGTGTGTACAGAGCCGGGCCTTGGGAGGTGCCAGGGGCTCGGGGCAGAGCACCGCACAAGGGACCACTGAACTCAGGTGTCAGAGGCACCAAGAGGAAGCCCGGACAGACCCCAGGCTGTGGATAAACAAGGACTCTGGGATCCGGAGTGGGAAGGGAAACAGCCAGCCGCCGGTAAGGAGCCTTTGAGGCCAAGTTAGAATCAGGCACTGGCCCAAGAGCATGGAATTTCCTCTGCCTTCCGGGTGTGATTTTTGGGACTCAAGGCCAGTGATTCATGTGTTTGCCGGAGGCAGGTGTGGGGAGGGGAGCGGGGTCTCCAGCTCCGTGGCTCGGAGGGAAGCTCGTCCCTCTGTGAAGGGAGACCGTGAGGTGCAGTGAGAGGTGCACAGGCGTGGGTTTGAACCCTCTTCCACCTCTTACTACCTGTGTGACTTCTGGCAAGTTCCATGAGCTCCCCAAGCCTCCGTTTCTCCACTGGCAAAATGGACACCCCTTTGGAGCTCCCGAAGTTCACGAGTACCCAGGGTCCACTTGTTCCCTAGGTAGGCACAGCGCCTGAGGTCCATGGAAACGTTTTAAGTTTCATTCTTTTAGAATCAGGAAGGGAAAAAATGAATGTAATAATAACGAATATACAATCACGCACCTAGCCTGGATTGTATTTGCTTCCATACCAACATAGTTGGAAAATATAACTTAAAAGCACTTTTTTTTTTTGGAGGAAGGGGCCCATGAAGGCAAAAGTGCTGGGGACTCACAAAGCCATAACGAGGCCCTGAGAGCGGGTCACACGGGAGGGCTCATGCTTCCTCCCTGAGCGCTCCCTCAGGGCCAGACATTATTCTACACGTTGGGAGAGAGGGCAAAGCCACCCGCTTTTGCCCTCAGACACCCACAGGGAAGACATCTTTGAACACTGGCAACCAAGCACCATGAGGTCAAAGAACAGGGGACTTAACACCATCCCTGCCCCTCTGTCTCTCACCCCTGCATCATCGCTGCCCTTGTCCAGGTGTTTTTTTTTTTTTCCCCCTCCCTGTCTGGTCCTTGTATCCTTCATCAAGGGCCACGTCCAGCCTGCGTCAATTCCTATTCGTCACTCGTGCCACCAAATCTCCATTTAAGAAACCTGCTGTCTATTTCTTTGGTTACTTTGAGCCATTTTCTGCAGAGGGGGCAATCGCGTTGGGGCATTTGTGGTGGGAAAGCCCTCTCCTGCCTCCTTCGGGGGATCAGACCCCACGAACGCTCTTCTGCTCCCAGGAGCCCCTGGGATCAACTCCTTGAGGTCTTTGCCTCTTTTCCAGCTGAGGTGACCCCATGGGCTGCCAAACAGGAGAGGGGGTGCCTGGCGGGGACAGAGGGGTGGGGTCGGAATGCATCATGGGGGCATGTCCTGAGAGGTGTGTCATGGGATGTGTTTTCTTTTCCAGAACCCCAGAGATGAAGGGCCTTCTCACACTGGCTTGGTTCCTGGCTTGTAGTAAGTGCTGGCCCCACGACCTCTGAACGTGTGACCTTCCACCCTTAGGAACAATAGCGTAGTGGAAAGGAGGCCAGTCTTTGAGGTCAGAGAGACTTGAGTTTGAATGTCAGCCCTGCACTTACTGTATCGTCATCAGCAAGAGCCTTAGCCTCTCTGAGCCTCTGTTTCTTCCTCTGTGACATGGGATGATATTCACATCACCCCGACTGGTGGGGCTGCTGTGGCAGGATTCTAGGTGTTGATGGGTAAAGGTTGTGTTACATGGACAATATGTGGCTTGCAAATGTGGGAGGCATATTTTTTTTACTCTGGTGCAAAATGAAATAAAATAAAGCCTGAAAGAAAACAAGACCCTTACACAACAATTCCATCCCATGGGTCGTTCTCGGCTGAGGCCGGCCTGGGTTTTGCACACGCCCCACCTGCTGCCCCCTCCCAGCTGGAGGTGACTGTGCAGCACAGGGGAGCCCCATAAACCATGTCCTCGGCCCCTGCCAGGCTGTCCTGATTTTTGTCGTCTTGCCAGATCCCTGGAGACTGATGGAGGGCGGGATGCCTAGAGCAGGGACGGAGACTCCGGCTCACTGTGAAACCCCGGAACTTTCCCTCCAAACGACCGTTTCCCAATCCGTGAGGCGAGGGAGCTGGCCTCAATGATCTCGAAGGATCCCACCCTGCTCTAAGGCTCTGTGCCTTACGTTCTAAATGGTGTTATTTGCCGGGAGGGAGGTGCCACATTCTGTAAGATATGGCATCATACAGGTACCATATTAATTATACTGGATGTTTCTTGGCCATTCACTGCGTGTCTGCCACTGTGCTGAAAACTTACCTCCTTTCTCTCATTTGAATCCTCAGGATGACTCCAAAAGGTAGGCCTTCCCTTTAGCCCATCCCCGCCCCCAGATCTGCACACGAGGAGGCCGAGGCTTGGAGAGATTAAGCGACACACTCCACATCATATGCTGCGGGCGGCACAGGCAGGATTGGAACTCATGTTTCCCATTCTCCAAGTCCAGCCTTTTAGCTCTGCTACTTGACCTCCCCTTTCCTGTCCCTGTCTCACTTACAGGGAGAAGGAGAAGGAGACGCCTGGGTCCCTGCCAGTCCCAGGGCAGGACAAGGGGCGGGAGCCTGCAGAGCGAGCAGGCCTGGGGCAAGCGTGACGTGTTCACCTGGGGCTGGGGGCTGCCTTTCAGGTGTGCCTGCTGTGCCAGGGGGCTTGCTGGACCTCAAGTCCATGATTGAGAAGGTGACCGGAAAGAACGCCCTTACAAACTATGGCTTCTACGGCTGCTACTGTGGCTGGGGCGGTCGGGGGACCCCCATGGACGGCACTGATTGGTGAGCTGATTATCATAATTCTTCTGTGCCCTCAGGCTCTGCACCCCCGTTATCTCACTTAATTCCACGTCAGTTCTGGAAGATGATATTGAAGCATCATTGTATAGGTGAGAAAGCTCCATCTCAGAGAGGTTAACAGACTTGCCTGAGATGCGTGCAGTAACGTGCCACACACCTCCATCTCGGAGACCTAATGTATCAGTTGGTCTATTGCTACCTAACGTATTACCCCCAAAGTATAGTGGCTTAAAATGACCATCACCATTCATTTTGCTAAGAATCTGCCGTTTGGGCTGGGCTTGGCGGAACGGCTTGTCTCTGCTCCACCTGGCTTCAGCTTGGGCAGCTCAAATGAGGCAGGATGATCCAGTTTCTGGATGGCCCACTCCCACGGCGGGCATGCTGTCGGCAACCGCTGGCTGGGAGCTCAGCTGAGGCTGTGGGCCGGGGGCCTCGGTTCCTCTCACTTAGGCCTCTCCAAGGCTGTTTGTTTGGACTTCCGCATACAGCACAGTGACTGATGGGTTCCCAGAGTGAGTATCCCAAGACTGCAAGACAAAAGGGTCTAGAAAATTCTATGGTGTCACTTAGTGGAGGCAGTCCCAAAGGCTTTGAGAGGGAGGGGACCTGGATTCCACTTCTTGATCAGGAAGTGTCAAAGTTCTAGAATTTTGAACGTGAGATGGAGAGAGTGTTCTTTGGGAAATTCCGAGACGCTTGGCATGGATCATGGAATGGGGCCATGAGGCAAGTGGATGGCAGATGGTTGGAGCCAAGTTCCCTACTGCTGGAAGGGGAGTTCCCTCCCTGTGGTGACAGATTATAAGTGGCGATGTCAGGACGAACTCCTCGTTGGCTTAATACAGATGCAGGTGGTTACATACAGAAATATGTACAGATGTGTGTACAAACATGGGTTAATGCAGACACATACGTTTTGCTCTGTCAGCTGGGAGGACCCAAAAGACACATCCCACTAGCAATGGACAACTTTTTAAAAAAGTTTATTTTGAGAGAAAGAGAGAGTGCAGGAAAGGCAGAGAGAGGTAGAGAGGGAATCCCAAGCAGGCTCCATACTGTTGGCTCAGAGCCAGATGCGGGGCTTGCATTCACGAACCCTGAGATCGTGACCTGAGCCAAAACCAAGAGTTGGACACTTAATTGACTGAGCCACCCAGGTGCCCCAATAAGCAATTTCTTATGCCCAGGCTTAGTCTCTAATACCATTCTCCAAAAAAAAAAAAAAAAAACCAAAACCAAGACTCCTTGGAGAAATAGCTGATTCTAGGACGAGGGCAGGAAATATACCGGATAAACCTGGAGTCTCGTGTAAGGCCAAAAGGTAAGGAAGTGTTTAAAAAGAGCCACCTCCCACAACAGTAGGGATCTGTGTCAGGGAGCACAGGAGCCGACTGGAAGGGCTCCCAGTGGCCAAAACCGGAATAATTAGAGCAGCAAAATAAACCCATAGCCCCAGGCTTATCATAAGAACATCAGACAAATCCCAGAGAGGAGCATCCTACAAAATACCTGCCCAGCACTCCCAAAACTGTCAAGGTCATCAAAAACAAGGAAAGTGTGAGAAGCTGTCCCAGCCAGGAGGAGCCTAAGGAGACATGACAATTAAAAAAATTTTTTTAATTGTTTTTTTTTAATGTTTATTTATTTTTGAGAGACAGAGAGTGAGCAGGGGAAGGGCAGAGAGAGAAAGAGACACAGAATCTGAAGCAGGCTCCAGGCTCTGAGCTGTCAGCACAGAGCCCGACGTGGGGCTCGAACTCAAGAACCGAGAGATCATGACCTGAGCTGAAGTCGGCCACTTAACCGACTGAGCCACCCAGGCGCCCCAATGTTTATTCATTTTTGAGAGAGAGAGAGACAGAGCATGAGCAGGGGAGGGGCAGAGAGAGCGGGAGACACAGAATCCGAAGCAGGCTCCAGGCTCCGAGGTGTCAGCACAGAGCCGATGCGGGCCTCGAACCCATGAACCATGAGATCATGACCAGAGCCGAAGTTGGATGCTCAACCAACTGAGCCACCCAGGTGTCCCAGGAGATGTGACAATTAAATGTAATGTGGACATTAGGTTAATAGAAAGGAATAGAAATAAGACATTAGGTAAATTAGGTGAAAACTAAGGAAATCTAAATGAACTATGGAGTTTTTTTTTTTTACAATTAATGAATCAATAATGATGTATTATGATTTAGTTAATTAGTTATTTAGTCAATGACATCCATACTGGTGTGTTAATTGTGACAAGCGTATTGTACTAATATAAGATGTTAATGATAGGGAAAATTGGATGTGGAAAAAAAGGAAACACTCTTACGACCTTCTCTCTTTTTCTTTAAGTCAATTAAAAAAAATGCAATCTGCCACACCCAACACTGGAAGTTTAGTTTTTGCTCATGTAACAGTTCCATGTGAATCACATGTTAATCCCAGGACCCAGGTTCCTTCCATCTTGGGGGCTCTGCCATCCCCTGTGGCCTCAGAGTCCTCTCCTGGGTCATCTCCATTCAGCTGAGAGATGGGAGAGAGGGAGAGAAAGAGGAGGAGGACAGTGTGGGAGAGATTGGAGTGGCGCTGCCCAGGACCCCCCCACCCTCCGCGGGAATCTAACTGTGTGGCCACACCTACTTGCAGGGCAGGCTGGGAAATGTAGTCTCACCGTGAGCCCTGGACTAGAGAGTTGGTCCGTGAATCGCTGGCCGGTGGCAGGCACCCCCAGTGGAAGAGCAGAGAAGTACTCAGCCTTATCACTCGATTCCTATCACTAGACCACACCCGCCCCGGTGGCCTCTGCTGCAGCGCCGTGCCCTGTCCACTCAGGCTCTAAGTGTCTTGCATTGACAGGTGCTGTCGGGTGCACGACCACTGCTATGGGCGGCTGGAGGAGAAAGGCTGCCGTATCCGGACACAATCATACAAATACAGATTTGTGCGGGGACTGGTCACCTGTGGTAAGGCTGGGGCTTCCCATTCAGGCCACCGAGGGAGTCTGGGTCTTTCTTGGCTCTGAGTTCAGCTGCCCCTCGAGGTCAGCCAGTCTATATGTTGGAGGGCAGAGCTGGGGACAAGAGGGGCGTGATGACTTGCAGCCGTACGTGACCTCCGGGGAAGGGCTGGAATATCTCAGACTGAGCATTCACTAGGCGCCAAATGCTCTGCGTGCTTCCTTTTTCTTGCTCCCCCAAACGCCTTTTGGAGCATGTTTTGTCCCATTTTACACACGAGGAAACTGAAGCTCAAAGGTTTGCCAATGCATGTAGCTAGAGCTGGGATTCGAGCTCAGGTCCGTCCGAGTTCAAAGCTAAGTCTGAGGGTGGTGTCTCCTCTATGAGAACTGAAATTCCTCGGGAGCAGGGGCTGCCTCCACCATCAGAGTGGGAACTCTTAAGAGGAGAGCACGTGTCTCTACCGTCAGACTGGGAGCTCCCAGGGGGCAGGGGCTGTGTCTCCCTGGGCTGAAACCTCACCCTGGGCAGCAGCTAGGCCTCTTCCATCAGATCACGCATTCCCCAGTGTAGATGCTGTGCCTCCCTCATCAGACTGAGAGCTTGCTGGGGCAGGAAGCAGACTGGGGGTGGGGGTGGGGGGTCGGCCCCCACGAGAAGCAAGCCCAGGAGGCCGTGGAGGTAGAGCCCGTCTTCCCTTCCTCATTCTGCATTTGGCGTCCTGTTCGCAGAGCTCGGGGCCCTCTGCCAAGTGCAGCTCTGTGACTGTGACCGGAAGCTCGTCTACTGCCTGAAGAGGAACCTGAGAAGCTACAATCCCCATTACCGATACTTTCCCAACATCCTCTGCTTCTAGTGGTCCTCACTGAGCACTTGCTGACCAAATGTTCCCCCTCTTCTCCTACAATTCGGAGCTCACCGACTCCGCTGGGCTCCTGAGAGAGGCTGGCAGTCCTGGACCTCCTCCTCTCTCCATGGTCCGCGGGGCCTGGCGGAACCCCACGGCCACACCCCACGTCCAGAGAGTCCCAGGAGAACGACTCTGGTCACAGGACCCGGGAAGGTCCACTTGTGACGTGGGCCCTCTGATGCTGAGAGCTCGCCCCTCGCTCCAGGCCACTGTCTCCCTGCTTGCCCTGAGGACAGCGCCCCTTCTCCGGGAAGATACGTTTACTTTTCTGCGGTTGGATTGTCGCTACCACCCTCTAGAGAATTTTTATTCCAGGTAGAAGCAAAGTTGACCCCCTAATTCTGCCATAGAGATGTTTAAAAAAATTTATTCTTCAAATAATTATTTTTAATGCTTATTTATTTTTGGGGGGTAAAGAGAGAGAGAGAGAAAGAGAGAGAGAAAATGAGCAGGGGAGGGACAGAGAGAGAGAGAGAGACACACACACACACACACAGACAGACAGAATTGGAAGCAGGCTCCAGGCTCTGAGGTGTCAGTACAGAGCCCGATGCAGGGCTTGAACCCACAGACCGCGAGATCATGACCTGAGCCAAAGTCGGATGCTTAACCAACTGAGCCACTGAGGTGCCCCTAAATAAAATTTATTCTTAAGACAAATTAACCCAAGGGGCATTTTTCTCCACCCTGGGGGAATCGTCTGCACCTCTTTCTCTGCCTCTGGGACACTCAACTCAAAGTTCACTACAGATTCTCAGGGTTAGAAGGTGCAGGTTTATAAACAGGTTTCCTGGGACAAGATCCAAGCCTTCTTTGGGGTTCGTCTCCTTAAACCTTGGGGTTTCTCCCTGGCCAAACCCTGGGTTTCTGTTTTCCTTGAGGAGGTGGGGGAAAGATGACTGGCAATCATGCCCGTTTGGGCCTCCAGGCCAGAGAGGGCCACATTCAAATCCCAGCGTTGGCTTCTCCAGCTGTGTGGTCTCAGGCTTGTTACTGAAACTCTCCGATTTCTGGTTTCTCTTAAAACAAAACAAAACACTATAACATTTCTTGCAGTGTAAAGTGGGAATCCCAAGGCCACTTCGATGCATACCCAGGAACACTGAGGTCCTGGGATTTCACAGAGCAGGACATTAAAAAAAAAATAGATTTCAGCTGAAGGGTTTATTTTTACTGAGTGAGGATTCTAAAAAAACCCACCTCATCTCTCAGTTCATAAAAGAAAGCGTGTTCTGATACCTGGAAGACAGGACACAGTCCAGAGCAAAGGAGAAAGGACCGTTGGCTCCTTATGCGGACAAACCCCAAAACAACCACATGGTAAATGGGATCTGCATTTAAAAAGCTCCAACGCTGAACATTTTCAAAATAAAATTTAATTTTATGAGATGACGCTGAATGTACTAGTGTCTTAGAGGAGTTTGATATGGACCCGGGTCTGTATTTGACAGTGTTACACAGAATGGGGCTCAAATGACCACTTGGCTCATCAGATTTTTTTTTTTTTTTGATCAAAAGCATTTCCCAAATCCCATTTTAAATGGGTATGTAGGAGATCTGAAGCTTTGCTTTAATGCCAGGTCTCTCCAGTTGCGATACCCTGGGTGGCGGAGAAGAAACCCCAGCCCCTGTTTCTCCCGTCTCCCATCAGGGCCAGGTGGCAGGCAGGACTTGTCTTGCTGCTAAGTTCAGCAAGAGGGGCTGCGCGCAGGCTGTTGTCACCGGGCATCCCAGCTCAGAGTACCAGCTTCAGACAGGCAGACAGGCATCTGTGGACAAGGGATGCTGTGAGGTTATGAAAGCAACACTCCACAGGCTGAGATGGGCGTGAGCTGGAAGGGCCCGTGGGGAACTTTTATTTATCTACCAGGAAACTGAAGTCCAGAGAGGTTAGGAGACTTTCGCAAAGTCACACAGCGCATCAATAGCAGAAGTTAGAGTTAGACCTCAGATCTAACTGTGGTTCTAAACCCTGGCCTCTGATCCCTACCCTGCTGTCTTCAGCTCCAGCCCACACACACAGAGAAAAACAGAATCTGGGGCAGTTCAAAGACTCCTCCACATTGGGGGTTCTTGGGAGGATCTTCTGGATTCCACCTGGGGCCAGGTTCTTTTTTAGTTTTTAAGGTTTTTTAAAAAAATGTTTATTTATTTGAAAGAGAGAGAGAGCGAGCTCAGGCAGGGGAGGGGCAGAGAGACGGAGGGAGACACAGAATCTGAAGACAGGCTCCAGGATCTGAGCTGTCAGCACAGAGCCTGATGTGGAGCTTGAGTCCGTGAGCCATGAGGTTGTGACCTGAGCCAAAGTCAGACGCTCAACCAACTAAGCCTCCCAGGCGCCCCACGAGGGCCTTGAATAACAGAGGCCATCCCTGGGTTGTTAGTCTGGTGGGGCTCTGGTGTCATCCAGTGTAGAGGGGGGACCCCATGAGGTCCTCCATCGTGGCTGCCCTGGACCCTCTCTCACTGCGTGGGCAGCTCTGGGGAAAAGATGAAATCCAGAGACGGCTGAAACCTAGGAGGAGGCTTTGACTCTTATTTGCGCATCTCTTGCCTGACGAGCAAACCTTCGAGGAGGTCGTCTCTCAAAATTGCCATGGCCCCCAAGGGGTGGACCGTCCTGGATCTACTGTACTGTGTCCCTTAGCTTTGCTGGAACTACATTTCCCAGAAACGCCACCCCCACAGAATTCCGGGGTAGTGTGGGTCCCCGGGGGCGTTGTGCACGAGACGTGGAGGCAGACGTGGCATAGAAGTGGGAGGGTTTTTACCAGCGGAGTCGGAGCGGGGCATGAGACGCTGTCACGGCTGACACATGTTGTTCCCCATCTGCTGGGTCACCATGTTGGGGTCGGGAAGCTCTGGAGGGGCAGCAACTCCCCGCCAGGTCACCGGCTTAAGCTTCTGTCATCGGAGGCGACCAGACGGGGAGGGCGTTCTGTGCTGTCCTCATGGCTTCACCCTTTGCCGTTCCAGTTTGCCCTGTCGCTTGGGCCACAGAACGTCAGGCAGCAGCACCAGCAGAAAAAGAAACCGCCTTTTATAGACCGTTTTACTGGCCCCCACAATCATGGAAGTCAACCCCCTGTGAAAAGTCCTTTATTTTATACATCGGTGTCTCCTAGCAGTTCTGAGGCTCCGGAGGATCAAGCCCTGGTCCATGCAGCAGGCTTCCTGGTGCCTAAGTGCATGCGTGGCATGTAGCGGGTGCTTTGCAAGGGCTTGTGGAATGAATGAGCCACTGGATGAACAGGTGAGTGAACAAGGCACAGTCCCTGCCCTTAAGGTGTTCACAGACCAGTGTGGAGACAGAGAGAACTGGGGGGCAGTGGTTGGGGCATTTTGATCTCTCTGGGGGCGCAGCCTGGACAAGCGCTGGCTTGCCGTCTGGTCTCTCAGTCCCTGATGCCTCCCTGGTCTAGGCTTGCGCCGAGTGAGGGGACGGGCCATTCCTCCACCCTGGGGTGGTCTCCTCAGGGGGCCAGGGGAGAGAACTCAGCGCCCTAAAGTCGAGCGGCGGGTGTAGTCTTCCTGCATGGCTTTGGCTCCGGAAATGAGGTCCCAGCCTGTTCTACGCGTCGAGAGCCTACTCGGACTCAGGTCAATTGCTGACCACACTTGCACATCTGCCTGTGGCACTTGCTCCCAGGACCTGGGCCAGCTGGGGAGGGTAACTGGAGTGCCCACCCCTGGTGCGTCCCACTCAGGTGGCAAGAGCCTCCCTTGGGAACTTCAGAAATCCTGCCACCCCGTGGAGGCCTCTCAGGATGGTGACAGAATCCCCTTTCCTGCCGAATTCAGAAAGCCCACGACTGTGGCGTAAGTAAAGCCCCGGCAGAGGTTTGCTTTTCTCAGTCAAGGGTCCTCAATCTATCTTTCCTCGCACCACTCCCTTCCTCTAAGTTCTTCAGTGGCTCCCCATTGCCTCTTCAGCCTGACGTTTAAGGTCTTTCCGCTGCTGGCTGCACAGCCCTTCCATTTTGATCTCCCTCTCATTCTCTCCTTCCCCAACACTCCACTCCTCCCATTTCCCCCTGTGTGTTCCATTCTGCCTCCGTTCTCGCTGTTTCTTCCCCTCTGGGATGTGGCCCCCTCTCCTTACCTGTGAGTTGCTTTTTTCTCTTATCGGTAATAATAACTGTAAAAGCTACCCCTTACTGATTGCCTGCCACGTGCCAGGACTTTCATATGGGTTATGCCCCTTGATCCCCCCAACGACCTGACGGGCAGGTGTAATTATCCCAGCTAATGGGTGATTAACCTGAGGCTGGGCGTGTATGTAACCTTGGCCACACAACCAGAGAAAGGCGGAGCGGGGATTTGAGCCTGGGACTGTGCAGATCGGGAGCCTGACCTCACCGGGGGCAGGGTCTGCGCCTCACTGCAGGCTGCACTCCATACCTTGCTTGGCACACGGGGTCTGGCACAGAGGGGGTGCTGGGTAGATGTCCACTGAGTCAGACCCCCAGTACCATGCTGCCTCTGTCAGTGCTGCCTTAGGTCAGAGACTCCCAGAGAGCAGGGCTCGGGTCTGCATCTTCTCAGGAACCACCCCGAGGAGTTGGAATTAGGAACGCAATACAGAAAACCCGGTTTTGGGGGAGGGCTGGCCACGGAGATTCCCACGGGCTCAGTGAGAGCTGTGGCCACAGCCATGACCCAGAGGCACTTTGTGCTTTATGTGCGTCCCGAACGCTCTGAGAAGCACGGGGTTAGCCCCGGACTAGCTGTCGGGATTTTGTGTCGCAAACCATCCAAACATCTCCTCTACGCTCAACTGGGTTAACATTCTATTCATCTGAATTCAATTTGGGGTAACGAGAAGTATCGGGAACTAGATGCTGGGTTCTAGTTCTGACTTCGGACGCGTCTTGGAGGGTCTTGGGCAGACCCTGTCCCCTTCTTGACCTCAGCTTTCCCATTTTATAAGAGCAGGTGTTGTGGTTTTTTTTTAATGTTTATTTTTGAAAGAGAGTGAGAGAGAGAGAGAGAGAGAGTGTGTGTGAGCAGGGGAGAGGCAGACAGAGGATCTGAAGCAGGCTCTGTGCTGGTAGCCAAGAGACCGATGTGGGGCTCGAACTCACGCTGGTGAGATCACCACCTAAGCCAAAGGCAGTCACTCAACTGACTGAGCCACCTAGGCTCCCTACAAGAGCAGGTCTGATAGATGATTTGAACTGTAGCCCTGGTCCGTTAGTGGATGGTGAAATCAGTCTGGAGGGTTGCATCTGGTATGTGTGCATATGTGTGCACACGTGTGTTGTGTGTGTGCTTATTTATGCATGTGTGACTATATTACAAGCAGTAAAATGCTGCTTCAGCAAATTGTTCTCTGCTCTGGGTATGTGTGGGGGCAGGGGGGGGTGTTGGCTGGGTCCAGGTGTAAATGTTATCAGAATGTAAATTCTGTGAGTTGTTATCAAAGCGATGTGAGAAACTCTTGTTCACATGACCTCTGAGGGTCTGCTTGGGTCTGAGTGGCTGTCATGTCTTAGGCTTAATTGCACAATCTCCCAAAGGTGCCCCTGGGGCCCGGTGCCCTGGACCCCCTCATCCTTCTCCTCAAGCGTTAGATCAGAAGTGGGCTTCTTCTGCTCGTGGGTCTCCAAGCCTGCGATGGCATCAGTCCCTGAATGTTCTGGAACCACCCAGCAGAAGAACTGGACATAAACACGTGTGTTTGGCTCCTCACTGGGAAACAGAGAGCCAAGCCTTGAGTTTAAATAAATCATGGCGAGCCAATGTTTAAGGGCTTTGGACCAGACAGGGGCTCAAGTGGTAGCTCTGTGTATTTCCTCACCATGTGACCTCAGGCCTATGATCACAATCCTCTAAAGCCTCAGTTTCCTCAGCTGCCAAACAGGCTAATAACACCTTCCCATATAGGCTGTTGGGAATATTTGATGATATGATGCACATAAATTAGCCGGTGCTGTGCCTAACAAACAGTAGGCACTCAGTAATGGCACCTATCACGGGAGAGGACCACCAAACCCAAGGCCAAGAGTTTGACTCTGACCGGTTGACTCTAAGCACAAACCCTATGGGTTAGGGTTGGTGTCCAGGGCAGAAGGTGGCCCACATTGGATGTGGCCGTCGGTGACTCTGTGGTTGTAGTGACCCCATGGGGAGCACCGTCAAGCTCTCAGGTGGGAGTAGCTGCAGTTGTAGGTGAGGCAGCACCTGTAGGGACCCCCAAGCTGAGTCTGGGGCAAGTGGGCCCTGCAGCCAGTCAGAGACCGAGAGTTTCTGCCCCTCTGTGCCCCGTGCCGCCTGTCCGCCCCCCTCTCCCCCACCCGCTAAATCCCTCCCATCTGCCCAGGTCGGCCGGGGGCTCCCTCCGGGTGACATCTGTCCCAGCGTCCCAGCAAAGGTCATTCCTCTCCAAGGCTCCCATTGAGTACCGATCCTTTGTCCATTCGAGAGCCCCCATGAGGCCTTCACTGCACATCTACGGAGTGTCTGCTGTCCCAGGCCTGGGCCAGGCCCGGGACACGGACAGAACGGCAACAATAACAACCACCTATGAATCTTTCCCTCAAGAAACTCAGGGAAGGAGACAGGTGCTCTGCGACGTGGCAAGAATGAAACGTCCGAGGGAAGAGTTTTGAACGGAACCAAGAGGCTGCCGTCTAAGCAGGAAGGCTGTGGGCGACGCTGCATCCAGCTTCTGTCCCCAGGGACTCTCTTGGTCCGGCCTGGACAACTGTACTGCACTCCGTGTCAATCCGAGCTGGCAAAGAGCAGCGTGCTCTGTGCACAAAGGCCCCAATCTGCACACGCTTAGGCCTTGGAGGGGTCACCAGGCCACACCACCAACACTGGGGGACCTGGTGACTCGAGCATAAACTTTCAGCATCTTGCACTTTCTCTGCAGGGATTGAAAGGGTTAAGAATTGAGTCCTAGGGGAGATGGGAAGGCTCCGCCCCAGGGCACCTGATGCCTACTCTAGCCAAATACAAATTCCCCAGGCTGGGTCAGAACTTCTGGTCTGGGGACCAGAAAACTGTATTTGTTTTATTTATTTGTTTATTTATTTATTTATTTAAATGTTTATTTATTTTAGAGAGGAAGAGAGAGACAGAGCACTAGCAGGGGAGGGGCAGAGAAAGAGGGAGACACAGAATCCAAAGCAGGATCCAGGCTCTGAGCTGTCAGCGTAAAGTCTGATGCAGGGCTTGAACTCACAAACTGTGAGATCATGGCCTGAGCTGAAGTCGATGCTCAACTGACTGAGCCACCCAAGTGCCCCCTGAAAACTATATATATATATATATTTTTTTTTTAAATGTTTATTTATTTTTGAGAGAGAGAGAGAAAGCGCACGTCCGTGAGCCAGGGAGGGGCAGAGAGGGAGAGAGAGAGAGAGAGAGAGACCCAGAATCTGAAGCAGGCTCCAGACTTGGAGCTGTCAGATTTTAAAAAAATTAAAAAAAAAAAAAAAAAGAAAGAAATTCTGTGTTTTAATGGAAAACTACAGTCCACCCTGGGGGGGGAGGTCTCCAATATCTGACTCTAATTCCCCAGATTAACATTTCTCATTATTCCCCCACCTTCCTGCCTCCGCATCATGGAGAACTAACCCCCCCTCCCGCCCCATGTCCTGTCAACAGAAGCTGGGTGACTTGATATAAACTTCAGAGAAGTCACCATCGATGGGCAGACTTCATGCCTACTGTTGTGCCAGCTGCTCTGAAAGTTCACTGGAACCCAGAGGCCACCACCGACGACATTGGAAGTGAAAGCCGGGAATCTTGTTGGATCAACATTGCTCTCCATCATGTACGCGCTACCAGCCCGATGTCTAGAAATCTTCCAACTGGCTGCCTTCTGGTCTCAGAAACTGGATTCTCAACTACTAAGCTTTGTCTTCTTATAATTTTCATAGAAATTGCCCCCACCCACTCAATACTGGACTGCTCATGCCATCCAGCAAATAGCCTCTATGACCAAGTCCCGACGAGTGGGTTGGAGGATCCTTCACGAACAAAAGGAAACCAAACAACAAAAGGACTCATGCTTCTTTCCTTGAACAGGAAGACGGACTGGTGAAGTCTCTCCTTGACCACATGTAGTCAGGCTCCTCCAAGACCTTTTTTGACTCGGCCTCATCCTCAGTAGTAAGAATCTTGTTAAGTAGGTTTAGCCGGAACCCTCATCCGCAATATCTGATCACCTTAATATCTTATCAAATTTCTCATCCCCCATCCTCCTGCAGGTGATGTCTGATCACCCTGGCCTGCCTTCAGCAAGAATCCTATTGGGTCAGTTTAGCCAGAATCCCTCCTTATCCCCTGATGGATCCTCTTAGTGATTCCACCCCCACCTGCTCCTTGGCTGCACCCCCCTGCCCCCACCCATCTCCGTGCTGTATTCTGAACTGACCCCAGTCGTATATGGGAGCTCTCATCTCCCACTGGAATTCTTTCTGCTTAGAATCTGCCTTTACCCCTCTAACCACTGCCCAGCTCTGGTTTTCCTTGGACTTTTACCCTTTTCTGGAAGATTCCTGGTTATTGTGTGAATTCCTCTGCACTGACTTTCCCACTCAACTTCAGTGCCCCATCCCTTTTCCAGCAAGGAGGTGGGGAGAAAGGGAGATGGAACTTCTAGACAGAAAAGTCCCATCTCAAACTCATCGATCTGTCAATATCAAAATGATGGATTCTGGGTCTTGGCAAACAACTCATTTATCAAGTCGGAGAACCCCTGAGGTAGAGAATCAGAAAATTGTTTGGTCGCCATGCCCCAAAACTCTTTGAGTCATCAGTTCTAAACATCTGATTTAACAAATCTGGAATGTTGCACAATTGGGTTCCTATAAATCAAAGGGAGCCAGCTGTAGGACGCTGAGATTACTCAGGTTTCAAATAAGCTTGTTGTTTGTAACCCTTGAACCTCTTACTATCTTCTCTAAGGATCTCTTTATCTAGAGACAGTCGTGCTATCATACTGAGCCTCCAATCAAAGTTCTAACCCGTTTCAGCTTGCAGGCTTCCTTTCTTGTTTTTTAGTTTTATTTATTTATTTTGAGGACAGAGGGAGCGTGAGCAGGGGAGGGGCAGAGACAGAGGGAGAGAGAATCCCAAGTAGGCTTCGCGCTGTCACTGCAGAGCCCAATGTGGGGCTTGAACTCACAAACCGTGAGATCATGACCTGAGCTGAAATGAAGAGTTGGATGCTCAACTGACTGAGCCACCCAGGCGCCCCCAGACTTCCTGTCTATGTAGAATACTCTAGACCTTTTAGTATTTTATGCTCTACAAAGTGTCAAATCCATGATCCAGAAGAGCCTCAAAACATCCCATTTTACAGAGTGGGAAACAGACCGAGAGAAAAGTGTCCTGTTGGAGGCCCCACCCAAGTCAGTGGTGCCAGGACTTGAACCAGCTTCTCGGATCCTGAAGATTGGGCGAGGCTCCCCCTCCTGGGAACGGGGACCTCTTGAGGGCTGGGACTGGCACCTCTTTATGAGCCCCACTGCCTCGCCTGATGCCTGATGTGACAGAGCAGAGTCCAGTGTGGACGGTCTCCCAAGTGTGCTTCACCACCTCATTCAGGTCCCACTGAATCCTCATATTAACCCACAAAGAAAGTACTATGAACACCCCCTCCTGTGCGTGGAGATACCGAGGCACAGAGAGGTCAAGGAGCTTGCCCCAGGAAGCACAGTGGGTAAGCAGAGCAGAAGGGGATGAACCCTACCCTCTTGGCCCAGGAAAGGCGTGCCGAATCAACACGGCTGGTCCCTGCGCAAGATGATGCCCAGGCAAGGTTTCAGTTCAGAACTTGGCCAGCCTGCCTGCTGTCCCCTGACATCCACAGGCTGCCGTGGTCCCCCAAGCCACAGTGACAGCCACTGGTGAGGTGGCGGAAGCGGGGTCGCTTCTCCAGGGCCTGCTGGCTAATGCCACAGAGCTCCAACAGGCAGGCTGAGGACAAGCCCTGGGGAGAAGAAAGAAACGTCAGCAGCCTACCACTGTTGCCAAAATTCCTTCAACAGCGAGCAGGACAACAACTGCTGTGGGTTCACGGGCTTGTCTCTACACGCCGGACAGGCTGCAAAGTGGCTTCCAGGGGCCTGCCGTTTACCCCTCAACACCTCATGTAAACAGTGTGATGATTCCCATTTTACAGGTAAAGAATCAGAGGCCCAAAGAGGTTCAGTGACTTGTGCCCAAGATCCTACACCCTGGATTCAGGAGACCCCAGAGCTGACAGACCTTGTGTGTGGGACTCTGAGCCCACACTCTTGACTACTATGTTAGAGCATTGTTCCTGCTACCTTTTCATGCGGCGCATTTCTCCCCTACAGTCAAGATCGATATATTGTTGTACAGCTCGTTTTATTTATTTTTCCATTTAACATGAACTTCTTCACCCTGACCACTTTGGCGTCAATGGGGACTTGCAGGTCAGTGCTGGTGAAGAAAACTTTCCCCCTACCCTTTTAGGTTTAGCTCATGGGGGCCTGCAAATTAAACCAACAGAAGACAGGTTAACAGGAGGAAAGGCACATGATATTTATCAATATTGACATGCATAAGGGTTCCCAGAAAAGAAAACTCAAAGAAGTTAGACTCAGAGGATTCCTTTTTTTAGCAAAGGAAAGAGGGTTTGGACTTCAAGGGACGTAACTTGGGGGGAAATGACCAGATGATATATGGGGGAACTAATGGAAGAAAGGCTATCTTAGAAAAGTCTGTTTATGCGAACGGATGTTGGTGTTGAGTTCCCAGCTTTGATGATAAGGCTCTTCTCTCCAAGTAGGAGCGTTAGGGGCACCTTCCTCACAGGGAAATTTGTGTCCCGCTTTTAGGCAGATAAAGGATGGGCAGAGAACTCTTCCTGCATCTGTCAATTCTTAATTGCCTTCAGCTCAAATAATTCTTATGCAAAGTGGCATGTTCTGGGCTGGCATATTCTGAACCCGTTTGAGGCCCTGGGGCGAGAGAGTGATGGAAGCCAGCTTAGCGTGGGAGTCTCCCAGCCCCGTCCAGCACACCGTGACCTCCTTCCACCCCAGCTCTGTCTGTGCTCCCCAAGGGCAGACCCTGTGTTCCACCTCCATTGTTTCCAGGACCTTCTACAGCACCACCCAGCTGGTGTCTCCCACCCCACACACCTGGCTGGGGCCTCCCCAGAGAGGAGGACAGGCAGAGCGCCTGACTCCTTCTGTCTCCAGTTCCTTCCGGTTCTTCAGAATGCATCAAGGCCAAGGTGGTCTCTGTGTGGAGGCTGGGGGTCCTCGGCATCTCTCCTGTGCTTGCTAGTTCACCCAGCTATTGGCTGTGCACTATTTCTCTCCAATAGAGTTTAAAAAAAGTTTTTTAAGTTTATTTATTTATTTTTAGAGAGAGAGAGAGAGTATGAGCAGGTGAGGGGCAGAGAGAGAGAGACAGAGAATCCCAAGCAGACTCTGTGCCGTCAGCCCAGAGCCCTACACCAGGCTCGATCTCACGACCATGAGATCATGACCTGAGCCGAAATCAAGAATCGGATGCTTACCCGACTGAGCCACCCAGGCACCGTTCCAATAAGAGTTTTATTTTGGGGCACCTGGGTGGCTCAGTCGGGTAAGCATCTGACTTCGGCTCAAGTCATGATCTCACCACTTGTGGGTTCCAGCCCTGCGTCGGGCTCCATGCTGACAGCTCAGAGCCTGCAGCCTTCTTCGGATTCTGTGTGTGTGTCTCTCTCTCTGCCCCTCCCCCACTCACACTCTATCTCTCTCTCAAGTATGAATAAATGTTAAAAAAATTAAAACAAAGTTTTATTTTCATTGCATTTATTTCTCTGGTCACCGTCTGTTGATGACAAGTGACACTGGATTTCCTTATACCAGAGTGGAATTAATTTCCTTCTTAAATAAATTTACTTAGGTTAGGAAAAGTTAAAAAACAAAGTAAATTGAAATAAACCAAACGTCTGGAAGGTGGTGTGTGAGAGGCTGGGGTTTGGGAAGCGTAATCCTCGCCACTGTCCTATCTGGCAGATTAAAGTAAAGGGAGCAGAAAGAACGGTGCTGGCATGGAGCCTGATCTAGAAGGTGGGTCTTCGGGGGTGCCTGGGTGGCTCGGTCGGGTAAGCGTCCCACTCGTGATCTCAGCTCAGGTCATGACCTCATGGTTGGTTTGAGAGTTCGAGCCCCGCACCAGGCTCTGCACTGATGGTGCAGAGCCTGCTTGGGATTCTCCCTCTTTCCCTTTCTCTCTGCCCGGCCCCTGCTCTCTCACCCTCTTTCAAAATAAATAAAAATAAACACTTAAAATAAAAATAGAAGGTGGGCCTCCAGTCCTTCAGCCCAGTGGGCTGTGCTGGCATAGGATGCTTTACCAGGCTGGTCAGCCCCACGGTCGGCCATGGGGACAGACTGCCTGCTCTAGAGGCTGGCCATAGGGGAAGTGAGGGAATGGGGACCCAGGGATAGAGGAGAACAGGCCTGCATTCTTTTCGGGGTATGGTCCTGAGCCAGAGACATCAGAGCCTCCACGGCGCTGGTTAAAAATACAGATTCCTCGGGGCGCCTGGGTGGCTCAGTCGGTTAAGCGTCCTACTTCGGCTCAAGTCATGATCTTACTGTTCATGCAGGTTCGAGCCCTGCATCAGGCTTTGTGCTGACAGCTCGGAGCCTGGAGCCGACCTCGGATTCTGTGTCTCCTCCTCTCTCTGCCCCGCTCTTCCTCTGTCTCTCAAAAATAAAATGAAAAAAACAACAACAGATTCCTGGGTCCCATCCTCGACTTACAGAATCAGACCTTCCGGGGGTGGGGCCCAAGAACCTGCGTTCTAAACACTCTCTGCCGGGGGATTCTCGTCCTCTGTGAGGTTTCAGAACCGCCGCCTTAGGGAGCACACCATCTGGGCTGGAGACGGTGGCACCCGGGGATTCAGAACTTCGCATGGTGCCCGGCCTCTGCCTCTTCTCGCAGAGTGAGTAACCTCGGGCGAGATACTTGACTTCTCAGAGCCAATTTCCTCCCCTGGAAAAGAAGGTCAGGACCCCCACCTGCCAGATGCACCTGTAATGAGGTGTCAGTGAGATAATGTATTATCAGGTTCTTAGGAACTCCAGGCCGGCCTGGGACGGGGCTCCAGAAGACGCAGTCCACTTCCAGAATGATCTTTGACCCCAGGGTCTCCTGAAAGTAGGGGAGTGTTCTTGGCAGAGGGAGGGGGACTGATTTCTGATAGTTCTGAGGGAGGGGCTGGGAGGCGATAAAACACTCCTGCTTTCCAATCTAAGATCAACAAATGGCTGGGTGAGTAAGTGATTAAGAAAACCGGCAGAAAAGGTCAGCAGAGAATGAGAACAAGGCAGGGAGACTGTCAGGGTGGGAGGCGGTTGCCTCGGGTGGGGAGGGCCCGGACCTTTTCTCTGAGGGAGAGACTGTCAGCTGAGCTCTGGATGACAGAAGGGGCCAGTCTTGCTAAGAGACGGGGAAGTCCTTCCAGGAGAGACCCCCAAAGCGAATGAGGCTTGGCCAGGAATCTAAAGCAAGAGAAAGGAAGGAACCTTTCTCTGACCTGCTTCGAGTTTTCACAAACTATTTTAAAATCTCTTCTTTTTTTTTCTTCTAAGTTTATTTATTCTGAGAAAGCACAGGTGGGGGAGGGGCAGAGAGAGAGAGAATCCCAAGCAGGTTCTGCAGGGTCAGTACGGAGCCCGATGCAGGGCTCGAACCCACAAACTGTGAGCCCTGAGCCGAAGTTGGATGGGTCAGTGCGAAACCCGATGCGGGGCTCGAACCCACAAACTGTGAGATCATGACCTGAGCTGAAGTTGGATGCTTAACCGACTGAGCCACTCAGGCGCCCGTAAAATCTCTTTATTTCAACTGGAAGAAAACAATCTCCACACCCAGACAGACCCTTGCTCCCAGGTGTCGGGGCTGCCTGGGTGAGGTGGGCTCTAGAGCTGACCTCAGCAGTGAGCAAGGACGCTGCGAACCCCAAGCGAACACTCCCAATCCCCCCCAGGGGGCACTGGCACAGGGGGCGGGGTGCAGAGTGGAGACAGGAGCCCCAGCCCCACCCACACACCCCAGCAACAGGGAGGCTGCGTGAAAGGAGTGTGGGTATTTGGATAGAGGCTCCTGCTGGGAAAACAGGCAGAGATGTGGAGAAGACAGCTGCCATGTGCCCCTGAGCTGGGCCCGCACCCCCTGGAGGTGGCACCCTGGGTCTGGATGGCCTGGGGATTGGATCGGCCAGTGGTGGGACAAAGTGCTCTCAATGTGAAGGCTCTATCTGAGCGCCACTGTTACTGTTCGTGTAATTGTCACTCACCAGGCCTCTCCCCAGGCTTCCTGCCTTGCCTCACTCACCCTCCCCTCCCCTCCCCATCCCGGGGTGTGGCTCCTCCCCACCTAGGGGCACCTAGGGCTGGTTCACCAAGTGCCCCAGGAAAGAGTGTGGGAGGTAGGATGAGACACGGCCTTGGAGCCAGAGAGAGCTGGATTCGAGTCCCGGCCCTGCCACTTATCAGCCGGTGACTCACCCTCCAGTTTCAGTTTCTGCACCTGGAAAAAGCGGGTGACACTACCAAAGCCCCAGGGGGCTGAGGGAAGTGGGTGAGTGGGACATGTGTTCAATGTCAGGTGCTCGGCGTTGGCTCCCCACCTCGGGTTGTCCCTCTGTGATTCTGACCCCGGAGGGAACAGGAAGCACAGTGACTGTGTCCTTCTATCTGCCTCCTACATCCAGGGCTGCTGGGCAGACGTGGGCGGAGAACAGAAGCTGCTGGTCTCTCCTTCCTTTGTGCCTCTTACCCAATTCCGGGGATTGGAAACTGGCCCAGAGTGAGAATTCACAGGGTGCGGGGTGGGGAGTCTTGCCTTATTCTGGGGACTCAGTCCTGACTGCCCTGAGACCCCGTCTGTCCATCCCACCTCTTGGTCCAAAGTCCCATGACTTTACCAACCTGGGATTCATTCATTCATTCATTCATTCATTCATAACAAATGACTGTTGATCACCTGCTCTGTGACCACCAGGCCAACACTAGGTCATGAGGTCATGTACCCAGGGACAGCCCCGCTCCTGAACAGCCCCGACAGCTCCCATTCTAATGGCTACCTGCCACTCGGGGACGTTAACCCTGTCTCCTCTCAAGGATAAACAAATCCTGAGGAATCTAAACCGACCAGACTAATCCCATCACCTACAGCCACTCTGGCTTAAGGGGGCCAGTCCTGCAGGGGAGGTCTGCCGGGTGGTGGCGGTAAGGCTCATGACCACAGACACGAAAGGGACGGCATGTTCTTTGCTGGATGTCTTCGCGCCCAGGCGTGAGGTCGGGACCACCGCTGCTATCCTGAAGCTGGGAGGAGCCACCCAGGGGACAAAACAGGAGAGAAACAGGTACTGATGACATCACCAAGCCACTAAGGAGCCACCTTCTCCCTGGACTTCTTGTCCTGTGAGGGCATGAATGCTCTCATTGTTGAAATCTATCCAGGCATAGGAAGCCTCCTGACCAGTACAGATGGGATGGGGTGCCAGGGAGCGGAGCAGGGGGCGTCTGGGGTGGGATGTGGCTGTGGGACCTCAGACACTGCCGGCCCTGTTCTGAGCCTCAGGTTGTAAAATGGGGAAAATAGCGCCCATCCTTCGCCAACACTGATGCTGTCACTATCACAGGCGTGCTAACGGACGAGCTGGGGGCACCAGCTCTTGAACGACTGAACGTCGTGGGTCAGGATCTAACGGACAGGGCTGCACAGTCGTGTAGAAGGTAGAGAGAGGAACGGGGTGGAAAGACGGGGGGACGTCGGTTAACTCCTTTCTCCTGTTTACCTTGATTTCAGATTTGGTCATTACAGCGCAGCCAGATCAAGAGTAATACAGTTAACATTAGAAATTGTTTTTTAATGTTTATTTTTGAGAGAGAGAGAGAGACAGAGACAGAGTGCGAGCGGGGAGGGGCACAGAGAGGAGGAGACACAGAATCCGAAGCAGGCTCCGGGCACAGAGTCCGAAGCGGGGCTCAAACTCGCAAACTGTGAGATCATGACCTGAGCTGGAGTCAGATGCTTAACCAGCTGAGCCTCCCAGGTGCCCCTACAGTTAACATTTAAAGAGGTGTTGCCGTGGGCCAGGCACCGCGCTAACCGCTTGGTATGCGTTAATCTAGTTTAATACGCTGACCTCAGGCCTCATCTTATTTTCTTCTTAATTTTAGCTATACGTCTCATGTGAGGAAGCCAGGATTCCTCAGGTGAGGTCACATGGCTAGTCAGTGGGATACCTGGAATTTGAACCCGGGCTCAGGGTTCTTAATTCCTATTACCCTGCCTCACATGAGCCCCTGAGCTTCATGTAGAAGGAAAAGTGATGGGTCAGCTGTTTCACTTCTGTGTGTCACAGGCTGGAGGACGGAGGTGGCTCCAGGGGCTCTGGCCCTGTTTCTGGCGACACAGCTAATCACATACAAATGACAGAGCGTGGATCCTTATAGGAAGAAGGCATCCATCCATCCATCCATCCATTCTTCCGTCTGTCCCAAGTCAATTTCCCCAGAAGCCGAGCCTGAGACAGGATTCTTGTGCAAGCAGGTGACTTACTGAGGGCGTGTTCTCAGGAGAAACCTGTAAGGCAACAAGGGAAACAGGCCAGGCCAGGGTACAAAGCTAAGCAAAGAGGTGTTCCAGACGTCTGGCCTCAGCCTGATCCCATGAGGCGCTCTGGGGTGTGCAGCGTGCCACCCAGGTGGTCCTGCACAGAGGTGGGGGTCGGGCAATGATGCTCTTCCGGTATCACACTCCCTAGTCACCGGTTAGAGGTGGGATGGGCGGGAGGGGTGGTAGCTCCCAGCGGACAGGTAGGAGGAGAGACAGATGTGAGCCCATAGCAGCCAAACATCTGGCTTAGCTGGGGGTTGGGGGCCTGGGCCAGGAGGGGATGTGGATGAGGCACAAATAACATCTGCCACCACCTCCATCCATCCACGATGGGATCATTGGTCCATAAGGATTCACTGAGTGCCTATTATGTCGGGGAGCAGAGGAAGCAAAGATGAAAGACATAGCCTCCGTCCTCCGGAAGCTCCAGTCTGATGGGAGGGGTTCAGAAAAACCCAGATATTATATATCACTCAAGATAAAGCTTGGTGAATTGCAGCCTCGTACAGTGCTATGCGGGTTTGGAGGAGGGAGCAAGCCCTTGGAGCTGGGGGGGAGGAGTCAGCCAGGGGACACTTCTGTCCCCAGTGGCCCTTGGACCCGTAGGAGCCTAGACGGGGACCAGCCACCTGGGGACAGCCAGTGGGGCACTCTGCAGAGCACCTGGAAGTGCCTGGAAGGGCCTGGAAGCAGGAAAGGACGTGTATGTGGAGACCTGGGCCTGGAGCAAGAGGACCAGGTGGCTTCATCTGGCCCTTTGCTCGAGGGGGATTTGTGGAGCCCCTTCTTGGCCACGGGCACTGTTTTGGGCACAGGGATGCAACTGAGTCCAAGACAGTCATGGGTCCTGCCCTCCAGGACCTCCCAGCCTAGTTGGGGAGAGTGATGTAGCGCCAGAGGGTACAGGTCCCAACGTCCTCGACAGGCCCTATCCTGGGGGCGTGGGGGACTTTGGGGTTTTAAGAAGTAGAGCCATGTGGACAGAAAGATCAACCCTGCCCTTTAGGCCACCCCGGCTACAGTGAAGACAGTGTGTGAGAGGGGGTGAGACCCGGACAGGAGGCCCGGTGAGTGGCAATGGCAGGGGGGACCTGCCACACCATGGCCCCCAAGCCCCCACCCCCGACACCTGCTGCTTCGGCCCCAACGCCACCCCTAGGGGCCTCCTGGCCTCGGCTTTTCCTCCAATCTCAATCCATCCTCAGAAGAGACAGCTGCTGCCTTGGTCTGGAAGACTCTGAAGGTTCAGGAGCAAGGGGGAGGGTAGGGCTAGGTTGCGACCCTCCCAGGCTGGTGCAGGGGCTTAGATCCTAGGGAAGAGAGGTCAGCAATCCCATGGGACTTGCAGAGCTCAAGATGCTGAGGAACAGGGCAGGGGGCGTGGGACGGCCGGGCGGGCTCCTCTAGCACAGAGGGGTCTGGCCTTTGCAGTGGGGCCGCCAGTAGTAACGCAGGTGTTTCTTGTAAGTCCCCAGGTTCCGCTTCAGGCAGAAGGCAATCTCCTTGTCGCAGGCGCACAGCTGCTGCTCACACCAGCTGCCCTTGTCAGCTGCGGATCGGAGGACACGGGAGCTCAGTGTCTGTCCCTTCCCGAGGCAGAGCCCAGCATGGGTCTACGGTCCCTGGAGGGAGTTTTTGGAGACGGCGCAGTGGTCGCTCAGCTTTAGAGTCCCTTTCCCAGTCGCTTTGACTCTAGCCGTGTGACCTTGGGCACGAACCGCGACCTCCGAGTGCCATCGCTCCTTTATTTATTCATCCCTTTCATAAACGATTGAGTGCCCATCCTGTGACAGGGCCCTGGAGGGACAGGACTGACCAGAATGGACACATGAGGTTCACACTCCCTTGGCGGCAGCAGATATTAGAGGACCGCAGAAAGGAATGTCGCATACTGTTCCTCTCGGAAGTAAGAAATGCTGCAGGAGCTACAGGATGGTAAAGTAGGGGGACCGGACTCAGCGTCAAGAGCCATTTGAGCTGGGATCGGAAGGGTCTGCTCCCCTGTGGAAAGCCAGGGGGGTGGGGGAGGGGCAGTGTTCCAGGCAGATGGAACTGCACGTGCAGAGACCTTGGTGCATCAGTTTCATTATCTGTACGCGGAGGTGAGGGTAAGAGCTGCCTTGGGGCTGTTGGGAGTATAGAGTAGGCAGAGCACTCGGGACACAGTAGGTGCTCAATAAATGTTGGCTATTGTTGTTGTTATTATTAAGACTTTAATGAACGGGGACTGGTGTGGTGAGCCCACGTGATTCCCAGCTCAGAGCTGCCACCTGTCTCCAGGCGTGGACCCAGGGGTGGGGGTGGGGGGACCTGAGGTCTAGCCCAGGCTCTGTCACCTGCAGCAAGGTGGCCCTGGGTCAACACCTCTTCACTCTGGTGTTGTGTATAAAATGGAGATCAGGGTGGTGCAGCTCCTGGCCGGGCTGCTCTGTTAACTTACAATAACAACATAAATTGTAACAATGATACTAGTAGTCCACTGAGCATGCGCCTTGACAGCAGGCATGTCCCAGACTCCTTCTGTCTGCTCTCGTTTTAATTCTTGAGTTAACTTTAGGGGGGAGAACTTTAGGGGGGAGAACCTGTTATCATCCTGAGTTTACAGAGGAGAATACTGACGTTCAGGAAGGTTAAGCAATGTGGTCAAGGTCACAGAGCTGGTTGGTGGCGCTCTGGGGATCCAAGCTGAGATCTGCCAGCCTTCCAAAGCCTGAGGGGTCAAAGCCCTTATTGGACCTCCCCATACTCCCACCCCCGTCCCCCCACAGCCCAGCTACTATCACCGGACACATGAGAAAAACAGAGAGAGCAAGCAACTTGTGCCTTGTCACACGGCGCATGAAGGCAGTAAGTGCCAGAACTCCCTTCCTCAGCCTCTAACTCCAGCCCCGAGGCCCAGGCACTCACAGCACTGGATGTTCCCCTGGGAAAAGGTGTAGTCGTAATTGTCTGTGTGGATGTGGCATCTGTGCTGCCTCAGGTGGGCATAGCAGCAGTCGTGGTTCTGACAGCACCTGGAGGGAGAGGACAGGAGGTGGGACAGGCGGGGACCACAGCTGCCCCAGGGTAGAAACCCAGTGCCCCCCCCCCCACCGTGGAGGAGTCAAGGCCTGCAGGGCTGCAGTCTTTATGATCACACTCGCTGACACTTAGTGCTTTCTTTGTACCAGGCATTTGTTCTATCGTGAATATTCTCTTAATCTTCGCTACCACCCTCTGACAGAGGCACCGTTACGATCCCCATTTCACAGAAGAAGAAACGGACTCGGGGAGATCAAGCCACATGCCCAAGTTCACGCAGCCCGTAAGTGGTAGATCAGGGAAGTGACCCCGGGGCCTGGATGGCTCTCGACTCTCCTAGTCCATTCCTGGGATTGTTGTGAAGATTGACTAAGATCATGGCAAAAAGAGGCAGGCATTAAAGAAACAAAAACAGCATGTGATGGCAGCGGGGAGAGTGTGGTGGGTGTTATAACTAGATCAGGGGTTGGAAGTGCAAGGGGGGGCCTTCAGAGACTCTGCGGAACCAGCTAGAAGGCAAGTTCCAGGAAGGCTGGAACTGTACCCGGCTCCTGGCACACAGCATCAAACGAATTCACGGAATGAATACAAGGGGGAGCAGGAAAGGGGAGAGTCCGGGGGTGGGGGCAGGACAGGACTGCCGCTCGCAGCCCTGCCTGGGAAGGGGATTACCAGTCCGAAGCATCTTTGGGTTGACCTTTGCCGCCAAATCCACAGTAACAGCCGTAGGGCCAATAGGAGAAGAAGGGGATTTTTCTGGTCACTTGTTTGACCATCTTGTTGAGGTTCAAGAGCCCGCCCTGGGTTGGAATCACACCTGTCAAAGTGCCCAGTAACAAGGAGAGGATATGACGTCAGAGGAGGCCCGTGGGACACACGCCTGGCACTTCTGCCCTGCTAGACCAGACCAGTGACCTTGGATAAGAAAATGACAACAACCACTAGGTTCATTAAAAATATAGTGATAGTGGGGTCCCTGGGTGGCTCAGTCGCTTTAGTGTCTGACTCTTGGTTTCGGCTCAAGTCATGGTCTTACAGTTTGTGGGTTTGAGCCCCCTAGTCGGGCTCCGTGCTGACAGTGCAGAGCAGAGCCTGGTTGGGATTCTCTCTCTCTCCCTCTTCCTCTCTCTCTGCCCCTTCCCTGCTTGTGCTCTCTCTCTCTCTCTCTCTCTCTCAAAATAAACAAATAAACTTAATATATATATATATATATATATACAAAATATGGTGATAGTGAGGGCTCATTATGGGTCTTTTCATGTAGTAATTCATTGACTCTGTTCAACCCATGAGTTAAATACTGTTTTCTTTTTCAATAAATGAACTTTTTAGTTTGGTGTATTCTAGCTGTACAGAAAAGTTGCAGAGTTACAGAGAGTCCTTATACACGGCTCACCTAGTTTCCTCTGATGTTATTATCAGCTTGCATAATAGCGGTGTATTTATGGGAACTAAGAAACTGGCATGGGTACAATGAGAAATACATTTAATGCCCATTTTACAGACGAGCAGATTGAGGCTTAGTGCTGTGCTCCAGGTCAAGTGGCCGGGGCATGGAGAAGCCATGCGTTGACACCGAAGGGTGCATTGACACCCAAGGCGGTTTGGTCCCCGTGACTGCCTCTGCTCTGAGCTCCCCATTCTGTAACAGAAGACTCACCCTTCTCCCCGCACCCGCCCCTGCCCCGCACGTCCCTTAGAGAAAGCCAGAAAGCTGCACGTTAAAGCCCTCACGAGGCTCACCTGGGGAGGCACTGTGATTTAGATATCAATGATTTTCATGGATATTTTTCATTTTAGTTATAACTGCTACTGGTTAGAATTGATCATAAGGCGATTTTATTTTATTGGGAGAGAGGAATGCATTATGTTGAGATCGAGGAATAAAGTACATTAAGTCGATGAATTCAGGGGAGAGCCTGGGGGGACCGACAAGAGAAGGAGACTGAGGTGTACGCGTGTGTGACCTGGAGAAACGATTCAAGAAGACAGATGGAACTGAGTCTCAGGGGGACTGGGCCGGGTGCACCCTTTTGAGGACCTCCACTCCATTCCCCACTAAATGGTGTTATAATGAAAGCTCTGTGTGCAAATGAACGAAATAGTAAAGCGGGGGGGTGAACCCCAAATTGGGGGAGGTAGAGGTGGGAAGAGGGAGTTTGGGAGCGGCTGGTGCAGCAGGTCAAGGGCGAGATCCCAAACAGGTTGCCTTGGGCTGTGGCTACAGTGACTGGTGGGTGTCTGGTACGTGCAGGCCTACTGTGTCCCCAGTGTGTCCCCTCCCTGTGCAGGAACCACATTGCCACTCCCGTCTGACATGGTGGCCCCGGCTGTACAAATGTTTAGGAGAAACCTTGCTGAGCTTTAACGGAGCTGATGACCGATCCCAGGCCCACTGGAATCCTGGACGCTGTGATAAGGACCCTGGAGGCAAACCATTGCAAGGCGAGTGACCACCCACCTTGTGGGCCAGCAGGGACCTGAATTCAGAATCTTGCCTTTCTGGTGTACCTCGTCCCTCTTTCTGCCCTAAGTCTGGCCCTTCCCACGTCATCTTAGGAATACACAAATAAACTCACAGCTGAATGACGCATCTCTCCCTTGCCAGGCCAGCAATCCATTTAGCTTCGATTCAGAAAGCTTTCGGATGGTAGGCTTGTTGCTTATAATTTTACAGTGAGGCGGACCCCAGCCCTGAGACATTGAGGGACCCAATTTGTGGTTATGGGACCTTTGGTGAACTGGCTTAGCTTGTCAGTAATTCCTGTCCCGGTAGCTCTTTCTATCCTTTGCTGCCACCGAGAGGGATGGATCCTCTTCCCCCAATAGCGAGCTTGGCCGACACCTCATCAGATGTGCCCTGTGTGTTAAGCTCTTGCTTACTTGCTATTACTTACACTCGCGAAACATTTTGGATCCATTTTCTCATTAGAAACCTAACAACCTTACAAAAAAGGTGCTATGATGTCCGTTTTGCAGATGAGGACATAGAGAGGTAAGGTGACTTGGACATGGTCATACTGCCAGGAGACAGTGGGCCAGCACTTGAATGCAGGTTCGTCTGTACATTTTATCTCCACAGTGTATTGCTTCTTTATGTCTGAGAGATGAGTTTCTGAAGCTTGACTGCAATTTTCCTAACAGTTTTCGCTGTAACCCTGGAGATGTGTTCCTCTAAAAACTTTGGGAGTCTCAGGAGAACAGAAAACCACATTTTAAAGTACAAATCTTTTCTAGCACTACATACTTTGAAACGGATTGAGAAATAAAAACACCCAGTTTGTTGGCAGCCACATTTTTACATTTGTTCTGCTGAAGATCGAATGGAACACCGCTCCCCCTCCACCCCGCCGCCATCTGCTACCACAGTCAACAGAGCCCTCTTCCCAGGTTCAAGGGAGACAATGAACTTGAAAGAAAGGTACAGTGCTGTGCGTGAGTGAAACATTGCTATTAGCTGGTCAAAGTGACAGGGGAGAGCAGGGTGGGATGGGGAAGTCCCTTTCTGTAAATTGTGTCTGAAGTGTCCCAGGTGTCTGCTCAGCTGGCCCTGGCATCTGGGTCTCTAGCTGCTTGTCCTCACGGCAGACCAGAGGCACGCTGCCCAGTGTGACAACCCAGAGCTCCCTGGCCGAAGCCAGCATTCTAGGGGACCGGCCGCTGTGCTGGCTCCTGGTGGGGATGGAAGGGTTGGGACTCTGGGGGCCAGGGCAGTGGGGATCAGAGCAGAGGACCAGTCTAGGAAAGAGCTATAGCCTAGTCACATCCCACCTTCCCTTCCCAGCTGTGGGTCCTGCCCCCACTCACCAGCAAACGCCAGCAGGGTGCACAGCAGGGGAAGTTCCATGGTCCCAGCACAGAGCAGTGGAAGCAGCTACTGGAAGGCCCCTTCCACGCGGGCGGACAGCCGCTTAAATCAGGGTGCCCCCACCCAGCCAAGCCCACCCCCGGCCCTCCCAGCTCTGGCTCTGGTGTCTGCTCTTTCTGTTTCCGGTTTCTGGCCATGGGGAATTTTATTTTTATTTTTAATATCTGGGTTTAAAAAAAGAAACATTTGGATTGCAAAAGGAACACATTCAATGTAGGAGATTTGAAAATCATAGACAATAAAAAAATTAAAATCACTTATGAATCCGTTAGGCACCATTCACTTTTTTTGATTGAAATACATTTGACATAAATCATTGTGTAAATTTAAGGTGTGCAACATATTGAGTTGATACCCATATATATTATGCTAGGACTGCCAATGTGGCAATAGTTAGTACCTCTATCTAGCATATCATATGCTTGTAATTTCTTTTTAGTGGTTGGAATAAAGGTCTACCGTCTCAGCAAGTTTGATGCTTACAGTGCAATAGTGTTGTCTGTATTCACTAGACTGCAGTAGATCCCAGGACTATTTGTCGCATACCTGTAAATAATATCTGTCTCATTTCCCCCTCTTCCCTGTTCCCCAGGTGACCACCATTGTACTCTCTGCTTTTATGAGTTTGGCTTTTTCAAACTCCCCATATAAGTGAGATTTTACAGTATTTATCTTTCTCCGTCGGACTTCTCTCACTTAGCATAATGCCCTCAAGGTCCATCCGTGTTGTCACAAATGGAGGGATGTCCTTCTGTTCATGGCTAAATACTATTCCATCTTAACATATACACCACATTTTCCTTAGCTATTCATCCACGGAGAGGGGCTTGGGTTGTTTCCACCACTAATATTCTGGAGTATGCTCTTCTGGTTCTATTGCTGTATACACTTTTCCACACTTTTCACTGACCAAATTAGAAAAATGTTACAAGCAACTCAGGCAACAACAGATGCCGTGAGGTTGCGGAGAAAGAGGATCTCTTGTGCACTGCCGGTGGGAATGCAAACTGGTGCAGCCAATCTGGAAAACAGCATGGAGGTTCCTCAAAAAGTTAAAAATAGAACTACCTTACGACCCAGGAATTGTACTACTAGGTATCTATCCAAAAGATGCAGGTGTGCTGTTTCAAAGGGACACATCATGCACCCCAATGTTTATAGCAGCGCTATCAACAATAGCCAAAGTATGGAAAGAGCCCAAATGTCCATCAATGGATGAATGGATAAAGAAGATGTGGTATATATATATATAAATATATATATAAATATATATATAATGGAGTATTACTCAGCCATCAAAAAGAATGAAATCTTGCCATTTGCAACTACGTGGCTGGAACTAGAGGGTATCATGCTAAGTGAAATTAGTCAGAGAAAGACAAATATCATATGACTTCACTCATATGAGGACTTTAAGATACAAAACAGATGAACATAAGGGAAGGGAAGCAAAATAATATAAAAACGAGGAGGGGGACAAAAACATAAGAGCCTCTTAAATATGGAGCACAAACAGAGGATTACTGGAGGGGTTATGGGAGGGGAGATGGGCTAAATGGATGAGGGGGCGTTAAGGAATCTGCTTCTGAAATCACTGTTGCACTATATGCGAACTAAGTTGGATGTAAATAAAAAAATAATAAAAAAGAAAAATGTTACAAGTAATACTTTGTAGTCTGTCTTTTCGCTTAACCATATAACTTGAACATATTTCTATGTCATTAAATATTTTTCTGCACTAACAGTTTGCAAGGCGACCTCACATTCTTTTATACTTCTATGCTATTTATTTAACAAATCCCCTTTTGATGAACATGTAGGTTGCCTCCAATCAAGTGTTTACTATTCTAGTTCATACAGTGGTACAGTGAAAGAAATCCTTGAGGCTAAAATTGTGTCCAAAATTATTTCTGTAGGATCTGTTCCCTAGGTGAACTCAAGAGTCAAAGCACACGCACAATTTGAAGGCAAATGATGTGTGTTGCCAACTTACTCTGCACCTCTGCCCCAGTTTGCAGCATATGAGAATCCTGCTGAGGCCGATGGTGTGCACCCAGTCTAAGTAGGGTGGAGGTTTTGGTGATAGGACACACAGGCATCATAGAGACGGTCTCCCACAAACGCTCCACTGGTAACCTTTCAAGATTTCATGGAGGGTCCATGGGTAGCAGAAATTGGTTTTCTCCCATGCCTGTTAGATGGCTGTCCGAGGACATAGAGACAGACGGACCTCTTTGCTGCCAGTTCACCCAAAAAAAGTGTGCCAGCAGGAGTCACTGCTGAGAGCTCTTTCTCTCAAATCTAGTTTTTCCTTTGTTCTTTGACTCAATCACCAACTGACCACCTCATCTGGGAGAAAACAATCTGCATGCAAAATAATTAGCCAGCAAGCAAGCTGTATATCTCTGGCATATTCTTTGACACGCCTCCCTCATGTGTGCTGCATGGTCATTCCCTTACACCCTTCCCAATGTGGGACCTCACTGTACCGTCCTCCAGATCTGGGCTCCTGCTGGGGCATGTGGGTACCTCCCAGAGTCCCAGCTTCCCCTGATCTGGTTATCATTTGGGCAGGAGCAAAAGTTGCCAGGACCACAGGCCCTTTGTTGATTGCAGAAGGCTTTTTCCCTAACAGGAGAGAAGAGATGCTATTGATGTTATGAAGAGGCCTCAGAACCGGCTGTCCCAGACACCTCCCGAGGCCCCACGGCACACCCGAAAGGCTAGGTTTGGGACCAGAAGGACCTGCTTCAAACTCTGGCTCCCTCTCTTACCTCCTGTAGGACGCTGGCCCAATCACTCCCCCTCCATGGGCCTTGCTTTCCTCATTTGCAGATAAGGACGATATGGGGACAACAGTCCCTCCTTCCTCTGATTGCTGTGGGGTTTGGAGGGCACATGCATTCAGCACACTGTACAAGTCCCACCCACGGAAAGAAAGCCGCCACAGCAACCCCAGTGAGGGCCATGTTGGAGGAGGAGAGGGTGGGAGGTGGTGTTCAAACCCACACCCCCTGGGTTAAGGCTGGCCTCCCTGGTGCTGCCGTTCCTTCTTCACCTGGAGCAAGTCGCTCAGCATCGTGTCTTCAGCTTCCTCATGTGTAAAATGGGGCAATGACAGTCCCTACCTCATAGGCCTGTCGCGGGGATTTTTAAACAACATGGCAGGTTAACAGGGCTTGGTCAGTAGCTAGAGGTCAATAGATGTTAGGTATGGTTATTTCCCATCACCATTGTCTTCACTGGCACCATCACCACTGATGAGGACGAGAAAACATCTAGACTTTCCATCCGTATTGTCAAATCTGCCGCAGTCCTGTCTACTGTTCCTTCCATAGGAGTGGCTTTTTTTCTCTAGAAATTTGTTGTTGTTTTTTAATATCTTCTACGTTTCTACTTACCCTGATCAAGCTTTCTTCTGTCTTAAACATACAGAATATAGTTATCGTGAGTGTTTTAATGGCTTTCTCTACTAATTCTACCATTGGGTCATTTCTGGGTCTGTGTCTATTGATTGTTTTTTTCTTGATGATGACTTTTAGGTCACCCCTGCTCATTATTATAGATAACACTGGGGTGATAAAGCCTCATCTATGTTTAAAGGGCAGTTGCTTGAAAGTAGATTTCCAGAAGTGAAATTGCTGGGTTGGAACAGAGAAAGGCTTTGAGCTCCTTCCACTCTGTGAGGTCTGTGGGAATTTAGAAACTCTTTGGACTCTGCCTCCATCAGCACATATGAGTTCCCGTTAGGCCTGGCCACGCCTTGGGACTCGTCAGCAAGTCTGTGTGCCTTTACTTGCCTGGAAATGGCAAGAAAAACATTTGATGTTGGACCACAATCCATCAAGATCTCCAGGTGGGGGGCGCAAAGGAGCAGGAGGGGCTTAGAGGGCAGAGGGCAAATTCTGTTTGAATAGTTACCACTGGCTAAGCCTCTACCCCGTGTCAGACACTGGGCTGTTGCCTCTCTTAATTTTCACAACCACACCATGAAGAAGATACTGCTTATTCCCATTTTATTTATTTTTTTAATGTTTATTTATTTTGAGGCAGGGAGGGGCAGAGAGAGGGAAAGAGAGAGAATCCCAAGCAGGCTCCTCACTGTCAGTGCAGAGCCTGACTCGGGGCTGGATCCCAAAACCATGAGATCATGACCTGAACCGAAATCAAGAGTTGGACCCTTAACCGACTGAGCCATCCAGGTGGCCCCTGCTATCCCCATTTTACAGGTGAGGAAAGTGGGCGCTCAGAGAGGTTAGAAACTTGCCCAGGGTCACACAGCAGGTACACAGCAGAATTTAGGTTTGAACACAGATCCACGCTTACTCTGTGCCGGGCATTGCTCTAAGCGGTTCACACATGGTATGTAAGGTAGGTCCTGCCCTGACCCCCATGGCACAGATGAGTCATTGCGCCCAGGGGGTCAGCCATACTTTCTTGCCCTCCCTACACAGATGAAGGGGAGATAAGGAGAGCTAGCAGCGTCTGGAAACCTGATGCCCCAACCTCCCTGCAGAAGAGAAGAAAGTGGACCCCCATTTCCTAAGAGATACCCCCATGGGGTAGAGCATGTCTTTTCAGCAAGTGATACAGTCCACCCCTCCACCCATCCCTCCCTGCAAAGCTCCATTCACTGGGACAGTCCCATGGCCTGGAGTCCATGCACGGGGACCTGCAGAGGGTATTAGACAGGAAGCTCCGAGTCCCCGAAGGTTTGCAGCCGAGGCTGAAGTATTGGAGCTGCTTCCCCAGAGGCTCCGAGCTTTGTCTCTGATACTCTGTGCAGGCAGGGGGTGAGAAGGGAGGGAGAGATGGAGACTCCTTCGTGGGAGAGTGACCACTTTCACCAGCCAGGACTGAGGGGCGTGGAGACTGGGGTCGTGTTCGTGCTGTTTCTTTGGCTGGGTGTGGGTTATATTGGTGTCCTCACACTGTGGGCATTCATTCAACAGCTATCCACTTTTGCCTTGTGTATTTCCCCCGTATATATGTTAGACTTCCGTATATTTGAGAGATGATGATGATGATAAAATTAAATGGGCTCAAACTTCAGCAGGGACTACATCACATATCTTCTAGATTATCCAATATTCTTCTAGATTACTTGATATTCTAGATTATCAGGTGCCCTCTAGATTATCAGGTATCTTTTAGATTGTCAGATATCTTCTAGATTATCAGCTGCCTTCTAGATTATCCAATATTCTTCTCGATTATTTGATATCTTCCAGACTACCAGGTATCTTCTAGATTATCTGATATTCTTCTAGATTATCAAATATTCCTCTAGATTATCAGCTATCTTCTAGATTATCAGCTATCTTCTGGATTATCTGATATTCTTCTCGATTATCCAACATCTTCTGCTAGATTTTCAGGTGTCCTCTAGATTATCAGGTATCTTCTGGATTATCAGGTATCTTCTAGATTATCTAATATCTTCTAGATTATCAGATATTCTTCTAGATTATCCAATATTCTTCTAGATTATCAGATATCTTCCAGATTATGGGCTGAGCTTGTGTAGTAGAAAGAAAACCCCAGCTTTGATATCAGCCAGATGTGGCTTCAAATTCTATTTTAGCAATGGCATTACCTTTGTTCCACTATTTCATCTCTCTGAGTCTGAGGTTTTAAATCTTGAAAATGGGGCCAATGATGCATCCATCCCCTGCCAGCTTGCTGTCACGAGTACAAATGGAATGATGGGGGTCACAGGCACATAGTCGGTGATCAGTAAATGCAAGGCACCAAGTGACCCCTCCGCCAGGGAGAAAAGAGTCTAAAATCCTGACCACAGCAAGCGGCTGGGCAAACTGACCTCCCCACATGACCCAGGCCCAGAGTCTCTCATTTCTAAATGATGCAGAGTTGGTCACACCCAGGAGGGGGATTTCCACTTTGGCCTCTCAGTTCATTCAGAGTGACCTCAGCTCAGACTAGTGGCCACAGAATGTACTTTCAGAATCACTCAAAATCCCCACAGCCAGCAGCTTCTCAGTGGTCATTACTGGAAGGTTCTCCCATTCTCAGACTCGGCCCTCTCCCTGCTGCCTTCCTCAAGGGCCACAGCTGGGAGGTAGCAGGCCCTGGGTGTTCAGAAGGATCTGGGATCAGACAAGCCTGATGTGGAACCTGACTCCCCATCTGTTCCCGCATCTGTTAACGAGAATGAGGAAAATGAGAATGCCCCTCATCAGCGTTTTTGTGAAGATTCCCAGACAT
Organism: Cryptoprocta ferox; assembly: GCA_028646485.1. NCBI lineage: Eukaryota > Metazoa > Chordata > Mammalia > Carnivora > Eupleridae > Cryptoprocta > Cryptoprocta ferox. The sequence goes on along the minus strand of CM053570.1, from coordinate 87,389,287 downwards.
GGGGCATATACAGTGCTTGGCTTGTACACTGTAAGCGTTCAATAGTGACAGTTGGTGTTGTTATTAATATTAGCTTATGGGAGGCAAATGCCACACTTCCAGGAAATCCCACAGGAAGCCAGCAAATGATCCCATGCAAACAGACATTTCCTGAGCACCTATTACACGCTAGCTGCCAGCAGGCCCAGCGTGCCGTGTCGTGTGCAGAGAGGAAGGAGGAAGGCAGGTCCCTGCTAGGAACTTACCATGTCCCTAGAGCAACCAGACACTTTTGAGCTGGTTGGAACCCAGGCTGTGTAGACGCCTGGAGCCCCCCACCCCATCTGGGTGCGTGTGGGCGCCTCGCACCCATTTGCATGAGTTGATTTGCATGCAGGTGGGTTGATCTGCCTGAAGAGTCAGAATGGGGCGGTGACTGTGGACACCAGGATATGTGTTGGGTGGATTCGGCCAAAGCCCAGTGGAGAGGACCATGTGGAAGCTCCAGGCAGTGGCTACAGTCCCCGGGCAGGGCACAGGGGACAGAGGGGACAAACATGGCACAGTGTGGGGCTGGGGGCAGGGCCCCTCCTCTGCGTGGAACACAGTGTGGCTCTGAGGCTGGAAGGTAGGGTGGCCCCACCGGGCATCTGAGAGCCTGAAGCTTTGGGGTGCTGAGGCCTCCCTGAGGTCCCATGGGGTCACATGCAGAGAAGACTAAGAAAAGCCTGGGGCTCCCAAGGCTCCTACAGAGACTCCCAGAATAAACAGCAAGACTTTATTTGGGAAGTGGGGGCTCAGGAGGCCGGATAACAAGCCAGAGGCATTTCTTACTGGTAAAACGACCCGCCAGGGACCCACAGCTTCCGGGAGACCTGGTGAAAGGGTTAACTCAGAGGGATACACCATGAACGCCGCGGGAAATGGCAACACGACGCCTTGCACAGTCTTTGCTCTCACTCCCTCCTCAAAGCACAATTTATAAGGTGGTATTATTTGCCCCACTGACAGAGGGGGTTAGTGGAGCTTTAAAAGGTCAAACCACTTCTCAAGCAGAAGACTGACCAGACCCAATGTCACTCCCAAGTCTGGTTTTTCCCAATTGGCTGTAGCCAAGGGCCCGTGGACAACGGGTGTTGTTATGGGCTGAATTGTGTAACCACCTCCCCCCAATTTATCTGTTGAAATCCTAGCCCCCAGGACCTTGGAACGTCTTCGGATTTGGAGAGAGAGTCTTTAAAGATGTAATTCAGTTAAAATGAGATCATTCGGGTAGGTTCTAATCCAGTATGACTTGTGTCCTTATAACAGGAGGAGGTTGGGACATAGACAGGTAGTGGGACAACCACGTGAGGACATAAGGAGAAGACAGACATCTGCAAGCCAGGAAGAAAGGCTTCAGAAGGGAAGTGCCCTGCTGACATCGTGATCTGCAACTTCCCGCCTCCAGAAGTGTGAGAAAATAAGTGTGCATTGTGTAAGCCACCCAGTCTGTGGGACTTTGTTACGGCAGCCTGAGCAAGATAAGCAGGTGTTAGGAGAGCCCAGAGAGGGGCACCTGGGTGGCTCAGTTGGTTGAGCGACCAGCTTAGGCTCAGGTCATGATCTCACCGCTCGTGGGTTCGATGCCCGAGTCGGGCTCTGGGCTGACAGTGCGGAGCCTGCTTGGGATTCTCTCTCTCTGCCCCTCCCTGACTCGTACTTTCTTTCTCTCTCTCTCTTAAAATAAATAAATAAACTTAAAAAAAAAAAAAGAGAGAGAGAGCCCAGAGAAAATAATAGATGCACAGGCAGGCTCCCTGGAGGAGGTGAGCAGCTGTCAGTCATTGCCCTCGTCTTCTGCTTGCCTCCCCCCAGTGTACACACAGACCATGCCCGCAGTACAGGGATCTGATGTGAGGGACTGGCCTGGTCCTGGCGACGCTGCCTGTAGACGGGCCTTCTATGACTCACCGGGCTGAGACACATGGCTTTCCAGTTCACGGCCTCAGTTTCCGCCTCCATAAAATGGGAACAGTGTCCTTTGATGCCTCACTCCTCCACAGTCAACTGCTTAATGATTAGGAATGATTTGGCATAACAATCATTATAGATATGTATATATAAAACATTTTTGTTCTAAAAGTAGAAGCAATATGTTTTTCTCATAAATGTTTTTGTGTTTCTCTTCAAATCAACTTTATTGAGGTATGATTTACATAAAACAAAATGTACCAATAAAATATTCTGAGTTCAGTGAGTTTTTTTTTTAATTTTTTAATGTTGATTTGTTTTTGAGAGAGACAGACAGAGAGACAGACAGACAGTATGAGCGGGATAGAGGCAGAGAGAGACACACACAGAATCGGAAGCAGGCTTCAGGCTCCCAGCTGTCAGCACAGAGCCCTGGAGCCTGTCTTCAGATTCTGTGTCTCCCTCTCTCTCTGCTCCTCCCCCGCTTGTGCTCTGTCTCTCTCTCTCAAAAATAATTAAAAACATTTTAAACAATTAAAAAAAATCCAAAGGGTGGAATGACCAGGTTATGTGGTGGTAGGTGTATGTTTAACTTTATAAGAAACGGCCCAGCTGTTTTCAAAGTGGCTCTACCATTTTACATTCCTACCGTAAGTATGTGCGAGTTCCAGTTGCTTCACGTCATTACCAGAATTTGGTATGGTTAGTCTTTTAAATTTTAGGCACTCTAATAAATGTGTAGTAGAATTTTATGTGGTATTAACTTTCATTTTCCTAATGGCTAATGACACTGAGCACCTTTTATTTTATTTTTATTTTTTACACACCATTCATTATATTTATTTTATTACATAGTATGGTTCAAAAACGTTTTATTATTATTATTATTTTAATATTTTTTAAGAAGACTCTACATGGAGCTCAACGTGGGGCTTGAACTCATGACCCTGAGATCAAGACCTGAGCTGGTGTCAAGAGTCGGATGCTTAACCAACTGAGCCACCCAGGCACCCCACTGAGCACCTTTCCTATATGCTAATTTGTCAGCTGATACCTTCCCTTGGTGAAGTCTGTGCCAATCTTCTACTCATTAAAAGATTGTATTATTATTGAGTTTTGAGAGTTCTTTATTCTGGATACAAGACCCTTATCAGATATTTGCAAACATTTCCTTCTGGTCTGTGATTTGTCTTTCCATCATCTCAACAGCCTGTTTTAAAAAGCAGAAGTTTAATTTTCATGAAGTTCAATTTGTTGTGTTTTCCTCTTATCTCTTGTGCTTTTTGTGCTGTACTAAGAAATCTGACTTATCTGACACAAAGATTTTCTCCTGTATGTTCTTCTAGCAATTTTATAAGCTTAAGTTTTACATCTAAGTCTATGACGCACCTTTTTAATATTTATTTTTTTAATTTTGGTAAAATATACAAAACTAACATTTCACTATCTTCCTACCATTTTTGAGTGTCCAGGTTAGTGGCATCAAGTACATTCGCATAGTTGCAATCATCACCAACATCCACCCACTGAATGCTTTTCATCTCGCAAAACAAACTCTGTACCCATCAAACACTAACTCCCCATCCCTACCTCTTCCCAGTCCCTGGCCACTAACATCTGACTCTCTGTCTATGAATCTGACTACTCTAGGGACCCCATATAAGTAGAATCATACAGTATTTGTCCTTTTTAGGACTGCCTTATTTTACCTAACATAATGTCCTCAAGGTTTATCCAGATGGTATGTATCAGAATTTCCTTCCTCTTAAAAGCTGAATAATATGATCCATTAAAAAATAGCTTTATTAAAATATAATTTGCATACCATACCATTCATTTATTTCAAGTATATAATTCAATGTGGGCTTTTTTTTTTGTATATCCACAATTCTGCAACCATCACTAAAATCTAATTTTCCAGACCCCCCCCCCAGCAAAGAAATTCTACTCATTTGCTCCCTCCCCCTAGCCCTAGGCAGCCACCAATCTACTTTCTATCTCTATAGATTGGCCTATTCCGGGCGTGTCATGTAAATGGAATCATATAATATGTGGCCTTTTGTAACTGGCTTCTTTAATTTCACATAATGTTTTCAAGGTTCATCCATGTTATAACATGGATCAATATTTTACTTCTTTTAATTGCTGGATAGTATTCCGTAGTGTAGATATGCCACATTTTATGTGTCTGTTCATCAGCTGATGGATATTTGGGGGTTTTTCTACTGTTTGATTACTATAGAGAATGCTGCTGCGAACATCTGTGTGCAGTTTGCGTATGTGGATGTATGTTTTCATTTCTGGCAGGTATATACCAAGCAATGGGACTGCTTGGTCACATGATAACTCCATGTTTAGTACTTTGAGGAATTGCCAAAGAGTTTCTCAAAGTGGCTGCACTGTTTCACATTCCCATAAGCAACGTATATGGATTCCAGTTTCTCCACATCCTCACCAATGCTTTTTGTCTTTTTTTTAAGTTTATCTATTTATTTTGAAAGAGAGAGAGAGAGAGAGAGAGAGAGAGCATGAGTGAGTGAGTGCAGGAGGGGCAGAGAGAAAGGGAGGCAGGGAGAGAGAGAATCCCAAGCAGGCTCCTTGCTGTAAGGGCTCTTATCCCATGAACCTGTAAGATCATGACCTGAGCCGAAATCAAGAGTGGAACTGAGCCACCAGGGCACCCCTTTGTCTTTTTAATTATAACCATCTTAGGGGACATGAAGTAGTATCGCATTATGGTTTTTATTTGCATTTCCCTACTGACTAAGGATGTTGAGCGCCTTTTCATGTGATTATTGGCCATTTGTTTATCTTCCTTGGAGAAATGTCTGTTCAAATCCTTTGCCTACTTTCAAATTTGGTTGTTATCTTTTCATTGTTGAGGTGTAAGAGTTCTTTATATATTCTGGACACAAGTCCCTTATTAGACGTGATGTGCACATCTTTTCTCCCACTCTGTGGGTGTTCCTTTTATTTTCTTGATGGTAGAGTTTGCAGGAAAAAAGTTTTAAATCTTAATGAAGTTCAATTCATCTTTTTTTATACTTGTGCTTTTGTTGTAGTTTCTAAAACAACATCACCTAACCCAAAGTCACCTAGGTTTAATCCTATATTTTCTTCTAAGGGTTTTATAGTTTTTTTAAAAATGTTTTTTATTTATTTTTGAGAGACAGAGAGAGAGACAGCGCGAGAAGGGGAGGGTCAGAGAGAGAGGGAGACACAGAATCAGAAGTAGGCTCCAGGCTCTGAGCTGTCAGCACAGAGCCCGATGCAGGGCTCGAACCCACGAACTGTGAGATCATGACCTGAGCTGAAGTTGGCTGCTTAACCGACTGAGCCACCCAGGCGCCCCCCAACTCCATTCTTTTGCATGTGGATATCCAATTATCTCAGGGCCATCTGTGGAAGACTGTCCTTATTGAGTAGCCTTGGCACCTCGTTGGACTATGATCCATTCCAGTGAGTTTTTGTATATGATGAGACGCATGGAGGGGAAGTCTTTTTTCTTTCTTTTCTCTTTCTTTCTCCCTCCCTCCCTTCCTCCCGCTCTCCCTCTTTTCCTGCTTACTTGCTTGCTTTCTCTCTCTCTCTCTTCCTTCCTTCCTTCCATCCTTCCATTTTCCTTCCATTCTCCCCCCCGCCATCTCTCTCTCATTGATAGTCAATTGTCCTAGCATCATTATTGAAAATCTATTCTCCCTCCATGGAATTACCTTTGCATCTTTGTCAAAAATAAAATTTCCATAAATATGTAGGTCTAATTCCGGATTGTCTGTTTTGTTCCATTGGTCTCTTTGTTTATCTTTACACCACTGCACACTGTCTTGATAATAATCAGATAATGTAAGTCCAGCACCTTTGTTCTTCTTTTCAAAGTTGATTTGATAATCTAAGTTTTTTTTTTCCATTTCCATATGAATTTTAGGATCAGCCTGTCAATTTCTTTTCTTTTTTTAAAAAAATTTATTTATTTTGAGAGAGACACAGAGTATGAGAGGGAGAGAGGCAGAGACAGAGAGGAGACACAGAATTGGAAGCAGGCTCCAGGCTCTGAGCCGACAGCACAGAACCCAACGCGGGGCTCGAACCCACGTGAGATCATGACCGGAGCCAAAGTCAGAGGCTTAATTGACTGAGCCACCCAGGCGCCCCACAGCATGTCAATTTCTATAAGAAAAGTCTATAGGATTTTAATTGGGAGTGTATTGACTCTATAGAACAAATGGGAGATCTTAACATGCAATCTTCTAATTCATGAACATGGTATATCCCTGCATTTATTTTGGTCTTCCTTGATTTCCCTGAACATTGTTTTATAGTTTTCCATATACATGTCTTCCATGTATTTTGTCAAAATTATTCCTAAATATTTCATATTTGGGGATATTATTATAAATGTCTTTTTAAATTTCCAGTTATTCATTGTTAATATATAGAGGTACAATTAATTTTCTCATATTTTCATCTTTTTTATGTAACCTGCTGAAGTCATTTATTAGTTCTAGTTGCTTTTTGAAAATTCTACAGTATTTTTTACATGGACTACCATGTTTATGCCAGTAAATACAACCTTACTTCTTCCTTTCCAATATGAATGTCTTTTATTTGTTTTCTTGCCTGGCTAAAATCACCAATACACTGTTGAGTAGAAGTGGTGAGAGTAGATATCCTTGCTTTGTTCCTAATCTTCGGGGGAAAAGCAGTCATTCACCATTAAGTATGATGTTAGCTGCAAAGTTTTTGTAGATGCTCTTTTTCAAGTTAATAAAATTTCTCTTCTGTTTCAGTTTGCTGATAGGTTTTTTTAAAATCAGGAATGTATGTCAGATTTTGTTAAATGGGCTGTTTCTTTGCATTTATTGAGAAGATCATATAGTTTTTCTTCTTTAGTGTGTTAATATGGTCTACTACATTGATTGATTTTTAATGTAAAACCAACCTTTCATTTCTGGGATAAACCCCACTTGCTCACACTATATTTTCCTTTTTTATTTTATTTTTATTTTTTTAATGTTTATTTATTTTTTGAGAGACAGAGAGAGCCTGAGCAGGGGAGGAGCAGAGAGAGAGAGAGAGAGAGAGAGAGAGAGAGAGACAGAATCCGAAGCAGGCTCCAGGCACTGAGCTGTCAACTCAGAGCCTGACATGGGGCACGAACTCATAGACCGTGAGATCATGACCTGAGCCGAAGTCAGATGCTTAACTGACTGAGCCACCCAGGCGCCCTTATTTTCCTTTTTTATATTGTTAGACTCTTAGCTAACATTTTTTTCTTTTTCATTAGCATGTTTAAAATTTTTTTTAATGTTTATTTTTGAGAGAGGGAGAGAGACAGAGTGCGAGTTGGGGAGGGGCAGAAAGGCAAGGAGACAAAGAATCTGAAGTAGGCTCCAGGCTCTGAGCTGTCAGCACAGAATCAGATGTGGGGCTTGAACCCAGGAACCAGGAGATCATGACCTGAGCCAGGGTCGGACACTCAATGGACTGAGCCACCCAGGCACCCCTTCATTAGCATGTTTAAACTTGATTACAATTGGTATTTACGTGTAGTTTTTTTCCTGCTATATTTTTCACTTTACATCAATAATTTTCTCACTGTTGAGGCGCCTGGGTGGTTAAGCGTCCAACTCTTAATTCTGTCTCAGGTCATGACCTCGCAGTTTTGTGAGTTCAAGCCCTGCGTCAGGCTCTGTGCACTGACCGTGCAGAGCCTGCTTGGAATTCTCCCTCCCTCCCCCTCTCTCTCTCTGCCCTTCCCCTGCTCACATTCTCTCGTTCAAAAATAAATAAATAAACTTAAAAATTGTTTTTTCTCATTGTTGCTACTTAGTCTCCACAACAGTTATTGATGGCTGCAGACACCCTGACTTATTACCTCCATCTTCTTGCCCATAGTTTCCCCAATATTTGGAGGATCTCCCACACTTTAGAATATCTCTTTAGAATAAATTTAAAAAAATAGTGCATCACATTCTTGGGAGCCTTGGTTGTTTACAATCTTAGGTAACATTCTGTTAAGAATTTTTGTATCTGTGTTCATGAAGGATATTAATCTGTAGTTTTATTTCCCTGTAATGTCTTTATCTGGTTCTGATATCAGAATAATGGTAATTTACTAGAATGAGTTAAGTAGAAGCACCTAAATTTTCTGGAGGAATTTATTAATAATTGGTGTTATGAGCTGAATTGTGTCCTCCCATTCTATTTTGAAGCTAACCCCCAGTATCTCAGAATGGGACTGTATTTGGAGATATGACTTTAAAGGGGTCATTAAGTTAAAATGAGGTCATTAGGGTGGTCCCTAATCCAAGTGGACTGGCGCCTTTATAAGAAAAGGAAATTTGGACCCACAAAGAGGCAAGAGGGATGTACATTACAGAGGAAAGACCATGAGGGTCCAGAAAAAAGATGGCTATCTGTAAGTCAAGGAGAGAGACCCTCAGAAATAAACCAATCCTCCCAATGCCTTGATCTTGGACGTCAACCTCCAGAGCTGTGAGAAGATAAATTTCTGTTTATCAGAATTTTAAGCCACTCAGTCCATAGTAGTTTGCTATGGTAGCTCTAGCAATCTAATACAACCGGTATGATTTCTTCTTTAAGTATTTGGGCAAATTTACCAGCGGAGTCATCTGAACCTGGAGTTTATTTATGAAAATGTTTTAATCTACATGTTCAATTTCTTTAACAGATATAGGGCTATTTCCAGTTGGCCATTCCGTCTTGGTTATTGAATATATTGTCTGACATTCATTTTAATAAAAAAATATAAGTAAGAAAATAAGGCCACCAGTTAACCTACTGTCCCAAAATAGCCATTACTCATGTTTTGCTATATACTCTTCCAGATAATTTTTACACATGGGCACACCAACTTCCTTACTTCCTCCTGTCCCCCACCCCCATTATTTTACAAAATTGCCATCACCCTTAATATTCAGGGTTTTTGTTTTTTGTATCATCAGATCTTTGAAGACATGATCATGGATGGATGTTCGCTTAACTCATCCCCTAACTTCTGTTGCTTCTGGTTGTGGAGGGAGCATGACAAAGAACGCCATAGTCAGCACTTTTGCATCTGTTGCTGGGAAAAACTCAGGTGCGCATCTTGGTTTACAGGCTTAGAAGTGGAATTACTGGGTCGGCCAGTTTATTATTGACTTCTCGTGTTGAACACCCTGTGCTCGAGGGGAGGTAAGTCTCTGGAGAACAGCCCAACCAGCATAGCCAGTGGGATGTGAGATGAGAAAATGGCAGAAAGGCAGTTCAGAGGTTCTCGGGGTCCCCTCCCCTAGCCGTGGCCTCTTGGCATAGATCAGCAGGTTGGAGGCTGTATCTTCAGCGTGTGGACTATACCTTACTTTCAGGTTCTCCCTCCTTTGGAGTGAGTGATATCATTAAGAGGTATTTGCACAAATCAAAGCCAACACTGAAGCCAAGCTTTGTGCAGACGAGTGAAGACAGAGACCAGCCTCATCCTCCTTTCTTTCTTGGTCCTCAGGGAGCTCCCTGTCTGCTGGGGTGGACACGGCCTCCATTCTACAGGGAACTCCCCGGCTTTGGGATAAAATTATAGTGTTGTGTTTTTTTCCCTCTAGGATTCCCAGTCTGAGTGAAGTGTCACAATCCACAAACCAAAACATGGGCAGGTACTTACAAGGGACAGGATAAGCAAGTGCCAGTTCCCAGCTCCCGTGCAGGGATGCGGTGGGGTTGTTGTAGGGTAACTTCCTGGGAAAGAGGAGGCCCGGGATCCGTAGGGAAGATGTTGGGAGAGGAAAGCTGGAGGCTGGGAGAGGGCGCAATGACAGCTGCTTGGTTTGGTAGAGCCGGAAGAGGGAGCAGTCTGGGGACACTGGGCAGATGTGAAGGTGGGGCGGGGGGGGGGTTGTTTGGGGTTAATTTCCAAGAGTACTCTTCTCCCTCCCTTTCCCCGGTCTGCTCTGTAGCAGTCAGACTTTAACTGGGCACTTGTCACAGGCCCCAGGTGACTCGATGGCATCATCTGTTAGCATGATCCTTGCTCCGTGAGGCCTGGTTATAGCCATTCTACAGCTAAAAACTCAGAGGCCAGGCGAGGGCTCCCTCCTGCCAGGCTCTCAGAGCCAAGAGGCAGGGGTGCTGGTGTGGGAGCCCCTATCGGTACAACTGCCCAACCTCCAGGGGCTCCGGGGCTCTAGCCCCGCTCTGCTCTCCTGTCCACCCCCCTCCAAGACCACCCCCGCAAGAGACACCTGGCAGTGACTCGCAGGCCACCAGACTTTCAACCAGAGATGCCTACGCACCCCGAGGTTACATCTAGAAACATCTGCAGACATTTCTGGTTGTTACAACTTGGTGAGGGTAGGGGAGAGGAGCGTGGGGAGGGGGTTCCTACTGGGTCTAGTGATGGAGGTCAGGGATGCTGCTCAAAACCCTGGATGGCTACGATGACCTCCCTCCCCCACCACGGAGAGGTGCCAGGCCGCGGGCCGCAGTGGCGCTGTGGCAGAGAGGCCCTGCTCCGGGAGCAGATGAGCTCGCCCTTCCAGCTGGGAGCTGGGAGCCTCCTCCAGTCTCAGCCAGGTGTGGGCACCAACGTGGTTGCAGATGTGGGTAGAGAGTTCTCTGCAGATGCTGGACTAAGGTCCCTCTGGCTCTGGACGGATGTCCTGGGCTCCTGTCTCTTTAACCAAACCCTGCTGGGGCTTCCCTTGAGCTCTTTTTCAAAGACCCTCAGGCTTTCGGACTCCTGGGTCCATCTCTGCGCTGTCCTGCGTTCTCTGCAAGAACGCCCTGGAGCCGGCACAGCCAGGAGCCCTCATCCTCCGCATCTGATCGCCCCTGACGTCTGATGGGTTCCTCTTCCCCCATCACCCCCGGTGGTGTCTGGCCTGCCTTCTGCCGGAGTCCTGCTAGGTGGCTCTGGCCAGCATCCTCTTACCACCCCATCCCCCATAGTCATTTTCCATCTGCGGACCCCCACCCTGCTCCTTGGCTACAAACTCCCCTTTTCTTTGTTGACTCCCCTCTGTCGCCCGCTGCAAAACTCCCCTCCCTGTAGCGGTCCCACACCTCTCCGGTGCCCCCTGGAGTCAAGCCCACAGCGCTGTTTGGTTACAAATGTGACTGAATAATGTTTTGTTTCACAAACTTTTGGGTGGGAACTGAGAGACACCTTTGGGCGACTTTCCTTCCAGATGTGCGGGGAGGGGCCAGCTCCTGGTCAGGTGCGGAAACCCCACCTGCAGGTGCGCTCAGGGGCGGGGACTGGACCAGCCGCTGTGGTCAGGGCGGCGGCTGTGGGAGGGAGGAGGTGGAGCCTCCTTTTTCTAGGGCATGTGTCACCTGCCTCCTGCCCAGGGGCATTGCCCCGGCACTACCCTGCCAGCGTGCGTGTGGCAGTGTGACACTGGGGCCTGCTCCCTGGAGTCTTCAGAGCGATTGCGGACCTTAAGAGCCCTATGTCGCTGGAACCCCAGAACACCGACCATGGCAGATGGGGCACAGGCCAACCCCAAAGTGTTGAGGAAGAAGGTGCTGGTTAGGCACCCCTCCAGGTGGAGGGGCCCAAGCCTCAGGGCCTCTTTTCCTTGGAGAACCTCGAGGTATGTGCCTGCTACCCTGGGATGGAATCCTCCATGGAGAGGAGCAGGGATGGGGTCAGGGAATGGCTCTTCGAATCCATGTCTCCAAAGGGAGAGCTCTAAGGCTCCGAGTGATGGCTGAGATACATCAGTGCGTTTTCAGCACCAGAAGGCTTAGGGATCATTCAGTCAATCCTCATGAGGCACTTGAGGCCCAGAGAGGCTAAGGGATCTACCTGAGGTCACACAGCGTTTTAGAAGAAGAGTCAGGACTAGAACCTAGGGACCCAGGTCTCTTGGCTCCAAGTGCCAGACCCAGGCACCAGGTTGGGTCATGTGACTTCCTGGAGAGCCTATGGAGAGGGGCCTGGTTCTGATCTGTGACAGTGGCCCGACCCCATGAGGCCGTGAGCCTCCTGTCTCAGAAGCCTGCTCAGGGTAAGAAGGAAGGAGGCTCCTGGTGCCTCCGGGCTTTGCCATCCTGGGGACTGATCGTTCAGGAGGTGCAGGGCAGGCGGGAGGAGCTCATCACAGAGCTGGGGCAGCCAGAGCAGGGACCCCAGGGGGTGGCATTGTCGGGCCGCAGAAGGGAGCTGCAGGAGAGTGGAAGGGACGGACTCAGGGCTTGGATTCTCTCCTCTCTCAGATCCAGCCTGGGTATGAAGAAATTCCTCACCATGGTCGTCCTGGCCAGCAGCGGTGAGTAAAGGCTCTGGGGAGACTCCTCTCTCTCCCCCTCCCCCACTCTCTCCTGTGCCCCTGGGCATCGAGGTTCTCCATCCACGGATTGGCGGCCCATCCTCCCTCCCTCTGGGCCTCCACGTCCCAGCTCAGCCCCTGTCAGGCCCTCACTGAGGTGGGGCAGTTTGCACCTCGGGCCGGCTCTGAACGCACCAGGGGCCGTCGGCGTTTACGAGCCTCCGAGGGGGCAAGGCCCGGAGCCGAGCACGCATCGTAAAACGGTAGTGTTGGCTGGGCGTCTGGCCGCCCCCGGGGAAACCTGGGTGTTTGTGTAGATAGGAGTGTGTGTTTGTGTACATGTGTACCTTAGACAAGAGGTAATGGGTTTGTGTGTGGATATATGCATGTATCTGTGTGTGTGTGTGTGTGAGTGTGAGTGTGTGGCAGGGCTGTCTTTGCAGGTGCATGAGGGGTCGGCGAGGAAGGTCTTGGGGCTCCTTTCCCAGAGCTGGTGCCCCCAGGCACACCGATCGGGGACAGCTGAGGCTCCCGACACAGATATGACCCCGCCACAGGTGTCGTGGTAGCAGGTGCCTCAGGGAGGTAGAATGGGGCTAAACGTGTCACTGACTTCTCAGCCGGCCCGTCGCAAATTGCCTGAGCACGGCCTGCTCCGGGGAAAAGAAAGAACTACCGGAAACAAACTAAGGGTAAACGTGGCCAGGCGTGAGAAATGGCTGGCTGAACTTGACTGCTGAAGTGAGTGTTGAGGAAGCAAGCGTCTGAGTCCGGCCCAAACTGCCGGCTGGTAGAGCTTCAGCCTGACTCACTTTGTTCTGCTTGGAGCGCGAGTGTGGATGTGGCCTCGGCTTCCTGGGTTCACAGTGGGCGCTGCATGTGCGAGTGTGTGCGTGTGTGTGTGGGGGAGGGGGATCTGCTGGTGGGTGTGAGGTGTGCGAGCGTGTGAGGCGTCTGTGGGTGAGTGTGTGTGTGTGTGTGACTGTGTATGTGACAGCGGGTGTGTGTGAGTGTGCGTGAACATATGCGGTGGGTAGAGGCCAGCATGAGTGTGCACCTTGCATGAGTGTGCAGTGTGTGAGGCGGGTGAATGTGTGTGAAGTGTATTTCTGTGTACAGTAGACATGGGCTTGTGAGTTGTGTGCGTGTCTGTGCGTGAGTGGGAGAGTGTGTGTTCCTGTGGGTGAGGCGTGGAGGGCTTGCGTGATAACGTCCCACTCTGCATGCAGCTGCTGGTCAGAGGGCCCTGGGGACGGAAACTGCCCCCGGGGGTAGCACCCACACGGCCAGAGGATGGGCGGTGGGTGGCCTGGGCTTCGGGCCAGGGAGCGCGGAGGCCAGACCTCCCAGAGGCTGCTCCGTCCGCCCAGCCTCTGCTCACGGTGCCCAGCAGGAGAGGGGCGGTGTCCCTGGGATTGACAGTTGAGGTCCAAGAGCTTATGCCACCTGCCCGTGTGGTTGCTGCAGGGCTCGTGGAGACTTCTGTTCGCGAACCCTGGGCTGTCTGGGTTTGACTCCCAAGGTCTGATTCCAGATCTGACTCCCAGGCTGCATGGCACACACGTCTTCCTCCAGCCGCAGGGCCCCAGCACAGCGGGAGGAAGAGCTGGGGGACAGACCTAACGTCCCCTTTCTCCTACTCTCGCCGACGGCCCTCACATCCCTTGTGCAGCTCAGGGATGGGCTCAGGTCCGCCGGACGCAGGGTCCTCCCTCTCCCTGCCCCGGACCCCGCTTGAGACGTGGACCTCTCTCTCCACCATCCTCTTAAAGCTGCCTGTCATTTGTCCCAGCTCCTTCCCCGTTGCCTCTCTTCTTTGCCCCTCGTTTTCTGTAATGACGAAAGTCACAAAGCCAATAAACGGGAAGGCTCAGGTGCAGCGGGATTCTCAAGACCCAGTAAGTGGGGCTAGAACGGCTCTCCTGTGTGCGAGGTGGTCTCACCCGGGACAGACTGAAGCACCAGGCTCGGGGGCGACTCAGTATGAGCCGGGAGCAGATGCCGAGTCTGCACCGGCCCAGGGGTCTGAAGAGGCAGGGAGCAGGGGAGAGGAGGGTAGTCGCTGGGGCGGGCCCGCCTGGCAGGTGCTGGGAGGCTGTTGATTTTGCTGGTGTGGGAAGGGGGTCATTGTGCTATCGCTTCCTGTGAGACACGGACAAAGGGAAAGTGTGTGTGTGTGTGTGTGTGTGTGTGTGTGTCTGTCTGTCTGTCTTTGCTGAATGACCAGACCACCGAATTGTCTCTGGATTCAACGTGAGATGCACGAGCGCCAGGACAGTACTAGGGACACAGAGTTCCTTCTGGGGGCAGAGGAGCCAGACCAAGCCGAGGACCCAGAATCAGACCCCTGTGTTCAGAAGAGCACATGGCATCTGTGAAGCCCCTTGCAGTGGACCGGTCACTTGGGACCTCACTGCCTGGGTGCAAATTCTAACCCCATCACTTTTTTGATAATGTTCTTGGGCAAGTTACTTGGGTAAGCTCTGGGCCTCAGTCTCCTCATCTGTAAAGTGGGGATAATAACCCCACTCTGTGAGTTAATGCCTGGAAGGGGTTCAGGACAGTGCCTGGCACAGAGAAGCCCTCAGCAAAGAGTAATAGTTATTTCCTTCTTAGGGCCCTGGTACGTCATGGCTTTTAATACATTGCTTCCTTCCTCCCTCTCTGCCCACCCTTCCTTGCCTGCTCCCTCCCTCCCCTTTTCCCTGGCCCGGGGTGTGGGGAGGACAGTCAGACAGGAGCGGTCCCCCCACCAGGCAGGGAGCTCACAGCACCACTTGGTTCTCTTGCAGTCCTGCCCGCGGCCCACAGCAGCCTCCTTAACCTGAAGTCCATGGTGGAAACCATCACGGGGAGGAGCGCCATCTTGTCCTTCGTGGGCTACGGCTGCTACTGTGGGTTAGGAGGGCACGGGCTGCCCATGGATGAGGTGGACTGGTAGGTTCCGGAGTGCCTGGGCCACTGTCAGGCCTGGGAGGGGGGCGGTGAGGGTCAGACTGGTCTCCATTTCTGAGGCACGGGAGAGGGTTCTATCCCGATGAGGATGAGGCTTGTTCAATGAGTTAGGGGCCGAGAGCCTGACCTTGACCCATGTCCTCCTCAACTGTCTTGGGTGCTTTCTACTGTACATCTTCAAGTCTTGGGCTTGGAGGCCTTTGAACTCCTACTCTCGCCAGGAAGGAAACTCTGACCTGCCCCACACACCTGAATGCAACAGACACAAGCTCAAGTTCAACACAAGCAAGGGCTGTGACCCCCTCTCCTCCCCCATTACCCTAGAGGCTCTGACGGAGGGCTGTGCTTCCTCCATCAGCCTGAAGACTGCAGCCATGGCTAAACTTTCTGCTCCTATCTCCCCAAAAGCAGCCAGCACCAATCTGGTATCATGGGGCGCTTAATAAATGCATGTTGACTAATTGCCCCTTCCTCCACCAGAGGGGATGGGGATGGCCACACTATGTTTGCTTCCTGTCCTCCACCTCCAATCCCTACTCAGCCCTCCAGACTTATGTCTCTCCCTGGCCATTATGCTCAGGCTCCTTTGACACTGACTTTGTCCTAACCCTCCTTCCCATCCCAACCACATCATCGGACAGTCTGATGCGCTCCCCCCCGCTTTCCGCCTCCTGCAGCTGCCGTCAGGGCTCCAAGGGGAAAGCCGGGCTCTGACTGGCTGTGTGACCTCAGGCAAGTAACTGCCCTCTCCGGGCCTCAGTCTGAAGGTCTGATCCATGAGGAACTGGAACAGATGGTTGGGGTCTCTGCCAGTGGGAGATGGGCCAAGCCTGGCCATGCAGGCCTGCTGTCCTCTATCTGTCCCTAGGTGCTGCCACGCCCATGACTGCTGCTACGAAAAACTCTTCAACCTGGGCTGCCACACCTATGTGGACCACTATGACTACACCATTGAGAACAATACTTCCATCGTCTGCAGTGAGTTCCTCCCCTGCCATTCCTCCCTCCCCCACCCAGGAGATGGGCTCAGACTGCCGGTCCCCCCAGCCTGCACTGGGGCCTTGCACGGGGTTGCCGGGTGAAATCCAGGATGCCCACTTACGTTTGAGTTTCAGATCAACGAAACATGTTTCCACATAAGTATATCCTAAAACTTACATGGGACATACTCGTACTAAAAATTAAATGTTAGCATAAAAACAATTACTATTAGCATAAAACTAAGAATTAGCATAAGTCCATCCCAAGTAGTACTTGGGACATACTTATACTAAAATATTTACCATTTGTCTCAAATTCAAATTAGCCAGGTCTCTTGTTTTTGTTTGTTTGTTAACTCTGAGAACCCTAGCACGTCTCTCTGATGTGCTCTGATCCCCCAAGCCCAAATCAGCAGCCTGCTTCCCTAGTCCTTGATTCTTAAGCTTCGGAGAGCTTAGGGAGTGTTTCCGATTCAGTGGGCCTGGGTGAGGGCCCAGGAATCTGCTTTTAACCAGAGCATCAGGCGATGGTGAGACTTGGTGACACTCTGGCCTGGGTTTAAACCTGGATTCTTCCAGCACCTCCTGCTGTGTAACCCTATGCTTCCCTACCTGGCCTCAGTCTCCCCATAGGTATATGGAAGGGTTTGGATCAGAGAAGACCTGCTCCCTTCCAGTTCTGTCCTTGGGACCCCACCAGGAGGTGGCCTCAGTCCAAGACCCTCAGTGTTTCCAGGATTCAAGTTATGGGGACCAGGCCCGGTGGGGTTACCATGGACGTTCCAGGCCATTCCTCAGCTGAGGGGTGCGGCATCCACGTTAATGGCCCAGGTGTCCCTGCGTGCCTCCCCTTAGGCAGCGGGTATCCCCTGGCCCAGTCCCATGGGCTGCCCCTGGCTCCTTTTGTCTCCTTGCCTTCACCAGGTGCTGCTCACTCCCCCTCACTAAAAGCCCACAAGCAAGCCCAGCTCTGCAAAAAAGCCCCCCAAGTCTCCTGTTCTCTGGGAAAGAGGCTGGTGGCAAACTGGGCACATCTGGGGACCCCTGGGAGCCCAGGGCACTGTGGTCCTCATATTCTCCTGTTCAAATGTGGGGTGCAGGGGCTGGCTTGGGAGAGGGGGTGTCCCCTCGTTAACACATTGCAAGGATCCCCAAAGGGCAGTGGACGAACCAAGCAGTGGTTTTCACGTTGGGTTTTGGGGGTTCCTGGAGTCAGGTGATGGGGGTGGGGGGTCCCTGAGTGGTCCAGCTGGTCCCATTAACCCATTTCATAGCTTACGTGGCTTCTCTTTCGGCCTTCTGCACGTTGGCCTTCTGCAAAGAGCTTCATTTGAGAGAAAGTATTCTGCTGATAGAAAGTTCGAAAAACCTGCAGACCACTGAGCTAGTGAGCGGTTCTCAGAGGGTGTTCCCCGAATCTGCAGGATTGGCATCACCTGGGGACCTACTAGCAATGCGGATGATCAGGTCTCACCCAGACCTACTGAATCAGAAGCTGTGGGGCTGGGGCCCAGCAGTCTTTATCCCAACAAGCCCCCCAGTGGGATCCTCATGCACCCTCAACGTTGATGGGGTAGATGATTTCGGGAGGCTTAAGCACTTGCTCGTGGGAGGCCCTGAGCTAAGCTCTTTTAGGAGCCCTTCCTCAGTGGCTCCTCACCACGAGCACCCTCCAGGGTGGGTGTCCTGTGATTCTGTCATGGAAGAGGGGAGTCCCTGACACTTGAGTGTCTATCCCAGCTCTTCCTTGGGTTTTCTGGGTGGCTTAGGTAAACCTGTCCCCCGGGCCTCAGTTTCCCTGGCTATAAAATGACAGCTTGGACTTCTGGGGTCCCGTATGGAAGCTGTACATGCAGACCGCGGGGCCCGGCCCAGAGTTCCGGAGCCTGCAGGCCTGGGGTCAACAGCCAGGGACGCTGGTGCTGTCCGCTAGGGGACCACATTCCGAGACCCCCCGGGACCTCTCCCCTGCATAGGTGAGCTCAACGAGACGGAGTGTGACAAGAAGACCTGTGAGTGTGACAAGAATGTGGTTCTGTGCCTCCGGGACCAGACGTACAATGAGAAACATCGCAACTACCTCAACATCTACTGTCAGGGCCCCACGCCCAACTGCAGCATCTATGAGCCGCCCCTGGAGGAGGTGGCCTGCAGGCACACCTCCCCCTCTCCCCCTGCACCTCCCTAGGGCCCTCTGGGGATGACGGAGAAGAGGGATGGAGGTTCTGGCTCTGGGGGCCAGACAGACAGAGCCGGTGGAGGTGGGGGAAGACTGAGAGCCCGGGGGCTTTCTGGCTGCTTCTTCCCCGGAAGCTTCCAGCAAGACCCGCCCCAGAGGACTCAGGGAGGCCAGGCTCCGATGGTGACCCCCAGGCTCTTCCGGACGTGGCCATGTCCCACTACTGTTCCTAGACTTGGCAGAGAACATGTAGCTTGTTGAGGTCTCTCTTGAGTGTGGAGGGCCCTCTGAGTGGTCTCTGCCACTGGCCCCAGCCTGACTTCCTCGGCCTGACCATCAAGGTTAGGGACCAAGATCCTGAGCTGCCAGCACAGCCCCAGAGCTTGGTGTTTCCTCAGACAGGTTCCCAGACAGACAGAGTGCTGGTCCCAAGGCCTGGGTTGTGGGGGCCTCTTGGCTGCCCCTAGGAGATGACCCAGGGTGCTCCTTGCTTTGAGGGCCTAGTGGCTCTCTAGAGCTCCGTTAAGGGTGGGTGGCCCGTGAGTCCAGGCCGAGACATCACAGGAGGGCCACAGGGCCTAGTGTCCCAGCCCCAAAGTCTGGCCTCAGAGCAGGCTCCCAGGGCCCAGTGGCACTCCTTTAGGTGCATGGGGACCAAATGGGGCCACAAATATGTCCCCAGCACCCTCAGGTCTCCCCCCACCTCCCTGCTAACCCAGCCCCACCGTATGGCACTGCTCTGGGGTGCACTGGCCCCAACCCCGTGCCTCTCCTCCTGCAGCAGCCCGGCCGGTGGGGTGGAAGGACTCCAGGCCCCTCTCTCCCTGCCAGGGACACCCGAGGCCGCACTCTGGTGTCAGAAGCCCTGTCAACGGGGAGGAGGCCGAGGGCCGGGGCCCCGCTTCGTGAAAGGGAAACAAAGGCAGGAGGGTCCAGGTCCAGGCAGGAGGCTGTGCGGAAGATTCCAGAAGGCAGTGGGGAGGGAGCTGCATGAAGATGGAAGGGAAGGGAGAAGGTGGAAGAGAGGTGGGACAAGGGAAGACATCCAGACCAGAGTGGTCTTGGCAGGAGAAGTGGGGTGAAGGAGGCTTGGCGTGCAGGGGCCCCCTTGGGCCCAGGTTCCTGTTGAGGCCCATGGGGTTGTGAGCAGAGATGGAGGAGAGTCAGCCTCAGAGGGGCCAGCTCTCCTGACTCTGCCCCAGCACTGCTGTTTCTCCAGGTGCACCAGCCCCTGTCCTGCCTTGCCTCACCTCTCCACCTCAAGGTCAGTGGCCTCCAAGTAGCCAGCAAGCCCTGCATCACCCCGAGAATGCACTGACACCAGAGGTCATCAGGAAGCTTGGCCTGCCCTGGGAGTGCCCTGTAGACCACTGTCACTAGGACAATCACAAAAGGTGGAGGCAGGAGAAGAGGGAGGGTGGGGAGAGAATGTCTGCCCCAAAAATAGCAGGACTGGGCAGAAGCCTTGCCACCCTGCAGCGTCTAGAACACTAGCCTTGGGGACTGAGGATGAATCTCATGGTTGGAGTCAGCTGTCACCATGTGTGAGAGGGGGCCCTTCTACCGCTCACCTCCTTCTGGCCCTAGTGTGGTGGCTGTGGTCCCCAGTGGGTCTCATCACTGATGTCTTCTTCTTTCTGTTTTTTAAATGTTTTATTTATTTTTGAGAGAGAGAGACAGAGAGAGAGAGAGAGAGCAAGGGAGGGGCAGAGAGAGAGAGGGAGACACAGAATCTGAAGCAGGCTCCAGGCTCCTGACATGGGACTTGGCCCACGAACTGTGAGATCATGACCTGAGCCAAAGTCAGACGCTTAACCGACTGAGCCCCCCAGGCGTCCCCTGACACCTTCTTCTACCCCAGCTAACTAACTAACCTCTCCTGGCCATCTTGGGCTGGTCCCTTATCTCTGAGCTGAAGCCCCTCTAAGCCAGCATGGAGCCAGAATGGGGCAGCCACAGTGCCCTTGAAGCTGGGGTCTGCAGAAACCCCAGCCCCTCACCTGTGGGAGCCCAGGTTTCCGGCTGTGCCCCTCCACCTTGCACACACTTCCACTCCTGAGAGTTTGGGCCAGTGTGTTGGGATAAGATTCTGCTCCCAAGTAGTCTCGTCTTGCCCCGGCCTGTCCAAGATGCTGCACCCCCAGAGACCCTCCACAGGACCCAGCACCCCATCTTCAATCTCATAAAGGCCTCCTGCCTCAGCTCCCTCTTGTTGGTCCTGCTTGGCCGGGCATCAGGGGAGAGGGCACAGAGACTCCCTCCAGGGTCTCCAGCTCTGGGGAAAGTCAGGCTCCCTTTCCTGCCCCCAGCCTGGGCAAGGTGGCCTTGCTCCAACAGAGAGACAAGTGTCAGGAAGGCTGGACAACGACATGGGCCAGCGGTTGGACAATGATAACTGTTAGGCTGGGTGCTTGTGAGGCATCGCTCTCCACCCCATCCTTTTCTGTTGAACATCTGAGACCCAGAGAGGGAAAGGAACTTGCCTACAGTCACAGAGGTTGCAAGTGATGGGGCTGCGTCTGAATCCTCAGCATCTGACTTTTGAGTATCCCTCCTTGCACCTTCTTAATGATGATGTGGGGGCAGCTGGAGACAGTGGGACCAGCAACTGAGAATCCAGCAGGACACCAGGTCCTGGTCCTGACCCTGGCCCCTTCTCTGACTTAAGTCCCTTCCCTGTTGTGGGCATCAGTTTCCCCATGTGCAGAGGGACCAGACCACTGTTTCAGGTGCTCCCCAAAGCTATGTGCTTTCCTAGGCACATCTGGGATGATCCCTGGGGCTCTGCTCCCTACCCCCTCAATCTTCAATTGAGCAGCTCTGCTTTTCCTGTATTCTTTACTGAGCTTTCACCTGAGCTACTGTAAGAAGAAAAGACATTCTACAGTAATTTTTTCAGAAGCTTGAAAACTCTGGGACAAGATCATCCATTGGTCCATTCATTCGATGGACCTAAACTGATGGTCCTCTAAGGACTAGGCACAGTGCAGGGGTTCGGTGGGGATACCTCCAAGCAGACACAGACTCTACCTTCAGGAATCCCTTAGGCTGGTAGGGGGAGGCAGACAGGTGATAACCTTGACATATGGTGCCAAGCGGTGTCATGGGGAGCACGGAGATGATGCCCCAAGTGTGTCCAACGTAGTCCTGGAAGGGGCCCCCAACAGGATAAGGTGTGGAGCCGGGATGGCAGGTTTGAAGTCCTTGGAGGTGGAGAGGAGGAACGGGTAAGTTTTTGAGGAAGGGGCCCTTGCTTCTGTAGTCTGGGGGGCTTTCTGCTTCTTCAAGATCCCTTCCAAGTTACTGAGATCTTTTACGCTAAGGCTTGAGGAAGGGATTGTACTTGGCTTGCACTGGTCTGGAGCTGTCATTGACAAAGACTCTGTCCTTGACCAAACTTTAGCTGGGCTCCTCTGAGACCTTTCTCAACTAGGCTTAGACCTCAGGGTTTCCATATCCATCTTAGCACTGCCCAATTATAGCAAGAATCGCCTCCCGCCCTCAATATCTGGTCAAATTCCTCACCCTCCACCATTTCCCAGGCACTACCTGATCACCCGGGCCTGCCTTTAACAAGAATCCTATTAGGGTCAGTTTAGCAAGAAGCATCCAACCCTCTTAGCAACCTTCCATCCACCAGCCTCCCCCCCCCCCCCCCGCTCCTTGGCTATAAACCTGCACCTGAACAAAGTGAGGATTCATAATTGTTGTATTCAGAATTGAGTCTGGCTCTATACTGGCCCCTGCTCCGATCAATCCTGAATAAAATCTGTTTTTACCACTTAAACTACTGTCTGGCTCTGGTTTTCTAATAGCCGCGGTGTCATGACTCACAGGAGACCAGATTCATCGTTGGACCTCGGTCATTTCACCTAGGGACCCCAGGTAGACATCTGGAAGCCTTTGTCTTTGGTCTTGAGTGATTGATCAGGAAGCCCACTCCTGAGTCAGCGCTCCGGGTAAATGTCCCCTGACGTACAGCAAAGACAAGGTTTTGGTTCTTAAGGTTCTGCGTGTATTCTGTGAAGCTGGATGAGAGGTACAGGCTATTTTGTTTGATAGACCCCTACTGGGCTCAAAGTCCTTCTTCCTGGCTCTTTCTTTTGAGTGGGGATCCCCTCCCTGACTCCTGAGACTGGAATATTTTTCCTGGCTCTTTGGGAAGCCTCTCTCTTCTATTTGATCCTGCTTCTTCCAAGGAAACTTCTCAGTTGACTGAAACCCCTCTTTCCAAACCTCTGCTGAATTTAGAACTTCACTGCTCCCTCTAAGACCTCTCCCCTTCCATCTCCCCTCCCACTGCTTTTGATCTTCCCTTCAGGTAGGTCCCTTGAATCTGCTGATGGGACCCCTTCGAACCTCTGCCTCCTCCCTCCCTCTGCCTCCTTTTGCCAGACTTTTTCCCCTGCCCATTCCAGCGCTTGGGGCATTTGAATATTCAGCTCCCTTCCCCCATCCAGGGTGCTCAGGGGACTCTGGGACCCCTAGAAGCAACTACTTGAGACTAAGAAGGAAAATGCTCTTTGGAAACAGACGGGATATTTTATCCACTTATGGGCTCTGGAGACCTCCAGCTGTCTGCTTGATGTCCCCTCAATTTCTCCCCTAAAATGTATTCCACGGCTCCTGAAAAGTACACATCAGGGCAACTGAAAAGCTTAAAAGTCTCCTCCACAAACGTTGGTAAAAAGCTTTAGCTGTCACTGAATAAACAACGTTAACTTGTCCCATCTGCCAGAAACACAAGTCAGATAAAAAATATAAAATGGACTAAAGATGAGATCTAACTATTTTATATCAATCAGGGAGCTTGCGTCACTATGTTTTACTGATTCATGGCTAAAATTTTAGAATGAAACCCGCAAGATCTCTGTTCATTGTCAGTTTGTGTGTGTATGATGTGATAGTTTTTTACTCAAGATGGCATTACCAAATTAATTGATGAAATCTCTTAATGGAGTTCTATTCAAAATGACCTAGGTATAAATCAGCACTTCTATAAATTAAGTATTCCTGGGGCACCTGGGTTCAGTCGGTTGAGCGTCTAACTCTTGGTTTTGGCTCAGGTCATGATCTCAGGGTTCCTGAGTTTGAGCCCTCTATCGAACTCTCTGCTGTCAGCATAGAGCCAGTTTCAGATCCTCTGTCCCCCTCTTTCTCTGCCCCTCCCTCCTGCACTCTCCCTCTATCAAAAACAGATAAACATTTTATTTTTTTTTAATTTTTTAATGTTTTATTTATTTTTGAGTGACAGGGAGAGACAGCGTGAGCAGGGGAGGGTCAGAGGAAGAGGGAGATATAGAATCTGAAGACAGGCTCCAGGCTCTGAGCTAGCTGTCAGCACAGAGACCGACGCGGGGCTCGAACCCACGAACCGCGAGATCATGACCTGAGCCGAAGTCGGACGCTTCACCAACTGAGCCACCCACGTGCCCCCAGATAAACATTTTTTAAAAAAAGTATTCCTAGAGAGGCACCTGGTTGGCTCAGTGCCAAGAATTGAGGTTGTGAATTCAAGCCCCACGTTGGGCATAGAAACTACTTAAAAAAACCCAAAATATTAAAATGAAATTAAGTATTCCTAAAACACCCAGAAATATAGAAACTAACCCCAATATTTTTCAAGCTCGTATGATTTGAGCAAATCTTGATAAATAAAACCAGTTTAATTGCATTGGTTGAACAAACACAGCTATGTCTTCTGAGTTATCAGCATTGAAGTATAATATGAGCATGTGTTTTATTCTACTTGGGTCTCACAGTTAAATAAGGTAATGTCACACCTACTAGATGTTTAAGATTATAAAAATTATAACTTGAACCTAAGAACAAATGTATCAGTAAAGGTGCAGTAAAGATAAATTGCTTCCTATCCATTACTTCATGTAGATCAAACATAGCAGTAAAAGAAAACTCAGGTCTTTAACTCTTTTAGCCTTTTGCTTTTACAATGCTTGGCTAGTTTGCATGGGCTGTAAAAATAGTTAACAGGGAAATAGCTTGAAATCCTAGCTAGCTTGGCATAATGTTAGAATATGCCTGCCTAAAAACAGTGTCCAAAAATTTTTTTAGTAGTTTGCAATCTTAAGAGTTATGCTAAATTAAATTAAGTAGTAGGTATTCATTAAATACCTAAATCATTTCTCAGCCAGAAGGACCACTAAGACATTATTTATTAAACACAAGGTTAGGCTTATATATTTTGGCTTTTTATTTTTATATGGTGAAAGAAATATCTTTGGGTCCATTAATAAACATGCAAGGTCATACTAGAAGAAGCAAATGTTTCTAAAAATTGCGAGATGGTATATTCATAAAAGTTACTGATTTACTATAGAACATTGCTCTATAGCACACAGTAAGCAATTGTCTACTTCCTTGTTTTTGCTGGAAATTAAGATTACTGAAAGTTAAAAAATTCAAATCAACATATATAAATGAATTGCTAGAAATTTCTAGGAATAATGAGGGTGAAGAAAAAAACTATATAAAATATGGAAGAATGTGGGATATATTTCTGTTAAGGAAAAAGGAGAGTAATTCTGTCGTCAGCGTACAAATTGTTCAGAGATTGCCTAAAAGTTGTTCGAGAATGAGAAAGAGGAAAATATGGGACGAAAACAAAAAACACAAACAAAACCTGTGAGTGGCTATAGAAAGTGGGAGAGGGTTTGTGGAAAAGGAATTTAATGTGTGGTCAATCTGGCTTAGATTGAATCGATTCATTTAAAAGGCTTTAAAAACGAGTCCCATAGCATACAGATGCAGAATTAGAATTTAGTTTTCTTTCTTTTGAAACAACAAAGTTTTCTTACATTATCGGTCTTCTCTTTGTTAAGATATTATAGAAGGTTTTTCTTCCCCCATAGATTTCTCACTTTTAAAAGAGATAGGTTTTTTTTTTTTGTTTTTTGTTTTTTTGTTTTTTTTGGTTTGGTTTGGTTTGGTTTGGTTTGGTTTTGTACTGTTTTTACATTGTTGACAATTTTATCTTCCCCTAAAATCAACTCCTAAATGAAATCTTGATGTTAAACTGACCTTGGGTTCCCTGGAAAATCTCCAAGGATTTGTTATTTCCCCTTGTAAAAAGACAGATGTCAAAAACAACTTGGTTTATTTGACATGTTGAATTGTATGGCAGGCATTGTCAAATCAGAAGCGCTTTAACGGGACGCCTGGGTAGCTCACTGGTTAAACATCCAACTCTTGATTTCCAGTCAACTCATGATCTCACGGTTTATGGGGTCAAGCCCCACATCAGGCTCTGCCTTAACAGCACAGAGCCTGCTTGGGATTCTCTGTCTTCCTCTCTCTGCCTCTTCCCCGCTCACACTCCCGTGCCTGTGTTCATGCTCTTTCTCTCTCAAAGTAAACAAACATTAAAAAATATTTTAAAAATTTCATGAAGTTCATAAAAATTTGTCAACGCTTTGCTGCTTATGAAACATCCTGGCATAATGTCATCCATCATGATTCTAGTTATTATCTTCTTGTGTCCTATGGCCCAGAGAAAATTACATTCCTTTGTCAGTTAATTGCATTATAATGAACTCTCATCAGATCTTTAACCGCGGCCATTTTAAGCCTTTTGTCATTTACAGATAGTTAAGTTTTCCTCTGATGCTTTCTTGAAAGCTCATTCAATCAGCTGGCAGCCAAAACGCTCCATCTTCATTAGCAAGAACTCTTTCAGAGACTCCAGGAAGAGACTAGGACAAGCGTTTTGGGAAACAGCCTTCTGATGACACTGAATAACTTTTAGATCACATCACTGATCTGAGTAAGGATTTCCAGAACTAGCGGAGAAGCTAATGAGTTCATCAAATTGCTAACGCAAGATCAAGGAGAACAAGAATGAATGACATGTGGGACAGAAGGAACCAGTAAAGGAAGATACCAGTTTTTGCTTAGAACGTTGCTATTTTTTTTTAAATGTTCTATTTTTTGGATTTAAAGAACTCCTTTCCCTCTTATTTCAAGCTATCTATGAGTCATGGCAATTTAGCAGATGGCAATTTTGCAAACAGAAACAACAGGTATCTTTTCTCCCTACCTGATCCCTCCAGAATTTGGAATCTCATCTTGAGTATTCTAATTTTTGTGACAATATAATTATTTGCGTAGGTTCAGTAAGAATCTGTTTCTTTATGACAGAACATCACTGGAAACTGGTTATAGTCCCAAGGCCTTGGCTGGAATGTCATATTCGAGAATTAGGTACATAAAACGCAATGTAAGCAACTAGAGTTGATTTTTGGAGCCAATGCTTACAAAACCCTCCTGGAAAAACAAGCCTGGTGCCTGGAGGCTCCCAGCATTGAGGGAGGAAGGAAAGTCACTTCCCGGCGACCCAGGAACCTTGGAATAGAATGGAGACCTTGAGAAGAGTGGAATTCACCAAATCTATAGGTATTGCCAGAAAAGCCTGGCCGTGAGCTCTTAGTTTTGCTTTCTAGCCTTAAGAGGCTCTTCAAGGTGTCGTCTGAGATTCCCTTATGAAAGATTCCAGCAAAGCAAAGTCAAAAAGGCCTATGTGGCCAATTGCCATTCTTGTTGCCCTTGTGTGGAAAATCATGCCAAATCTAATGGGATCAGACATATTGTGTAAACAGGAATCGAAAAGAAGGGTGACTGTAGTGATAGGTTTTCAGCGTTTCAATGAGAAACTATGGCACATACTCGTGGGTTGTTTTTTTTTTTAAATATTTTATTTATTTTTGAGAGAGAGAGAGAGAGAGTGAGCAGGGGAGGGTCAGAGAGAGATGGAGACACAGCATCTGAAGACAGGCTCCAGGCTCTGAGCTGTCAGCACAGAGCCCGACGCGGGGCTCGAACCCACGAACTGCGAGATCATGACCTGAGCTGAAGCCGGACGCTCAACCGACTAAGCCACCCAGGCGCCCCTCGTGGGTTTTTAAACTATAGTCCTAGTCATTGTCTTTGAGCTGCTTTTACCCCCTTGGTGAAACTCCATTTTCCTGACTTCTCTGTTACCTACCTGTAAGCCGGGCTGGATCCTGCCAAGTGCATATTGTGTCAAATCTTCTAGTTTCCTCTGAGATCTAACCACAACTCTCCAAACTGCCATTTCCAATTTTCCTGCTGACCTGGAGTCCCTGAGAACTAAACCCCACTGCCCAAATCCTTATTGGAAGTAATCTAAAGAGGCCCTGTGAGTGGAGGCTGGACACTTCTACACTCTTCTCGGAGAAGTAGATGTGACCAGACCAGTGATGAGTGTGCCATCACCAAGGACATGAAAGCCACAAACCAGGAAGTCCTAGGGATTGCCTCTGTTGTCCTCGCTTCAACCATCTGAAGATGCTCCAAGTTCAGCATCTAAAAATCTCGACTGGCTGCCTTCTGGACTCAGGGATGGGGTTTCATCTCCTCCATTTGGTTTTCTTTGATTTGCATAAAAATCTCCTTCACTTAGGGGCCCCTGGGTGGCTCAGTTGAGTGTCCGGCTTTGGCTTAGGTCATGATCTCACGGTTCGTGGGTTCAAGCCCAGCGTCGGGCTCTGTGTTGACAGCTCAGAGCCTGGAGCCTGTTTTGGATTCTGTGTCCCCCTCTCTGTTCTTCCCCTGGTCGTGCTCTGTCTCTCTCTGTCTCTCAATAATAAAAAACCATTAAAAAAAAAAAAAAGAAATCTCCCTCATTTAAATGGCTGGTACTTTGCAGCGTCTAGCAGACCACTATGACCAAGTCTAGCAGATGGTTCTGCTGGTCGCTTCTGAACAAAGAGACCGATGAGAAATGGAGTCATGTTGTCCAGAAAGGAGATGTCTTTTCTTTCCTTGAACACGAAAGGGGACTGATCAAGACCCTCCCCTTGACCAGACTTCAGTGGAGCTCCTCTGAGAACTCTCCTCAACCAGGCCTGGCCATTGGGCTTCCGAGTCCATCTCTGCATTGCCACCATGTAGCAAGAACTCTGCCATTCACTTTGGCAAGAACCCGCACCTACCCTCAATATAAGATCAAATTCTTCACCCCCCAGCCCCAGGTGATGTCTGGTCACCAGGCCTGCCTTCAGCAAGAATCCCGTTAGGTCAGTTAAGCAAGAACGCCTCCACCATCTCAGCCATTCTCCATCCACTGAACCCCCGACTTCCCCGACCCCCTCCTTGGCTGTAAATCTGTTTGCTTCAGCTGAGCCCTGTTCTAAACTGAGATCTCTTTCCCTTTATTGCAATAGTTCTTGAGTGAAATCTGTTTTCGCTTGAACTTCTCTCCGGCTCTGGTTTCCACATCAGCATCTCTGCCCAGATCTAGGTCAGAATTCTACGTTTTCCGGAAGCACAGCTCCCCCTACTCCGTTCTTCAGAGCCCTCCGGGGAGGGGCTGCCAACTCTTTTCTAGAACTCGAGTGACACCTAGTGGTCATTCTGGGTCACTGCCCATGCTGTGCTCCACGCCCCCTGCCCCTCTGCTTCCAGACCCAGACCAGCACCCTGCCTCGGACCAGCAATGCCCAGGAGGGCGCAGGACACGATCAGCATCACCTCCGCCATCCTTTATTGCCATCAACACCATCTCCCACAAAGAGCAGGCTGGGAGTATCCCTGGCTCTGCTGCTCACCCCCCACTGCGCGCGCACACACACACACACACCCTCTATTTCTCTTTCCTGTAAAATGTGGATCGTAATGAAGCACACACTGTGGGGTTTGAGGATGAAATGAGGCCACGGATGGCCTAGCACAGGGCCCGGCGTGGAGAATGGAAACTGTCGGCACTGGTGACTGGTGTCCTTGGCTGGCGGCTGAGACCAAAGGTCTTCAGGGCCACATTGGCAAAAAGCAGGAAGTAGAAGGAAGAAGGAGCTAATGAACCTTCATGGGTGACATTCTCCCCAAAATGGAAACCTGGCAAAAGCAAAGCGGAGGTTTAGCAAGGAAATCTGGCTCCCTGCATATGGGTGTGAGGGAGAGAGGGAGAGGGGAGAGGGAGAGGGAGAGAGAAGGAGGAGGGGACAGAGGCAGTAGGAACGTTCTGTGGAGCCCTTGTATCCCCAGACCCGCAGCCAGGCACCGGTCCAGCCCTGGTCTCGAGGCACCTGGGAGCCGCCACCCCCTCAGGCTCAGGACTGGACCATGCGGCCCCATGGCGACCCTTTCCTCCCCAGAGGTTGGCGCAGCAATGCTGGCTGTCAGCTACCCAGCTGTGGCTTTCTAACAGGCAGCTGATGCCACCCACTGTGACAACAAGCAAAGTTTAGGACGTGGGGGTTCATGGGCGCTGGGCCCTGCTGACAGTGACCTGGCTGAAGACCCACCCTCTGCCTGGGGCAGGCTGTCCAGGCTCTCAGGATGTCAGGGCCCAGTAAGAAGAGCGGGATTTATTAAGCACTTACTGTATGCCAAGAAGGGTGCTTGGAGCTTCGAGTGTGCTGTCTCATTCAATCCTTTTAGCCACCCTAGGGAGTGGGGGCTGGTAATAGCTTTGTTTATAAAAGGAGCAAACCGAGGCCCAGAGAAGTTCAAGGTCATGCAGAGGAAGCAGGGTTTGAACCCTGACTCTGGAGCCTTAGCTTCAGAGAGCATCCAGGCAGCCCCTCGTCTTGAGAAAAGGGACGGGAAACAAGAGATCTGAATCAGAAGACATGGTTTCGAACCCCAATCTACCTGCTCTCTTGGACCCTCTGTTTTAATCTGTAAAATGGAGATGAATAATTCCTGGGATCCCTCTAATGATCAATAAGACAATGGATGAGAGGCACCTGGGGGCTCAGTCCGTTAAATGTCTGACTTCGGCTCAGGTCATGATCTCACAGTTCGTGAGTTTGAGCCTTGCGTCCGGCTCTGTGCTGACAGCTTGGAGCCTAGAGCCTGCTTCGGATTCTGTCTCTCCCTCCCTCTCTCTCTCTCTGCCCCTCCCCTGCTCATGCTCCGTCTCTCAAAAATAAATAAACATTTAAAAATTTTTAAAAAATAAGACAATGGATGAGAAAGAGCCTCTGGAAGGGGCAGATGTATATTAATACTGGGTGCTCGATACCCTGAGGAAATCAGGCCCAGAAAGAAGAGGGGCTTGTGTGAGGTCATCCTTCCCCTAGCTTCCTTCACCGAGACCTAGACTTTCTCTCCAGCCTCATGGTTCACAGTCCCCTGCATCCCCCCTACCCCTGACCCCCTCCAGCTTCACCCCTGCTCTGCACTCACCTCTGCTCCCGTCCTCCCAGCACCAGCCTCCCTCCTGGCCTCTGCTCAGGTCTGTCCCTCTGCCTGGAGCACGCTCCCCTCCTCTCTGCCTTGCCTGGCTAACTCCCATTTGACCTTCAGGTAGGTCCAAAGGCTTCACTGACCAGCAGGCCTGGATGGGGTGCCTGCATCCGGGCTTCCGGCCCCTGACTGCCCTGTTATCGCCCATGTGACCCCATCTGGGCTTCGAGCCTCAGGCTGAAGGGGGACTCCTCCTACTCCAACCCAATCCACAGTGCTCAGCCCAGTGTCCCACACTGGATGTTTGTGCAGTGGATGAAGGAATGAGTGAAACTGCCCAATGAAGCAGAACCTAGGCCTCCCTCTAGGGCAAATACTTAAACCCTTGGAGCAGCCTTGTTGGTTACTGCCCCTCCTCCAAGTCTCCCCAGCTCTGGATTCCTTCTGGGACAAGCCTGCTGAGGGGGACTTTAGGGTGGAGGGGAGGGGACGGGATCTGACAGCGCTGGGCTCAAGTCCCCTGCTCTGGACCTGTTAGCTGCGTGGTCTTGAGACAAACTGGAGCTTGGCACAGCACCTCCCTGAAGATGGGTCAGGTGTTGTGTTCAGGGGTAGCACTGTGTCTGGACGAGGTGAGGGCCTGGTCCCTGGAGACTGCTTGGGGGGCACATGACTCTCCTTCTCCCCACTCAGGGTCCCGGGGCTTGGGCCATGCCCTCACTTTGTTCTCCCATCTAGATGTGACTCAGTACTGCCTTACCCAGGGAGCCGCCGGCCAGGGCACTCGCTGACCCAGAAACCCAGTCACCTCGCTCGCCACCTCGTCCCAGCCCACTGCCCCCCTCTAGGACCTACATCCACGCCCACACTGCCATAGGCCTCACTCTCCACATCTTCTCGTCCCTATGCCTTTCACAGTTTCACAGACACTCCGGGAGCGGGAACGAGGGACAGTGACTCCACAGACTCAGCCCACACGCTCACAGTCGGCCCAAAGCAGTGACAGCTCCTCCCCAGGAAGGCACGGAGCCCGACGCCTGCCCTAGGTGGAGGGTGTGCCCACTGCCCTACCTCCCTCGCCGGCTGACAGCTTCACCAGACATCAAGAGACAGCTGGTGAAAAGCTATAGAGAGCTGTTGTAAAAATACATCCACATTCAAAGCCTGTCACCTTGAGGCGGGGTGCTCTCTCCAACGGGACCAAGTGGCGAAGCAAATGAACGTCATTGAGCCCTTGCCATCTCCACGTGTGACCTTCCTGTTGCCACATGCCATGGTCTCGGACGTCTGGGTTGCCTGTGAGGACACTGGGGCTCAAGATGCTTGAGCTGCCTGGTTCACACAGGTGGGAAGTGGTTGGGTTGCAGAGAATGTGGAGACCCTCACTACTCACTCCCAGGATTGAGCCCAGACGTCTCGTGGGGGGGACTGTAATGCTCACCTTAGCTCAGCCCTGCCCATCTCCTCACTTTTGTTGGCTCTGGAAAACCACTCCCCACATTCCATGCTCCCCACTCTGAGCTACTTGTAATTCCTATGCATTCCACATTCTTTCCTGGCCGCCTGTCATTCAACATATCCATCAGTGATTTTTAAAAAAAGGACAAAGATCCTTGCCCTCATGAACTTCTACTCTAACAGGGGAGACAGACAAGTATAGGTGACTGTGTGGTGCACTGAGTAACAGAGAAGAGAACCGGAAGGGCAGGGAGGGAGATGGGAAATGCCAATGGGGGTGGTCAGTATTAGACTGGGTTTGGCGTCAGCTTTATGAGGAAGGTGGGATTCCAGCAAAGTTGGAGGAGATAGGGAGTGAGCTGTATGGGAAGCAACTTCCAGGCAGAGGGAACAGCTGGGGCAGGGTCCTCAAGAGGGAGGGTGATGCGTGTGTTCAAGGAAGAGCATAGAGGCCAGGGTGGTTCAAGCAGTGTAGGGAGAGAGTACAGGAAGTGAGTCAAGAAGTGGAGGGTGTGGGGACCTCCCGAGCACCGGGAGGACATTGGCTCTTAGAAGGAAATGAGGAGCCATTGGAGGACAGGAGTAGAGCAGGGACATGGCCAGAGGCCAGGCACTGTGTCGATCGGCTGCTGTGCACAGAAGAGATCCCGGAGGCCAAGGGTGGAGGAGGAGAGAACGAGGAAGAGCATTTGCTGTAGCCCAGGTGATGTTGGCTCAGACCAATATGGCAGCCATGAAGGTGGTGAGAAGTGGTCGGACGCTAGATGTTTTCTCTCTCGTTTTATTTTTTTAATGTGTGTGTTTTACTAAGTATTTTATAAATACATACAGAGTCTAGTTTTATTTTGAAAGGAGAGCCAACAGATTGGATGTGGGATGTGAGATATGAGAGAAAGAATTTGACATGCAGATTTTTGGCCAGTGGGGGGGCGGGGGTAGGCAGGGATGGAGGAGGGAGGGCCCCTTCCCCGAGACAGGGAGAGGCAGGTGGCAGGGGCACTTGCGTGCATGTTGATTACCTGCCGTCTACCCGGAGGCTCTGCACACCGCTCTTGGCCATCCTGAGTCCTCCTCGGGTTTCAGCCTGCAGGTGAGATGTCAGGCCCCCAGCATTCCTCTGGGAAGCCTGACCCGACCTCCCCGGATGGTGGGCATTGCTCTCCACACTGAGCCCATGCCATCATTCCCCAGCCTGCTCTGTGATTGTCTGTTGACTTGTGTTCCCCTGATCTGAGGGCCACTTGGAGCCTGATGCATCTTTATTTCTCTGCTCTTAGCACAGGGCCTGGCTTGGAGTAGGGCCTGAGAGGGTACTTGTTGATAGGTGAATGATTGACTGTCCAAGAGAGCAGCCTTTCCCAGTGAAGGTCAATGACATCCCTCTCACACCTCTCAGAACTGAGTGGGCCTTGGATGCCAGCAAGGGCTCATTCTCTTGATTTTATACTTTAGGAGTCGATGCCTGCAGAGAAGAAGGTAGCCCAGACCTCTCACTGGAACCCCTGTCCCCCACGCTGAGAGCAGCCTTGGCTCCCATCCTCCTCTGTGGCAGATGGCAAGATACATCTAGAGTCCTGAGCTG